>CM070732.1:6412403-7012403 GCA_036346275.1 Otatea glauca
AGCTCGCCCCATCTTTGCGCCGAGTGCGGGCGCGTTGAGGCCCGGCTGTTAGTCACGCGTGCTGGAGCTTCCTGTATTTGGTCAATACCGTCTCTCACTATGACGTATAGACCTTGCGGTGGTGGCAGGCGTCGGCTGGAAACGGACCGACAGCGAGATCGAAGGTTCGAGCTCCAAGTTGAGCCCGCGCTCGGAGATCGCCCGACCACATCCGCATGAGTGCCCTCCAAGAAGAATGATTAGAAGTTAGATTCGTACTTCTTTATTGTAAAGACTATTGTTCGTAAGTAATCTTAAATTTAGCAAGTTCCCGCATGCCTCCTGCCCTCTTTTATGTCATGGTGAGTGCTCGAGGCCATAGCCGTAAGGACCACAGGGTCACTTATCGTGGGTCGGGTCGCCGGGAGGGCGAGAGGATAGGAACTTTTGGCCATCGTGATTACACACACTTGTGAGGATAGGAGTGTTTCGACCAGGCCAAAGATCGCTCCACTCGGGCACTTCCTTCTTCCGCTAAGTGCTACTTGCAACCCGTATGCGGCCGCGTATGGGTACGTGAGCACTCGGTCGAGAGGGTTACTGCTGGGATGGACCTCGTGACCCGGTCAGTCACCGACGCATGGTAGCGTGAGTTAGCCGAGAGTTGCGCGGAGGAGAGTGCTCCCGACCAGACCAAGGTCACTCGCTCGGTACTTTTCTTTCGCGAAGTGCTACTTAGCCGTAGCGGTAGGCGTAGGCCGTAGCACTCGGTCGAGAGGGTTACGGCTCGGAGGACCTCGTGTTGGTCGGGTCACCCGACCGCATAAGCGCCGACGAAGCGATGCGGATGGGGCGCGCATAGGCAGCCCCAGCGTCGTACTGCGACCAGTGCTCGGGAGGAGAAGTAAAGGCGGCGCAAGGAATAAGAAAAGGACTTAGGGGTAAAACGCCTTAACTTTTCTATGTTCAAGCGTTGGGAGGGCGCGACCATCCGTGTCCACTGGGTCGAAAAGGTGTCGGTAGAAGAACCTCTGCGGCAGATGAAGGGGCCTTCCAGGCGGCGAGCTTGTGCTTGTCTTTCTTTGGTGCGGACCGACGCGAGACAGTCGCCCATATTGAAGGATCGCCCTCGAACTGGCGGCGTAGTAACGCCAGCGAGCTTGTTGATACTAGCGATCGTTAGAATGGCTACATCTCGCGCCTCGCCAAGGTGGTCGGTGGCGTCTTGTTGTGGCGAGCCCGAGCCTCGTCGAAGCTTGTAGTCTTAGGGGCGTCGTATTCCAGTCGGTTGGCGGGACAGCGGCCAAGAACACCATGAAGCGGTGTAAACCGGTTGCCGTCGGTGTGGTCCGCAAGCTCCAGAGGGACGGAGGTAGCTCGGCCACCCATCGCCTGCGAAATGCTTGATCGGCGAAGATCCGTGGCTTAAGTCCTTGGAGGATCATGCCGTTTGCCGCGTTCGACGACCGTTAGTCCGCGGATGGGCCACGGTGCTTGTCGGCCGAGATGTTGAAGTCGTCGCGAACTTCGAGAACTCCTTCCCGTGCTGCGTCCGTTGTCGGTGATGATAGAGTTCGGGACTCCAAACCGAAAGATGATGTCGCGGAAGAAGGTGTCCGCTTGTGCCGGCGCGGCGCTCACGACCCGGCAGCCTCTATCCACTTGGTGAACTTGTCCACGCGACGAAGAGATGAGTAAAGCCGGGCGCTTTCTTGAAGGGCCGACCGGATCGAGTCCTCGCCGCAAGCGGCCATGTGATGGGGATCGTTTGCAAGGCTGGTGGCGAGATCGTCTGCCGGCGAAGAAGTGGAATCCTTCAGCGGTCGTACAATCGCTGCTCGGCGTCGGACACGGCGGTCGGCGATAGAAACCTTGTCGAAAGGCCTTTCCTACGAGGGACGGCGCGGCATGGTGACCGCAAACTCCGCCATGGATATCGAAGCGGCGTTGTTTCCCTGGTGCGGCGAGCGCACCTCGGAGGACCGGAGGACTCCTTTTGTAAGTCCGCCCATCCGGGCGAAGAGATTTAGCCCGGCAGCGAAGCGGCGGGTCTCGGTCGGTCGGCGAGGCGACCCGTCCGTCAGACAGGCGGTAAAGGCTTCCTCCAGTCGGATTCGGTTGTTAGCATGCTGCGGCCCGACCCGGCCAGGTGCATGCCTGACCACCCGGCGGTTGGGGTGACCGTGCTCGGCGGTCGGGGGACCGCTTCGACCGCGAAGTCAAGCGGGCGAAGTGCGAAGGTCGCGAGACGAAGATCTCGAGTGGGGCCGGCCCTCTGCTGGAGGCAAGATTGGCTAGGTAATCGGCCTCACCGTTATGGCGTCTGTAGCTATGGTGGGCTCGAAACCCTTGAACCGCTCTTGAGCTGCGCGACTTCTCGACGATCTGCGGCCATGCGGGTGTCTCGGGGCTCCAGCGGCCTTCATGACTGATCGGCGACAAGCTTGGAGTCCCCGTGGGCGTAAAGTCGTGGCCTTAAGTCGGCGGCGATCCGGAGGCCGTTGGCGAGCCTCGTACTAGGCGATGTTGTTGGTCGCGTCGAAGAGCAACGATGGCGTATTGAAGTCTGTTCGGCGGAGAAATGATGGCGACTCCGCGCCGCAGCGTTCTTGGTGTAGGACCCGCCGAAGTACATCGTCCGATGCCGGGGTCTTGGCCGCCGTGGCGCTGGGCTTCGATCGCTCGGCGACAAAGTCGGCGGGGGCTGTGACTTGATCGCCGTTCGAGGGGCGTATGTTATCGTGACCGCGAGCTCGGCGCCCACTTGGCTATCCTTCACGGCGTCGCGGTTGTGGGCGATCTCGTAAGTGGCGGCGTGGTCACCACGGTGATGGCGTCTTGGTCGAAGTAATGGGCGAGCTTTCTTTTGGCAATGAGCGCTGCGTAAGCGGTTTACGCACTGCAGTACAAGCCTTGGACTCGGAAAGCACTTCACCGATGAAGTAGGCGTTTGTTGTACCTTGAGTTCACGGCCCTCTTAGCTCGTTCCACCACAAGGGCGCGGCGACAAGCAGGTAGTGGCGGCGATGTAGAAGCGGCCGGTTCACTGTCTTGGGGCAACAGGAGGAAGAGTGAGGACAAGAAGGCCTTCAAGCGGGTGAGGGCCTCACGAGCCTCCTGGGTCGGCTAAAGCGGTCGGATTTTTAGCGGCTGTAAGCGGCATTCGCTCGCCAAGGCGAGACACGAAGCGGCAAGGCTGCAAGGCATCGATTAGCCTCTGGATTCCTTTGAGGTTGCCAGCAAGGCCCATCCTTACAATCGCCGAAATCTTCTCTGGTTGGCCTCGATCTGCGCGCTCGGAACAATGAAACCGAGGAGCTTCCTTAGGGACCCGAAGGCGCACTTGCCGGGGTTGAGCTTTATCGGAACGGCGGGAGGTTGAAGGTCTCCCTAGGTCGGTGATGAGTCGCCGGCCTCCACTGGTCTTCTGACGATGTCGTCGGCGACGCCTCAATGTTGCGGCCGATATGGTCGTTGAAACACGTTGCATACATCATTGGTATGTAGCGCGCATTTTCGGACCGAGCGGCATTGTTACGTAGCGGAATGAGCCAAGCGGGTGATGAAGGAGGTCGCGGTGGTGGACTCCTTCGGCGCTATCTGGTGGTAGCTGAGTAGACATCCGAAGAAAGGGACTCGCACCCAGCGGTGGAGTCTATGACTTGGTCAATGCGGGGCAAGGGAGCGGGTCCTTGGGACACGCTTTGTTAAGACTCGTGTAGTCAATGCATTCTCCATTGCCCACTCTTCTTTTTACAAGTCTGAGGTTGGCGGCCACTTGGGGTGGCGTACCTCTTTACGAACCCTGCGGCCAAAAGCTTGGCGATCTCCTCCCTATGATCCTGCGCTTTTCTTGGTGAGCGAAGCGCGGCGTTGGCGGCCGGCTTTGAGCCTGGTCGGATGCTCAAGTGCTCGGCGACCTCCAGGAATTCCGGCATGTCGGAGGACTTCCATGCAAAGACATCGTTGTTGGCGCGAGGAAGTCGGCCAGCGCTTTCCTATTTAACAGGGGCGTGGCTCGACCGCCGCGGTCTTGAGTACGATCCGAGGATCGGCCGTAACATTCTTCGTGTCCTCGGCGGACTTGAAGGATCCGTCCCGACTTGCTAGACTCGGGGAGGACGGAAGCTTCCTCCGGAGGTTGGCGAGCTCGGCGGACACGATGACCGCCCGGCGCAAGCTTCAAGCTGCGCCGCTCGCGATTATGGCGGTGGAAGGATGAAACCACGGTGATGACTCCCGCGGCGGGCATCTTGATTTGAGATAGGCGTAGTGGGGACCACCATGAACTTGGCATACGGCCTCCCGAGATAGCGTGGTAGGAACCGGGAAGTCCACGACCTCAAAGTGAGGGTCTCGGTGCGGAAATTTCCCGGTCCTCCAAGGTGCGGGCGGTCGACTGCCGGCGGGTGGGCTCGCGGCCAAGGATGGCCGTGAAAGGTGCCTTGCTCGGTCGGAGACTCGGCGAGGACCCCATGGCGTCAAGCGTCTCAACATAGAGGATGTTGAGGCCCACTGCCGCGATCCATGAGCACCTTGGTGGCGCTTCTTCCCACGATGGGGTCGACCACGGCGGATACCTTCTGGGGCGTGGGGCGTGGTGGGAGTGGTCGGTCCGTCGAGTGATCGGAGATTCGACCACCGAAGGTATTGAGCGGCCGGTGGCGGTGTGGACCTCGCGGTAGGCGAGCTTGGCCGGCGCTTGTCGATTATGCGAGCGGTCCACCAAAGATCATGAGGCGGCCGTCGGGTTGGGAACTCGTCGTCGCCTTTTTCTTCGCGGCCCTTGGGGCGAAGGCTGCTCTTTCCTTTGCCTTGGCGTCGTGGGGCGTCGAAGAAGAAGCGCCTCGGGACCTCACGATCCGGTGCTTGTGTTTGATAGGGAACCCGTGGTTTGAGCACGGGTGTCCATCAACTTTTAGTGGTCGGAGCGCGACGGTCGGTCCTTTTCTTGCTTGGCGGTCGGTCGGCAATTGCGCGACCACTTGGGCCTCGCGGACTGCTTTCCATGCAGCTTACGCTTGTCGGAGCGGTCGGAAGGACGGCTCGTAGCCGGGCTCTTGCTGGTTTTGCCATCCTCAAAGATGGCTCCCGACCTCCTCGCCCGGGCGTGGTTGAATGGCGATGTCGAAGTTCCTTGGTGGTTACGGGCTTAGCGACCTAGCGTGCACCAAGGCCTTACGGGAGATGCCATAGATGAATGCCCCACGACGCGGCGCCGGAGATGTCGGGAGCTCGTTGCATTGGCGAGAGAATCACGGATGTAGTCGGAGAGTTTCCACAGCTGCTGCTTGCGGTAGCCAGTCGAGGAGTTCCCGAGCGCTTGTAAGTGCCACGGGAGTTGCCGACGAAGAGGGTCTTCAAGTCGGCCCGAGTTCTGATGGTTTCGCGGACAAGTACTCGAGCGAGGCTCGGCCGAGTCCGCAAGGTAGATGGGGGTATTGGATGATGAAGAGATCATCCGTTGCTCCCCACCCGCATCTGGCCGGTAGTCTTGAAGCCATATGCGGGGTTTGTGGCCCCGGTGTATTTAGCGATGTTGGTGGTGCCACGAATCGGCGGGGAAATCGCACGGCGAATCCTGGCGAAGGCCCGTGGTCCGGACCATCGGGGCTTGGGCCGGTGGTGATGGCGTCCGTATCCACAACACGCGCAGTGGCGGCTTCATCCATCGCCTTTCTTCGTGCCTCGAAGGTGGCGCCAAGCGTCGTAAGCGTCGCGGCGGCCCAGCGCAATAAGTGCGTGAGTGCAGGGTTGTTCGTGGTGCGGCGCCATCTTTGCGGGCCCAATCGGCTCGAGCGTGATGCAGGCTCGGCGGCGAGATGGCTCCGAATGGTAGGGCCGGAGTGCGCATGTCTTGCCTGGCGGCACGCTCCACCGACCGAAGGTTACGTGCGTGGCTTTGGCCCGGGTCGTCTAGCTCGGGAAGGCCTCGGGCGACATCGCGGCCGCAACCACGTTTTGACTTGCGTGGGAAGGCGAGGGCGTCGGACTCTTCCGCCCGGCTTGTGGCGTGCTGGCGTGTGCGCCCATGCGCGCGCCAAGCATCTGCGAGGCTCGGGCTCCTCCGCTCGGGTTGGCTGGAGGTGGTCGAGCTCGACCGCCGGCTCCTCGGCTCTTGTATTGTCGTTGAAGCTCGCGCGGCTTGGCGCGTTCGGCGTGCTCGCGTTGGTATTCCTCCTCCTGCGCCTTAGTGCGCGGATGGGGACCCCATGGCCGCGGGGTTACGGTCAAGTCGGCCGTGCGCCATGTTGCACTCGCAAGAGTGCCGTCCGTGAGTGGGGTGCTCAGTGTCGGGCTGGAATCGTGTTGGAAGAATCTTCCGGCAACTCATGGATAGAGGCCGACATGTAGCCGACCATTGCCACAAGGTGTGAGCTGCGGGGTGACATGGTCACGTGCAGAACCCGCGGGAGCTATCGCGAAGTGGCGTGGTGCTCCTTGGTTCGGCCGGGGCATGTTGGGGTGCCCCAAGCCGGAGCTTAGCGGTCGTGGGAGGCGGCCTTTCGAGGCTCCGACGGGCCTGGTCTCGGGCGGCCGGGATAAGCATGAGCCCTCTGCCGAAGTGGCGGTAGTCGAGGTGAAGCGGATCGGCTTCCAGCCAGCGATCGTCGTGCGTCGTGGTGAAAGATGCCATCGGGAGGCCAGCAGGAATCGGAGATGTCAATGAAGGCGCGGCCCCTACAGCGCGCCAACTATCGGCGTTCGAGCAAGCAAGTAAATTTGTAAGTCTAAGGGGCGCGTTCCCACCCTCAATGGTTAGACTCGGAAGCCCAAGATGTATCTTGGTTGGGCGAAAGTCCCTACTCCGATTTGTGTGGTGGTATTGTATTGTCTTTAGGGCGGATAGCTACACGTGTTTACAAGAGCGAGCTAAGAGCCTTAGCGCAAGAATGCTCGTTGCTTGTCATGCTGCCTCCTTCTCCCTTACTCTTTTTATCTGATGGAAGGGCGGGTTACATCGAGAGTTGGGGAAGAGGCGAGGTGACTTATGCTAAGAGCTTCGGTCCTTCGTTCGTCATTGGTCACCTAAATCTTGCCCACGCTGGTCGGTAGTCTTGTTGGCGGGCGGTTAGGCGCCGTTGGGAAATGGCCTTTGTCTTACGTGAGCTGACGAGTGTTGGCGTTCTTGTGTATAACGTTGGTCTTTGCCTCGGGAGGAAGCGTGCTTGCGTGTCGTCACGTGGTGAGTCGATGGGATTGGAAGCTTGACTTCGTGATCATTAAACCATCTTGGGAAGGGCCACTGCTCGTATAGTCGCCGATTGACCCCGTCAGGTAGGCGGCGTGGGTGTGGGCGGTGGAGGCCGACACGCGGCCCTCGGCGGAGGTTGCCTTGGTTTGATCGCAGTCGGGGGATTCGACCTGCTGCGGAGGTCGGGAGCCCTGCTTGGTCGGGGATGGGCGTCCTGTGTGGCCCCGCAGGTTCTTTGATCGTTAGTGGGCCTTGAGCGGCCTGCTAGGCTCGAGTTATGCTTGAGGCAGACTACTCGTCACCCTGGGCCGTTGGGGTACCCCTGGTATGAGTATTCGTCAATATTATTATAAAATATTTTCGTTACATATGTGCAAGTACTTAATTTTATTTGCCCAGCCTATATACTTTGTTTATGTTAGAAGTTTAATTCCCTCGTAGAAGATAAAAGAATTTAGAGAAGTTTAACTTTGATTGCAAACTAACGTACGGGGAATAAGTAAAGAGAAAAGGAATTGTGAAGAAGAGAGTTAGAGCGAATACTGGGGCATAGGTTTGCAAAACCGAAATTATGAAAAATCGAAGAGTTAAGAAATAAGTAAAATTTTAAAAAAAATTAAAAAAATTGAAAATTGTTCGGTTTTCACGAAAAACCAGTCAACCAATTGAATGTTCCTAAAAAACAGTTTTTGAGCTATTTTTTAGGGTTTTTTTTTGCGAAAACCGCGGTTTTCGACGGTTTTCAACGTATAATTTTTTTTCAATTTTTTTAATTAAACCGGTTTATCGAGCGTTTTTAGATCTCGAACCAGAATGGTATAATCGAAAACCGCGATTTTGTGAACTGTGCTAAGGGCATTGGAAGTTTGGAACATGTGTTACCGCATGTACTTGTATCTTCCCAAGTTTGAGCTCGTGGGGATGTGAACCGGAGTTATAAGATATACTCGAACTCCAATTCTCCAAAGACCTCAGTCAGTCGCTGCTTTTCATGTGGACCATCTTTGTGGCTGCCATGCACACTGACCTCTAACAATACGAGAGAACTTTTTTCTTAAACTACTCGAGTGTCTCTTCGTTGTAACGGAACTCTAAAAAAAGTATGCATTAAGAATATTACTATGTTATTTAAAAGCTAGATGAAACAAAGATAATGATTGTTGATACTTCTATACCTTAGGTAAGGTAATATCGAAGAACAAATTTTTTTTGAACCAAAGAGTAAAGAATTGATCTTTTTTGCCGTAGCTTCTAAAGAAGTACGTAACATTTACACATATATCTAAGCAGAAAGTACAAATATAATTGTATTTGTTTAAACAAGTGAAGGCCCATGATGCCATGCTTTCATTCGATGCCATGATGGTTTTAAGTTGCGTTGCGTTTCTCCAACCACCACACCCTCTGAAGGATTGTTCTAAAATTCTCAAGGTGCTAAATTGCAGGGCACTGCAAATAAAACTTTAGTCAATTAATAAAAAAATCAGATTAGATATCGTGAAAATAACTTGATAAGGTTAAAATTAATCACAACATTGTAATACATGTACACGTAGAATGTACATCAGTTCTACATCCAGCATCCTAATGTTCTAGTACATCTTTGGATTGTAGTCCAAATTAGAAAAAATATCATGGTACGTGACTTCCAAGTGAACACAAATAATTCAAAAGAATATTTCAGCAACACTGATCCGGTTGTCTGCCTACACACCGTTCCAACCAACCAAATGAGACAAATATATAGATCAATCTTACAGGAGAGATGAACCTAAAGTAAATTGTTCCAAAGCTATCTGCATCCGGAAAAGTAATTTTTTTGGCCATACTAGTCAAGTTTGCTTGGGTCCTGTTGGCACCATCGCAACCCTGTCACCTAGTCAGCTTCCGCCATGCTCTCTTTGCCATTGTTGAACACCTGAACATCAAATGATCCACCATGCCTGGTACCAGCCATGTTCCCTCAAAGAGCACATTCCTTTGGTACTCTAGTACTCATGTATTCATCTCCAACCACACTGCCACTGCGCTCTGCGTTCAGTAGCTCCAGGAATTGCTGATGCTCACCCTCACCATCAACCACACAGTATTAGACCATATTCCTATACTTGTCTAGGAATTCAGAGAAACCGTAGAACATTAGCTTTATGTGAAAAGAAAATCATGCCATCAATTAATAAAAAGTTTGGATAATTCAACTTTACACTCCAATCATCGTGTAAATTTTCTATGCTCTATCCAAGCCGTAACACCTCACAATATAGTTTCTTAAATTGAGATATCAAATGTCATATTAGGATATCTCAAAAGAAACTCCTTAACAATGATAATACTACACAAAACTAATTTAACAACAGGTGCTTCCAGTATAGGCGTCATCAACCACAATGTAACTACAACAATGCAGCCAAAATGTATATATGATATAGGTCGTCCAACAATCCATGGAAGAACATCCCGAGCCCATGAGAGGTTTGGTGCTCTCTTGCACTATGTGATAAATTACATAGAAGCAAACCTGAGTACTGCAATATGTAAACTACACGGAAGAAGCTTTAGGTTTCCCTCCTCCAAGATCATGAATCCTAAGTTCAAATTGGTTTGTTCTTCCAACGTTGGTTCAGTTTTAAACCTGTCCAACCAATCTATAGAGCCAAATTGAAAAAACAACAAAAGATGATGATACATGGTAAGACATAATTCATTCATTTGCCATGAATACCATTCCAAATAAAAAAACCCCAATCAATTTGGCAAATAGCACCATAAAAAGGAATATTACACTAAATAGGTGGTGGGCACGAAGGAAAGAGGGAAGAAAGTATCAATGATGCCAACTTCTCTTCCTTGTATGAAATTAAATAAGAAAAATAAAGGCACAAGCATGCCGTCAACATGAAGGGAAGTGGAGCACAGTAGGGAGGGTTCTACGACATACAGTAGTGGATTCTTGTAAGGACCAAGTTGGCCTAGAGGGGGGTGAATAGACAACTTTAAAACTTTTTAATTATTATTATGAAAAACTTTTCTCAATAAAAAGCAGAAACGGAAGCAATTAGTATAAAAGTCCAGTACAACACTTGTTCAAGAAAACTTTGTAAGACAGGGAATTTCGAATGAGAAACTATAAGAGAATAATGAGTAATAAAAAAACAAACACAGGAGAACCCAATGATTTTCCACCGAGGTTCAGAGATCACTCCTACGTCCCCGTTAGAGTACTTCCTCAGAAGTATTGCTCCACCAAACAGCCAATCTCAATAGCTTTTGGTTTACCACTATCTTGACTCTTTCACTACTCCGGTGAGGTGAGTCTCAACCTTTCACAACAATGGTGGCCTTTCACAATCAGCGTTGGATAGGTCGCTTTGATAACTTCTCCAACCGCAGGCAGCTAGTTCCAAGAGTAATAGACTATCCACAAGTCCTGTCTCTTGGTTCAGTAGCTAAATGCAAACTAGACTTAGCTTGGAGCAAGCACTCTAAATATTTAGAATGAGTGTTTGTGATTTCTGAGTTGAAGCTCAAACTCTTGATGAAAATGAAGCTCAGGAGTTCTAAAGATCAAGAGTTGTATATGATTTGAATGGTGTCAAAGATGGTTAGGATATCAAAGATGTGAATGTGCAAAGCTATGTATATTGTTTGTAAACCCAGACATTCTATATATATAGATCCTGAACATAGATAACCGTTACACCTGCCATTTGCCCGTTGGGGGTTGGTAGGATAGATGGGGTAGGTCAGCTGCTGCCCCTTTTTATAAGAATTTTAAGGTATATGCGTCATAAGTCAAAGTATACACACACGTCGAACCGAAAACTTTGGTCCGAGGTACATAGGATTGAAAAACATTGTTGTGCTCAGAATGACCCACTTACGCCGGACCGAAAATATCGGTCCGTCGTACATATGCATTGTTTGATTTTGATATCAGCAAGAGAATGCTTGCGCCGGACCGAAAAAGTTGGTCTGGCGTACATATATTTTTGTTTCTTTTGAGTTCCAGCAAATAACGTTTGCGCCGGACCGAAAAAGTTGGTCCAGCGTACATGGGAAAATGGCTGGTTTTATCCGAGTGAAACACATTTGCGTCGGATCGAAAAAATTGGTCCGACGTACACAAGGAATTCTGGTCTGCATCATACTTTATATTTCTGGTTAAAATTAATTTTTAACACAGACTAGAATTTTATTTAGAGTGAAAATATAACTTATGTCGAACTAATTTTAAGAAATAATTTAGATTGGTCCGACGAACATAGTTATACTTGGTTGAAAAAGAATCAAAAGAGAATTTATAACACCGGACCATCAAAAATCGGTCCGGCGTACATGAAGTACGCTTGGTGAAGGAAGTTCTCAGCGCCAGATTGAAAATATCGGTCCGGCGTACATGGTGTACGCTCGGTTAGAATTAGAACTTAGGATCTTTGAGCACCTGAATAATATAAAGTTTGGTCAAGAGAGAATTGTTTTGACTAACAAGATAAAGCTCTGGATTTTTCAGAGAGAAACATGAAAAGTACTATGCTCCAAGTAATCTTAGTGATTTTGCATATGAACCAAGATTATTTCTTATGTATAATCCCTCTTAATAGTACGGTGATTTTAGCTATATGACTTGAATCAACTCCCAAGCCAAAACTAGAAAAATATCTTAGCCTTGATCATCAAATCTGACTATTTTCGGTTTTCACTGAGTATCCTTTTTAGTCATCAACACCAAATCCTATATAATAAGCATAATTTACACAAATAGGGAGCCTAGATGCTCTCAATTCTTTTTCCACGTTGCTGCTGCTGGCTTTTGGCCTTGACCACAATGCTGCCACCGTAGGTTAGTTACAATCGACCTCAGCTTCGATTGAGATTATAGCGGTGGATCCATGCCTGACAATGGCACCGTACCTCAGATCCGCATCGTACGTCTTATCAACATGTTATCTTGATGCCAAAAAAGATAATGTATGCTCTCCGTGAGAAGACACCCAAATTTGGGTACCAAATCACTAATAAATCCACATAATATTCATGTAGAGTCTACACCATCATTCCAAATTCTGACACAACCAAAATGCCTATCAAGAGACAAAATTAGCTTTGATGACAAAAATGGAACTTATTTACTATTTAAGCTGGAGATTTAACATATGAAATCATTTCAATGAGATATGCGACAATTAAAAAAGACATAAATGAGAGCAAAACCAAATTATTATAGTACAGGTCCTAACTGATTTCAACAGAGCATACAACTCTTTCTAGAACCCTGAAGAAAACAAATCTTCTTGTCCTCTTCTTAATTAGAACCCGATCAAGAGGGTGCAGAGATTTGTTCTCAGTAAAACAACAACTACAGCCCTATTTTGGTGCACATAAGATTGTCTTGTAGCATCTGAAAAATATTAACTAAGTTAATGAGGCACTTGTTGAATTAACCTAGTAAAACATCAAGACCTAACAATAAAAACATATTAGTCTAAAAAAGTTTCCAATTAGACATTAGAAAACAAAAAGGAAAACATGATATACCCTCAAGAAGAGCTGAGCAGACACATAAAAAAGAATGGGGAATCAACATGAACATTCAGAATGTATCATATTAGTGATAAGGAACAATTCACAACATGTGTGATAAGAGGATAAAAGCTAAGGAATAAATTGAAGCTACTACATACATGCTCAGCAACAACAAGACTAGTGCGGTCTTTATTTGGAGTGCCAACACCAACAGTAATTAGTTTGTGTTGGATGAATCAAATCTCTCCTTCGCATCCCTCAATACTGATGTGAACTCCCAACTTCATGGGACAAAAGCAGAGTTGATGATTAGCATAAAAAAATAAATTAAACTAAAAAACATGAACTCTTACCAAGTATTAGTTAATAAGTTTTAAGAAAAACTATATCTACAGGCTAACATAAGGACTGAAGGAGTTATCTTGCTGATCAACAAGGGCACCTGAAATGCCTAGGTAGCTCCAGACAGTTATTTCCTGCACAAGCAGAAAGCACTCACCCAATTTATTTAAGTACCACACCAAATTCATATAAAATTCTCGTAGTATCACCGACAAATTTTATAGTTAAAAGGGGTTAAGGTTTTTTCAATCTATAGAAGGGCTCTATTTTGTTCAAGAAACAATTCATCACATCTAATTTTGGAAACTTCTAGATGCAACGCTTGAGCCCAAATATGCAAAGACAAAAAATCTCTAGTTCAAGTCTATTTTTTTGTGTTTTTGAAGTAAAACAGTAGGAAAAAATACTACTATAGTTTATTTCTCCTTACAACAAGCAGTAAATAGATAAAGCTAGGTGAGGAAAACTATGAGCATCTCTACCTCGTTCTGGTCCAATAAGTCCCTGAAAAGGACAGACAATAAGATGGAAATGGCAGTTAAGATATATAGTAAATAAGATCTACTATACATCAAAGGTCAACCTTCTCTTCCTTCTCTTACATGTTTTTACCGAATGACACCATGGAAACTGGAATTAAGTAGCATGTTACAGTTTTGCATCTTTCTTGATTCTCCTCACCCTCATCATTAGCTATCAATAATCATTAACTGGTTAGGCATTTCATCAAACAGAGTAAAGGTGGAAAGATACATTTGAGATCCGTGGGATGCATGCTCTTAGCATTCCTCAAATCAACTCTATTCACCTGCAAATTTTACCCCCAAAAAGAACGAACTGAATCTATGAACAATGATACAATGACCAGATGGGCAATAGAGAAAATTAATATTCATCAGAAACTTTGGTAGCAACTTCCTTTATCAAAATATATGCGACGAGCAACTAGGAGGCCTAGGGCGACATGAATCAACCTCGTCATCCTCTCTATCTCCCATTGTTCTTGATGTGGTGGGGTTGTGCATCCTCTCACACACTTCCATGCCTTAAGCGCTACCAAAGAACGCAGTAGCGGGGATGACAATGGAGTGCGGCCAGTTCCATAAAAAAACACCCAATCGAGCTGGTCGAGCGTAAAGCCCTGCATAGCATTTACCGTCGTGATGATGGTGCCTCGACATGCATCATCTGCTTCGCTAGCCACACGCTTCGACCTAGGCCGTGTGCCTTGCCGCCTCGTAGCCTAGCTTTGCCTTGCACCAGGGTTTACCACCTAGGCGCCCAGCTCAATCGTGGCGACGAGGTTGTGGCATGTGTCATTTGCGTGTGGTGGAAGATGGTGAGAGATGGGCGGTTGGTGGAGGTGTGTGCGAGGGCACGGGGAGGAACTCGGCACAAAAGCGGCAGCTGCAACCCACCGTCGACGGACACGTAACTCCTCCTTATTTTACGGATCCGATCGACCTTAGATCCGGACATGCGACTCGACCTCATCACGGCTTTCGCAGCGCAGACATGGAAGGGAGTTAGCGGGGATGGTAGCATTGGGTAGGAGCTCCAGTGGTGGCGTGGGGAAGACGGCAGCGGGGTAGTGGCGGTGAAGAAGCTCCGGCAGCGACAAGGAGAGAAGAAGCGGTGCGACATTTGATCGAGGAGAGGTAGGCGTGGGAGGCGATTGCATTGTAGATGTGGGCGGTGGACAATGGTGGCCGCCCAATGACAAGATCTGGGCCGGTCTTGGTCGTGGCTCCGTCAAAGAACGATAGAGGGCGTGGATGGGGAAAGGGTAGTAGCGGGAGGAGGAAAGGAGTAGCTCTGTTGGTGAGATGCATATGAGAGAGAGAGAGATAGGCCGAGTGAAGAGGAAATGTGAGGAGATCGGGAGAGACGGTTGCGACGTTTTAACGGTGGGAAGGAGACGTGGAAGGAGAAGTGGAAGTGGGAGGCGGTTGCGTTGCTTCAACCTCTGTTGTTCCTGTTAGATCCAACGGATCAGGTGCTTTTGAGGAGAACGGACGACCGCCACTAAGTGACAATTAGAAGTAGTAGAGATACTGTAAGTTCTTCCATGGAAAATTTCAAAGATAGATACACGTAGGCATATTCTTTTTTAAAAATAAGCTTATTTCCTAACACTACTTTAGGTTTGTTCGGAGGTAGTAAACAAATCAGAATTCATCGTTTATCTAGTCATGAACCTCATTTTGTTTTGTTGTAAATTTAGTTTCCTCGCGTACGCATTTATAAATTTAGTCATATCCTTCACCGCGGAAGGCACGACAGGCGACATGTGTCCCCTGTCATATCCGGGGAGCGTGGAAGCCCTTTGGCGTGCCCGGTGAGTGTGGAAGCTTGCTGGTTCCGCGATAACTCCCGCAAGCGTGAGAGCAGCGTGGAACACCGTGGTAGGAGAGCTTTCGCGCTACCCAGCCGCGGCAGCGGCGCTCACCTGCGCACTCCCGCGGTAGGCCGGCTACTCCCGCGCTCGCCGCGTTGCGCGATCGCGGCAAGCTTCCCGTTCCCGGGCGCGACGGGGACACGTGTCACTGTCACGCTGTCGCGATGGGAGGAGGCTAAATTTGCAAACACGTGAGTGAGGAAGCTAATTTTTTTTAGAAAAAAATGAGGCTAGATAAACAATAACTTCAACGTATCACGTGTCGGTATAGACAACACGGCATTTAGAACCAAGATCGGACATCTTGTGCCAGTCCCTATCGGAAGGATATAAGGACAAACTTTTTCTCTTATGTCGAAAATCTGGACCAAGGATTGCGTGATCAGATCAATCCATCCAAAGCTTGCAGCTAAACTCCACCTCAGCGAATTCTATTCCTCACAGATCTGCGCAGAAAATCCCAAATCTCCCAGATCCAAGACCACACCGTCCTATACGGCTTCACCCCTCCTCACCTGTCAAGACGTTAAAAAGTGGTCACTTCTGATAGTAACTAAAAAATTTACCACCACCAACACCAATGCCGGCTCGAGCTGGTGTTTACTTTTACTCCTCCTAGTAGCTGAAAAAAGAAAAAGCTCGTTAGGTTCAAATATTTTTTTTATTACAGCAGTTAATAAATTTAAAATTGAAATGAGTTTATTTCTATTGAAAAAAAGTTAACCGACTCAATAGTAACACGTTAGCATTATTTTAAATAATCACTTAAATAGTAAATAAAATAATTTTACATTGTAGCTAGCCTTACCTAGTTACCTCTACTAATCACTGCGAGGAGTAACAATGGAGGGTAGTTTCTGTTATTTCCGGGGTGAAGGTAGCAGTAGTAGCATTGGCTTGGCTCTGCCCACCGGTCACCGTTCAGAGGGACTATTAATGGCGTCCAGGACTGCGCCTGTTTTCTGGCTTGCTGCTTGGTGGTGTGACTGTGACTGAGCGAGCGAGAGATCTGTTCACGCTAGACACCCTGCAAATTAATATTCCAAAGTGTAGATATCGTAAGTAACATTTTACAAGTATCAAAATCCCTTAACGAAGTGGATTCAATTACTGCTAGCTAAAGAGACAATTATAGAAGTTGGAAATAACTAAAATAAATATACTAAATCTAGGACGAGCGAAACTATGTTTAACTAAGACCTGAAAATTCCTCCCTTAGGCTAGCTTCACCTGCTGCAATGAAAAGACTAGATTAATTTAATAGTAAATAGCACGTAATAGTCATACGTTAGCTCTCACCCTAAGGATCAATACCGGCTCCCTTCATTCTTCTCCTCAGTCATGGGTTACGCTATATCTAAACACCATGTCTACATCTACAGCTAAGCAAATCCATAAACATGTATACCTAATTATAGACCGAGGAAGAATTATAATATCAAGAAGATACAATCATAGCATAATAGATCAATCTATCGTCTTAAGTTACAGCAAGATCCTACACATGGTTATTAACAAAGGAGAGTTGAAGAGGAAGACACGGGGAAGGACCGAGGTGGTAGCTAGGTGGTGCCAATCGTCGCAAGGGCAGTTCCGAATGGTGCTAAGGCAGTGGTTGGGTTGGCGTAGCTCAGCGCTCTCAGCGACTTATTTAAGCGGTTAACTCTAGTGGTTTCGACGAGTTTCAGCGGATTTTTCGATGGCTTTGTATAAGAACCTATGGGAAGAGTCCTAGTCGAAGGCGATAAGGAGAGAGGGTAAGGCGGGTCGAAAAAAGGTGCATATGGTGGCGTTGGACGGTGAATCTAAGCTTGCGCCAAGCCATGCTTTATTCTTGAGCTTCAATTTGAGATGAAGAGGGCATCATAACCTAAGCTTAGGCCATGCGACGAGCCATGTATGGGTCTGATATCTTGAGTTTCGATCACTTATGGGCTTCATAATTTTCACGTTCAGTCTTTGATTTAGACAAATAATATATACATTTTGATCATTTTGACGAGATGGACGTCATGGTAACATTTAAATTTGTCATTAAGTTCATTTTTAGAATATTTTTTGAGGAAGCTCTTCGTTTGATCTGGTCAACCAAATATAATGTGTTTCAGCATATTTTCCACCTATCACTAAAATATCTAATATCTTCTGAAATTATTAGAATTATTAATCAAGTGGCTTAATTAAGGACGAAATATCGTATAAAATGACGATAAATGTAAGGTTGTAAGGAGAAAAGTATAGCGTCAATAAAATCACATGTGCGCGCCCTCCCTCCCGTGCTGGTCCTGACTCCTGACTCCTGGGCTGCATTTCTCAGACTCACCTGCTCCACCTCTCCCTCCCTTAGTTCTTCGCTGCTGCTGGGTGGTGGGGAAGAAGGGAGCTGGGAAGACCGAATTGGTGGGGATGTTGGGGGTTCTTGGATGCATTTGAGTGGAGGTTTAATTGTGGACTGACTGGTTCTTGCGTTTGAGCTGTGGTGGTGTGAGTCTCTTGGCTTGATGCAGTCAGGTTAGAAATTCTTGTTCCTGCAATGGAGTTCCAAATGTCGTCGTACTCTGCTAATTTGGTTCTGGTTACCTTCTTGCCCTCTCTCTTTCTTTCCCTGTTTGTGTGTGTGATTTGGACAGAAGATTATGCATTTTCCAAATTTTTTTCTGTTTTCCCTTCAGCTCTCTCTCTCTCTCTCCTGTTGCCTATGTTCAATGTGGTTTTTTTTAGGAACTGGAGTATGCACTCAGTGTGAGTCGTTTCTAGCTGGAAACTTGGAATTGTTTCAGGTTCAACACTCTTAGCTTGCTAGGACCTCGTTCACCCTTTTAAGTTTGTTGCATTTTCTTTTCCCTTGCAGAATTTTTGTTTTGCCTTCAAGTTTGCTGCCTTTCTTGGTAGATTCTCCAGTTTTTGCTTGCAAGCTCAGATCTGTTTCTTACTTGTTCACCATTCTTTTATCAAGTTTTCCCGTCAGGGTCATTTACAAGCCAAAGATTTTTACTAAGATTTTAACCAAAAAGCTAATCTTATGAGGCAAATTTACTGTAGTTGTGCTCCTATTGCGTATTAATGCTTTGCCTTGTTGCCCCAGTATGTCATTTTCTTGGTCGGGTCCACGAACATATTTAGGCTGCAGCTTCAAATATTTTATTACAAGAAAGGAAAATTATGGCCTTGTTTTTCGTGTTCAATCTGAAGTACAACTTGTTCCATAGTTTTCTTGCGTCCTGTCTCCAAAGTGTAGTTCATTGTAAGACAAGACGTATGAATTGGTTTAGTGACAGATTTGCATCTTGCCTTCATTGTTTCTGTTTCTGCACTGTATTAGGGCTAAAAAATGTGACCGTTTCTTTTGCAGGAAACTGTAATCTGAGAACAATCAAGGCAGGAGTCCCTGGTGCTGCTACATCGATCCACCTTGCTTTTCTCCATTGGTTATCCAATCTTTGCTGAAATTTTGAATCTTTTGGGTGGGAAGTGTACAGTTTACCAAGATACACAGCTGTTGAAACCAGATATAGTTGTTGGCACTAAGTTGAGCTCCAATGGCGTGGCGGTTTAGTGTCCTTTTCATGGCCACAGCTTGTTTGATGTTATTCCCTACAAGCGAGCAGTCTTCACAGAGTGAGCTGCTGCAGCAGCTCAGGAAGCAGCTAGAGTACCCCAGGCAGCTGGATGTATGGGATAACCCTAACAGTGGCCCCTGTTACACTCAGCCCACCTCAGTGGTTACCGTGATATGCGAGGGGAGTGCCATCACGGAGCTTAAGATCATCGGTGATAGGATCACCAAACCACCAAAGTTCAGTGGCTATCCTGTTCCCAATGTTACTCTCTCCGAAGCCTTTGTTCTTGATTCATTTGTTACTACACTGGCAAGGTTGACTACCTTGCAGGTTGTTATCCTGGTGTCTTTGGGCCTATGGGGCCCTCTCCCTGACAAGATTCACCGGTTGTCTTCGCTTGAAGTGCTTGATTTAAGCTCCAATTTTATGTATGGATCAATCCCTCCGAAGCTGTCAGCCATGTCGAAGCTCCACACTGTAACGCTGGATGGTAACTACTTCAATGGAAGTGTGCCAGACTGGCTTGACTCGTTCTCGAACCTCACTGTTCTCCGTTTGCAGGGTAACCGGTTGAAGGGGTCCATACCAGCATCAATTGGTAAAGCTGCCATGCTTACAGAGCTCGCTCTTGCTGGCAACAACATCTCAGGTGAGGTTCCACATTTGGGCAACTTAAATAAACTTGAGTTGTTGGATTTGAGGTACAACGAGTTAGATGGAGAGCTTCCAGAGATGCCTACAGCATTGGTAACAATCTTACTCAGCAAGAACTCATTCAAGGGTGAAATTCCTGAACAGTTTGGTCAATTGAACAGGCTTCAACACCTTGATCTCTCCTTCAACTTTATTGTGGGGAATCCTCCAGAAAAACTCTTTGCTCTCCCAAATATTAGTTATCTGAACTTGGCAGCAAACATGCTCAGTGGATCACTTCTGAGTGGTTTAACGTGCAGCAGCACCCTGGGCTTTGTGGATTTGTCTACCAACCTACTCACAGGTGACCTGCCTGCCTGTCTGAATGGTAATTTGAATGGCAGGGTTATTAAGTTCGATGGGAATTGCTTTAATGCTGATCCTGAACACCAGCATGAAGCTAAATATTGTCAACAATCTCATAAGGGGACAGGATCAAACAAGGATGTTGGACTTGTGGTCACTGTTGTTGGGATAGTGTTTATTGTGCTTGTGCTTTCTCTTGTATTAGTGGCTTCAAACAGAAGAAGCTGCCAGAGAGTTTTAGCAGAACAAAAGTTACTGCAAAAGCAAATGCAAGATAATTCAGCTCCAGGAATGTCCTCTGAACTGCTAGTAAATGCAAGTAAGACTTGTTCTCAAGTAATGTTGCAGTATATATGTGGCAAACCCCTTACCATGCATAGAAACACCTGTTGTGCAAGATGTTGATCATGTGTGCATCCCATGTTTTGCTGATCGTTCAGTTGGTTGTCAGCCATTTATAATTTATCTTAATAATTATTTTGTATTTAGAAAATTGTGGAATTAGCTGGTCCATTTCTTGTTTATAAGAAGCAAATGAGGCATAGTTAGAGCAGAGGAGTCCACATACTGTTACATGTAAACTATCCTATCTTAGTTTTCATTATGCACACGATATGTATGTAAATATGCTTAAGCGAACGACATAATGATGGTACTCTAAAACTTAGATGAAATTCTGACGTTTATCTATTTACATGTGTTTCGCTTACTTCACGAGGAATTAGAGATTTAGAGATACTTCCTTCTTTTGGTGTCTATTGAAATAGTCTTCCCCATCTCTTCATTGCAGGGTACATATCTCAAGCTGTCAAATTAGGAACGCAAATGATGCCCACATATTGTGTATTTTCTTTAGAAGAGCTCAAGGAGGCAACAAAAAGCTTCGAACGATCGGCATTTTTAGGTGAAGGGTCAATTGGAAAGGTTTGTTGATTTGTTCATATATTTGTCATATTTAGATTTGATTTTACACCAAATATGAGATGCATAAATAAATTTACTATTTCTTAAGTATTAATAGTAGAATTAGTCATTTTTTAGTGCTGTAAACTAGAGAGTTTCCAAGCAGTCTAGTTCATAGTATTTTCAAGTTGCATTTGTTATAGCTTAGTTTAACAATTTCTTACATTCTTTTTCTTGATCTTCAGCTATACAAGGGAAAACTAGAGAATGGAACCCTGATTGCCATAAGATGTTTGGCATTGCACCAACGATATTCAATAAGGAATCTAAAGCTTCGCTTAGATCTCCTTTGAAGCTTCGCCATTCAATTTAGTTTGCCTCTTGGGGCACTGCATTGACAGCACAGTTGATGAATTAAGTGCAAAAGGGTTTTCTTGTTTATGAATATTTACCTAATGGACCGCTTTCTTCTCATCTTTCTGGTAAGAAACTACACCTAAATATGGAGAATTGAGGTTATCTGTGCTGATGAAAATTCCATTATGTAATTAGTTATTTATGCATGCCTTTCTTGTCAGGCTCTAGTCCAGAAGACTCTGAAGTGGTGTGATAGGCTGCAAGTGCTGATTAGCATTGCTAAGGCTGTTCATTTCTTACATACAGGAATAATTCCTGGTTCCTTGTATAATCGGTTAAAAACTTCTAGTATTTTGCTTGATGAACACCTTATGGCAAAACTGAGTGACTATGGGTTGTCCATAATCACAGAGGAGATATACAAACATGAGGTTAGCCTTGTCATTTAATGGAATGATCGTCCTGTCCTCTTCCCTTATTTATTAATAAAGGAGCTTCAAGGATAGAGCGAACTTTATTTTTGACATGAATATTCCTCTTGGTTTACAGGCAATAAGAGAAGGGCAGATATACATTCAAAACAACTCTGCAGAAATGTAAGTCCCTGCAGATCAACATGTAGAAGAGTCTGATTTCATATACATAGTTGCATATAACAACTAAACGAGAAGTTCAGCACTTCAGATTTAATTGCATGTAATCACATCTAGTTATCTACCAATGCACCAAATTCATTTTAATAGAAAGGACATCTGGTTATAGAGCTCAAGCATGTTATAGCTGATGCTCAGCTTTTAGTTTATGTAATGTATATCTATGTTTTTGTAGGGAAAATTTGGAGGATGATGTATATTCTTTTGGCTGTATTGTACTTGAAGTACTTATGGGCCCAAAACTACAAAGGAAAGGAGATCCTTTGATTCTAGATGAACTGGTATGTTCCCTTTCATCTTTGTAGTAGTGATAATTAAGATTTGGGTGATACATAGATGGATTCCTATCTGAAGATGAAGTTTATGATTTATTGGCTTATGTAACAACTTTAACTTACCTATTTTCTTGGTTGGTTATGGCCTGATTCTGATTGTGCCATCTTTAACCTTTCCCCCATGTTTATCATATCATGGTGCCATGATGGTAGCATATATACAAAATACCTATAATGGCCTACCTCAACTTGTTTGGGACAAAAGGCTTGGTTGTTGTTGTTGTTGGTCTGATTTCATCATTTTCCAAAAGGATGAGAGTCTGACCCAATGGTCATCAATCGTTTCATGAAAGTTTTAAAATGTTCCGACATGACGCTTTTTAAGAACTTATATAAATGTAATTTCAGGGCATTTGGGACACTGGCTTGGCAAGTCGATGTAATATCGCGATTTAGGCTATTCTGCTATTATTTTGTTCTTCTTTTCAGAAACTAAAGTAAATGAAGACCGGCCGTTTTATTGTTTATAACAATCTACATGCACAATATTTTTATGATAACCAAGTCTAATTCAGTTTCGTATTTTGCATGTTCTACAAGCCATTACATAAATAAGATTGCTAGCGTGGATGCACTCAACAAAGAACTTTTCATTCATAAATTTTCTGAGTCACGTTGCTTGTAGAGAAACTAGTACAAAATTCAGTATCCGGATTAATTCGTCGCAACCAAAGTTTCAGCTTACAGGTTCCATATCTGTGTGAAGCCCAACATGGCCTTGTTCTGATCATAATAGACCAATTACTTCCTGGGTAAAAAGAATATACTATCTAAGAAATCTTCTGCTTGTACCTGTAGGTCATGTCAATATCAAGCCAGGAACAGCTTGAGCAAGTACTGGATCCGGTTGTACTTGGCACCTCTTCACAAGATTCATTGTCGATGGTGGTCTCGATTACAATCAAATGCTTATCGGTTGAATCTTCGACCCGACCTTCTATGGAAGAGGTTCTCTGGAATCTGCAGTACGCTGCGCAGGTCCAGGCAACAGCTGACGGTGATCAGAGATCAGAAGTTTCCTCGCAAACTTGTTAGCATAACTAATCATAGCTGCGTGGAAACTACGATCCACAGAACGGAGCAAAGACGATAAGGAGTAAGGGCCATATGTTACAACTTAATATGGCCTTGATGTGCAGACACGGGAATGAGTAAGCTAACTGTTCGTCTTGTGAGTAATCCTGCATTTCCTACATCCTCAGCAGTCAGCAGCATCTGTCTATCAGTACGAATTAGTTAGCATGTCAAAACACAGATGTGGTCACTTGGTTTCATCCTGTAAAGAATATCGCCTTTTCTGGTTACTGTGAAAGCATCAACATCTCTTGATGAGGAGAAATTCTATGCTATTGTAGTTTCATGTTAAATTTTCTTGTAACATTAGGCACTACGACAATTTGGAACGCTTCGACACCCATCATTTCATTTGGTCATGGCTTCCCAATCCGAAGATAACATGTATGATACAAAGCATATAAGCAAAGCACAAAAAATTCTCTTGCCTGGAGCAGACCGAAATAGTGGCTACACAGGAAATGCACGGTAAGTTATTTTTTGTTTTTTCAGGTTCATTTGCAAAAAAAAGGTCGAGAGGAGCTGAATGTAAACCACACAAGGACCTAAATGTAATTTTGCTTTTTTTCAGTTCTTTCTATTAAAAACCACCAGAGGACCTAAACGCAATTTTAGATTTTTGGAGGCTTTTTGTAAATCGTAGAGGACCTAAACGTAATTTTAGTTTTTTTGGGGTCCTTTTTGTTAAAAACCGACCGAAGGACCTAAACGCAATTTTGGATTTTTTGGAGGGTCTTTTTGCGAATGTGCTGAGGTGGCAGCCCTCACTAGTCGGCAATCCTCACCACTTTAATATATAGTATACATTACTCACTGAGATCTCCCTTGAATACTTTTCTAAAAGAAATCTGCACAAACATCAACTAAAGTAACCACGGCTAATATGACAATATAACTCCTTGGCTGCTTTAATATGCGTGCAATTTTTCTTTCAGAAATATACTCCCTATATTTATTTCCTCAGAGTAATACATAATCGATACCAAACCACAATGTAAGGATATATATACTTGGTCTTAGGGATAGACTTCGATGACACATCGAACTCAGAGAGTCTTGTTGATCTTGCGGTCAGTGAACCCTACATCCACGGTTTACAAAACCGGATCGAGGTTGAAAATTGAATCTTAGTCGGCACCAATTTTAGTCGAAAATCAATCGAAAATCGTCAAAAACCGAATGATTTTAAAATAAAACTTTTGAAAAACGAAAATTTATATAAAATTTCTCAAAGTTTTTGAATTTTTATTTCGACTTTGACAGTTTATCAATCGGTATAGTTTATCGAACCGATTTGATACAATAAAAAATCACGATTTTTGTCGATATTTGATACCCTGCCTGCATCCATGAAGATCTTGCGCCACTCCTGCTCCTCATCTTGGCCAGTCCATCAGGAGCTCAGCCGTACATGGGCCGGAAGAAGACCCGACCACGACATCTATCACGATCACCTTTCCTCCTGCTTTGGCGAAGGAATGGCCTTCTTGCATTTTGCAAGGGCCTCCGCATATTGTTCGTCGCTCAAGTCGTGGAGAACACTGCTGCCATGTATTTACTGACTTAGTAGTTATATATTTATTATTGTCTTTAAAAGGTATCAAAATTTGATATCATTCTTTAAGTTTTTGTACATCTTGATACTACTTTATTGTAAATTTTGGTACCTTTTAAGGATGGCAAAAAAGCCTTTACTAGTTAATTTCACAAAATTAAACCATACAGAATTAGGGTCATCGATTGATACCTTTCAAGGATGATAAAAGGCTCTACTAGTAAATTTCACAAAATTAAACTATTCAGAATTAGGGTTATCGGTATATTAATGCTTGAGAGGATAAGTTTAAAAGCCGAACACTTTTAAAGCATCATTCATCCCACAAATCAACTCCTGATCAATTAACTACTTTGTGCTTCAAAATCTGTGCGCTTGTATTTTTGGGATGGATGATATACAGAAGGATTTTTAATTAGATTTTCTTTTTCTTTGAATTTTGATACCTTAAGCAGCACTGCTTTAGCAGGTGGGACGGACTTGGAACATGTCCCCTGCAACATACTTTAACCAAGCCGTCCGCGGGGATGGTGTTGATCACCTGTGGAAGATCCAGCACGGTGCACTTGATGTGCGGAAAGATCCTGGCAATGGCCCTCGCCGTCGTGCCGTCGCCACCGCCGTAGTCGGTGAGGGAGCGCAGCCCTTCGAACAATCCGCAGCACTCGTGCAACACCGTGCCGATCCCGAACCGGCTGCTGGCCGCCATCCCTTGGTTGAACATCCTGTTGAACTCCGCGTCCAGGCGCGTCTCGTCGAACAGAGCCGCGCCGTGCGCCGACGCGAACGGTGAGACCGGCGGCACCACCGCTTCCGTCTTGAGCCAGTCTGCCAGCCCCCGCGCTGCATGGATGTTGAGGTTCGCGGGGGCCGCGAGCACGACGTATAGGGTTTTCTCAAGCCTAGAACGTGGAATAAAAATTTGCTGCAATTATCTATACCTCTTTATAATGCACCTAAGCATTCTTTTCTACGTCCACCCCAAATAATGCACCCCACTAGAGATGGTCCAACCTTCATGCACCCGTAAACGTCCCCAAAACTTGCCACCTCGGCATTATCTAAGCGAAAAGAAACAAATATCACGGAATTAAATAAAAGGAAACAAATATCCGGAATTAAAGAAAAGGAAACAAGCGTTCTAGAAAAGGAAATCGTAAGACAGGACACTATACTAGTTTTTTAATTACACCAACCAGGGTCTTGAACTCGAGACCTCTTAGCTCGATAAGATATTGAGTTGTATGCAACAACAGTTCACCCAAAAGCTTAAGTTGATGAAGAAAGGTGGGCAATTCACTTATACTTCAACTTGATGACAGCGGTAGGGGTGAGGCGGAGGAAGGAAGCTTGACGGCGGGATGGACAGCTCGGGAGGAGGTCCAGCAATGGGTAGTGTCGCGCAATGGTGGATGGCAGCGAGGAGATGCCGAGCTAAATGGCGCCTGGAGTGCCATGGACGTGAGGTAGCACATTGTTAATTCTATTTCTGAAAATATATATATATATATATATATATATATATATATATATATATATATATATATATATATATATATATATATATGAATATGATTACTTTTACAATAATATAATATATGTGCGATAATTTATAGACAATAATATTGGTTATGGAACAAAATCTTGTGAGGTTTGTTTGATTTGTGACGGAGATGCGATCTGAGACAGGAAGTGCAACCTGGGGCGCGAGATGCACGTTGCGGCGTAGGTATGCGAGACGGACTTGCATTGCAGTCGGGAGAATCCGCGCAGTGGTGGCGAATACTAATAAAAGGATACCCCAACGGCCGGCGGCGAGGCCGGGCCTCAAGCATATCTCGACTTAGCAGCGCGCCGCCCGCCCGCCGACCGAATCGCTGCGAGACCGCGCAAGGCATCCGCTCCCGACCGAGTGGGAGGCGAATCCGACCGACGGCGCTCCCGACCCCCTCTTGGCGGGCGGGATCTCCGACTCCAACCAAACCAAGGTGACGAGCGCCGAGTGCGCGTGTCGAGGTCCTCATCGGCCTACCGCCACGTACCCCCTAATAAGGTCAATCGGGCGACTATACAAGGCGGTGGCTCCTTCCCAAGAAGATCGGTATTGCGAAGACAAAGCTTCGGCCCATCAACGATCCACGTCTGACGAGCGCGCGCTCCTCCCGGCGGCACCAGCGTCACGCACCTCGGCGTCGGCATTCGCAAGGGTCACGAGAGGGCAAGTCGCTATTTCTCGGAAATACCTAACCTCCACGACCACCAAGGCTACCAACCCGGCATGGGCAAGGCGGTGGCAACCAGTCCACGGGACGAAGGGCCGGAGCTCTAGCATAGGTCACCTCGCTCTTCCTCCTAACTCGATGTAACCTGCCCCTTCATACAGTATAAAGGAGGCGGGGCTATCTGATTCAAAAGGAAGGCGAGCGAGAGAGGAGAGCGCTATCAAACCCATCTCGCTAAGCCATTGGAATTCTCGCTTGTAAAACTTTGTGCGATCATACATGCCAAGAGTAATACAACACCACCACCGAATCGGGTAGGGACCTTGGCCGAACGGTATATATCTTGGACTCACGAGTCTAACCATTCGAAGTGGAACACGCGACCCCTAGACTTACAAATTTACTTGCCGCGCTCCGAAAATGCCGGCGGTTGGCGCGCCGGTAGGGGACTTAGCGGCGTCTTCATCACCATCTCCGGTTCCGTTTATCTCACGATGGCATCCACCCGCTGCGGCGGCATGGCTTGCCGGGAAGCTGGATCGCTTGGCTCCTCGACCGCCGTCACCGAGCCGGGAGGGCTCACGCTTCGTCCCGCCGTCTCGGAGGACAGCGCCCGCGAGCTTAGGCGTCCTCTCCGGCGACCGCTAAGCTCCGGCTTAGGCGCCCTGCGGGCCGGCCGGAACCCAAAGTGCCGCCACGGTCGGCGAAAACTCCGTAGGCGGCGGTAACCATGTCACCCCGTAGGCTCGCGGATGAGTGGCGATGGTGGCTACTGCCGGCCTCCATCCTGTTCTTTGGAAGACTCTTGGACGCGACTCCGGCTCCGACACGGAGTACCACGCGCGGCGGCACTCGCGAGTGCAACATGGCGGGCACCGTCGGTTGCCCGTGACCCTCGCGGCGCGGGGCCTCTGTCCGGCGCACTCGGGCGCGGAGGAGGAGTGCCAGCCAGCGTCTTGAGCAGCGCTCGGACCCGCGCCGAGCTCCAACAACAGCGCAAAGAGTTGGAGGAGCAAGCCGAGGCTCGGCCGCTCGAGGCCAACTGGAGCGGGAGGACTCGAGGCCCGCATGTGCTGGCGGCGGCAGCGCGCTGGCGTCGAGCACACCCAGCAGCGGAAGGTCGAGCGGTCCTCACTTCTTCCCCACGCCCGATCAAAGCGTGGCCGCGTCGCAATCTTGCCGAGGCCTCCGAGCCGGCCAGGCCGGAGGCCAAGGCCACCTACCAAAACCTCGGGGTGGTAGAGCAGCGGCCGTGCGGCACATGCGCCTCGGCTCCTATCGCTCGGAGCCACCTCGGCCACCGGGCCCGTGCCATTGTCTGGCCGGATGGGTCGACCGCGAGCGTCGCCGCACCGCGAGCCTGCGAGCCTCGCGCGCCCGGTGCGCTAACGCCTTGGTGATGCCTCGACATTTGCGCTACCCTTGAGGCGAGAGAAAGATGGCGGAGGAGGCCGCCCACTCACGGGTTCGCGGGCGGCGGGCACCACCATCGTAGCCCGAGCTCAAGCGGTCTGGACGCGGCGTTACGCCGAGAGGATCCGCCGAGCGGACTTCTGCCCGGTCCGGCGCCTACCAACATTGCCAAATACAGGGGCCACAAACCAGGTGTCGGCTCGAAGATTACCGGCTCGCATGTCGAGGCGGGAGGAACAACGGATGACCTCTTCATCATCAATACCTTCCCATCTACCTCGCGGACTCGGCCCGAGCACGGCTCGAGTACTTGCGGCCAAAACCATCGAGGTGGACCGACTTGAAGGCCCTCTTTGCCGGCAACTTCGGGGCACTTACAAGCGCCTGAAATTCTGAGACTGAAGGGCGCAAGCGGCCGGAAACCCTCAGAGACTACATCGGCGGTTTTCCGCGCGATTCAACGAGCTCCCGACATCTCCGGCCGATGTCGTGGGAGCATTCATCTGGCACCTCCTGCAAGGCCTTGGTACACAAACTAGGTACATCTCAAGCCCGGAACTACCAAGGAGCTCCTCGATATCGCCACCAACCACGCCTCGGCGAGGCGTGTGGGGGCCATCTTCGAGGAGGAAAGGCCCAGCCGAGAACCCGGCGTCCGCGCCGGGTCCCGCCGACCGCTCCGACAAGCGGGCGGCACGGAAGCAGATCCGCGAGCCCCAAGTGGTCGCCACCGTCGGCCATACGCTGCCAAGCGGCGAGTCGACCGGCCGTCGCGCCCGACCACCGAGAAATTGATGGGCGGCCCGTGCCCAAACCACGGGTTCTCCGTCAAACACAAATCTGGGGCTGCGAGGTCTGGCGTTACCTCTCGGCGTCCCATAGCGCCGCGTGGCAAGGAAGAAGCTGCTGCGGACCCCGCGATCCGCGAGAGAAAAGCGAACGGCGAGTTCCACGAACCCGGCGGCCGCCTCATGATCTTTGGAGGACCGACTGCTATGCGGGCAAGCGCCGGCTCAAGCTCGCTTATCGCGAGATCCATACCGTCGCGCCATCGTCCCCAATACCTTCGGTGGTCGGAGTTCCGATCACCTTTGATCGGACCGACCACCCGACCACGTTCCACGGTAGGGAGATACCCACGGTGGTCGGCCCGTCGTGGGGGAAGCGCCTTTCAAAGGTGCTCATGGGCGGAGGCGGCCTCAACATCCTCTACGTCGAGACACTCGGCGCTATAGAATCCGCGCTCAACCCTCCGACCCGACAAGGCGCCCTTCCATGGCGTCATTCTGGCGGCGAGCCCATCCACTCAGCGGTCGACCGCCCGTTACCTTTGGGGCAGAAACTTCGCGCCGAAACCCTCGCTTTTGAGGTCGTGGATTTCCCGGTTCTTACCATGCCATCTGGGAAGGCCATGTTACGCCAAGTTCATGGCGGTCCCCATTCGCCTACCTCAAGCTGAAGATGCGGGGCCACGGGAGTCCTCACGTGGCATCGTCTTTCGGCTTGCCTACAGCTATGGCGCGCGGTTGTGAGCTTGCCTCGGCGATCGCCGCGTCTGCCGAGCTCGACAACCTCGGGAGGAAGCCTCGAATCCGCCCCGAGTCCGGCAAGTCGGGCGGGATCCTTCAAGTCCGCCGAGGACACGAAGGAGGTCGCGGTCGATCCACGTGATCCGACCAAGACCGTGCGGATCGAGCCACGCTCCCAAAATAGGAAGCGCTCGTCGACCCCTCGCACCAACAAAGCGTCTTCGCATGGAGGTCCTCCGGCATGCCGGGAATCAAAGGAAGTCGCGAGCACTCCTTGAGCATCAGACCGGGCTCAAAGCCCGTGCGCCCAGCGCTGCGCTGCCGGCGAGGAGAAGCGCAGGATCATAGGAGAGATCGCCAAACTTAATTTGCGGGGTTCGTAAAAGAGGTCGCCACCCGGTGGCTAGCCAACCTGTACTTGTAAAAAGAAAAATGGGCAATGGAGGATGTCGTTGACTATACGGGTCTCAACAAAGCATGTCCCAAAGATCCGTTCCCTTTGCCCGCATCGACCAAGTCATCGACTCCACGCGGTGCGAGTCCCTCTCTTTCGGATGCCTACTCGGGCTACCACGGTTGCGCTAAGGGAGTCCGACCATTTCGCGACTTCCTTCATCACCCGTTCGGCTCATTACGCTATATTACGATGCGTTCGGCCTAAAACGCGGCGCTACATACCAGCGATGTATGCAAGCGTGCTTTAATAACGGATCGGCCGTAACGTTGAAGTGTCGTCGGCGATATTGTCGTAAAAACCAAGAAGGCCGGCGACCTTGTTCCCGACTGGAAGAGACCTTTGCGAACCTTGGCGATTCCGCATAAAGCTCAATCTTGAGAAATGCGTTTCGGGGTCCCCAAAGGAAGCTCCTTGGCTTCATTGTCTCGGCGAGGCATCGAGGCCAACCGAGGAAGATATTAGCAATCGCAAGGATGGGCCCAATCGGCAACCTCAAGGGGTCGAGTGGCCGGATGCCTAGCGACTTTGAGCCGTTTCGTGTCTCGCCTCGGCGGCGCGAATGCCACTCTGAGCTACTCAGAGATCCGACCGCTTTAGTTGGACCCGAAGCTCGGAGGCCCTCACACTGAAGGCCTTCTGTCCTCGCCTCGATCCTGGTCGCCCGGCACGAGGAGCTGTTTCTCGTCGCCGCCACTACCCAGTCGTCGGTAGCGGCTCGTGGTGGAAGCGGCGGAAGAAGGCGCGAACAAGGTACAACGGCGGTTTACTTCATTAGCGAGGTCCTTTCCGAGTCAAGACTCGATACCAGCGAGTGCGAAGCTACTCTCGCGGTGCTCATTGCGAAGAGGAAGCTCGTCCACTACTCGATCGGCACAACATCACCGTGGTGACCACGTCCCGTTAAGGCGAGATCGTCGCAGCCGCGGCGCCTCGGGAAGGATAGCCAAGTGGGCACTCGAGCTCGTGACCACGACATCACATCGTCCCTCGGACGGCGATCAAATCGCGAGCCCTAGCCGACCGTCGTTGAGTGGACGAAACCCGGCACCACCGGTGATCGAAGACCGTCTTGGACAATGTACTTCGATGGGTCTTACAACAAGAATGGCGCGGCGCTGGGTTATCATCATCTCCCCACTTGGGAACAAGCTCGATCGCCATCGGGCGCTTTCGGCGCCACCAACAGCGTTGCGTCACGAGGCCCTCGTCAGCGGTCTCGGATCATTGCCGACCTCGGTGCTCGCCGACTCGTCCGCGGGACTCCAAGCTTGTCGTCGACCAAGTCATGAAGGCGCGGGCCAGGGCGTCCGTATGGCGCGTCTTGTCGAGAAGTGCGCGAGCTCGAAGTCGCGGTTCAAGGGCTTGAGCTTCACCATAACTCCGGCGCTACAATAGCGGCGCCGACTACTGCCAATCGGCCTCGAGAGCTCGGTCCCGCCCGGGATCTTCGTCTGCGACCTCCTGCGACCTTCCATCCGGTGGGCCGGTGGCGAGCGGTCCCCGACCTACCTAGACGCAGTCGCCCGGCCGCCCGCTGTGGTCGGCGTAGACTTGGTCGGTCGAGCCACGGCGTGCTAACAGCCGAGTCCGCCCGAGAAAGCCATTCATAGATCGTTTGGCGGACGGGTCGCTTCCTCCCGACCCCGAGGCCGCGCGCCTCGCCCGCGAGCAAAGTCTTCGTCTGATCGGTCGGACCTTTACAAAAGAGCCTCGGGGTCCTCCAAAAGTGCGATACAGCGACCAAGGAAAACAACTCTTGGGCGACATACAGTAGAATTTGCGGTCACCACGCTGCGCCCGATCTACGGTGGGAAAGGCCTTTCGGCAAGGTTTCTATTGGCCGACCGCCGTGTCAAGCCTTGAGCGCATCGCGCGCACTGCGAAGGATGCCAATTCTTTGCCGAGCGGACACATCTGCGCGGCTCGAGCCATCTGAGACAATCCCCATCACGTGGCCTTTTGCGGTTTGGGGCTCGATCACGTCGGGCCTTTCAAGAAAGCGCCGGGGACTTTACCCATTTGCTCGTCGCGGTGGACAAGTTCACCAAGTGGATAGAGGCCAAGCGGTCGTAAGCGTCACGTCGGCTGGCGGCCATCTTCTTCGCGACATAGTCTTCGATTCGAGTCCCAAACTCCATCATCACCGACAGCGAGCGCGATTCACGGGAAGGAATTCCTCGAGTTCTGCGATGACTTCAACATCCGCGTCGATTAGGCGGCCGTGGCCCATCCGCGGACCAGCGGCTGGTCGCCAGCGCCAAGCGGCATGATCCTTCAAGGGCTCAAGCCGCGGATCTTGATCGGCTCAAGCACTTCGCGGCGCTGGGCAGCCGAGCTACCCTCAGTCCTCACGGAGTCTACGGACCACGCCGACCGGCGGCCGGGTTCACCGTTCTTTATGGTATCACGGCCGAGGCCGTCTTCGCGGACTGGAGTATGGCGCCCCAAGGCGCAAGCCGAGGAGGCTCGGGGCTCGCCCGCGGCAAGACTCCGTCGACCCGGATCGGCGAGGCGCATGGCGTGGCCGTCTGCGATCGGCGGATATCAACAAGCTCTGCGGCGTTACCACGGCCGCCCGAGTTCGAGGGCGGTCTTCGATCTTGGCGACACGGTCTGCGTCGGGTCGGACCGGCAGGATAAGCCTGGTATCGCCCCACAGGAAGGCCCTTCACCGTCGTGCAGATCCTCCGACTGGCACCTTCGGCTCAAGGACTCGACGGCGCATCCTTCAAATGCATGGAATATAGAAAAGTTAAAGCGATTCTATCCTAAACTCTTTTCCTCTTCCTAGCATGCTCTTTACTTTCTTCCTTCCGAGCACACGGTCGCCGTGCGGCTTCTAAACTGCCTTCAGCGCCCGTTGAGGCTCTCGATCGGCGCTGCGGCGGTTGATGACAATCGACCACAAGGTCCTTCGGCGGTAACCCCTTTGACCCGAGTGCTCTGACCTATGCCTCGGCGGCTATGGTTGCTAACACTTGCGGAAGAAGGAAATGCAGTGGAGTGACCTTTGGGTCGATGAGAACACTCCTCCCGCACGAACTCGGCTATCCCAGCGCTTATGAGGGTGCGTGACCCGTGGTCGGAGGTCCATCCGGCGGTAACCCTCTCAACCCAAGTGTTCGGCCTCGCCCGGGACTATTGTTGCTAAGTAGCACTTGCGGAAGAAGGAAGTGCCAGTGGAAAGATCCTGGCGGTCTAGAACACTCCTATCCCTCACAAGTCGCCTAACAGCTGCATAGCCAAAGTCTCCAATCCACCTCGCTCCTCCCAAAACAACCCGACCTACGCATAAGTGGCCCTGCGGTCCTTAAGGCTATAGTCGACCAAGCGTTCATCTAAATACGAAAAGGGCGAGGGGCGATTATGGGACTTGATAAATTCAAGATTGTTTAAATAGCGGTCTTTACAATCTAAGAAGGATAAAGCTAACTTTTTCTATTCTTCTTGGTAGGCGGCCGTGGCGGCGGAGAGTTAGGCGCCTCAGGCTTCTGGAGGCGGCTGCATGGCGGATCGGCCGGCGATCTCGGGCGTCTTGGCTCGACCGGGGCTCGAACGGTCGATCTCCTCGTCGTCCGGTTCCAGCTCGCCGCTCCCCCACCGCGCGGTCGATCGCGTCGTAATGCGAGATGGTGTTGACGGCGCCGATGAAGCTCAAAAGCGGCGCTGTGACCACCGCCTCTTCTCTGATCGCTTTCGGGCGGTAGCGGGGCAGGGCACTCAAGCTGCCGGCTCCAAGGATGCGATCGCGGAACCTCGGCCGGCCTTGCGGAGGCCTCGATTCGGCGCTCATCTCGGCCCGACCGTCCTCGCAACCTTCAACGCCGCCGGGCCTCGTCGGGCCACGCCGCCACGTCGCGGGCATCGGCTATTCTCTGCGCCTCAGCGGCGGCCTTCGATTCTTCGCGCCTCTGCGGTGCGGAGATTTTGGATAAGTTAAGCCACGTGGTCGCACCCCAAACTTAGCGAAGAATTGAGACACTTACGGGCGCGAGTTGGTCGGATTGCGGCCGACTTGGCGCCTCGTATGAAGTCTTGACTCGGCGGCTCATACGGCGATCGCGCTCGAGGCGAACTTCGAGCGGCGTCCACGAGCCTTGTTCCGCTCGGTCGCGGACATGTTACTGCGTCTGCGTGATCCCCTCGCGGCAGCGGCATCATCCTTGGCCTCGGTGACTCTCGTCGAAGGACTCGATTCCGCCACTTCGCCCTCAAAGCCTCGGCTCTTAGGCGCTCATCATGAAGGGCCTTTGTGGCCTCTTCAAATCCTTGGCGGATCACCACGCCTCCGGCCGCCTAATGCCCGGGGCCTCACAGGCTGGCGTAACTCAAGCGCGGCATTGCACTCCTCATTCTGCTCATTCCGCCATTGTGTCGTCGGGTGCTGCGAGAGCTCAACCTAACGCCGCAGCGAGCGCAAGTCTTTGCAAAAATGTGGACACTCAGTTAGTCATGCGGAAGAACTATAAAAAATGTGCAGCGAATCGAACTTTTGGTGACCTACAGGCGTGGTGGACTCCCGACCATCATATCCAGCGCCTGGTGGAAGACTTGAGCAAGGGCGGACCTTCGCGGATCGCCTATCTCGGCGTCGGTAGCGCCTTCTTAGAAGGCGGCCCGCTCGCTCTCCTCGCCTCACCCATGATGCAGGCAGGAATTACACCGGCGGCGCGCCTCCGCTCGCCCGTTCGAGGCGGGGCGTCGCCGTCAAAGCACCATGGGCAAGGGTGGCGAGGTCAACCCTTGAAACCCCTCGGCGACTGCGCTGAGGAGCATCGGTCGCACCTCCCCTGGGACGAGGTGGGCACCTCCGTCGCCGGCTCCGCCACGGTAGGCGCGATCACGGCGGCGCCATTGTCTCATCCTCGAAGCAGCGATCACGTCGTCGGAGGGGTCCCCGCCGAGGCGCGGAAGTTCTTCTTCGGGCACGACCTCGGGTGGGCCCGTCCTCCTCAGCGACGCGCCCTCGGGCGTCGGCCGCGACCTTCGCCGACCCAGCGAGTCACCGAAATCACCGGCGCCGTTACTTGCGGAGCCGATGTAGCCACGCCCACGGTCACCCCAGTATAGGCGCTGCACGTTGCAAAGATTCAAGAGTCGCTCGGGCGGCTTTGCCAAAAAGAAAAATGCTCCAATAAAAAGAATACACTTACAAGGCCGAGCGGGTGCGTGGCACGCGCGCCCTCTTTGCCGGCCCCGCCAAAAGTCGTCGGCCGTCGCTTCCTGAAGCCACCTCCGGTAGAGGAGCCTGCGGCGACCATAGCGCAAGATCACCCCCACTGGGATCCGTAGCCACAGGGCCCGTGATGCCGCCCTCGGCCGAGTCACGCTTCGGGCCGCCGCCGATCGGCAGTCGGGAAAAACCCACCATAGGGGTGGCGGAGGCCTCCTTATTGTCGATGGAGGTTGTCCCCACGGCGGTGGTCTCCGACACATCCTCGCCGCGCGCGCGCTTCGCCGCGCGTTCCTTTTCTTCCTCCTCCTTTCCTCCTTCCGCTTCTTGCGGGAGGAGTCGACCCTATTGTCCTCGCCGGCCGCCGCGCTTCCTTATCCCGGGGGCGGCGCTGGAAGACATCCCCATGAGCCCACGAGAGGATGCGGGAATGTCGGTCAAGTGCTAAGGGCGAGAGAAAAGAAGCGAAGGAATTTCAGCGGCTTACAGTTGGCGGAAAAGCGCGAGAATGGCTCGGGTGGCCATCGCGGCCACCGTGGCGCTTCCGCGCGTCGCGGCCGCCACCCGAGCCTCCACCTCGAGGCAGCGGCGGCTCGGGTTACGCCATCCTCGCCCGGTCGGACGGCCCGCATACCGGAGCGAGTGCGGCACGTGCTACAAGTGGTTGCGCGCATCCCCATGGCGCGCACAACCACGTCCCGGTGAGCCCGCCTCCTTTGAGCCACGATCGCTCCACGATCGGGGCCGGCATTCTTCTCCCTCTTTTGGCGCCCAGTTCCACGCTCCTCGCCATGGGAAGCTCGCCGGTGAAGCGGTATTTATCGCCGACGTTTGAGCGTAGAGCCATTGAGCGTCGGCCCTTGTTGGACGAGGGCAGCTTTACCTCCAGGTACTCCGTGCTCCGGCCGGGGCGAAGCTGGAGGCGAGCCACCCAAAGGCGCGCCGCGGCTCCGACGGCACTGTCCTTCGAGCCTTGCACGGAAGAAGTGCCTCCCTGCGCCCGGTCTTGGCTCGATCCCCAAGAAGGCCGCCTGGCGTGATGAAGATGGCGATGTGGAGGACCCCATTGGGGTTGAGGTGGTGCACCTCCACCTTGTAATGAAACAACGACCCCGGACGAGCGGAGTGCGTGGCGAGGCAAAGCCGCTCGAAGAACAGGCGGGCACCACGATCTCGTCGCCCGCGGTGCGGGGTGGTAGCCCGGTCGGCACCCTCTGCTGGAAAGGTCTGCGGCATGAGAAGCCCTTCTTCACCAAGCGGCGCCGGCTATCTTGCGCGAGCACTCCGCCACGACATCTTCACGGGGAGGCGGTGGAAGGTGAGAAAGAAAGGTGGGGTTTTCTTTCCTTAGCTCTCTGGTGCTTTTCTTGTTTGAGCGAGAGACAGAGAAGGCAAGAAAGCGTGACCACTCGAAAGCACCCAGGCGTATTTATAGAGGACGGCGGCCGACCAAGCAGCGCCCGTCAAGCGGCGTCGCAACCACCCTCGCTTTGTCGCGCCCGGCTGGTAACTCGATTTCCAATACCACTCCGCTTTTAATCCTGTCTTGTCGGCGTCAAGAGGCCATAAAGGCGCCGCCCCGAACAGCGTGTCCGTAACCTCTCGGTCTCGCCTTTAGGCGAGCAGTTGCTCGAAGCGGCGAAGCCCAACTGGGCGGCTGCGGCCCCAAGGCGGCAAAAGCTTTGTGGCTTGCGCCGAGGCCCAATGAGGGTGTGGGTTCAAAAGGTCTACCCCACGGATGGGTGTAAGGCCGCCCAGACAAAACTTGAGCAAAGGCGGGTATGAGGTGAGCCACGGTGGGCCCTCGGTTAGGTCGGTGACGGCCTAATCACCTCTACTCGCGTCAGAGACCATACTTCACACTCTCCGGGAGCTCATCAATGGCGGCGACCTAGGCTGTGCTGCGGGTCGACGGACGACCTAGAGTCCATCTGGGATTGAGTAGAGAAAGGTTTTTATGGGTCGCCCACAGCGGAGGGAGGACACTACTACTGGGACCGTCCGCTCGGAAGGGTCCCCCTTGGTGGGACCTCCCGGGACCCACTCGAACTACCGCTATTAGCTCCACGAGCACGGCGTTCAAACCAGCAGTAAGCGCGCCGCTCATCCCCTCGGGTCCCACACTGCGGATGGGGTATACATGTGGGATAGGCGCGGCCATTCCTCATGACTACCCTGCGCGAAGCGAGGACTCGAGAAGGATGCCCCGTCCGGCTACGACGGTAAGCGAGCACTCACGTTAAGCTACGACGGTAGCGAGCACTCCGTCCAGCTACGACGGTAAGCGAGCACTCATGTCTAGCTACGGCGTTAAGCGAGCACTCGGACACCGAACCTCACAGAGGCATCGGTCGTCCTGCCGACCAAGGCCTTTGTCTAGCTACGACGTTAAGCGAGCACTCGGACACCGAACCTCACAGAGGCATCGGTCGTCCTGCCGGCCAAGGCACTCGGACACGAGAACCTCACAGAGGCATCCGGTCGTCCGCCGACCAAGGCACTCGGACACGAGAACCTCACAGAGGCATCCGGTCGTCCGCCGACCAAGGCACTCGGACACCGAACCTCACAGAGGCATCCGGTCGTCCAGCCAACCAAGGCACTTTCGGACACCCGAACCTCACGAGGCATCCGGTCGTCCCGCCGACCAAGGCACTCGGACACGAGAACCTCACGAGGCATCCGGTCGTCCGTGACCAAGGCACTCGGACACGAGAACCTCACGGAGGCATCCGGTGCGTCCTGCCGACCAAGGCACTCGGACACGAGAACCTCACAGAGGCATCGGTCGTCCTGCCGGCCAAGGCACTCGAACACGAGAACCTCACAGAGGCATCCGGTCGTCCTGCCGACCAAGGCACTCGGACACCGAACCTCACGGAGGCATCGGTCGTCCTGCCGGCCAAGGCACTCGGACACCCGAACCTCACAGAGGCATTGATGCGTCCCTGCCGACCAAGGCACTGTCTAGCTACGACGTTAAGCGAGCACTCGGACACACGAACCTCACGGAGGCATCCGGTCGTCCCTGCGAGGCCAAGGCAGCTGTCGCTCTGACGTTAAGCGAGCACTCGGACACGAACCTCACAGAGGCATCCGGTCGCCACCTGACCAAGGCGCGAATCCTAGCGATTAAAATTAAAGCAAACTCATCGCAAAGACATTTTCATAAAGAAAAGAAAATTTCATTATAGGCCATGAGGCTCAAACTTTACGATTTTACACGATGCAGCGGATACAAGAGTGGCCCGCCGCTGCTGCAGCGAGGACTCTACCACGCCTAGAACCTATCAAACATCCGTGCGGCATCGGTGGCAAGCGGCATCTTTGGTAGGCCCTTGCACAGTCGGACGGACGGCCGCCGCGACGCGAAGCAACAGCCGATGCCTCGCTGCCGTTCGGCGACATCGGCGCGGCCGCACCAACTTCTGATCGGCGCCCTTGCGCCATCGCCTCGAAGGGCCCCCTTACCACCTCGAGCCTCGGGCGGCCTCGGCGGTAGCGTCAACGAAGCGGCGTCGCGGCTGCCTTCTTCCTCCACGAGCTCGGCCATCGCTGGTCGAACTCAGCCCAAAGCTTCGGCGGAGGATCTTCTTCTTCCACGCGCGCGCCATCGCGAAGCTAAAGACTAGAGGTGTCTGAAGCCATTTGAAAGAACAAAAGAAAAAGCTCTCATCCCCTTCAAGCAAGCTACAGCGCACAGATATATGTATCCGGACGAAGGGAGGCTAAGCGTCTCCAGAGTAAATGCGGGTGCTGGAAAACGAAGCATCCTTCACGAAACCCGAGCGATCAAGAAGGCGGCGGTAGCGCGCATAAACTATACTCGGCATGCGCAACGAGGCGAGTAAAGCCCCAGCGGTTCAAATGCCCCGGCCAAACTCCGGGACAGCCGTCGGATCAGCAAGCACACGTGAAATCGCTTAAAGCTGGATCAATTTGGACCGACCTACGAGCCGGCCACCACTTTCGTCCAAGTTCAACCCCAACGAATCTGCGAAATCGCTTGGGAGTTCGGGACTCTTGACGAATACTAATAAAGGATACCCCAACGGCCGAAGCAACGAGCGAGCGGCCTCAAGCATATCTCCACCCAGCAGGCCGCGCCGCCGCCCGACCGAATCGCTGCGAGACGCGCCAAGGCATCCGCTCCCGACCGCCAGCGAAGCGAATCCGACCGAGCGGCGCTCCGACCCCCTCTTGGCGGGCGGGATCTCCGACTCCAACCAAACCAAGGTGGAGAAGCGCCGAGTGCCGCGTGTCGAGTCCTCATCGGCCTACCGCCACGTACCCCGAATAAGGTCAATCGGGCGACTATACAAGGGCAAGTGGCTCCTTCCCAAGAAGATCGGTGACTGCGGAAGACAAAGCTTCGGCCCCATCAACCGATCCACGTGCGACGAGCGCGCGCTCCCTCGGCGGCACCAACGCCACGCACCTCGGCGTCGGCGATTCGCAAAGGGTCACAGAGGGCAAGCACGCTATTTCGGGAATACCTAACCTCCACGACCACCAAGGCTACCAACCCGGCATGGGCAAGGCGGTGGCGACGGTCCACGGGACGAAGGACCGGAGCTCTAGCGTAGGTCACCTTGCTCTTCCTCCCAACTCTCGATGTAACTGCCCTTCCTTCACGTATAAAAGGAGGCGGGGCTAAGCGATCGAGAGAAAGAAGAAGGCGAACGAGAGAGGAGAGCGCTATCAAACCCATCTCGCTAAGCCATTGGCATTCTCGCTTGTAAAACTTTGTGCGATCATACGTGCAAGAGTAATACAACACCACCACACGAATCGAGTAGGGACCTTGGCCGAACGTATACATCTTGGACTCACGAGTCTAACCATTCAGGGAGTGGAACGCGCGACCCCCTAGACTTACAAATTTACTTGCCGGCGCTCCCGAAAACGCCGACAGTTTCACGCTCGAAACCGATAGAAATTATACATCTCTATCGGTTTTAAGTGTGGAACTGATAGAGATAAATCCCAGGATATTTTTCTGAAATTTCACATATTTACAATTATTCACATTCACAGTATACTCAGATTGTCAAATTCACAGTATATTCACAGACTGACAGCATATGCTCAATTGATAAATTCACAGTATACTCACAGATGGACAAATTCACAGTATATTCATATTCACAAAACTGTAGACAATGTTAATTTATGGATGCATACTCAATGCAAAAATAAGTAGCACAATCCTCTAACGTAACTCTCCTCAGACAGCGCCGATGACGTCCCAGCAGAAGACCCTTTGCCCCAATCAGTTGCATTTAGAGTACCACAGAGATTGTCCACTAATATAAGGCGCATACTTCTTGGCACAAAAGCAGTCGTTTTTATAGTCAACTTTTGTCCGAAGAATTTCCTGTTTGGTTACAATGATACAATAAACCAGTTAAAATAATTTCAAATGATAATACATTGAGAAGATATGATACCATAAATATCAACAAGTATACATTGAGAAACAACATTATTTGATAAATCAAGACAAGTAGAGACCTTAGGGTTTTTACATATCTGCCATTATACTATTGCTCCGGCACAATACCCATTTGTTTGACACTAATAACTGATCGACTTTCAATCGTATCTCTTAATCCCTACAAAAGTAATCATTTTGTTGTGAAAATAGGCCGTCTTGGTATATAATCAATTACCACATCAAATTAAATACTAAAAAGCTTTATATTACCTCTATAAGCTCGGTTTTGGTTTCTTCCAACTCTGTGCATTCGCCATGCGCTCCTTAATAATAAGTCCATAGTTAAAAGATTCAATATCTTGTGATTTGTTATCTATGTCTTTCAGTTTTTATGTCATCTCATAAATCTTTTCTATTAACTCAGACTTTTCCTTCAATTATTCTATCTCCACCTCAAGTTTTCGTAGCATTCAATAGCTTTTTCAGATCGTCTATCTTCTTTATAGGCTCTATTTTATATATGTGTGCAATTTGCAGTCACTAGGATATAAATTAAATAAATATATGATGAATAATTGTATGATAGAGTGCTCTCAGGTGTCGAGTTATTGAAGGTTAGACTTTCAGCCTCCTCGCCACAAGGTTTAGGGCTGCTAAAGACTAATCTCTTACCTTCACTACACCAAGGTCATATAATCAAAATTGAACTAGATAATTAACTAAATAAGTAAGGCCTTGAACTCTTACCTTCCTAAATTACGCATAGTTTAGTCAAGCAGATATAAAGCATTTAAAGTCAAATTTACTATTCAAAAGATCAAAATCAGATTATGAATAGGTTGATTAGGGAAGAAAATACCATCTTGATGCCTATATTGCCAAAAGGGGGAGAAATTGTAGAAAATACATCATCAAAAGGTGAGAAATATGAATGCATCTCGGTTCTTATGATCATGATAAAAAATTGCTAGTTCTTAGGATCATAAGCTTATTTGAGCTTTTTTGTCAATTTTCTTGGATTTTTAGAGCTGTTATGAAAATTTTGTTCTTTCTGTTGGCTAGCTCTAAAATCCTTCTTACCAACTTGGTTAAGTTTTCATTTTCCTCCTGGTTTGGACCAAGTAAGGCTTTGCAATCAAATTGCTTTCTTCTTTTACCTTCAAACTCAAATTTATACCTTTTATGTATTTTGTCAATATACTCATCAAGAGGAAGATTGAAAGACCATTTGGAGGTCTATCTTTGTTTGTGATGAGTATTTGACCCTGTTTGAGCAAGGTGTGCTCAGGTTTGAGTTCGATATGAATTCAATTTGATTTTGGAAGCAATTTGAGTTTTGTTTGGATTTTTTAGCACTACCAACCAACTGGAGTGCGGTAGTACCGGGTTAGCGGTACTACGGCCTCTCTACAGTGGTAGCTATTTTATAGAGGGTTATCTTCTCTAAGTTGAGCTGAGCGGCACTATCGGCTGTTATAGCGGTGGTACCAGGGTAGCGGTACTACTGAACTCCAGATGGCGGTAGTTATTTTTTAGAGAGTGTCTTCACTGGATTTTCATGGTGTGTAGTACTACCAGCTCCTAGTTGACGGTAGTACCGACTTCATGTGCGAGGTTGAGACTAAATTTTGAGCAATTGAATGATTATTGCATATCAATTGGATATTGCTATGTGATGTGTTTCCTTGTCTTTGATGGCTACAGAACGACGGTGTTAGGTCATGGTGAGGCGAACGATGACCAGGACTAGGCGAGGTGCGCCAAGGTCCAGACGGTTGGGGATCGCCAGAGGATGACCAGAGACAGAGTCGCTGCAAGTTTAGAAGATAAGGGAACAGCTGAGATGCTAACTTGAGACTACTCAGATCAAGGAGAGCCGTTGGATTGTGGTTTAGAGGATAGAATAACGTCAAGTTAACTTACTTTGAGAAGCGTGTAAAATCCGTTATATTATTGGATTGGAGGTTAGACTATGTATGAGTGAGGGAGTGAATATCAGACCTTGATGAGGTTTCTTGAGAGCCAAAAAGGTCATCCGAGGGTAGAGATTGCTCCAAAATTGCGATAAATAGAGGGGGAGAGTGGTGTCTCTCCCTTGAAGGTTTTGTGTGCTCATTTGAGTTTTGCCCGCTTTGTTGTGAGGCTTTGTAAACCTTCTTCATAAGAAATAAAAGCTTCATTTTCTTACTTCTGAATTTACTTTTAGTATTTACATTATGCTTTAAATTCAGTATTTACTTTCTGCAATTTAATTTCTTACAATTTACTTTCTGCACATTTGGATTTTCCTCCCCTCCTTCTAAATAGTTGTGAATTTTATTCCAAGAATGAATGATTGATGGATGAATCTTATTTAGGTCATATCCTCATCTAGGCAATATTTTGCAAGAACTCGATCTTTTTGCTCAATCTTTGAGAAATCTTTGTAGATCGTGTTGAGGCTTTTGTTTCTTGTGATTTTGCTTGCTGTGATAAGTGAGAGGATATCCAAGATCACCTTGATCATCAAAACCCTAAAAGCAAGTCCAAGACCAAAACTTTGATTTTTTCCCATTTTGGTGCACTCTTCCTTTGAATTGGAAAAGATTGGAACTTTGATGTCAATCATTTGGATTGAAGGTTGGAATATGTTTCTGACCTCCATAAGAAGGTGCATACAAAGTTTCATGGGTGTTGGTCGAACCGATCTAAAGTTTCATCGATTTTGGTTTTGAGATCATACTATTTTGCCCTCTGTTCTTGAAACCGGCACTACTGCCCAAAACGAGCAGTAGTATCGACCTCCGGCACTACCGCTTCCTGTGATGTGGTAGTACTGGCCAGAACAAATTTTTCTGTTTTTGCTCTTTTGGGCTAAATTGTTTGAAGTGAGGTTTTGGTTGAATTCATTTCAAGGGGGAAAATTTATTTGGGATCATTCACCCCTTCTGATCACTATTTCGGTCCTTCAAACTTTATATGCAATAGTTAACTTCCACTTCCTTTAGGATCATAGCTGATATAAACTAGACCTACCATTAGATCAATTTCAAGGCTTTGCATATATACAATTGAAATTTGAACTAAGAGCGGCCATGTTAGCACGAAAGGTTGCGAAGAAGAAGGTGGTGTCTTACCTCTAAAACCATATTTCCCTACCACCCTAACGATCAAATCACCGCACGAGTAGTCGCTGTTAGATGCCTCCCCTTTCCCCCACCCCTAGCACATACACATCCCTCTAGCATTCGCCCACCCCCACCAACTAGTGTTGGATGCCGAAAAGACCCACGGGTGACTACCTCCTAATGCCACGCGCCTCCTCTACTCTGTACCACAATTCTTCCTCGTTTCCAGCGTCACTACATCCCATCACCTCTCCTCATTTGAGCTTGTTGACCCGCCCACTGCTACCGTTGCCCACCACCCATCTCTGTTCACCAGGGAGGTGACACGTTGACCGCCTTGTAGCACCACCGCCACCCAATGTCGTGCCTGCGCCACACCCTCCCTCCCTCCAAGGTTGGAACTCTACGGAACCCCAAATCTTAACAGGGAAATCGAGATGGGATATGACGGTACTGGAGAGGAGGATGATGAGTTTACCAAAGAACGAATATCTAAGCCAATATACATGTTAAAATTTTAACTAATTTTGCAAAAATAATTTAGTCAGATGATATATAGCGAATCCGTTGCATTTAGCACGGCACCGGTCACCATGCCGGACACGCAGCATAAAATAAACATTGAATCTCTTGTAGCTCCAGTACCCATCCATCGTGTGATAATAGGCGTCCATAGTGGAGTCCGGCGCCTAGTTGTTGTAGGCGCAGGCCGACCTGTGGCGCCACAGCATGTGTGAAGGATCGAGACGTACCAAGAGAGGGTGAATTGGTGCAAACTAACACCTAAATCTTTTTTTTTGTTTTATTAATTCTAGAAATTAATAAAATTATGATTGAACCTAAAAAGTCAATCTAGAATAATTGATATAAGACCATGAAACAAAACTAGATTAAGCATGCAAACTATAAAGCAATTATACGTAAACATGAATTAGTAGATCGGAATCTATACTAACTGATTTTTCTCAAAGAATATGTATATGGATCCTTTTACATGAAAACACAAACCTCAAATAATCTCTCAAATTTTCTCAACTTTTCTTCTCTTTCTCCTCCTCCTCTGTTAATTTCCTCTCTCCCGTTGCCTTGCGCTGTGCTGCAAACCCGGAGGAAGTGCTCTGTCCCTTTCTTCCTGTACAACCGACAAGACAATGTTCAATGCTACCAACAGGAAGAATCGCACCCCTTGCACAGCAACTCCAGCACTTGGCCACGCCGCTGCTTGGCACGTATTTACGCTGCTGCAATCTCGTCGCTTTCCTTCAGCAGTCACGACTCACGCCACAAGCAAAATCCTCAGTTCTCCGGCTGCAGCGCATGGAAAATCGCCGCTGTTTTATTTTCCCTTGCTGCGGCCGCACGGCACTTGCCCCCCCTGCGCGCCGCCGGCTGTTCTTTTTTCTTTTGGTGCAGCTCCCCGGGCGGGAGGTCTCCTCTAACTTTTATACTTAAACCTAACCCTAAACTCTTCTCTTTAATTAATTCCATACATGTATATACATCTGACCTAATTACACACGTCCTAATACATGTATATACCTAAAACTCACACATGCATATGTACGGCCCACCTGCCGCACTCACATGACTCGCTCATCTGCACAGCTCGCTGGTCGCCACACTATGTCGTCCGTCTGCGTAGATCACTATGCGTCTCGTCTCGTTGCACAACCAGCATCTTTCACATGTTGCGCCTCCTGCACATGCGACCTCGCGTGCTACGCCTGCACCTCTGCAACCTTCGCGTGTGCAACTCTCGGACTACACGCCACTGTCGGCGTTTTCGGGAGCGCCGGCAGGTAAATTTGTAAGTCTAGGGGGTCGCGCGTTCCACTCCCTGAATGGTTAGACTCGTGAGTCCAAGATGTATACTGGTTCGGGCTGAAGGTCCCTACTCCAGTTCGTGTGGTGGTGTTGTATTACTCTTGGTACAGATGACTGCACAAAGTTTTACAAGCGAGAATGCCAATGACTTAGTGAGATGGGTTTGATAGCGCTCTCTCCCTCTGTGAGGTTCGGGTGTCCGAGTGCCTTGGCCGGCAGGACGACCAGATGCCTCTGTGAGGTTCGGGTGTCCGAGTGCCTTGGTCTGCAGGACGACCGGATGCCTCTGTGAGGTTCGGGTGTCCGAGTGCTCGTTTATCGTCGTAGCTAGACAGTGCCTTGGTCGGCGGGGACGACCGGATGCCTCTGTGAGGTTACGGTGTCCGAGTGCCTTGGTCGGCGGGACGACATTGGATGCCTCTGTGAGGTTACGGTGTCCGAGTGCTCGTTTAACGTCGTAGCTAGACAGTGCCTTGGTCGGCGGGGGCGGCCGGATGCCTCTGTGAGGTTCTGGTGTCCGAGTGCCTTGGTCGGCAGGACGACCGGATGCCTCTGTGAGGTTCGGGTGTCCGAGTGCTCGTTTAACGTCGTAGCCAGACATGAGTGCTCGTTTACCGTTGTAGCTGGACGTGAGTGCTCGTTTACCGTCGTAGCTTGACGTGGGGCATCCTTCTCGAGTCCTAATCGGGCGAGGGTAGCTGCGAGAGGAATGGCCGCCGTCTATCCCACATGTATACCCCATCCGCGGTGTGGGACTGGAGGATGAGCGCGCGTTTACTGCGTTGGTTTGAGCGCCGTGCTCGTGGAGCTAATAGCGGGTAGTCGAGTGGGTCTGGGAGGTCCCGCCAAGGGGACCCTTCCGAGCGGACGGTCCCGCAGTAGGGTGTCTGGCCTGGCGTGGGCGACCCATAAAAACCTTTCTCTACTCAATCCCGTATGGACTCTAGGTCGTCGCCGACCCGAGCACACGGTGGTGTCGCTCATTGATGAGCTCCGGGAGAGTGTGAAGTATGGTCTCGGGACGCGAGTAGAGGTGATTAGGCCGTCGGTAGGCCTAACCGAGGGCCCACCGTGGGGCTCACCTCATACCTGCCCCTTGCTCAAGTTTTGCTGGGGCGGCCTTATACCCATCTGGTGGGGTAGGCCTTTTGAACCCACAGCTCCTCGCTGGGCCCCTGGCGCAAGCCACAAAGCTTTTGCCGTCTTGGGCCGCAGCGGCCCAGTGGGCTTTCGCGCGCCGAGCAACTGTTCGCCTAAAGGCGGAGGCCGAGAGGTTACGGGACACGTTGTTCGGGCGGCGTCTTTATGGCCCTTGGCGCTGACAAGGCGAGGATTAAAAGCGAGTGGTATTGGGCCAGGAGTTACGGTGGCGCGACGGCGAGGTGGTCGTGACGCTTCACTTGACAGGCGCTGCTTGGCGGCGTTCGCTCGTCCTCTATAAATACGCCCGTTGGGTGCTTTGAGTGGTCACGCTTTCTTGCCTTCTCTCTCTCGCCTCGAAACAAGAAAAGCACCGAGAGCTAAGGAAAGAAAACCCGACCTTTCTTTCTCACCTTCGATCGTCTCCACAGTGAAGATGTCGTGGCCGGAGTGCTCGCAAGCAAGACGACCGTCGCGCTCGGCTTGGTGAAGAAGGGCTTCCTCATGCGCGCAGATCTTTCCATTTGGAGGGTGCCGGCCGGGCTGCCACCCCGCGCGCGGCGGCGAGATCGTGGTGCCCGCCTCGTTCTTCGAGCGGCTTTGGCTGCTGTTGCATCCGTTCGTCCGGGGCTGTTGTTTCATTACAAGGTGGAGGTGCACCACCTCAACCCCAATGGGGTCCTCCACATCGCCATCTTCATCACGTTGTCGAAGCCTTCTTGGGGATCGAGCGCGGCTGGGCGTTGTGGAGGCACTTCTTCGAGCAAGGCTCGGAAGGGCCGGCCGTCGGGCCGCGGCGCCACAGGTGGCACGCCCTCGGCTTCGCCCGGTCGAACACGGAGTACTGGAGGAAAAGCGCCCTCGTCCAACAAGGGTGGCGTTCGAATGGCTCTACGTTCAAGCGTCGGCGACGGTGCCCCTCGTTTCACCGGCGAGCTTCCCATGGCGGAGGAGCGGTGGGCTGGGCGCCAAAAGAGGGAGAAGAACAAGTGGCCCCGATCGTGGAAGCGGATCGGGGCTCAAAGGAGGCGGGGCTCACCGGGGCGTGGTTGTGCGGCGCCTTCATGGGGATGCGCGTGCAACGCGTGCCTGAGCCGCACCCCTGTTCCGGTATCTTGGGCCGTCCGGCCGGCGAGATGGCGAGAACCCGAGTGGCCGCGTCGAGGTGGAGGCTCGGGTGGCGGCCGTTCTGGCGGAGCGCCACGGTGGCAGCGGATGGCCACCCGAGCCATTCTCGCGGCTTTTCCGCCAAATCCGTAAGCGGTGAAATTCCTTTACGCTTCTCTTTTCTCTGTCCTTAGCACTTGGCCGACATTCTGCATCCTCTCGGGGCTCATGGGGTTGTCTTCCAGCGCCGCCCGGCGGTGACTCCTCCGCAAGAAGCGGAAGGAGGAAAAGGAGGAAGGAAGAGTGGAAGCGCGCGAAGAGAGCCGCGGCGAGGATGTGTCGGAGACCACCGCCGTGGGGACAACCTCCATCGACGGCGGCGGGAGTGCCTCGGCCACCCCTATGGTGGGTTTTCACGACTGCCGATCGGCGGCGACCGAGCGTGGACTCGGTCGAGGCGGCATCACGGGCCCGTGGCCACGGATCCCGGCGGGGTGATCTTGCGCTGCGGTCGTCGCGGCGTCTCGGTGGAGGTGGCCGAGAAGCGGCCGCCGACTTGCCCATGGCGTGGGGCGGCAAAGAGGCGCGCGTGCCACGCACCCGCTTCGGCCTTGTAAGTGTATTCTTTTTATTGGAGCATTTTATTTTTGGCAAAGCCGCCGGCGACTCTTGAATCTTTGCAGCGTCGGCGCCTATCTTGGGGTGACCGTGGGGCGTGCCACATCGGCTCCGCAAATGCGGCGCCGGTGATTCGGTGACCCGGTTGGGTCGGCGAAGGTCGCGCGTCGGCGTCGAGAACGCGGCCGCCTTCGAGGGGCGAGGCCCACCCGAGGTCGTGCGAAGAAGAACTTCCGCCGCCTGGCGGGACCCCTCCGGACGGCGTGATCGTCGTTTGGAGGATGAGACAATGGCGCCGCCGGTGATCGCGCCCGATCGTGGCGGTCGGCGGCGGAGGTGCCCGACCCCTCGTCCCGGGGAGGTGCCGACCGATGCTCCTCGGCGCGGTCGCGAGGGGTTTCGAAGGTTGACCTCGTCACCCTTGCCCATAGTGCTTTGACGACGGCGGCGCCCCGCCCGAACGGCGGCGGAGCGCGCCGCCGGTGTAATTCTGGGTCGGGCATCATGGGTGAGGCGGAGGAGAGCGAGTGGGCCGCCTTTGGCAAGCGCGCTGGGCCGAAGCGAGATAGGCGGATCCGTGAAGGTCTGGCCCTTGCTCTGAAGTCTTCCACCAGGGCGCTGGATATGATGGTCGGGAGTCGGCCCGATCGCCGGTAGGTCACCGAAAAAGTTACGATTCGTTGCACATTTTGATAGTTCTTCCGTGCGACTAACGGGTGTCCACATTTTTGCGACACTTGCGGGCTCGCCGTGCGTCAAGTTGAGCTCTGCGGCGCTCCAAACGATCGTGGCGGATGCGCGGAAGAACCTTTTTCGTATTTAGGATGGCGTTTGGCGACCATAGCCTTAAGGACCGCGAGGGCCACTTATGCGTAGGTCGGGTTGTTTTGGGAGGGCGAGGTGGATTGGAGACTTGGCTTTGCGGCGGTTAGGCGACTTGTGAGGATAGGAGTGTTCTAGACCGGCGGGGATCTTTCCACTCGGGCACTTCCTTCTTCCGAAGTGCTACTTAGCAACCATAGCCCGGGCGAGGCGTAACACTTGGGTTGAGAGGGTTACTGCTCGGGATGGACCTCGACCGGTCGGGTCACGTACCCCATAAGCGCGTGGGATAGGCGAGTTCGTGCGGGAGGAGTGTTCCCGGCCGACCCAAAGGTCACTCCACTCGGGTACTTCCTTCTTCCGCGAAGTGTTAGCAACCATAGCGGGCGAGGTGGTGTAGCACTTGGGTCAAAGGAGTTACCGCTCGGGAAGGACCTTGTGGTCGATTGGGTCATCAACCAGCATAGCGCCGGCCGGGGCGACTGAGCGGGCGCCGAAGGCAGCCCCAGTCGTCGCATGGCGGCGGTGCTCGGAAGGAAGAAAGTAAAGAGCATGCTAGGAAGAGGAAAAGAGTTTAGGGATAGAATCGCCTTAACTTTTCTATATTCCATGCATTTGGAAGGATGCGCCGTCGGTGTCCTTGGCCGAAAGGTGCGGGCCGAGGATCTGCCGGACGGTGAAGGGCCTTCGAGGCGGCGACTTGTGCTTATCCTTGCCGGTGCGGACCGGCGCAGACCGGGTTGCCCGGCGAAAGACCGCCCTCGAATCGGCGGGCGTGGTAGCGTCGCGAGCTTGTTGATATCGGCCGATCGCGGGGCGGCCCGTCATGCGCGCCGTCGATCTGGTCGACGGAGTCTTGTTGTCTGGCGAGCCCCGAGCCTCCTCGGCTTGCGTCTTGGGGCGCCATACTCCAGTGCATCGGCAAGGCGGCCTCAAGACCGTATACCATAAAGAACGGTGTGAACCCGGTCGCCGGGTCGGCGTGGTCCGCAGACTCCGAGGGCGGAGGGTAGCTCGATCGCCCAGCGCCCGCGAAGTGCTTGAGCCGGCGAAGATCCGCGGCAGGCCCTTGAAGGATCATGTCGTTTGCGCTTCGACACGGCCGTTGGTCGCGGATGGGCCACGGCGCCCAATCGACGCGGATGTTGAAGTCATCGCAGAACTCAAGGAATTCCTTCCCGTGAACTGCGTTAGTTGTCGATGATGATGGAGTTTGGGACTCGAATCGAAAGACTATGTCGCGGAAGAAGATGGCGCTTGTGCCGGCGTGGCGCTTACGACCGCTTGGCCTCTATCCACTTGGTGAACTTGTCCACCGCGACGAGCAAATGGGTAAAGCCCGAGCGCTTTCTTGAAAGGCCCGACCGGATCGAGCCCCCAAGCGCAAAGGCCACGTGATGGGGATTATGCGCATGGCTGGTGGCGGATGTGTGCACGGCAAAGAATTGGCATCCTTCGCGGTGCGTGCGATGCGCTCTGCGTCGGACACGGCGGTCGGCCAATAGAAACCTTGCCGAAAGGCCTTTCCCACCGAGATCGGCGCAGCGTGGTGGCGCAAATTCATTGTGTATGTCGTCGATGGTTGTTTTCCTTGGTCGGCGAATGCACTTTGGAGGACCGGAGGCTCCTTTGTAAAGGTCTGGACCGATCGGGACGAAAGACTTTGCTCGCCGGGCGGCGCCGGACCTCGGTCGGGTCGGGAGGAAGCGACCCGTCCGTCAAGCGATCTATGAATGGCTTTCTCGGTCGGACTCGGTTGCTAGCGCCGTGGCTCGACCGGCCAAGTCTACGCCGGCCGCGCGCGATCGGGCGACCGTCTTAGGTAGGTCGGGGACCGTTCGACCACCGGCCCGGTGGATGGAAGGCGCAGGAGGTCACAGACGAAGATCCCGGCGGGACCGGCTCTCTGGAGGCCGATTGGCGGTAGTCGGCGTCGCTATTGTAGCGTCGGTAGCTATGGTGGCTTCGAAGCCCTTGAACCGCGCCGAGCTCGCGCACTTCTCGGCGATCTGCGGCCATCACGGGCATCTCGGGGCTCCGCGGCCTTCATGACTTGGTCGGCGACAAGCTTGGAGTCCCGTGGGCGTAAGTCGGTGAGCACCGAGTCGGCGGCGATCCGGAGACCGTTGGCGAGGGCCTCGTGCTCGGCAGCGTTGTTGGTGGCGTCAGCGGCTGATGGCGTCTTGGAGCTTGTTCCCAAGTGGGAGATGATGACAACTCCGGCGCCGCGCCATTCTTGTTGTAAGACCCATCGAAGTACATTGTCCGATGCTCGGGGTCTTGATCACCGGTGGTGCACAGGTTTGGTCCACTCGGCGACGAAGTCGGCTAGAACTGCGACTTGATCGCCGTCAGGGGCGTATGTGATGTCGTGGCGGCGAGCTCGAGTGCCCACTTGGCTATCCTTCCGAGGCGTCGCGGTTGCGGGACGATCTCGCCTAACGGGGCGTGGTCACCACGGTGATGTTGTCTTGATCGAAGTAGTGGGCGAGCTTCCTCTTCGCAATGAGCACGCGTAGAGTAGCTTCGCACTGCGGTACCGAGTCTTGGACTCGGAAGGACCTCGCTAATGAAGTAAAGCGCCGTTGTACCTTAAGTTCGCGGCCTTCTTCCTTCGCTCCACCACGAGCCGGCGGCGGCTTGGGTAGTGGCGGCGGCGAGAAAGCAATGCTCCACAGTGCCGGGCGACCAGGGGCGAGGCGAGGCGGGAAGGCCTTGGTGGTGAGGGCCTCTGAGCTTCGGGTCCAACTAAAGCGGTCGGATCTCTTGAGTAGCACAGTAGAGTGGCATTCCGCTCGAGGCGAGACACGAAGCGGCTCAAAGGCGCTAGGCATCGGTCGACCTCTGGACCCCCTTGAGGTTCTTGATTGGGCCCATCCTTGCGATTGCTAATATCTTCTCTGGTTGGCCTCGATACCTCGCTCGGAGACAATGAAGCCAAGGAGCTTCCTTTGGGGACCCCAAACGCATTTATCGAGTTGAGCTTTATGCGGAATCGTCGAAGGTTCGCAAAGGTCTCTTCGGTCGGGGACAAGGTCGTCGGCCTTCTTGGTTTTTACGACAATATCGTCGGCGTACACTTCAGCGTTCGGCCGATCCGGTTATTGAAGCACGTTTGCATACATTGGTATGTAGCGCCGCGTTCTTTAGGCGAGCGGCATCGTAACATAGCGAGAATGAGCGAGCGGGGTGATGAAGGAAGTCGCGGTGGTCGGACTCCTTAGCGCAATCTGGTGGTAGCCCGGTAGGCATCCGAGAAAGAGAGGACTCGCACCTGCGGTGGAGTCGATGACTTGGTCGATGCGGGGCAAAGGAGCGGATCTTTGGGACATGCTTTGTTGAGACTCGTATAGTCAGCGCACATCCTCCATTGCCCATTTTCTTTTTACAAGTCTGGGGTTGGCTAGCCACTCGGGTGGCGCACCTCTTTACGAACCCTACTGCCGGAAGTTTGGCGATCTCCTCCCTATGATCTGCGCTTCTCCTCGTCCAAGCGGCGCGGCGTTGGGCGGCCGGCTTTGAGCACAGTCGGATGCTCAAGGGTGCTCGGCGACTTCCCAGGATTCCGGCATGTCGGAGGACCTCCATGCGAAGCGTCTTTGTTGGTGCGGAGGAGTCGGCGAGCGCTTTCCTATTTGGCGGGGCGTGGCTCCGATCCGCACGGTCTTGGTCGGATCACGAGGATCGACCGCGACCTCCTTCGTGTCCTCGGCGGACTTGAAGGATCCCACCCCGACTTCTTTGGACTCGGGGCGGATTCGAGGCTTCCCTCATGAGGTTGTCGAGCTCGCAGACGCGATGACTACCGAGGCAAGCTCTGGCTAACTGCTTCGCGATTGTAGGCAAGTGGAAAGAGCGATGCCACGGTGATGACTTCCGTGGCCTGGCATCTTCGACTTGAGGTAGGCGTGGTGGGGACCGCCATGAACTTGGCGTAACATGGCCTTCCCGGGATGGCATGGAAGAACCGGGAAATCCACGACCTCAAAGCGAGGGTTTGGTGCGGAAGTTTCCGGTTCCCCAAAGGTAGCGGGCGGTCGATCGCCGAGTGGATGGGCTCTTGGCGGGGATGACGCCATGGAAGGCGCCTTGCTGGTCGGAGGGTTGCGCGGGATCCCCATAGCGTCGGCGTCTCGGCGTAGAGGATGTTGAGGCGCGCCTCCGTCCATGAGCACCTTTGAAAGGCACTTCTTCCCCACGACGGGACCACCGGGGGTATCTCCCGGTGTGGGGCGTGGTCGGGTGGTCGGTCCGATCAAAGGTGATCGGGAACTCCGACCACCGAAGGTATTGGGGGCGCGTGGCGCGGCGGTATGGACCTCGCGATAAGCGAGCTTGAGCCGCGCTTGTCGGCATAGCGGGCGGTCCTCCAAAGATCATGAGGCGGCCGTCGGGTTCGGGGAACTCGTCGTGCGCCTTTTCTCTGCGACCGCGGCCGCAGTGAGCTTCTTCCCTTGCCACGCGGCGTTGCGGGGACGGAGAGGTAACGCCTCGGGACCTCGCGATCCGGTACTTGTGTTTGACGGAGAACCCGTGGTTTGGGCGCGGGCCGTCCATCAATTTCTCGAAGTGGTGGGCGCGGCGGTCGGTCGCACCTGGCCGCTGGCGCGGCGGTCGGCGGTGGCGACCGCAGGGCTCGCGGATCTCGCTTCCGTGCCGCTTCCGTTTGTCGGAGCGGTCGAGAAGGGACCCGATGCGGGCCGGGTTACGCTGGGCCTTTCCTCCTCGAAGATGGCCCCACGACCTCCTTGCCGAGGCGTGGTTGATGGCGATATCGAGGAGCTCCTTGGTAGTTACGGGCTTGAGGCGGCCTAGTTTGTGTACCAAAGCCTTGCGGGAGGTGCCGTAGATGAATGCTCCCACGACATCGGCGTCGGAGATGTCGGGAGCTCGTTGCCTTGGCGGAAAACCGCCGGATGTAGTCGGAGGGTTTCCACGGATCTTTGTTTGCGGCGCCAGTCGAGAATTTCGAGCGCTTGTAAGTGCCCTGGAAGTTGCCGACGAAGAGGGCCTTCAAGTCGGTCCAGTCCCTGATGGTTTTGGCCGGCAAGTACTCGAGCCAGGCTCGGGCCGAGTCTGCGAGGTAGATGGGAAGGTATTGGATGATGAAGAGGTCATCCGTTGCTCCTCCCGCCCGGCATGCGAGCCGGTAATCTTCGAGCCAGACACCTGGGTTTGTGGCCCCGGTGTATTTGGCAATGTTGGTAGGCGCTCGGAATCTGGCAGGGAAGTCCGCCTGGCGGATCCCCTGGCAGAACGCTCGCGGTCCAGGACCGTTGGGGCTCGGGCTGCGATGGTGGTGCCCGCCGCCCGCAACCCGTGAGTGGCGGCCTCCTCGCCATCTTTCTCGCGCCTCAAGGGTAGCGTGAATGTCGTAGGCATCACCGAGGCGTTAGCGCACCGGCGCGCGAGGCTGTTGTGGCTCGCGGTGCGGCGGCGCTGTGTGCGGACCCATCCGGCCGCTGCTGTGATGCGGGCCCGGTTGCGAGGTGGCTCGGGCGATAGGAGCCGGGCGTGCATGTCTTGACGACCGCATGCTCTACCCGGAGGTTTGGTAGGTGGTCTTGGCCTCGGTCGGTCGGCTCGGGAGGCCTCGGCGGCATTGCGGCCGCGGCTACGTTTGGTCGGGCGTGGGGAAGAAGTGAGGACCGTCGAACCCTTCCGCTTCTTTGGGGTGTGCTCGACGCCAGCGTCTGCTGCGTCGCCGAGCACATCGCGGGCCTCGAGTCCCTCTGCTCCAGTTGGCTGGAGCGGTCGAGCTCGGTTCTTCGTTCCTCCAACTCTTTCTTGCTGTTGTTGGAGCTCGGCGCGGCGAGTGCGGCGCGTTGATGCGCGCGGCGGCACTCCTCCTCTGCGCTGAGTCGCCGGACGGAGAGGCCCAGCGATCGCGAGGCCACGGGCAATCGGCGGTGCCGCCATGTTGCACTCGCGAGTGCCGCTGTGTGGTGGTACTCCGTGTCGGGCCGGAGTCGCGTCGGAAGAGTCTTCCGGCGGCTCGTGGATGGAGGCGGCGGTAGCCGACCATCGCCACCGATCGCGAGCCTACGGGGTGACATGGTCACTGCCGGGCCTACGGAGTTTCGCCGACCGTGGCGGAGCACTCCTTGGGTTCCGGCCGGGGCTGCAGGCGCCTAAGCCGGAGCTTACGGTCGCGGAGAGGGCGCCCAAGCTCTCGTGGCGCTGTCCTCCGAGGCAGCGGGACAGCGTGAGCCCTCCGTCGGGGTGACGGCGAAGTCGAGGAGCCGGCGGATCCGGTTCCCGGTGCGATCATGCCGTCGCGATGGGTGGATGCCATCGAGGAGATAAGCGGAATCGGAGATGGTGATGAAGACGCACGAAGTCCCCTACCTGGCGCGCCAACTGTCGGCGTTTTCGGGAGCGCCGGCAAGTAAATTTGTAAGTCTAGGGGGTCGCGCGTTCCACTCCCTGAATGGTTAGACTCGTGAGTCCAAGATGTATCTTGGTTGGTGAAGGTCCCTACTCCAGTTCGTGTGGTGGTGTTGTATTACTCTTGGTACAGATGACTGCACAAAGTTTTACAAGCGAGAATGCCAATGGCTTAGCGAGATAGGTTTGATAGCGCTCTCTCCCTCTCTCGTTCTCGCCTTCTTCTTTCTCTGAATCGTTTAGCCCTGCCTCCTTTTATACAGAAGGAAGGGGCAGGTTACATCGAGAGTTGGGAGGAAGAGCAAGGTGACCTACGCTAGGAGCTCCGGTCCTTCGATCCGTGAACCGTGCCGCCACCCGTCTTGCCCATGCTGGGTTGGTAGCCTTGGTGGTCAGGGAGGTTAGGTATTCCCCGGGAAATAGCGTACTTGCCCTCTATGACCCTTGCGAATCGCCGGCGTCGAGTGCGTGGCGTTGGTCTTTGCCTCGGGAGAGCGTGCGCTCGTCTTTGTCACGTGGTCGGTTGATGGGGCGGAAGCTTTGTCTTCCGCATCACCGATCTTCTTGGGAAGAGCCACTTGCCCTTGTATAGTCGCTCGATTGACCTTATTCGGAAGTGCGTGGCGGTAGGCCGATGAGGACCTGACACGCGGCACTCGGCGTTCGCCACCTTGGTTTGGTTGGAGTCGGGAGATCCCGCCCCGCCAAGAGGGGGTCGGGAGCGCTGCCTGGTCGGATTCGCTTCCCTTGGTCGGTCGGGAGCGGATGCCTTGCGCGGTCTCGCAGGCGATTCGGTCGGCGGCGGGCCGGGCGCGGCCTGTTGGGCTGGAGATATGCTTGAGGCCGCTGGCTCGTTGCTTCGGGCTGTTGGGGTATCCTTTTTATTAGTATTCGTCAGAAACCGATAGAGATAATACACGAATCTCTATCGGTTCAATGCTAATAACCGATAGAGACTGGTGTATTATGTTAGAACTGATTGTTATGTGCTTGTGATATTGGAACTACACATCACGAGAATCGATTGTGATTATTGTTAACACGCTCTTCGAAAACATCTATAACAATCAATTTTTTCTAAAAATTTAGGAACTGACACATATAAAACGATAGTGTTGTACCATCATGTAGTAGTGTGTTTCGATTTTTTTAAGAAAAATTTTATTTGACTTCTTTTCACTTATCTCTAGTCGCTGTTTTTCAGTCCTTCAGCAAGGGACAACGCGGTGAGCAGGTTCTGCCGGCCGGGATGCCAAGCTCGATGGCAAGCTGGAGCGCCATGGACGCGTGGTCCGTTGTTCACTCTCTAGCTCTCTCCTAGTGCATTGCTACGCGCTAATTATTACTGCTTTTGGAGGATCAAAAGAGCTGAAGATGGTTTATATAGTGTGTGGTCAGTAAGTCTGAAATCTCAGTTTTCGGATGATATTTCGGAGGTGTTCAAAATCCAAAATTTCATTGACATATCAGAATTTTGGATAAATTTCAGACGAAATACAAAAATAAAAATTCCAATTCATTTTTTTTCGCACTGAGAAAAACAAAATTTCAGCCAAATTTCCGAAATCTCGGCGAGATTTGCCGATATTTTGGTGAATTTACACCGAGTGAAAAATAGCTCAAACGATATAAAAAAATATTAAATTTTTTGTGGAGGTTTCTGACACATCATTGATATTTTAATAAAATTTTTAAGATGATTATTAAATCTGATAAATTTTTAAAAATTCAAATATTGCTACTGTCCTGATAAAACGCTGACCGACAAATTTGATCGGAATGAAAAATAGAACAAACCACGTTAGAAAATTTTGAATTTTTTTTACATAGTTATGATGCATCATGAATGTTCCCACAAAATTTTCAGATGATGATAAATTTTTATGAATTTTTAAAAACTCGGACAGTGCTACTATCCTGATAAAAGCCTTACCGGCAATCTTCAATCAAATGAAAAATGGTACAAACCACATTAGAAAATTAAAAAAAATTTATGGTGGGTTCTGATGTATCATTAATATTTCTATAAAATTTTCATATGATGATCAATCTTCAAGAAGTTTCAAAAATTCTGACAGTGCTACGTCGTGATAAAAGCATGATGATTAATACATAGATTTGTTTTAGAAATAAAAAATGATTTAGAGTTTTGTAAAATTTTACAGAATGTTTCTAAGGAAATGCTTAAGACTTCATAAAAATTTTAATTCATGATCACACTTCAGTAATATATAAAATTCTTACAAGTGCACTGTGCCATTTATGTTCCTTCTCTTTTTGATTTTCCAAATATAATAAATGAAGTTCAATGCTTACATAGATTTAATCGAGATTTTTTTTTAAAAAAATTAGAGAATAGTACTGAGGCAATTATTAAGCTCTCATAAAAATTTTCGATCATGACCACACTCGAGAAAATTTATAAAATTTTGACAAGGTTACTGTCCCAATTATGTTCATTCCGTTTTTGATTTTTTAAAGATAACAAGTGAAATTAAATTATTTTGAAAATTTTTCTGTATGACACTAAACTACCAAATATAGTACCATAAAATTTTTAGACCATTATCAAGCTTATAAAATTTCATAAAATTCTGATAATGTTTCTACCAAAATTTTAAAATGTCTCAAAAATTTAGTTTTTCAACAAATTTTCATGGAAGATTACTTTTTTAAGGGTTATTGGACCAAATCCAATCAAATTTGGCCCTAAAAAGTCAAAAAACGGTAAAAAAATAATCACCGAAATTTCTAAGATTGCTCTAGCATTTAAATTTTTTTATTTGATCGGAATTTTGGATCTCATCTCCAGCGAGAATCCGAAATCTCGACCAAGATTTCGGCGGTTTTTTTTAACCTTGTGGTCAGTCTACCAGGTGGTGTACCACTCCACTGTACATGCATGCTTATTTAGCAGGGAGACTGTGTGGTTAGGAGAAATAAGCATGCATCACGTGAAGCACGAGCAGCGGCCGGGTCTTACCGAGCTGGGACAGACTTACGTTACGTGCTTCGTTTTTAAACCACAAGTGCATCTAATAGGAACGTACGGACGGTGCACTAGTCGATAATCCTTCGAGGTCGCAGAGAGAAGACCTAACAATCCTTGGATTCGAATTATTTTGTAAAATAATATTTGAAAAATGAAAATTTACAGAAAAAATATGCCAAAATTAAAATTTACAAACATACCTCCCTGTCGCTATTCGAAATAGCGATAGAGAGTTTATCACTATTCTAAATAGCGATAGAGACCTGTCACTAAATCCCTTCCATTCTCTTGCACTTGAACGGTGGAGATGAGGCGGGAGGTATATCTGTAATTTTTAATTTTAGCATATTTTTTTTGTAATTTTTTATTTTTTAAATATTATTTTAAAAAATAATTCCCTTGGATTCTGGCATTCTGTGTACAGAGGCCGGCCACTTAATTGACTAGTGGCATATACACACGGAGAGACATAGTTGGACACTATGGTGCTTAAGCGTTATGATCTAAAAACAAGCATTTTCTCTATGCGCCATGTGCAAAAAAAGTTTAAACTTTTTAGATATCAAGATTAACTAGTTCAAATAAGTTTGAACTGAAATTTAAACTAGAGTTGTATTTTTTATGATGGTTTGATTATATGTATGTGCTGATTATATATATAAATCAACAAAAGCATGTGACCTAGATTTGTTCAAAATATTTGCATTCGAGTATATTTTTTTAAAGGTATGCATTTCATTTCAATTGTTATAAATGGGTACATACACTAAGACTAAAATTTTTAAAAAAATATATTCGAATTTGACTTGAATTCACATATTTGAAATCATGGTGCTCTAACACCATAATGTCCGTTGAAGATGAGACCAAGACGTTGAGGAGATGTGTTCGCCGTCTTGATTCAAGTAAGATGAGTCTGAGATTTGAGGAGATGCGTTCTCCATCCTGTTGTAGGATCAAGGATAACCGACTAGAGGAGGGGTGAATAGGAGGTTTCTAAATTTTTCAATAAAATTTAGGAAATACAAATGATACTATCAAAATGAGATACAATTATGAAGAACACACTTAAAACTCTAACAAAAGCTTAAATGGCTATGTCAATACAAGCTAAGCAAATATACTAGAGAGCCCAAAGGCTATGAATAGAAAGGTGTTAATGAAATGGATTCTTAACAAACAAGAGTACCAAACACAAATAAATAGGAGACAAGGAATTTTAACCCGTGGTCTCGGAGACTTGCCGGTCTCCCCTACTCCACGTTGAGGTGACTTGAACCACGTCAAGCCGGCTCTACTCGCTTGAGCCTTCCTCGATCACTAAGGTAGTTCTTCCCCGCTCCGGGTAGGCGAACTCCGGCCTTCACAACTTGTCGGGGCTTCTCACAATCTCCGTTGAGAAGCTCACCGCGCACGATCGCCTCCAAGCCGTCTAGGAGGCGGCAACCTCCAAGAGTAATAAACCTTGACGCTAGCTTGAGGTCGAATGTTGGTGTCTAAAGGCTCAAAACACTAAATACAACACTCAAACTTGCTTCTCACACTCACAAATGGAAATTGAATGCACACAAGAGTGGAGAATACTTGCTAGAGCTCAAATATCATCAATGAGGACCAAGAGAGACTCTAGAGTGCAGGAGGGGAGGTATTTATAGCCTCTACCAAACTTTCTAGCCGTTGGAACTCGAAATCTGTAAAAATCTGTTTTTCCGGTGCTACCGCCCATGTAGGACCGGTAGCACCGGGCTCCTCTTCAACGGCTAGAACAGTGAATTTAATGCACTTGCCAGAGACCGTTACAGGGGGTCCGGTGCTACCGCCCAACTAGGGCCGGTAGCACCGGGCTCCATTTCTTTTTCTTTCTTCAAAAACACGCCTCTCTGGAAATATAGCACCGGGCTGAGGTCCGGTAGCACCGGGCCATCATGGGCGGTAGCACCGGGATCCCAAAAGCTCAGAAAAAGGTGCTTCTCTGGAATTTTTACACCGAGTTGAGGTCCGGTGCTACCGAAGATCCGGTAGCACCGGGTTCCCATGAGCGGTAGCACCGGGCCACTAAATCACCCAAAAACACACCCTATGTGATTTTCACACCGGGCTAAAGTCCGGTGCTACCGTTATCCCGGTAGCACCGGGATGCCATATGCGGTAGCACCGGGATACAAAATCCCCCAAAAATCCCTTCTCTGGAATTTTCACACCGGGCTGTTGAGCGGTGCTACGCAAGATCCGGTAGCACCGCATCGCCATGCCATGGTAGTAGCACGGATTTCAGAGATTTGAATTGTTTCAAAGGATTTTCAAGGTTTGGAACTATTTAAGATTTGGCAACTATTTGAATGTGCATTTTGAGCCTTTAAACCCTAAATGACATTGAGATAAGCGTCAATATCCCTCTTAATAGTACGGTCCTAAATCTAGTAAACCGATCTTTCTTCCAAACTCCAAGATCGTCAAAAGATTAGAAAAGAGCCTTACAAATTTACCTTTTCATGATCTTGACATATTGCCGGTTGGTTTGAACCTTCCTTGGTATTCCCATGATCATTAATCTTGGAATCGACCTACTTTCAATATTCTCAAGAAAAGCATTAGATCATATAACAAAGTTGTCATTAATTATCAAAACTAAAACATACCGGGTGCCTAGATGCTTTCACCTGTATCAAGTAAATGTTTGGTAAGTCATAGTTGAGATCAACTATCTCAATAAGTTAGAGTTGTGTTACAAAATTAAGAGGGTGATCGACAGAGTTAATCTTGTTTTAGAAAGTATTGTTTAGGCTCCGAGTAGAGCACAAAATTGATCCGAGTCGGTTGCTGGGATTTGCTATATAAGCAGAGGTTTATACTAGTTTGAAGCAATAACTCGAGAAAGGAAGCAATGTAAATCACAAGAAACTTGAGAGTTTTGATTTGTAGTTGTTATTTTTTATGTTCCAACAAGGATTAGCAAAGCGGTAAGCAATTTGGGGAAGAAACAGGGTAAGGAGAGGCTATAGCATTCAGGCAAGTTCCGGTCATTAGTAGCGACGCCAGAGGAAGGTTAAATTTGCACGGCGCAATGGGTTATCAATGAAGCTTCGGTCCTATCATCGGAGCAAGTTAACTGAGCTGGCTTGTCACTGCAAATTTTCAGCCAGGCCACATGGCAGTGAGAGAAGATGACACTAGAAATTTCCAATCTGATCAGGATAGGATAAGGGCATTAAATGAGCTATCAATTTGTGTCCTATATTTTTGGAAATTTTTGTGGGTAATATAGAGACAGTTTTTACCTTACTATAAAATTTCAGTTGAATATATTTTCTGTGTAAATTATTAAAATTCTGACAAGACAGCTATATTAAAATTCTGTTTTCTGATTTTTATTTTCCTTAGATAATAAATAAGCTTTATTTTATATGAAAAGTTTTCTTTGTAATACTAATGATTATTGGGAGTTACCATAAAAATTTCAAGTGATGATCAATTATATTTATTTTTATAAATTCTGACATTTATAATATTGCTTTTTAAATTAATTATGTTTTTGATTTTATAAAATGGTAAAATAAACTTTATTATTTTTTAAAATTTTTATGAAATTTAAAATAGTTCTTTAGATGACATGGTAAAATTTTTCAAGATAAGATAAGGTCTGTGTAAATCTTAATAATTCTGACATGTGTGCTATTCATAGTCACATTATATAGTTTTAATTTTTTTTTCAAAACTAAATGAGTTCACATTGCTTTGAAGATTTTTTAAGGACAACCTGAGATGTCTTGGGATTTATAGGAATTTTTTCCAGATTTTATTTCTTAAGGGATTTTGGGTTTTGCATTGAAGAGAAAAACAAAACAATTAAGTTAAAAGTTTATCTTATGGTCCAAAATTCAAGAAAAATTTAGAATATACAGAAATTCAAAATAAAATTATATTTCCAACTCATTTTCATAATTTTTTATTTTAGAAAAAAACTTTAATATTGCAACTCATCCTTTTCTTAAAGCTAGATTTCAAGAAATGAAGGAAAAGATAATATTTTAAATTAAAATATTAATTTCAATTTAAATTTTTATTCAATTTCATTTTTAGATCTTAAATTTTTATTTTTCTCATTTTTGAATTTTTTGAGATGTTACATAAGTTTACGATTCTAAAATTTTCTTATTTTTTTAGTGAACACAAAAGGGCAATATCATTTTTGACATATCCCTTCTCCAAGAGAAACTTGCTAATCTTGTTGAACCACATTCTACAGGACTATTGTAACCCATGTAGTGATCATTGTAATTCAACACTGATTGCTGCGATTTGGCTTTTCTCCCATATTTAGGAATTTTAGTAGCCTCTCATCTATTCCCGTATACAACCTATGTTGTGGTAGAGTCTACGTCAAAAGGTAGTACAGGATTATAACTGTCTAAATTATAGTAGCCCATATAACATGCTGTGGTAGAGATTACGGGTATTGATCATCGAAAGGACAAATTGGAAATTTGAAAAAATGATAAAGATCGAAAATAGCTAACTGAATAAATCCAAAACAATAGTCTTTTAATGAAGCACTTTCATAAATTCTATAATCAAGCACATGTGCCTTGAGATGAGTTAATCTGGCACACTCATTATGCGGAGAGGTGCTACATTTGAGAAGAACAAGTGGATCTCTTTGGTGGAGAGATATTATATATGAAGCTAGTCAATGACTTTAGAGCAATTTCAAGATACCATGTGGGTAATGGCCAAACAATTCTATTTTGGGAAAACACATGGAACAACAATGTACTATGCCATAAGTTCCCAAGATTATTCTCCTTAGCTGTAAATTAAGATATATCAGTGGCAAATTTCTTGGCTAATAATGTGGCAGAAAATCAGTTTCATCTGCCATTAACAGTGGAAGCTTATAATGAGTTCCTGCAGCTGCAGCAATTAATTGAAGGTGTTAGAACTTAGGGTTTACTGAACATGAACATTAGCTAGTCGAAATCATGATCACCGAAAACAATGATGCGGAAATGAATCGTTAGGTGAACTGACCCGGTGATGGGGAAGTCATTAGGGTTCTTGTTAGTGTAGTTGAGCGCCAGGGTAGAAGGAGCACGAAGAGGAATGCACCAATGTGTGATGAAGAGATGGACACCGAAAATCTTTCGGTGATGGTCACGGTCTTCGGTAGCCTCGCGCCAAACCCTAGATTTGATGGGTATCAGGAGTAGCAAAACTCAAGAACAAAACGTGTTCACTTGAGTTTTGGCTTCTCTCTACTTAATATGGCGCTGGCTAACGGGACCTAACCAAATATATATGGGTGGCTTCCGATCAGAGCGCATAAGTGATGAGTGGGAATTGTCCCAAAATTTCGGATCTAGCAGTTAGCCAAGATCACAACCAATATTCTCCCACTTGATCGTAAGGCTAACATCATAAGTTCACACTCAACAGAACAACACACCAAGATAAAGTATTACCACGATTAATTTAAGCACCATTGCAACCCTAGTATCTATAGTGCATCATTCTATCTCAATAGGATAATTACTTATACTTATTTGGGAGATGGCTTGTACACTTATGGTTCTTTTGTGCAGTTTGTTTTCATTTGTCATCATGTGCACATTGAAAAGGAGTGAAAACAAACTTTGTAATTTCCAGAGTCGAAGTTTTGAGATCTCAATTTATCCCAGAAGTATAGGCTGTCAATAAGTCTTATGCCGGCATTAATTTTGAGACAAGCCTTTAATAGGGAATCATTAAACTAAACATGATGCATAAACCTATATATTAAACATGATACTATATTCTTACAGGTTGAACATCAATAATTTGATTCTGGATTACATCTTTCACAATATCATGTGTTTGGCAGCACCACTTGACATGTTGTTACTCGAAGCAAAAAAATGCACTCTTACATAATAAATTCCGGGATAGAATCTTAAGCCAAAAATAAATTTTCTTATTCTTAAACTACAGGAGCCTATTGTAGATTTCTTATTATCTAATAACCTTATGACATACCACAAATCTGCTTGCATCATTAATGATGCCTTAAGATATTGACTAGAGCCATTCCACAATATGGCTCTTTCTGCATGGTTGAAGATTTGACTTGACGTAGATTTTCAGTGGTGTCTGAATAACCCATAACTTTATGATTATCAGACTTCTTATATGTGAGCATGTAATCATTAGCACCTTGCCTACGATGCAAAGTTGTCTTTAGTAGTTTTTCACTGGTCCAGTCCTGGATTAATATTTGCCAAGTATCCCGGTTACAAATGTTAAATAAGGACGCATACAAACTTAAGTATACATAATGTTCATGACAACGAAACGTAAGAAAAACTTCTGTCGCTCTTAATAATCGGAGTAAACTCCCTTAATATTGGACCTGTCTTGGTGAATCTTAATACTCAAAACATGAGAGACATCACCAAGACAATCTTAATTCCCAGAAGAGAAAGGAAATATTTGGATATTAAACATTAATGTCCCTATTGTTGATAGTCAACAAGACATCATCTATATAAACAATTAAGTCCATATAAACAGCTAAGAGGTTAAATTTACTCCCGCTGATCTTAAGATTATGTGAGGCTTGAATATTCATAAACTCCAGAATCAACTGGAGGTGGAACTTTTAGAGACAAAGGATTTATTCTCTCGGACTATCGGCATTGGAACATAAGCACGATTGGTCGTCAAGTACAGTTTACCTTGCCTCAGAGCTCCCACTAGAATCAATATTTCTATAAACTCAATGGTACCCTTTAGTCTAGATGGAAGCTAGACAATCCCACGTATATAAGTATCTTAATTTTCCTAGAGTGTAAGATATCGATATTAATTATCTTTAATCCTTCCATCCATCAAACTTATTGACAAGAAGAGTATCTTTAATAGAGTAATGAATTTGTTCATGCGGTTTATGTCTCACATAATGAAGCTTTTCTTTTCTCAATGAGACGTTCCACTCTCCCCCTCGAAATGTGGTACAAGCGTCAATGCCATAATTTCGATGAAATCTCATAAATATTTTACTTTTTGTGAAGCTAATAGAGTTAGCAACATACTTAATGCTCCCCAAATAATTTATTAGAGTGTAAGCAAATTACTTTTCATAATGAGAGCATAGATTACATTATTAGGATGGAGGGTGAAAACATAACTTAGTACTAATGTAAAACTTCCAACAGCTTCAACATTAGCCTCCTATTCATTCTTCAAGGCTTCGCTTTAAACTTTCATAGTCTTGAGGTAATGTTGGCAGCATAAACGTAGTCTTCTATCTTAGCATTTAGCCAACTTTCTTTATGAATGCACACATTCATGGGCACAATCATAGTTCACTTCTCATTCTTCATTATTGTTGTTACATTCTTTATGAATGACGTAATAAAGTGAATTAGAAAGGCTCCAATAATTTTTCATGTCCTAGCTCAATGACTTTAAGCACTCTTATGATCAGTATACTAGCAAGAACTTTTGAGAAGCTTCATAATGCTTTTCCATTATTGCCAGATAGTCCTAATTTAACTGGAGGATTGCTCCTCCAAATCCTAGATTTTATAATCAGAAAGGAACATTTGCTTAAATTGCTCCTATTAGTCATCAGAATATTAAATTCTTATCAATGTCTAAGTTATTAGATGCTTCTTCTAATGGGAGCCAATCATCAACATTATGTTTGTATGCGTAATCAATAACCTCAAGAATAATATGCTAATAAACTACTCTATTTCTTATTAGGGTACTAGAAACAACCGAAGAACTTATGACGAATTGATAATAGGGATATAACACTGATCATTACTTAATATCCACAAAAATGTGAATTATTGTCTGTCATGAAATTAACCCTACGCTGATCAGGTTAATACCATGCTAATGACAAAGCTTAACAATTCTAATTCGCTTCACCATTGGGCAAAAACGAAGAACTTAACTTGAGGAAAGAAACAATAGTCCATATTCACATCACCTTTTGGCGGAAAACGAAGAATAACTATATTCACTAATGGGGATGGCAAATGATCACAAACAACGTTGGTCAGTATGTAACCATGAGCCATAAAACATAATCCTTAAATAAAAATGAAATCTCTAACCAAAACTTATCGTTAGTTCCATTTTGGTTAGAGAAGCTATGGGAATGACACATGACTATAATCAACTTTGGTCGGGATATAACCGTGTGTCACAACATAATCCCAAAATATGACTACAGTTCCAAACCGTATCACCTTTGGGTACATACCAGAAAAGAACTTAATCTATGGGAATGGTACACAATTGCAAACAACTTTGGTCAGAATGCAATTATGGCCAAAACATAATCCCAAAACTTCATTAAATCTCTAACTAAGACTTCTCGTTGGTTCCATCTTAATTAGGGATATCTTAATTATAATATAGTCTTTATCATATAAATGCTTAAAAAGATTCAATAACTTAATTAATATGAGAATTAATTAAATGTCACATGACCCATAAAAGACGCTGGTTAATATATAGTCATGAAGCATTTAATTAATCATAATCACATTATCTCAAAGCAGAATACATTAATAAGAGACGAAATTAATCATATGATCAAAATTACTAAGACTTAGACATCAAGTACTTAATTGCGGAAGCGTAATCAATTAATAATTAATGACCAGTAAATTAAATGCTAAATTGAAAATAAGGGAAAAACTTAAGCTCATAATTTAGGGCATAAGAAATTATAACATATGTGAAAATATAAATAACTCAGGTAGAAACATAATATTTAACTAATCCCATCTTAACTTATTTCTAGAATGCACTAAAGTATTATTTGTGATCTATCTAAGAAAACATCCAAAAACTAGCTTAAAACTTATGTCCAAAGATGGGTTCATTAATAATGCATGGCTTATGATCAAAACATTTCATCAATGGGCAATAAAATTTGACAATTCATGATTATAAACAACTTTGATCGAAATACAACTATGAAAAGTCAACACTTAAGTATATTAATGTGCATAACTTTGCTATAGTTCCAAATCAAAATTTCCTGTTGGTTCTATTTTGATTTGAGACAAACTTAATCATAATAGGTCAAAAAATATTAACTAAATTTGTGCATTCCTCAATTATCATAATTGCATCACTTAGGGCAACTAAATATTAACCAAAAGGTGTATAAAATGATGCATTATTACTGGGCAATTGACATTAATTATTGTAGTGCATAAAGAAGAACAACATTAATCATAAGAAAATACACTGAAATTAATTAAAACCCAAAAATTAATAATGGAATTAATCATAAAAATAATCATAACATAAATTTCCAGAAAAATTAATAATTAACAATGCTTATTGCTGAAATTAAAGGACAGAAAATATACAAAATGAAATGAGCTAAATACTAGAATATTCGACCCAAAGCTAATGTGTGGCCCAGCCAAAAATCGGCGACCAACACGCGCTTGCGTTGCCCACAAGCTTGCGCGACCCAACCGGCGACCACGGCCAAAAACGCACGGCCTAGCCGTGCCCAAGTCCATCGCTCCGCGGCCCAGCTGGCCATCTCCCGCGTGCACGCGAAAGGACGGACACGATGAACCAAAGCCAAAACAAAAACGCGCACTGGCGAAACACTATCCATTCGACTTCGAGCTCCCAAAAAATCCACAACAATGGCGGCGACGAGAGCGAGCGGCACAACGGCGCGCACGCACGGCGGAGCTGAGGCTGCTTGCTGTTCCAACAAAGCTGGAGCCTAACCTGAGATGGGAGAATGGCCGACGCGGCCCGCGACGGCAAGCGAAAGCGTGGCGACGACGACAACGATTGGAACGACGGCGATGATGACCAGCCGAGGTAAGCCCAAAAACCCCTCCTTAGATCATTAGGATTTTCTTGATTTGATTTGGGGTTTTGGGGAAAACTAGTTATACGGAGCAGTGCCCGATCTTCACGACGTGAGAGCAAGAAGAAGGATAACAAGCACCAATTGAAGGAGATTATGATGAACACCGATTCCAACCAACAACGCTATCGAATAACTAGCTGCAAGCAGCCATGATAACAGTGCAACCTGACGAACGTACTTGAAACCAACCACTGTCTCAATACAGCAACCTGAATCAAGTCATTCGCTCAACTACACTAGGGGTCGTCTAACGACCGGGGTGGATAAGGATCCATCCATACAGCCATTCCATGGTGAAGAAGACGCTATGGTGGCTGATTCTAAAAATTGCTCATAACATTTTTCACTTTTCACTTCTTATAATGGAGGAGTACATGAGGTATTTATACTAGGAACAACCCACCTAGCTAGGTATGAATGCAAATACTAAAGAAGGTATGTGGAAGGTCATATTGATAGAGCATTTGACGAGTGTTCTTTTAATTTCGCGCATCCACAAAATAACCTTTGCAACTTCCACTTAAATGGTCATAACTTTTGTTTCGGAAGTCGAAATGATGCATAGTTTGAAGCGCTGAAAGCTAGACTTCCATATCTTTCCAATGATGTAGCATATGAATGCTAAAATCATCAAGATTGATTATGGTGTAGCTTCTAATATCCGTATCATTCTCCCTTAATTTAAAAATGAGTCGTCCTCGACTCATGCTAGTTGTTGTAGTGTATGTGGATAATGATCATCCAAGACTCGACCAAAAAATTAGAGACTCGATAGTACTAAGTAGATAGATACAAAAAGACTCAAGATTAGGATACAACTCCAAAAAAATGAAACCTAATCACACAACCGATAGAACCTGAAGAGAGAGAACAAAAGTTCGGCATCTCAACCAACCCTATCCTATGACTGTTGAAATCAGATCACTACTAATCTAGAATCGACAACCAAATATTGAATCTTGCAAGGATACTAAATGGTAACTAGCTCTCACCGTGGCAACCGAAGCTCTGATACCAAATGATACGGAGCAGTGCCCGATCTTCACAACGTGAGAGCAAGAAGAAGGATAACAAGCGCCACCTGAAGGAGACGATGATGAACACCCATTCCAACCAACAACGCTATCGGATAACTAGCTGCAAGCAGTCATGATAACAGTGCAACCTGACGAACATACTTGAAACCAACCACTGTCTCAATACAACAACCTGAATCAAGTCATTCGCTCAACTACACTGGGGTCATCTAACGACCGGGGTGGATAAGGATCCCTCCATACAGTCATTTCATGGTGGAGAAGATGCCATGGTGGCTGATTCTAAAAATTATTCATAACAACATTTTTCACTCTTCACTGCTTACAATGGAGGAGTACATGGAGTATTTATACTAGAAACAACCCTCCTAACTAGGTATGAACGCAAGTACTAAGGAAGGTATGTGGAAGGTCATATTGGTGGAGCATTTGAGTAGTCTTCTGTTAATTTCGCGCACCCACAAAACAATCTTTGTAGCTTCCACTTAAATGGTCATAACTTTTGCTTCGAAAGTCAAAATGATGCATGGTTTAAAGCGCTGGAAGCTAGACTTCTATATATTTCCAATGATATGGCATATGAATGCTAAAATCATCAAGATTGATTCTAGTGTAGCTTCTAATATCCGTATCAACTAGGGTTCGGATCTCAGAGTTTGGGTTCGGATTTTGCTAGATCATCTCCTTCTAAGTGCTAACCGAGCCAAAAGAACTCCAAACCGACGAACACAAGACCCAAACCGGGCCAAAAGCGACATGAAAAGGGATCAAGTTTTAGACTAGGTTGCTTTGATACCAAATGTTAGAACTTAGGGTTTACTAAACATGAATATTAGCTAGTCTAAATCATGATCACCGAAAACTATGATGCGGAAATGAATCGTTAGGTGAACTGACCCGGTGATGGGGAAGTCATTAGGGTTCTTGTCGGTGTAGTTGAGTGTCGGGGTAGAAGGAGCAGGAGAGGAATGCACCAATGCGTGATGAAGAGATGGACACCGAAAATCTTTCGGTGATGTCACGGTCTTCGGTAGCCTCGCGCCAAACCCTAGATCGGATGGGTACCAGGAGTAGCAAAACTCAAGAACAAAACGTGTTCACTTAAGTTCCGGCTTCTCTCTATTTAATATGGCGATGGCTAACAGGACCTAACCAAATATATATGTGTGGCTTCCGATCAGAGTGCATAAGTGATGAGTAGGAATTGTCCCAAAATTTTGAATCTGCCAGTTAGCCAAGACCACAACCAACAGAAGGATCACAAATTCAACCAACAGCACAAGATGTTTGGGCGTACATATGGGGAACAAGTACTTACTCTTCCATGAAATTTTATCAAAGCAAATTAATTCACTGTGTTTTAATCCATCTATGCCTTTCAAGTGGACCTGGAAGAGTAAATGCATGATGAAACTGAAGGTTTTTGCTTGGCCATTTCTCAGTGATAGATTAGAAACAAGAATATATATGTTGAGAAGAAGGAATTACATTATAAATTCAACATATGAATGTGCCCTGTGTCAGCTTAATGTGGAGGAAACTCTTATACATTTATTTTTCACTTGCCCATTCAGTATAACGCTGGTCACGAATTGGAATTCTGTGGCAGAATACGTCAGATATTATGCAGATGATAACAACAGCAAAGCAAGCATTCCCGATTTTTTTTATAGAAATCACAATCATCGCAGCTTGGATATTCGGAAACAATGAAATGGGAAGATTTTTTAGCGACAAGATCCAAGTATTTCGGATTGGGCATACAAGTTTAAAAGTGAAATAGCCTTGAGTGAGGCTGCTGCTTGCCAGTGAAACGCCTTTTAAGCTGTCTGCTGTCCTTGCCTTCATGGTGAGTATTGGAGATCTTTAGCTTTTTAGTATTTATTGAGTGATCAAGAGAACATAAGTCCAAAACAATTTTACGCTGCCTTCCATGATTCTAATAGCCTATTCATGTCACTGAAGGCAACCAACGAGAACCTCCCACCAGATGTCCTTAGGTAATTGGCTAAAGAACTGAAGAATCTTGATGAGTCACCTCCACAAGGGATTAAAGTTATCGTTAATGATGATGGCTTCACCAATATTTTTGCTGATATTGAGGGTGCTGATAAGATTCTATTAAGATATGTTGCTATATGCTTTCCATTGCTTTTGGGATTTGCAATAATAATATGCATGGTAATGCTCATCATGCTTTGGTGCTTGCTTAATGGTTTTTTTTTGGGCATTCTGTCTTTTATAGATTATTTGTTTAGAGTTAAGTATTCATGAAGCCCTTTCCTTCTGGCTATTACAGAATACTAGCTGTTTATTATTTTTTGTTCTAATATTATGTTCTTCAAATCTTAATCTGGACATGGTGCAGCTAGAGCTCCATGAGACTAGAGTATTTCGGATGGAGCTATTATTATCACACAATTTCCCTCACCCTCCTCCAGAAGGTACCTCTTGAATTTTTTTTAGGAATTTTCACACTTCGGTTTATTTCTTCAAGTTAAGCTTTTCGTTCAAAGTGTGTGTGCTTATTTGATTGGCAGGGTATTTCTTGACCAGAATTTGTCAGTTTTAGAAAACAAAATGCAAGAATTTGTTAGTTTTAGAAAACAAAATGTAGCGGTTATGGTTTAATAAGATGGTTGGGAACATAGATTGTCTTAAAAATTAGAGCAAAGAAATCATAATGAAGTGAACAGTCTATACTGAACAGTAAGGGCGAGCATCTTACATAAATGGTAAGGCCGAGAGGCTTATTGGAATTCTATCAATGTACTTTTCTCTGATATCATTAACCTAAATCTGCCTCCTCTCTGTAATCTTCATAGTGTATATATATATATATATACACTACTTATGCCGGAAAGAATCGGTCCCTCCACCGTCTTGTTTGCAAGAAAGCCCTCACGGTTCGGGAAATTCCAATCCAAACCTGAATTGAACCCTGCTGGAAAAAAATGGTCACGAAATTCCCACAATATAGCCCAATGATTTCCTAAAATCTTGTTCTCATTCTTCGTTTATGCGGAATGACCCACACCAATTCTAAAATTTTGCTTATTTTGGTTTCCCTTTAATTTTTTACTGTTTTGTCAACGGAAAAGTGGCGTCCATTGTTTCGCCCGGCGGAACGTAGTGCGCAACTCTATCTAGTACCTTATATCAAGCGTGGAGAGATTGCCGGCCTCCCACCAGTGCCACGTCACCCCTCCTTCCAAAAGGTCCTCCCTAAAATTCGAAATTACGTTCGGGTCCTTCTGTCGTTTTTTTAGCAAAATGGACCCAAAAATTCGAAATTATGTCTAGGTCCCTTCGCGGTTTACGTTAAGGTCCTTCGGATGGTTTTTGGCAGAATGGACCCCGGAAAAAAATGAAATTATGTTTAGATCCCTCTGCAGTTTACGTTCAGCTCCTCTCGGCGATTTTAGCAAAATGGACCCAAAAAAAATAAAAAATACATGCGTGGTTTTCTAAAAAAAACACAGATTCGCCGAAGGTTTATAGCAATTCACAGATTCGCTGGGAGGTCCTAGCCACCCATTTTTTTAAAAAAAACACGAAAACTGAAATAAAAAAACAAAAATACGTCTGCATTTTTCTTCCAAAAAAACACAGATTCGCCGAAGGTTTATAGCAGTTCGCAGATTTGCCGACGGGTCCTAATGACAATTTTTTTTTAAAAAAACAAGATTTCATACGGCGCAGTGTCGCGCTGTGCACGACAGAATTTCCCGAATTTCGCATGTCGCAACGTCACGCGCCGAAATTTCGCACGACGCAACGTAGCGCGTGACCCTGGCTAGTACACACTGAAACACGATGGACATGTGGCCTAGTGGTCAGAGCTAGCGAGGGTGTTCGTACCTTGGTTGGATCCTTATGATCGATGCATTGTACCGTATTTATTTACAGTCCACACACGTGTGTATATTTAGTGGGAAAGTACATGCCCATGTTAAGTGGAAAAGCGCATGTCCACGTTCCATAGGAAAGTGGAGCCTTTGCAAAATTTTCTAGCGTATGTAGTGGACGTGCACACGTGTGTGTGCATGCAGAGTATGCGTGTGGTGTGTGTCCTTCTTGTACTCTAAAAGAAACCACAAACAAAAAATAAATACATACGGAAACAATTACGTTGATCACATTCTAAATTACAAGATTAAATTATTATATCAGGATTAAAATTAATATTATTTTTGTGCATTTCTTTACTGGTCATTCACTAACTTTTTTTTTTGGGTATGTAGTTCGTACCAAATATTTGTGACTTTCCTTGCCTGGAACAATCCACCAGTATTTGCTAGAACAATATCTTAAGTAGTGTTGGAGCAATAAAACGTGGGAATCTGTAGCTTACATATTTCCCAATCTGGCACATTATCCACAACACTAAACATGGATCTTATCAACTAAGATGACAAAGACAAAGGCTCAATAGGTTCTATTACTCACAAAGTGCTTCAATATATCTCCAAAATAAAAGTGTACAAATCTGTAAGTAGCCAGGGTTACAAAAATCACGAAGAAGGCATTGCCATTATTATTTTTTAGATATGCAGTACATCGTTTATACTAAACACGATGTAATAATATTTAGGAGCAGTCACGGATAGACCTCAATAATGCATCATACTCCTAGAGCCTTGGTGATCTTGTAGTCGCTGAATCCAGCATCCATGAAGAACTTACGCCCCTCGTGCTCCACCCTTTCTTGGCCTGTTGCCAGCACCATCATGGCAGTGGATCTAGGACTAAAATTTAAGAGGTGCTAATAGGACAATACCAACATAAGATAAGCGAACGAAACATAAATCGAACCATATGAAGATAGACGGTGCTAGAGGATACCCACGATCCAGTCGTAGGGGGTGCCCCAGCCCGTCCACCCCTGATCATGGCCATGTCCATCAGGAGCTCATCTACAAACATCGATGTGGAAGAAGAGCCAACCAGGATTAATAAAATCATCAATTTTCGAACGAAAATCGCAAAAATCGGGCGTATCGAGCCGGCTCGGCTTCGGAAACCGGTCGACAAACCGGGTCAATTCAAATTCAAATTCAAAAAAATTGAAAAATTTGCAAAAATTTATCCTAAATTTTCCTAAAATTAGTATTTGTATCTTTGTGATATCTGGGATGAAAATTTTGTAAAAAACGAATGTAGTAGACGTGTTTGAGTCAAAACCGAAAGTACAAAATTGAAAAGGTAATAGAAAAGACAAAACAGTACCAGGCTAGAGCCCATAGTATAGGCCCAACTAACCCGGTCCGGCCTGTTACCGAAACACAAGGGTTTTAAGGCTGCAGCTGGCCATCCGACCAAATTATTGCGCTAGACGCTCGATTCCCTAGCCTCCCTTCCAGACCGACACATCTCTGGCCAGATCTGGTTGTCGCCTGCGTGGAAATCATGGCCCAGGGCTCGATAATTGAGCGGCTTCTGTCGAAAATCAGGTGATCCAAAGGGGATGTCGACACTACCGCGGCCACGACAATTATCAATAGAAATTATCGTTTTTCGGTACTTTTCTTCGATTTTAGACTATTTGTGATGAATGGAAGTTGATTATGTCTCATTAGCATGTGCTTAAGGCTATTTGTGAATGAATGGCAGTAGATGTTGACTCATTGCAAATGGGGACAACACATTACCATGTAGTTAGGGTTAGTGTGATTGAGGGTTAGGGTTAGGGACAGGGTTAGGGTTAGCAGACAGGGCTAGTTAGGGTTAGGGTTAGCAGTACATGACTTGGTTAGGGATAAGGTTAGGGTTATCAGTTGTTAACAAGTGTATACATTAACTTGATGTTTTGTATTAACATTCAATGACGCTAGCACGTACATATAGTTGTTAGTAAGAACTGATGTAATGCATTTTATTAGTAGCACGCACATATAATTCATAACATTCACTGATGTAATGTCTTTCATTGCTAGCACATACATATAGTTTTGGCAAGAACTGACATTAACTTGATGTTTGTGTTAGCTAACTTCTTGTTGTTTTGTATTAGCAACTGGCAGACCAGGGCGACATTGTGTGGGAGAACGACAGCAAGATGATGATCGATTTTCAATACAAGTACTGTCACCAAGACAAAAAAGGAGGCGGTGCAACCCGACTGAAGCACCACTCGGTAGGGCACAGTACGAATGTCGTCCATTGCAGTCAAGTTCCAAAGGAGATACGCGAGTATTTTCAGCGTGATCTAGACAGGATGAAGGACAAGAAGAAGGGAATGAGGGAGGAGAGGCTTAGGAAGTAAGCAACAGCTAGCGATTCCTCGCTGAGAAGAAATGTATATTCTGAGTACAAAGATGGTGCTGACGAGGAAGACCAACTGCAACATGCGATGGATACCTCCAGGGCGGAGGCAGAATTTATCAGCCAGGCAGGTGGCAGGTATGAGCACGGCGGTGGCACCTCTAGAGGGATTAAAGAAGGGGGCAGTAGTGTGTTGCCAAGGATGTTTTGGAGTTCATCGCAACGAGACAAACTAGTCGTGGGGGATTACAATCTTGGTACAGCCTGTGGTTCTATGCAAATAAGGATTGATATTGGGAGTTGGACACAGAAGGGGAGAAATTTTTCCATACAGCTGGTATCATGAGGTGGAAAGTAGACAATCCCTACTTCTTTAGCGCCGCCAAGGAAACTAAAAAATGGGGTAAGTGAGCTTTCAAATTTTCATCTAGTTGTACGTCCAATAATGGCTCATATGGTTATCCTATATTTTATTTACAGGCGAGAGTGTCCCGTCTCCCAATGGGAGAGACATAGATGGCAAATATTTAGACGCCAACGAAGAGAATATATGGGAAAAGATGAACAAGTTCAAGATGGAATAGCCTACGTATGTCGTAACAATCATGTGCTATTCTTGGACTTGGTCGATACGCATGAGTATTATCAACTTCATAATATACTGCAATGGCACCATGTTCTTTCATAAGTTTGTGGATGTGACGGGCAAAAGTCAGGATTCCTCGTACTTTCGCAAGGTACTTGCTCTCATTACTCCTCTTCTGAAATCTATTTGAAGTACTTGCTCTCATTGCTCCTCAATTGATAGCACTCCTAGGGACCGTTGAAGCCCGCCGTATCAAGAATCCAAGAATAGTAGCTCTAAGATAGACAACGATGACAGTCAGTCCAGTTCTAATGCCCCCAACCCTCTCACTTCCCACTCAGAAGCACAGTTTCCATACAATTTACAGGGGAGTCCTAGTACACTCATGCTACATAGGACAAAGACCATGGAGCTCCACAATTACAGAGGACAACTGCTGCAGGCAAGAGGGACCATCGACACAGCCATAATGCACCACAGGATAGTTGTAGCTTGTACAGCGTCGCCGAGACACAAGAGAGTTATGGCTCATATGGCCCATACGACTACGCCATCCCGGATTTTCGCACACAACCTCCCACTCTATGGGTATATGAGTGTCAAGATCCCAAAATTTATACCATGTTGTACCAACAGTGGTAAACGACTAGCCCGTGGATGGGGCAAAGCTGGCACAAATATAAGGTGGAGTTGCTAGCTACACGAGATTTGCCGATGATATCCACAGAAGAGTACAACATGGTCAATCAAGTGTACATCCAACAATACTATCAGTAGCCCTAAAGGTAATGTTTCATTTCATTGCAACTTGTTTTTTTTACTAATATAGCATTCATGTAGGTCCAATATGCCATATGTGTCACAATGAAAGACCGATGAAGCTATGCCAAGTGTGAACATTCATTTTAGGTGAGAAATGTTGAATTCAAATATCATTTGCTATACTACTGAAATGAATGTTACTAAAATGTAGACTTGTTGGATTGATTTGCGTATGTATTGAAATGAAATGTTATTTGTTGAGATATTATTGCTAAATGCCTATTTTATAACTTGAGATTGTCTAAAATATAGCAAAGGTCATGCCGAAATTTTCCCAAATTTTTCCATATTTTTCTATAGTTGTGCTAATGTTGCAAAATGTGTACTTTACAACTTGACGTTGGCTTTAAATATGGGAAAGATCATGCCAGAATTTTATCGTATTTTTCCATAGTATTTTATGCATTTCTAACATTTTTTCTGATTTTTTAGCCTTTTTCGGCTTTTAACTAATTTTCACTATTTTCTGCAATTTCCCCCTTTTTCCTTTTTTCTGCATTTTCCAACATGGCATATGTGTCACAAAATCGGTCAATAATCGCCCAATATTGGTCGATTTTCGACCGAATCGACCGATTTTTGACAATTCCGGCACCGGTTTGACTACAGTTTTCAAACTGATTTGACTTTACAAACCATTCAATTTTCTAAGATTTTCAATCGATTTCCGTCAAATATCGAAAACAGCAGCAATTCGATTTTCTAGCTCAAAACGGTATTACTAACCCTGGAGCCAACCACTAAGTCTATGATGATCACCTTTCACCCGTCTTCTCTTGAAGGAATGGCCTCCTTGCATTTAGCCCGAATTTTCACACATTCCTTGTAACTCCATAAGCGCAGCACATGCTGCCCTAATATATAGTTCATTCCGAGCTTAAAATTAGGTAGTTCCATAAAATTAAATCACACACACACAATTGTGTTTGACACTAACATTTTTATTGTGCTTCGAATATACTTCTATGTACGATTAAAAAATAATTGCAAAAATATTAAAGGAAAAGGTTTTTAACAATGAGCTAGGATAAACCAACCCGGCCCATTACTCCTTAGGTACATTGAAATCGTTGTTTCTCTTTCTTTAGAAGAGCCCCACTTTGTTTGCATCCATGTGTGGAGATCTAATTAAGACCGATAAGGACGGAGTTTGTTGGGGGTTTTATCTTCAGAACGAGTGGATTTGTGGTGACTTTGTTTGGAAAGTTTTTTTATAGGTTTCGTGTGACGATGAGATAGAAGACACACTTGCATGAGCAATTAAAATACTTTGCTTAGTTAGATCCAAATAACCGTGAAACGTACAAGCTCCCTAGCTTGCCACAAAAATCAAATAGTGTTATTATTTGTAAGTTTCCCGATTTTTTTTAGTCTAAGTCGATTTTCCTGGCCTTTTGATTAGCTTTGAGAAATATGTACGTCTAATTCTGTCGTGGTTCAAAAATGTAACGTGTACTTGAGAAAGCATGAGTCCTAAAATCAAATTCTAGATTTTGTAGGCAACAGTAGCAAGCAGTCAAACATGATACGGCTGCAACATAGAAATAGCAATTAATCTCTTAGATCAATTGATTTTCTAGTTTTAAATTTCTTAATGGTTTTATGTAGTCGATAAATTGGGCGCTTTATTTAGTGTGTAGATGCTTTTATACCTGGAGCACACTACTACAGAACAGCACATCACTGCCGGTTCCAAAACCCCATCACTGCCGGTCATTGGCGCCGGCAGTGATTGGTCGGCAGTGATACTCGAGGATTATCACTGCCGGCTCAGGAACCGGCAGTGATATTGGACTATCACTGCCGGATCAAACTAAAATCCGACAGTGATAAGGACTATCACTGCCGGATCAAACCAAAATCCGGCAGTGATTAGGATTATCACTGCCGGTTATATCTACAACCGGCAGGGATATTGTACTAGCACCTGCCGGGTTGTACCATAATCCGACGATGATATATACATATCACTGCCGGTTTTCTCCAAGAACCGCGGTGAAAATCTTGCATATTTTTGTGCAATATATATATATTTTTATATAATTGTTTACAAGTGTCCATATGTTAGTATATAAAGCATCGTTCAAAGCATAATTCAAATATATGCATGTATCGACTAAGCATCGTTAAAATCATAATTCAAATATATTAAATTACGCATCATATAATTTGCTTTTACAATGTAGCTCGACTACATGTCATCCCGTTGCTTTGATTTTACAATGAGTGAAGTAGACATGTCACGCGTCTAGGCCGTAGGAATGAGGCGATGAGGCTACTCGTGGAACTCGCCGTTTGGATTGATGATCTCATCATGAATGAATCCGCGATCTGTTCTTGAATTGCTATAATTTCATCAAGAATAACTTATTGGTTCTCAGTTTGGAGCGCTGTTTTTGAACAAAAAAGGAAGTTACTTAATGATGATATTTGTTAAATAAAAAAGGGCATCAAAGTGTAATTACGTACCATGGCTTCGTTATAGCCGACACTCTCCGTGACAATTGAATGCATATTTGTACATACATAGAATGCACATAAATTGTTTCAGGGTTCCTGCTTCATGCATGGGAAGTCATTTATTATTTCAAAAATTTTCCGGTATGGACGATACCGAACACTTTTCTTGTAGTACCGTGCGAAAGCCCTGTGAATGATTTTGAATAGTAATTAAACTTAAATGCAATAAAATGGAATTTTGCTAGAGTAATAACGCAATGATCGAGTTTACCTGTTCAGCATGTCCCAAAGGTCTTGGTACATATTAGTTTGTTTTCTCATGAAGTCCAAGACAAAAATCCTGCTAGCATCTAACTGGATGACGAGGAGGACCCAGTGAAACCTGCACATATATGTCAACGTAGTCAATTACTCCCACATCGTACGTGTTACGCAAAAATAGTAAAACGATATTAGAAGTCAGGAGATACGTACTTGAAGTTATAGGGTAAAAGAACGGAGGTTTTGTATTGCAGCTTCAAAAAAACATTAAATAAATAGTCTTCAATGAAGCTGTGGATTATCGTTCACAAGTTTCTCGTTGTGAGCCCGGATCTAAGAATGCTAGATTGTCATTGTTATTTCTTCTACATGTACGTACCTCCATTCTACATAAGAAAGAAGTTAGAGATGCAATTAAGCGATGTGAAATGCTCAGCGATATCTTGTGGACTTACAAAGTCCATAGTCTAAGTATGTTCACGTCCGGGGCATCTTCTTTGGTACAACATATCTGACTCCGTGAAAAGAACCCAGCAGATGTTATCCCCATTGTGAAAATCTTGCTATGTGTATCCGATAGGAACGCCTCCATACCATCGTTGGATTGCTTGCATGTACCAGCGATGGACGCTACCATGATTGAGTTGTAAGGTTGTCGAAATGAGCTGGTTCAACCGGCGGTTTTCCCATAACAAACTTCCACGAGACCTTGCGCCGAGCATCTAGTTGAACATCATCGCTTGAGCATCCCGCTTTAGCGATGTCGGCACTAGCCGCCTACAAATCTTGCTACGGATATGCGCTCGTAGTCCGATATTTTGCAAGGTTGAAGCTGCCCGTCTTTTGCACTTTTGCCATACTCAAGAAAAACTTTTGCGTCGGCATCAACTTTAGTCTTCTTACTTGATGGCACCTTTTAAAGTGAGATGCTCTGCAGCGCTTACATGCTTTTTCCGCTCTTCCTCGGTCATGTCGGTGATAGTTTCTTTTGTGGTTGTCCCGGTTCACGGATGGTTGAGATTTCTTCGAGGGCGGTGCCGATTGCCGAGATGTTCCGTTGTTCGATTCTTCACGTTTTTGGCGGAGGAGTCGGGCTTTTTCGGTTGGTGCCGCGGAGGAGTTGGACTTTTCTGGTTGGCGGCGAGAAGGCGGAGGTCTCGTGTGGAGAGTGCGGTGATCATCATCGTCGTCGCCCTCATCGTCCGAGCCAAACTTAATCAAGCTCTTGCGCCACGCGAGAAGCCATTCACGTTTTCTCCTAGCTTTTGTTCCCATCCTCGCGAGGATCTCTACCTCCATTTTTCGGTATTGGCGGATGACACCGCCGACCTGGCGAATCCTGCGATCCTCGAGGCGGCGGTGCAAAGTCCGTGACTCTGGCATGGCCAAGCCACGCCTCACCACCTTTATGGTAATGCCATGTGCGGCCAAATGTAGCTTGCGGTGTCGGTTCTTTGATGTCATCCACGAGAAAACGCAGATCCATGCTCTTGGGAATCCTCGTGGACGCGCAATGCTCTTATGAGCACCGGACCGATGAGCTCGGGGCTTTCACGGGTGGCGGTCGTGAGTGAGAGCTTTCATGCGGCTTGCTCCACGGCCTTATCTAGTTCGATCTTTGTTCCTCTAGCGCTCGTGATAAAGCATCTTTTATCGACGTTCGGTTGATCTTCTCTTAATCTCTTTGAGCGTTTGTACATCCATGCGTCTGCGGGAAGGCTTCTTTCCACGTGACCAAACCAACTCCTCAGTGCGACTGGATGCTCCTTGTTACCCGGGGCTATGGTTAGCTCGTCATTCTCCCTTCGTGGCGCGAAAGATCCTTGGGAAGGCTGCGAGTGAGCATCGTGATTCGCGCGCGACACTTCACGCTCTCTATCGGTTCGAAGCTTAAGCGCCATCATCGGAGATAGAAGCACCCTCCCAAGCAACCGGTGCTTGATCTTTCGCTTAAGGTGCCGTTGCAGGAATTATACCCTTGCGAGTCATTTCTTGTTCGGACCGATCCCATCTTGGTATTTTCTTCACGTACCCTCCTGCTCCTAGTGCGTGAGGGTGAATATTCTTATCGCGTTTGCTTTGTTCCTTTCACTTACTATGTGAGCTTCTTGGACCTCTTATACGCCATACAAATTCATCCCGAACTCCCTTAACTTTGGGTGCGTGTCAAAATTCGGCGTTTCATTCTTTTTACATAATTCTTGTTTAGTGTTGTCTTCCAATTCTTCCACGCGATTGCACATGATCTGAGTGCTCGTTTCTTTGCAACCATTTCGGTCCCTTGGGGAAGCTGGAAAACTTGTTTCACTTGTCCCATAAAGAGTTCTTGACTCATTGGGTACCACCCATTGGTCACCTCATGGTCAATCCATGATCTATAGGCGATGGGCACATCATCCCTAGCAATAACCCCGCAGTGTCTGTCTGACCCCAATGATGACTCGTATAGCGGGTTCCCATTGCCGAGAGCTCCACTATGTTAAAAATTCCCTTAGGCATCTTGTTCGGACCACGACTTGCTTGTGCCTTCGTTGATCGGGCCTTTGAGCACGCAAATTGATCTTCTAAATTATTAGTCGTGCGGGCCTACCATGTTTTGGGAACCACGGTGTACTAAAACTTTACCTCGCTTACGTGAGTATCGTCGGGTTGGTCCATGGTGGATCCTGCGAGTTCGATAGGACGTTGGGCTATTATTCGGCTACCCTTCCTCCTTTGTCCATATTTGAGGCCCAACTCCTCCGGCACTTGTCCTTCGTCGGAGGCCATTCCTAGCAAGTTTGTTGAAAATTTCCAATTAACAAGGTCACTTTTGAAATACACACATACTTTTTTTATCTGTATACACAAACATCCTTGAAGGACACATACACATACACATATACGTCTTTTTTTGAATCTGCATTCACACGTAGAAAAAAACATACCTACTTTACCTAAAGGATTCGAGAACTTATATGAAATATCCAGCTGTAAAAAAACATATAGACAATTTAGTGGCAATAGATGAGGAGTTGAGATTGTCGAGATAAATGACAACATCAATGATAAAAGTTGGTGGTGGAAATGACAAAGAGTGTTGTATGTCATGTGGATGGAGGTGGTGGCCATGGTGGGCCGAGTGGGCTGTGGTGGTGGCTAGGGGAGAGGAAGAGAAATATTATTTGAGAAAAGAAGAAGAGATGCGGTGCTGGATAGCCACATCCACTACTAAAGTAGGACTCTGTTAGTGCTCATATACACACAAACAAAATAAATATTAAATTTGAATGTTTTTGTTTAGGAAATTTGAATGTTTCAAGCAGTATCTAGTTTTTAAGTGAATGCTTAGTTGAATGTGACATCTTGACTTACATGATCTTGAATATGAGATTCCCATCGATCTTTTTGTTTTACATCTTGATCAATTGAGAACGACCATGTGTTTAGTTCTGACTTTGAATATTGGAGTGTAATGAAACATAGTTAAATCAATATTATGTCCATATTTCAGCTACTAAAAATTTTCTATATCATCATGTCAGCATAGAATCATTTGGGAGACTAGTAGTTAGTAGATCATTTTTGGGCTGTCCCACATTTTGAAAGGGATCTTAAGTGGGGGCACTATTATATTTATTTGTAAGGAAAACAATGGTTCAGTTCGGAAAATCTTGTTGATCAATGCCATTAACTGTGGTTCAAATCAAATTTTTTGATTAACCTAATAATTGTGATCAATGTTAATAAAGCTGCACCTAGTGTACTAAGCATTGGAAATTTCTATCCCGGTAACTAAAATCATAATGCTTTGGTTTAGGAACTTCAAATAGAGTTACTTTCCTCTGGTTGGGCTTTCAAGTCATTTTCGTGTACAGAGTAATTCATAGTTGACAATATTTCATCTTTTGGTTTGTTATTCTGCCTGTGATTCTTTAGAAAATTTACCATTCAGAAAGAAAGTCTTAGATTTGGTTAAACCACCAATAGACTTCAGACTTTGGAGAGCTTAGAATCGTAGTGATTGATAAGATGTTTGTCCACTAATTTTGTTTTATGTAAACTATCAATATTTCCATGGTAAACTTGGTCATCTAAACTGATTCTTGGACAATGACACAATTATACAAAAAATTGGGGCAAGCAACCACCTCTCCGCACAAAACCATCCACGCATTTCTCTTGGCCTTCTGAACGATTAGCAAGGCGGATTGCTTCCTACATATGCCTACCCCAAGGACATGACATGAGATGCTTGACTCATATCCTCAACAAAATTACGAGAACAGTGAAAATGACGGCCGACGGCGGGGCGGTGAGGTCCGGGCGACGGCGGGGCGGTGAGGTCCGGCGGTGAGGTTGAGGCGACGGTGGGCGGTGAGGTCCGGCGGTGAGGTCGAGGCGACGGTCGAGGCGGCGAGGCGATCTGAGGAGCGAAGTGGCGGCGTCAGGTTGAAGGGGAAATGAGGGGCTGAGTGGCGCGGTGTTCGAATTTATAGGGTTAGAGTATCACTGCCGGGTCAACACAAAAACCGGCAGTGATACACTATCACTGCCGAATAATAAAGAGAACCGGCAGTGATAGTTGAATTATCACTGCCGGTTCAAGCTCAACCCGGCAGTGGAAGTATTTATCACTGCCGGTTCAAGCTCAACCCGGCAGTGAAAAAACTTATCACTGCCGGTTCAATCTCAACCCGGCAGTGATAATACATTATCACTTTATCACTGCCGGTTGTATCTACACCCGGCAGTGAAAGTATTTATCACTGCCGGTTCAAAACAAAAACCGGCAGTAATACTTGATTATCACTGTCGGCTTAATACTACAAACCGGCAGTGATAAAGCACTTCACTGCCGGCTTAATGATACAACCGCAGTGATAAGCTCGATCAATTATGTCAAAGTTTTCAAAGGATGATTGCTTTGGGAGTTTTAAATCCTATCAATTTTTATCCAAATTTTTGGAGGAATTCTTCAGGATATGTAATATTTGATTTAAATATTTCCCCTAAGTTTTGACAAAGTTGTAAAATTATAAAAATCCAGAGTGTTCACTATTTTCATAGTTTTAATATTTCAAAATAAAAAAATTCAAATTCTTGTTGTTTTGAAATCCTATCAATTTTATCCAAATTTTTCGAAATTTTGGAAGAATACTTGAGACATGTAATATTTGATTTAAATTCAAACAAATGCAGAGACCAACCATCGCTTCAAAAATTCACACAAATACAAAAAAACACACAGATAAAGTAGAATTCACACAAATTGATACATATGACAAAAGAATACATTAATTGTTACATATCAGAAAATAAAATGTATTTCATTAGGACAACTAAGCTACGATTCGACCTTCGTCATGATCGCGGCGTATGTATGTAACCGTCCTCACTCTCTTCCATGAGACCGAGGTCAACGTCCTCTCCGAAAGGAGGAAGCTCATTGAATTGGTTGTACTCTTCCTCGTCGACAACATTCTCAACCCGACAATCCTTCTTTTCCTTGAATAACCACGTGGCGCTCCTTGTTAGTCGGATCGGATACAAAAAGATTTGTGTGACACAATTAGCAAGTACGAATGGTTCTTCTCTCAGATCAGACCAGTTTTAGGTCCACGGTAGTGATACCGCACTTGTCGATGTTCATGCCCTTGGAAGTCTTACCCATTGGCACCGAAAGAGAGGGACCTTCAAAGGTCCGTAATCAAGCTCCCAAATCTCTTCTATGAATCGTAGTGGTTTTCCTATCTCCGTTCTTTGTCAGAGGCATGCAGACGGATACTACTTGTTTTGGTTGGTGCTCTTTTTATCTTGTGCTCTTGTATAAAAAGTAAAACCATTTATGTCGTATCCTTGGAATGTCCGAATTGTAGTGGACGGTCCACGAGCCAACACTTTCAATCGAGCGCACTCTGTCTCCGTATGCATCATGTGCCTACGCAACCAATCGCCGGTTATGTCTATGCTCTCTCGCGATCCAACCCTCGACTTCGTTGGGTTTGTTCTAGATAGCATGCTCTTGTGCATGTTGACATACGGGCCACCACAACCGATTGTCCTGTAAGGCGCGAAATGTGCTTGTGTGAATGAAGCTAGATTGTTTGTACGGAGTGATTTCTCGCTTGATGTCCCTTTTCCTGTAGCCTACCCTCATGTCGTGATGTAGGCGGACCAATCGGTTTGAGATCCATGTAATCAACGCAGAACTCAATGACCTCCTCGGTTCCCCAACCATCGCAATGCAACCTTCCTACCGATGTCGATTACGAACATATTTCTTTATGACCCCATGAACCTCTCAAAAGGATACATCGATGTAGAAACACGGGACCTAGAATCAGTATCTCTTTCACAATGTGAACAATGAGATGGACCATAATATCAAAAAGATGGAGGGAAACACATCTCGAGCACGCAAAGAGTGTGGACCACGTCTTCTGTAGCTTATCTAGTTTCAATGGATCGATGGCCTTCGTGAAATCGCGTTGAAGAATGAACACAACTTCACAATTGGGTCTCGGACTTTCTCCGCGAACACCCTAAGCGCAATTGGAAGCATCTGCGTCATCATCACGTGGCAATCGTGAGACTTCATACCAATTAATTTTAAGTCTTTCATTGAGACTAGTCTCTTTATGTTGGCGAGTATCCGGACGGAACTTTCACCGTGCAAGCATTCGCACAAAGCTAATTTTTCTTTCTTGCTCGAGTGTAGCAGTGCGGGAAGGTACTTTTTCCCTGTATCCATGTCTCGTGATGCGGCTCCTTCACGAGTTTCATATCTTCAAGGTCCATCCGTGCTTGGAGAGTATCTTTTGTTTTGCGGTATATCCAAGAAGATACCAAGCAAGTTGTCACACACGTTCTTCTCTATGTGCATGGCGTCGATTGCGTGTCGCACTTCTAAGTCTTGCCGAGAAGGTAGGACCCAAAATATCGATCTCTTTTTCCACAAAGGAGCCTTATCACGGAACTCGGGATAGATGTTGCTGCTCCCTTCCGTGGATAATTTTAAGATCCCTTACACTGCAAATATCTCTCTCCGGTGTGATTCTTGAGCTAAAGCGGTCTCCTTTGTCCTATCAAAAGCTTTCTTATTATTGCGGTATGGGTGATCCTTGCGGAGGAACCTACGATGCCGCATGTAAGACATTTTTCGACAGTTCTTGACCACCGACTAGTTGTACCATCTAAGCATTGACGCATCCATTGAAGCCTTTTGTCGTCGACCGACAAAGTTACCAAGGGGGGTAATCATTGATGGTTACGAACAACAATGCGCGTGAGGATAAAGTTCTCTCTTTTATACTCATCCCATACCTGTACTCCATCGTTCCACAAGATTAGAAGATCTTCAACCAATGGTTTGAGGTACACATCGATATCGTTGCCGGTTGCTCGGCCCTTGGATCGAGAGTGGCATCATAATGTACTTCCGCTTCATACAAAGCCAAGGAGGAAGGTTGTAGATACATAGAGTTACCGCCAAGTGCTATGACGATCGCTCATGTTACCGAAAGGATTCATCCCATCCGTACTCAACCCGAACCTTATATTCCTTACATCATATGCAAAGTGCTTCTTATATTTTCTCGTCGATGTTCCTCCATTGCACGTAGTCGCAGGTGTCCGAGCATTCCATCGTTCTTACGCTCTTGGCGTGCCATCGTAGCAATTGGGCATGCCTTTTGTTCGCAAACAATCGATTGAGACGGGAATTATAGGAAAATACCACACCACCTTACGGGAGATCTCATCTTCTTACGCTTCACCCCGACATCTTCATTATCGATGTCTTCATCGTTGCCCTTATACCGCTTTGCTTTGCAAACAACACGACCATCCAAGTCCGCAAACTCATTGCGATACAACATGCAATCGTTTGGACATGCGTGTATCCTTTGTACTTCCAATCCCAGCAGGCGGACAACTGCTTGGCCGATGCGTGCTTGTAGGCAACACGTTACCCTCCGAAGCAAATCCCCAAGAGACATAAGAGCTCGGTGAAGCTCTTATCGGACCAACCATTGCTTGCCTTCAAGCTGCAGAGTGTAAGCACGGTGCGCAATTTTGTGCTCCTCCTTGCACTGGGTACAATGGTGTCGTGGAGTCTGTACCATATGTTGGAACTTTTGAAACTCTCTTTCACTCGTGAAGTCTCCTCCCATCACGCAACATTTGATCCGGATCTTCGTCGTGGTCGCCGACAAGCGTATCTTCAATCGCCGTCATACCGTTGTCTCCGTCATCTTCAATAATGTGTTGCCCTTCAGCACAATCTCATCTTCGCCGTGCTTGGTCCAACGGTATAGCCACCTTGAAACCTCTTGAAGCAAGTGTGCACGATCGACTCTATGGTAGAAAGCAACTTACGATTTTTGCAATAACGCATGGACAAAGCACATGTAGTCCGCTTGATTCTTCGACTTGCGCCGCGATACGTTTAGAAAATAACTCACACCATTAAAAAACTCTGCCCCACAACGGTCCGTGTCATACATCCACCTTCGGTCCATCTACAATTAATTAAATCAAACATTACATATTACATACGCATATAATTGCAAATAACAAATAATTGTAGACAATTAGATTTAAAAACATATGTAGCAATTTTGACTATATTAAAATACATCAACCTTTTTCCGTTATGTAAATATCCATATAGCAATTTTTTAGTATTGTAAAAAATGAAAATAATTGTAAATAGTTATGATATATTTAGACTATATCCAAATATATCAATCTTTTTTTCATTGCGTCAATATCCATCTTGCAATTCCTTATTATTTACAAATTTGGAAAAAATTGTAAGCACTTAGGATATACTTTGAGTACATTAAAATATATCAAATTTTTTTATTAGGTAAATATCCATCTAACAAGTTTTATTATTTCAACATTTGAAAATACACCTTTTTGTCATTATGTAAAAATCCACGTGGCGATTTTTATTATTTACAAAAATAGAGATTAAAACATAACAAATGATGTTAAAATATTTTCATAACGTGAGCGAGTTCACGCGGACCACTGGAAGTGGTCCGCGTGAAACAACTTTCTTACGGACCACTTCAAGTGGTCCGACGTGAACCGATGTTTATCCTATTTCGATTTTTATTTTTAAAACATAACAAATGATGTTAAAATATTTTCATAACGTGAGCGAGTTCACGCGGACCACTGGAAGTGGTCCGGCGTGAACGAACTTTCTTGGCCGGACCACTTCCAAGTGGTCGCGTGAACTCGATGTTTATCCTATTTCGATTTTTATTTTTAAAACATAACAAATGATGTTAAAATATTTTCATAAATTTTATGTATTATCCTACATATCTTATGATACTCCCATAATTTTTCATAGCATGAAAATGCATTCTCAATTTTAAAAATTGAGAGAGTTCTCAGAAATCTGGTTTAAAATTCGAAATCTCGCGGTTTTTGCCGAAATCTCGTGAAAAATAAAAATCCGAAAAATACTGTAGCAATTTCAAATTTTTTCGGATTTTTACATCCCACGGTCTATGCAAACTCATTGGGTCCGAAATCCGAGATTTGGCGAGATTTCACTAATTTCGCGGTTTTGTAACCTTGGATCAAATTACTAACCTCGAAAAGAAGTACAATACAAATTTTAACAAATTTTTCGCAGCAGATCGTTGCAATATGCAAATCGAGCAAAGACAGAGCGCTCTCTGTCTTTGCTCGATCGATCGAGGCGTGGGTCTCGATTATATAGAACACTTATCACTGCCGGTTCGCGAACCGCAGATGATAAGCTCAATGCGCGAAAAACATCTGCGCGGGAAGATAATATCACCGCCGGTCCTTGCTTTAACCCGGCGGTGAAAATGCAAGTATCCTGCCGGTTTAAGCACGACCGGCGATGATATATCTCTGCCGGTTGTTGTCTCAAACGGCAGTGATATCTTGCTTTTATTGCCGGTTGGTTGCATGAACCGGCAATGATAAGTTATCCCCAACTTAACTTTCGAACCGCAGAGATCGTTATCACGCCGGTGGTCCTAACCGCGATGATATGCGGCAAGGATTGGCTGTTCTGTAGTAGTGGCAGCACAGCTTGAGCGGGTGGGGAACATGTCGCCTGCAACATACCTATATATAAAATCTCAAGAGTCGCCTTCAATTCGCCGGCGCGATTAGACCCTGGCTCTCCTCGTGTTCCACATGTTGCTTACAAATCTCCAATTGTGTTACGTTAATTACATGCATGGTCACACATGCTATAATATATTGATTCTCATCAAGCAGGCTAAGTTACACACCTCACTCACCGTATACCATGCATACCACCAACACACACACACGAAAGAAAAAGAGAGAGCGCAATGGCTCAGATCGACCACGACGATGGAGTCTAGCGCCGAGCTGCTCCTGTGGCGTCACAGCCTCTGCTACCTCACGTTCCATGGCGTTCCGGTGCGCCATCGAGCTCGGCATCCCGGCTGCCATCCGTCGCCTCGGTGGCGCGGCCCCGCTGCCGGACCTGCTCGCCGACCTATACGTCCCGTCGTCAGATATGCCCTTCCTCCGCCGCCTCATGGGGCTGCTGACCACATCGGGCGTGTTCGCCGCCAACGACACCACCGCGGCCGGCGTGTACCGCCTCACCCCGCTGCCCCCCGCCTCCTCGTGGACGATGCCGTACGTCGTCGACGGCCACAGCGGCCAGACGTACGTACTCTGCGCTCGGCGCCACCGCGCGGGTCAACGTCGAGGCGACGTTCGGGCTGGGCGACTGGTTGAAGAAGGACGCCGCCAGTGTCGCCGTTCGATGCGGCGCACCGCATGGACCCGGAGTTCACCAGTGTGCTCGACGAAAGGATCATTGGAAGATGGTGTTCTGAAAAGCTACTATTTGGCGGCCGGGTTCATTGGAACATGCTGTTCGCCTGGTCCTGCCTTTTTGGCGACTCTGCGTCCCCAACACAGTTAAGGAGGAGGGGTTTTTCACGGCATGTCACGCTGATTGGCGAATGACATGCTGCTGTTCTGGAGCTGGCGGCCGAATGGATTCGTCAACCAACCATTGCGGAGTCCTCCTGTCCAATTACGCCTTAATTCAGACGTTCAAGTCGCCAGGTGAACAGCGAGGAAGATTTTACGATTTTTTTAAAAATAATATACTTTTCAAATATTTTTTGCAAAAATAATATGCCGACAAAAAAATTACAAAAATACACCTCTATCGCAATTTGAAATGGCGATAGAAGGTCTATCGTCAAATGAATTTGCGATAGACCTACTGTCGACATTTAGGGCCTGTTTGGGGGAGCTGCGGCTGGGCTGAAAAGCTGCTTTTGGTTTGTTGGGCTGTAAAGCAGCTGTAGTTGGCGGCTATGACTTTTCTTGTTATGCCGTTTGGCAAACTAGCTGCTGCAGCTGTAGCTTTTGGGAGACAAACGAGCGGGAGGCGATAACCTAACGGAAGCCTGTGCGAACAGTGGAGAGGTGACATGGAGGTGGCGGCGGGGTGGCGGAGGTCGGGAGGCGGAGTGAGCGAGATGGGAGGTGGTCAAGCGAAGCCACGGTGCTTCTCCTCGTGGTGCGCAGCTTTTGAGGGTGCTTCGCTATGGCTTAGCTTCCCAACTCGCTGCTGACCATCTTTGTTTGGGGAGTTTTGGATCAAAGCTGAAGCATAGCCCCCCAAACAGGCCCTTAGTGTAAGCCTTATCGACCAAATTAATCCACGACAAAATAATCCGTCGGCCAATTCAATCTACGATAAAACAGATCTCTGTCGCCAGTGTATTTTTGTAAAAAAAAATAATTTCAGCATATTATTTTTATAAAATTATTTAAAAAATGTATTAGTTAAAAAAAATTCTAGACATTACGCTGCCATCGTGAAGCTTTGGAGATGGCGCGATCACACTCCCGGAGTTCAGCTCTAAGCAGTGGCATAGCCAACAGGTTGGCTCGATTGGGCTCGAGCCTACCCTCCGATCACCAGATCCTATGCAAGGTTTCAAATTTCGATTTCGGAATGAATTTCGTCCAGGGCCGGATAACGAAATTTCGGAATTATTTCAGACGAAATTTGAATTTGAAAATTCAAATCCGGTCCAACCCAGAAAACAAAAACCGAAATTCGGCGAAAAAATCCGAAATTTCGGGTTTTTTGCACTGGCTGAAAACTGGTCTAAACGTTATCGAAAAATTTTAAATTTTTTTGGAGGTTCCTGACACAATTCTGATGTTCTAAAAAAAATTTCAGCTGATTATCACATTTGAGGAATTTTTAAAAATTCGTAGAGTGATACTGTCCTAATAAAACACTGACCGACAAGTTTGATCGGAATGGAAAATGGTACAAATCAAGTTATAAACTGTTGAAATTTTTTGTGCATGGTTATGATCCATAAATAATGTTCTCATAAAAATTTCATTTGATTATCACATGTGAGGAATTTTTAAAAATTCGGAGAGTGGCACTATCCTGATAGAACACTGACCGACAAGTTTGATCCGAATGGAAAATGGTACAAATGAAGTTAGAAACTATTCAAAGTTTTTGTGCATGGTTATTATGTATCTATAATTCTCTAATAAAATTTTCAGATGATGATCAAACTGTATGAATTTTTAAAAATTCGAACAGTACTACTGCCATGTTAAAAGGCTTACCGGCAAACTTGAACAAAATGAAAAATTATGTAAACCATAAATTTTTTTGAAAATTTTAAAGAATGGTGATAAGGAATTTCTTAATATCCCATAAAAATTTGATTCATGATCACACTCCAGTGAATTTATAAAATTCTTACAAGGCACAATATCATTTATGTTCTTTTGTTTTTGATTTTTGAAATATAATATAACAAACGAAGTTCAATACTTACATAGATTTTATTGACCAAACAAACAAAGTTTAAATTTTTTGAAAAATTTATATAATGGTACTGAGTCAATTATTAATCTCTCAAAAAAATTAGATCAATAATCATACTCAAGAAAATTTATAAAATTCTGACAATATAACTCTCCCAATTATGTTCATTCTGTTTTTAATTTTTTAAAGATAAAAAATGAATTTAAATTATTTTTAAAAAATTTATGTATGATCTTAAACTACTAAGGATAGTACCATAAAATTTTCAGAATATTATCAATCTTGTACAATTTTATAAAAATGTGACAGAGTTTCTGCTAAAATTTTAAAATGTTTAAAAAATTAGGTTTTTCAACAAATTTTCATAGGAGATGACTTTCCTAAGGGTTATTGGACCAAATCCGGCCCTAAAACTTTCAAAACCGGCCAAAAAAACACGAAAATTCGGATTTTGCTGTAGCAATTTCAAATTTTTTAAATTTTTTCCCCGGCCGGTACTTGAGATTTCAGGGTTGTCCGAAATCCGAAATTTCATCGAAATTCGCCGAAATTTTGAACCTTGATCCTATGTACCCTCTTTAGCAGCGATGCTTATTTTCTGGTATAGCAACAACGGATGTATACGCACTTAGGCACGTCAAGAGAAAAAATAAACTTTGTTGAGTGGTGAGCTACTTTTTAGACTATGTGGTTTCATGGTCCGCTGCTTGTTGAACGCCTAATTTTGTAACTGTTAACTTTGCTTGCTGTCTATAAAACTGAACTTGAACCCTCTATACACGCAAGACCATAGAGAGAGAAGTGTCTCCACACCTCTTCTTTGCAACGATATGGCAGCCCACCAAGTAGAGAGGCGCTCGATACACGTCATCGGGAGTCGACGATTGTGAGGGCACGGCAAGGACGTCGAGTGAATGTCAGGAAACTGGCGAGGGGGCAGGCATGTGGCAACAGACAATCCACTGTGGCGACGACGAGCAGATTGTGAAGGTGGCGTAGCGTGAGTTGTTGAGTGTCTACCCGACTAAGTGGAGTGATCATGACAACAAATAGACAATGTGAGCCACTCTTCTAATATAGTTTTCCCTCTCAATACAAGTTGCACAAATCTTGAAGCAAGCGAATGGGTAAGTAATTATCATCTATCCTTCATTGATGCTTTAATATTTGTGCAACTTTAAAAAAAGAAAAGCATAGAAACACCTCTCTTTTTCTAATCAATTGTAAATATGTCAATGGCATAGAAACACCTCTCTTTTTCTAATCAATTGTAAATATGTCAATGAGTTGAAAGAGACAATAGTCGTTTTGTTCGATTGATTGGTGTTAACTTGTTTATAAATTTTCAAAAGTTTAACAAGCGAATGTTGCACAAGTATTTCTCAAATAATGAATTACTAGCGGTAACACTCGAACCGATGAAAATACAACATAAACTGTTTAACATGTTTATCTTAATTTAACTTAATTTTTTGAACTCACCCTTTATTTTTATCTTGAATTCACCGCAGGCTCTAAGCATGTGAAGAACGAACAAAACATGGTAACTCATGAGCTTGCTCAATTAGCAAAGCGCGCGAAAAACGTGTAGGTGTGGTTAGTGCAGTCTCCTTTGTATGTGGAGGCATGGAACAGCTCATTGCTCAGTATTGTTGATTGTTTTCTGATTAATCGATAATGCTCTTTCCCTTGGGGTGGGTGGGGGGGGGGGGGGGGGCTACCACGTATTGGCTGTCATCAAGAGGTCATTTAGAATTTCAATGATATATATTACCCGACAAGTGTTCAAACATAGCAGTTATTTTTTCTTAATTTTACAAGGTTCCAAGTATTTTAATAGTATATTTTTTAATGGTATTTTGATAGTATATTAACACAACAAAAATGTAATGTTACCGATATAAAATCCAGTCGACTAAGATAGTAATTTACTAACAGGCCAACGAAATTATCATTAAAATGTCAAGAAACAGTTGTTGATAAACACTCAAACTAACATAATGTCAAACTATCTACATATTGTTCAAACATGTCATCACAAATTCACCTCATTACAAAAGTAAATTGGGACTAGGGCTACGCCCTTGCAATAAGAATCATATCGTGTGCTCCGCTACATGACATATCGGCACTAAAACACAATGCATCACTGAAATCTCGTCACATAAATATTAATACCATCAAGAACTCAAGGATACATCAGAGATCAGAATATCTCCACAACACAAAGTGCTATAGTTTCTTGTTCCTTATATTCACAGCTGATGGCCAAACAGGCCAGTCATTTCGAACAGAGTACGAGTAAAACTACCAATGCGTACCAAGGGTCAGTACAAGGTCTGACAATCTTCAGAACCTTAACATGCTTGATTAGTCACATCAATGAATCATATGCCCGAATCTACAGAATACAACGAGCTTTACTTGAGATAGGAATGCAAGGGATTACCATTATGCAGGAATGTAAGGGATTACCATTATGCAAACGGTTAGAAGTAAAGTTTGCAGACTTACGATGACAATCAACCTTGTATCATCCAAATTTACTTAGTAACAGCAAAGGATCCCAGCTTGGATAGATCCGGAACCCAGCAGGACAGTTCTGAAGATCCTGTCAAGAACATCAAAGATCCTGGAGCCCACCTAATTAGTGGTGGCTCACTGTCTGTGCTTCCCCAGCGCGCAACCTGCAGGTCCAACCATTACCATATATTACTCAAACGATGACGACATATAACTAATTTCAATATAAACATGCTATATTATTCCACCTTTCCACTCTTAACATTCCAAGCATAAACGCTACCATCACCAGAACCTGCAAAGAAAAAACAACAATATATAGGTAAAGTAAAACAGAACATGGCAATGAACGCAAAGCGCAATAGCAAAAGGTTTCTAACCAGATATGATATGGTTTCCATCAGGGCTGAATGATGCCTCTAGTGTTGAATTGGTTACGACTGGTTTAACATTATACGTTGCTATCTGAAAGAAAAGACATAAGAACAGCTTTTTTCCAGTGCAGCTTGCACAATATAAATTACAGTAGGTAGATAACATGCTTACATTGTTGCCATGGAATGAATCTAGCACATGAACACGCCCAGCTTGGGTGGTTAAAAGAAGCCGCCTGCCATCGTTGCTGAATTTTATGACATTGGCTTCTGAATCATCGTTGCCAACAGAGAGAATATCAAAAGGCCCCTATGGATGTAAGAAGTTAAAAGAATTGAACACTTAAAGACAAAACAACACATCAAATCACCACTACCTTCTCAAATTTTCGAGCATCAAACATCCTTATGTAACCACCATATGCAACTGCAAAAACCAAACCCTGATCATCATACGAAACTGCAGGCCTCCCTTGCACACGCAGTAAGCCCTACAAAATCCAAGAGATGATTTTGCTAGTCAACAACAGTCTAATACTTCAACTGTAACAATACCATTGCTAAATAAATGTTCGAAAATTCAGATAATAAAATGGCCATGTCAAGACACCTTATGCCTTTATGTTTGTAGGAATATCATGAACCCAATAGCCATCATCCCAGAAATAACACAAAATATAGGAGATACACAATCATTGGCGGGGTATTAATGATTCAGTGCAACAATCGTATACTTGTGGTTCAGGGTGATTTTTCATCATCCCATGAATAAGATTAAGAAGATGGTTTAACAAAGAACTAGAAATAAGAGAAAACAAATCCATAATAGCTTTCTTGAGTCTTGACTGTAAACTGCAGCTTGTTAAGTTGACATGAACGAGTGGCTAAGCAGAAACTGGTATTTTTCAGATAGCATTTTATAGTTTACACTTTACAGTATCAATAACCGTACCTGTGCTTTGTCAGCCCTCAAATCCCATAGAAGAACAGTTCGATCAAGTGACCCAGACAAAAAATTGTCCTTCTCAGAGCATAATGAGATAGAAACAACCCTGGGCAAGACAGACAGAATAAGCATCCTCTGTTGGCATTAGCATAATCGAAATATTTAACTATAATTTGTCGCAAGTTAGTGAAGCAAACCTGTCAAGATGGCCTTTGAAATATCTTACAAACCGGTTATCATTCAGTGAGAGTAGACGCAGAGATTCTGCACTATTACTTCCTTTTAGTAGATGAATTAAATAACTCTTAAACTAAGATAAAACGACTTACCATCCCAACCATTTTTCGAAGAATATAAGACAAGAGTTGGGTTATCAGTGAAGCACACAAGTTCAACCCCATATTTTTTGCTATTAATGGTCTTCAAACATCTGAAAAAAAATTGAGTTAGAAATATAAATCATATAACTTTAAAAGACACAGTACATTAACTGCAAAAAATACAATCACTAGAATAAGTATTGAACCATTGTCTTACACTATGGAATTTTATGGTACGGAATACTACAGTTGAACAGGAGTTGGGAAGTATTACACATCAAAACAAAGATATGCATGAGAATTTGTATTAATGTGATATTATTTAGAACAAAAAAAATAAAGTACCGTGAAGATTTCATAGAACATTAGTCATTAATTTTCTTTGAGCATAATATGAAATAAAGGGAATCTCCCCTTTTGGCCTCTAGGGTTAGGTTCATTTTTGGCCTAACTTCTCAATGTCCTTGAACATTGATGCTTAATGGCAAGTTCATAACAAGCCATCCAAGTTACAAACATGATCTAACTAAGTGGTGAGATCCACCAGTCAGTCAATTGTAGATTCAATGGACTTGTTATTTGTTTTTTTTTAAAAAAAAAAAACTCCTGGGACTTCAAAATGACTGTTAAGTGTTTAGGATCTAAAATGGACCTGACTCTCCATAACAAGTCTTCCAAGTTACAAAGATAAGCTAGCTAAGAGGTGGGACCCACCGGTCAGTGACCCAATGATCCAATGGACTTATGATTTCTTTTTAATAGAAGACAAAGTCCTGGGACTTCAAAAGGACAGTTAAAGAATTTAGGATCTAAATGGACATAGCAATAAGTAGGGGGGCAACAAAAAAACTCTTGCGGTTTGAGCATTAGTCATGTGGTGATTACATGTGTGATGTGTCATCCATATCGTTATATGTGATATTAAATAAAATCTAATTAAGCCTCTAAAAGTAGAAAAAATGTTTCAACAGCTAAACGTATAGTCTAAGCCAGATATCATTGCCTCTTGAATACAAATCATATCATATTATAAAGTGAACATGCCAACTAGCAAAACAAGAACTTGGAATGTTGTTTCTTTTTAAGGCTAGAAAATAAGAAGAGTAAATTATGAAGTGAACATGCCTACTAGCAAAACAACTATCTATGCTAGAACTTGGGTCATTGTTTCTTTTTAAGTCTAGAAAATAAGAGTAAATTGCATCATGTATCTCTAAACTTGCATAGGTTGATTGAGTTCGTCCCTGAACTGAAGAAACGCATATCCTAGGATGCCCGGATACGCTGATACCGATACAGATATGCGATACACCATTTCCCCCAAAAGACCGATACGGCGATACGTGTGCATATATAATAAAAACAAAATATAGAAACATACATGAGAAATGGTATGTCACACACAAAATAGCCATAAAAGAGACACTATAACAAAAAAAAATTAAGCAGATAGGTCAAATCATCTCGCTGGCCAATCAACCTGCAGCAAGCAACTTCGGGCATCTAGTATATTGCTGCCCCAAACGTCCCCACAATTATGTGTTTCTATTCTTACCAGCCACAGCCATATATCTTGCCTCCTAGCTGCTGCTGCTGCCCTCACTAGTTCCTGGCTACCGCTGGCTACCTGGGAATATACCACACTATCACAGTCAAGTGGGGAGAAGAGGACTAGTGGGAGGACTCACCGTGCATGAGGACAGAGGTGTCGTCGTGTCAGCAAAGAGGGGTGCCACGCACAACCGTCTACAAAGGACTCACCGTGCATGAGGACACGGAGAGGGGTGCCACGCACAACCGTCTACAAAGAGCAATGTTGGTGTGGGAGCCCGAGGGAAGGGAGGAGCAGGGCGGTGGTCTGGGTAGTGAGAAGGGGCTGAGGGATGGAAATAAACAATTCTAGCATCTCCTTCTGAGCTGGTAGAGGTATTATGGTTGAGAGGTATCGAGGAAGTATCAGGCAAGTATTAGGAATTATTTTCTTTTTTTAAAAAAAAGGAAATTCACCAATACAGGCAGGATACATATCCAGCTGTATTGGGGCCATATCCGTATCTGATAAGGTATCGATACCGATACATATGTTTTTTGAAGTATCCGAGTATCAGAGCGCATATCTATACCCCTAAACTTGTTTAAGTGGGTAACTAGAAGTCCAAAACAGAACGGTCTAGCTTTTTTTCATTGACATGGACTGCTGACCCTTCAAACGTGGGTCCAACTCAGCTGAGGTGGCATTGGATAATGTTGGGTTTACATGTGTCCTTTTTTTTGCTAACCTCGACTCCACCCTTGGCTCTCTCATCAGCTATGTCCCTCCTCCCTAATAATAATTTTCTGGCTCCTTCGTGTGACCTCACCACCATCACTAAATCTAGCACCTCCAGCTGCCACCACCCCTTCGTCAACCTCTTCACCAAACCTGGTCGTTGCCACCACCACATCCAGTGGCTCTGGTGGTCTTTCATCATTACCAACGATACCTCCCAACTCCTGTGACTCCCAACACATCGGGTTCAAGCGCAACAATGGTGGTACTACCAGGTGGCCAGTGCCTGACAGGCATGGTAGCGGCATTCGTGGTTAGGCGAGCTCTGCGTATGGGCAAGTGTGTTAGCGACTTTTGTAGATTGATGGCGTTGTGGCAAGTGTGCACTCAGGCGAGAGAGTAATGGCATTAGTGCCGTGGCTCTTGCAAGCAGGCTGCGAACGCGCATTTAGGTGTTCAGGCACTATAGAGGCAACATTACCTGTGGCAGTGATGGAGATCACCAACGTTGATGAGTGGCTGTGAAGAGAGAGGTTGCATGACACAGAATGGCATGGATTTTGTGCTGGCCTATTTTGTTGCACTACTTCCACACAAACGCTTCCACACAATTGGATCCGAATCATAGTTATCATGGCGATAATGCGAGGCAAGGCGATGCCATACTCACATCCCGGCCCAAGGCGTGTGGGACTTTTCTACGATCAATTTGGAGTTCCTGAGGTTCAAATTAGAAGAATCCAATACATTTAGGGACTAGTATGAAATATTTGTAAATCCGCAAAAGCTCCAAATCCCCCTACTTAACCCTAGCGTCGGCCTGTTCTTCACCGATCCTGTCCAGATCTCTTCCCCTTCTTCTCTAATTTCGGCGCCGACGAGGCTGGGCCAGCTCACGGGCGGCCACCACCTCTACCCATCGCCATCACGCCACCTCTCAAGACTTCCCTTATCTGCTCTTCTTCCACCGCCATCTTCCACCAAGCACCGCCGCCTTTCTTCTCCTCCTTCCTTTTGCGCCGCTAGCGCGCCACACTCCTCTCACGCCTCACGGATCCAGCAGCGGCTCGAGTGGGGGAGGCCGGATTCGGCCTTCTTCCTTGGTTCCAGCGTGGCGCAGTGGCTTCCGCGCCGGAGCAAAGGAGGCGGCAGAGCGGCGTGGTGGCTTCCGCGCTGGAGCAAAGGAGGCGGCAGAGCGGCGTGGTGGCTCCCACACTGGATCAAATGGGGATGTGCGGCGAGTGGCAACGCTACAGCGCTAGGTTTTCCAAGTCTCTCCCTGGCTCCCTCTCAGTCTTTGATGGTCTTAAAAGGTGCTGACGGCTGGCCCGGTATGTCTAATACCCTCTCGCTCACTCAGCTCACGTATGGCATCTGCCTCAGGCCCCCACAACGCCATATGACGCCTCAGCGACAACATGGCCGTAAGACAGATGCCATATCCTTCTCCAGCAAGGCGACAGCGTGGCGCAACCCCCCTGGACCACCTTACAGGTTAAGCGACGCTTTAATAACCATGATCCGAATAACACAGACAACATAAAGCATGGGACTTGGTGTAGTTAGGTTCCTCATCAATGCAAAGGCTGGACCCATGGAGCACTCCCCTCTTTTTGCCTAGTCGAGACTGGAGACCCAGACATCGCTTGCCAAGATAGAGCTCAACATCATCGACCTCATTGATTAGAACACAAAATTCAGAAGGCAAATTGAGTAATGGTTTGTACTCACACAGCACTTTGAATGTCATATAGGCGGATTGATTCATCATCACTGGCTGTCACGAGGTAGTTTGTTGCCTTGCTGTGGAAATCCATAGAACTAATTCTGCCATTCTGCCATACAAATATGTTATAGAACAAAATCAAATGACCATAGTGCGGAGAAAATGTAAGTGGAATGTATACTAGACAGTACTAATGGAAAGTGAAATATGTACAACTAAAAAGGATGCATAAAAGAAAATAGGCTGAATCTGCAACTCCAGGGGCATTTTGGTAGTTGGGGGAGCGGTTCCTCATGGGGAGCAACCATCCGCCCGCTCTGTGTTTTTCTACTGCGACCCGCTTTGCTCCACAAAATTTTCGGAGCTAGTACTTTTGGCATAGCTCCGCCCACTCCAACCACAAGCTGGGAGCAGGAGCCATGACAAAAAAGCCCTAAATCATAGTACTCATGCCAAGACATTTCTATATGTTTCTTTGAAATAGAACATTTTTCCAATAGGCTAGCTAGGTGCTCAAGTCTGAAAGATCACTGCTGTCATGTTAGATTAAGCTCAGTAAAATTTGGTACCCTTCACATGTAACCAGGACGCTTTATTCAACTACCGCTAGACATTATGTTTACCAAATACCAATGTCTCATCTCGCACTATGGCATCTTCATAGTTGGTTCCCATACAACTGTGTGTGTTCTAGCATAATTTGTTCAAGAACATGAACTCTACCCCCATGACCCCATCACATATGGTGCAGTAACGTGGCAATTGAAAAGGAATAATTGGATTACTAAAGAATAAACTCATTAGACATTACAATCCAATGTATCTTCCAAGCCCTTACATTTGTATTCTTCCAGTAATCTAAACTAAAAATGATATATTTTTCAGTAGTCTAAACTAAAATCGACAAGCATCTCAACTCCCCTCCATTCAATTCTTTATTGAAACGTTACCCGAAGAACTATATCAACCACCACTTTTATCATTGTTAAGTCACTGCAGCACTGAACACTAGCATGGCCATTATTAACCCACATGAGCTGAACCAGCCCAAGAACAAATATAAGGCACAGGCAAAAAGGGATACTTCCAATCCAACAGGCGATAGGCGATAGAAGTGAGGAATTGAGGCTTACGTAGTCCCGGAAGGCCAACCCGACCTCCATGCTCTTGAGCATCTCGTCGGTGACCTCCAAGGTCACCCTCTCCTCCCTTTCCCCGCCTAAAAATTCACAAGGAAAGAATAAACAGGTCAGAAATAAAGACCTTGGAGCGAATTCATCAGGCGTTTTGAGAGATTAGAGTAGGATTGAGGAGAACGATCGGGAGGTTTGGGTTCGTACCTGCCATCTTGGCCTACACCGTAGTGGCGGAACCAAGAAACTGAGGGCGTCCAGGGCTGCGGACTCAGGCGGTAGCCCAGAAGCCAGCAGCCGTGAGAGGGCCGCGACCCGGGAGCCGGGCGGCCGCTTGTTGCCAAGAAGACGGGAGTCCAGGGGCGGGGGAAGAAGGCGGCGAAGCGAGTAGGGAGGGGAGGAGGATGGAGCCCGGAGCAACTGAGCAAGGGGAGGCGTGCAAGGGAATTGCGGCTGGCAGATTGCCTGAGTTGGGTTGGGCCGCGTCGAGGCCTGCCGCAGTGGTAGTAGCTAGAGAGGGTCAAACAGGCGCCACGGCCGGCTACTAAATGAGTTGTTCCGTGCCACCTCATGTGCTGAGGTGTAAATCCGGCACGGCCTGTTAGCATCACGGGCCGATCTTTTACAGGTCTAATCCGTTAGCGTTAAAAAATTAGAAAAATAACGAAAGTATGAAGAAATACAGAAAAATTTTAGAAAAAATAGGAAAAATTTAGAATAATTAGAAAAACTCGAGGTATGTAGAATTTTTTCGGATTTTTTTTCGAATTTTTTAATCCTCCAACGACTATAAAACGGATATTTAGTAGTAGCTTGCGTTGCGGCTTATCCAAAATTTTTTAGATAAACCATTTTTTATCATTTTTTAGAAATAAACCGTGTTTTATCGTTTTTTTTACCGAAATAAACCGCTTTTAATCTCCGTTGGTGACGATGCCCGCCGAACTGGGGCGACTTGGCCAGAGCGCCCGTTCTTCAGGCGCTCGATCTTCTCCAATGGCGGGGCGCGACAGAGGAAACACGAACTATTTTTAATCACTGTTGGTGACAAGACAATGCCCGCCAAACTGGGCTTGGTGACTTACTAGGCCAGACTCGATCTCCTCCAAGGCCGGGGCGCGGTGTAACGTGCGGTGCGGATTCCATCACTGAGGGAAGAACGATCATCGGACGGCTGCGCGGGAATGCTTGTCGTTTTCGGTTTTCACTGTTGCTGTAATTTTCATTTTCGTTTTATCTGTAACTCGAGCTTGGTAAAGAGAGAGTTCTTGGGGTTGTTGAGCGAGGTAATCTTGGGAATACGTTGCATATATAAGGTGGTATTTGGAAAGAGAAGGTGAAAAAGAAAATGAAGGAAATCTGTTCTTAGTTGTTTCTCCCTTTGCGCTTTCTTTTCTTCCATTTCGCCTGCCTGAATCTTCCTCATCCAGTCGGAGATTCAGGCGATCTCACGCCCCGATTCACCGGCGACAAAGGGACATATCAGTTGGTATCAGATTCTGGTTCGATCGGGCTTTGAGTGGTAAAATTCCAGCGGAGGGTTCGGGAACTTCGAATCGGTTCACGATTCGGATGATCTCGGTAAAATCTCCAGGAAGCTGGTTGGCTTGGCTAGATCGTCACCACGGCGCCTCCAAAACCATCGATTCAAACCCAATTTGTTCTACATGCGATGGGAGAAGCGGAGAATAGAGCGGAGGGAAAGTAGGCGACGATCAAAGAGAGTCTGGATCTCTTCTTCGCTCGCGTCGAGAGGATGGATACAACACAGCAACAATTGCTAGCAAGAACAAAACTGACGGCGCAAGCGGTAGAGCAGAACGTAAAGGATCAACAGCTTCTTGCGAAACAATTGGAAGCAACGGCTCAGGCGGTGGCCAGAATTTCAGTTGGAAGTGTGTTCGAAGGGAACCGGAGAAATGAAGGAGGATCATCAGCGGCGGCCAAAGCCATTCTTACTCCTGCTCTGCACGAACCATGGGTAAGAATGGAGGAAGAACATTCTTCGACAGCGCGGTCTGTCCATACTAGAGGATTCCACGGTGTTCACTCAGAGATAGTGGGCTCTCATTCGCGCCCGACAAGGGAGGTTGAAGGACCATGTGGAGGTCCATCCATGTTTGTGATGAGTATTTGACTTTATTTGAGCAAGGTGTGCTCAAGTTTGAGTTTGATTTGGATTGATTTTCAAAATGAAGCAGTTTGAGTTGTCTCTGCTAGGAGTAGCAGTACCGGTCGTATGGACGCGGTAGTGATGAGTTGGATGGTTTATTGCACATCTTTGTGGGCATTGCTATGTGAGGAGTTTTCTTGTCTTTGATGGTTGCAGGGCGACGGTACTAGGTCATGGTGAGGCGAAAGATGACCGGGACTAGGCGAGGAGCGTCGGAGGTCCAGACGGTTGGGTGATCACCGGAAGATGATCGGAGACGGGGTCCGGGTAAGTCAAGAAGACAAGGAAAGGAGTTGATGCTAGCTAGATGCCGCGTGGATCAATGAGGGCCGTCGGATTGAGGTCTAGTTGATAGGTTAGCGGGTCTAGGTAGTATACTTTGAAAACCGTGCAAGAAAACCCGGTATGTGTGTGGGTTTTGGGTTAGCCCTTGCATGGCTGTGTGTGTGGGTTAATCCTAGCCCTTAGATGAGTGCTCTAGGGTTGAGGGACTCATCCAAGGGTGGTAGGTGGCCCAAGAGTAGTATAAATAGGGGTGGAGGGTAGCCTCCTTCCCTTGAAGGTGTTGAGGTTTTTGATGCTCATTTGAGCTTTGCCCACATGAATGTGAGGCTTTGTAACCTCCCTTCCAGAAATGAAAGTTTTATCCATCCACCTCTGAATTTATTTTGCGCATTTACATTATGTCTTTACTTTACATAATTTAAATTCAGATTTACTTTCCGCAATTACATTCCCGCAATTTACTTTCAAGTAATTTGGATTTGCCTCTCCTCCTTCTAAATGCTGCTGATCTTGGATGTTTTGAGTGTGTTCATATGGTTTTACATCTCTTTTGCACTCTTGGATTGAGTAGAGAACATCTTTTCTTTCAAGTTCCAACTTTGTTCGAACTTGTTCTTCGCAGCAGTCAGTGTTTGATTTTTTTAAAAATATAGAAAATACTTTTTGAGTGATTCTTGTTGGAGGAGGTGCGGAACTCTTATATACACCTGCAGAAAAATTTTGGAGTTCACTTGTTGCACTTTTTGGGCGCCATGAGGTGAAAACCGAGCCCCAAACTTTCTGCTCGAAGTTCTTGAGCATACTGTGTTCTTAGATTTTTCCTGTTTTTTCTGTAAGTCTTTTTGAGGAGAAATTTGGTGGAGTTCTTCAAGACTATTATTCTCATAGGGAGAAAATTTCTCAGAATTTTTTGAGCTGCAGAAACCCACCAACCTCCTGTGCAAATTGAGGACAAGTTCTGGAAATTCTGCTTTTGCTTTTCTGAAAGTGACTTTTGTGATTTGAATTGATGTCCTTTCTAAAAGCAAGAGTTTGAATTGATTCCTCTTTATCTTAGACACTAGACAACCAGGATTGTGACTCAAAATCCCCACATATTTTATGGTACTTATCCATGCAAGCCTGGGTACACATAGTTGTCTAGTTTTTGGGTTTTCACAATTTCCTTTGAGCGATCTTGTCGAGGTTTTTGTTGGAGTATTTTGGGGAATTTTTATTTGCGACCATTCACCCCCTCATTCGCCATCTTGGTCCTTCAATTGGTATCGAGCCGGTTCTCGCTCTTTCTAGATCTTGACCGGTCTCAAGAGCCATGGCGACGGACAAATATTCCACCAAGCCTCCCATCTTTAATTGAGTTGATTTTCCTTTTTGGAAGTCCGGATGGAGTCATACATCACGCCGGGGCTACGATATGGCGAAGGTGAAACTCCGTATGAGGTTCCTGGCGATGAAAATGTCACGCCATCAATATGGTTGACTTTGAGGCGAATGCTAAGGCAAGGAACATTCTCATACTGAGGTCTTAGCCACAGTGAGTATGATAGGATTTCTCACCTTCGCTCCACTCACGAGATTTGGGTAACCTCGATGCTTACCATGAGGGCTCTACTCAAATCAAGGCGTGAGGTAGGACCAGTTCAAGCGCGAGTACAACAAGTTTGATCAACGCTTGGTGAGAGTCTCGGCGAGTGTTTTGGTCGGTTTACAAAGATTTTGAGCGACCTCCGGCGATTGGTTGCATATACCCGACTCGGATAATACTCGGCATTTCTTGACCGCACTCGACCTTGGGTTTAGGAGATGAAGGTGACCACCATCAAGGACACCACCGACTTATCGACTCTGACTCTTGACGGGCTTTATTCCCGCCTCAAGACTCATGAGATCGATGTCGTCTCTCGGAAGACGAAATCTCAGTCGATGCTTTGGTCACCGATCTCATTAGATCTTCTTCTTCTGATCCTTCTATTGGTTTCTCTCTTTTCGCCCTTTGCGAGCTAGCGATGACCAAGCTGGAAAATTTCGGAAAATGAGCTTGCTCTTCTCGCCGCAAGTTTTCTCATGCATACAAGAGGGTGAGAGAGAGAAGAGAGGTGGCATGATCACCGCTTGAGTGTGGTGGCCCCAACCACATTCGCGAACTGTCCCAAGCGGAGAAGGGCAAAACGACGTTGGCGGTTCGGGCAAGAACGACTACACCGACAAGAACCGCAACAAGAAGCCTCGGTTCGTGAAGCCGGCGCACGAGAAGAAGTACCGCAACTTCTCCAAGAACAAGAAGCTCTTCCACCGCGTCCTCGCCGCGCTTGACGACATCAACCTCTCCGACACGGAGACATGGAGCGACGAGGCGAGGATGATCTGCAAGAGAAGAAGGGCGACGATGACTTCTCCGGCATGTGCTTCATGGCCGACACCAACGACATCGGCGACTCCGAGCTCTCAATGACTCGGATGAGGTACCTCCTATGACCAGCTCAACGAAGCTTTACGCAAATTAGGAAAATTTCATGCTAGAGCTAGAGCTAGGTGTACTGAGCTTGAGAAGGAAGTAGGTACCTTGACTCGGGAGTTAGCTTCACTTAGATCTTCTCCTCCCGAGTCACCGATGATTGCTCTTTGTGTGATGCTATTCTTGTGGAGTTGGAGAACCTAAGGACCATACATGATAGTGTGCTTCTTGAACTTGATGGTCTTAGGTTGAAGAATGCTAGCACTAGTTCTATTGATGCTATTCTGTTGAGGCTAGTTTTCTTCATGCTCACTCCACTCCATCATGTGCTAATTGCCCTAAATTGCTTGCGAAATTGATGCCATGAGCGAACACCTTAGAAAGCTTTCGCTAGAAATGATGAACTTGAATTGCATGCTTCTAAGGACCCGGTCGGCTCATGTGAGGGTAAGCAACTAAAACTTGACAATGATGCTTTGAATGTCAAGTGTGATCAACTTGCTAAGGATTTACTAGTTAAGTCACAAACTGGTTGCTTCTTTGTGTGTTGGGGTTAAGGATGATGTGGATCAAATCCATGTCGAGCTTAAGAAGAAGTTAAAAGACCAAACCCTTAGGATTAGAGATGCTCCTTGCGTTTCTTGTGAGGCCCTCAAGATTGAGGCGGTAGTGCTAAGGGAACAAAAAGCACGTCTTTGAGAGATCTTCTCTTTACGGTTCTTCTTCTTCCTCTCCTTCCCCTGTTCTTCTTGTGCTTCTTTCTTCCGAGATTGCCGGTATCTTATGAGCACTCTCGAGAAGTTTGTTGGAGGCAAGAAGAAGCTCAATCTTATTCTAGACCAATCCAAGATTAGTAGATTCAATCAAGGTCTAGGATTTGATCCCTTGGAGCACGCTCGGCGCATCCTCCCACCATTGTGCGGCTCTAAGAGTGGTGAGATTGTGGTAGCTCCCAGAGTGAGCACCACCAAGTTTAGGTCTCTGGGGTTGTCCATAGGACTTGACGGAAGGGTGTTACTCTGTTGCTTACGTCTCTAGCAAGGCGAAGTACACATGCACCTTCGTAAGAAGGATGGTCACCTAGTAGATTTACGCTCAGCGCGCCAAGATCACTCGGCGTGGCGTGTTCTTTGCTCTTAGGGGTTTGTGGTCATCCCGGACTTTGAGTGCTCCTAAGACACACACCGCTTCTAGACAGTTAGAGAGTCGCTTGTTTGGGGGCGTCCGGGACTCGGTTTTCATGCTAGTTCTTTGAGTTTTAGCCTGGAGCTATTCGTAGTCGATCTTTCCGTCGTCTTCTTGATATTCCTCGTTTTCCCATCGAGGTAGATATCGGTGGCGTGAGGTGTTTTCCGGTAGGAGATCCAGCAACCTTCTTGGGATGGTCGGCTTTTGCACCACGGCGTGCCAACCCGCTTTGACTCCTAGATTATCTACCAGAGTTGCTCTTGATCGTGTGAGAGTTGAGCGTCGAGAGACACTCGAGTCGATCTTTTTCGTGGCTAGTACTACGAGGCGTCGAGTGGTTCAAGATTGGGTCCCCAAGTCTTCACTCTGTCCCAAGATCTTGAGTCATCTTTCCTCTTGTGTCAATTCCTAGTGTCATGTCTATGCGATGATGTTTTTAAGTGCCTTTTACCTTTCTCATGGCATGAGTCGCTTGAGGCTAGCTTGAGGATGTGATCATTGCCTAGTGGAGTGGTTTTGGGTCATCTTGTGGACTTGTCCTTTCTTAGTTCGATTCTTAGTCCATGAGTTGTCCTGAGGCATCATCTTCGCCGTACATAAGTAGTGGACCTCGTTTTTCCTCGAGGTACCCACTCACGACAAGAGTTGAAAGTAAGTATGTTGGTCATGTTGATCTTTACTAATCTCATCTAGGATCGGTTTGTTGCTTTTCAATGTTGGCACTCGATGTGAATTCCGAGTTGGCCTTTGCGGCTTGTCTCTAGAGGATTGGATCTTCTGCATAACCATCATGAGCATCATGTAACCTGCATGTACTTTCAACTTTGTTTGCCTCGTGTCTCGCTCCACAAGTGTTGAGCTTCATGATAACAGCATTGGGGACTTCCACTTCCATGGTGAGCTATCTCATATCCTCATGTCGGTTATACTTGTGATCATCATTTCCATGACATGTTGTGATTGCTCTTGCTCCCATGTGTATTATATGTACTTTGCTAGGTCTTGTTAGTTTTTGTCTGTCTTGTTTTGTGTCATAGCATGTTTTCCCCAACCATCTTTGTGCTTCACGTATTATATCCTAAATTCATGAGCTTTTTCCCAAGCATGTGATTTTCTTGTTTTTATCTGTCCATGATATTGTTCATTTGGTATGAGCATTTGTATTAACTATGGGCACGTGCTATATATCATTTACTTTATTTTATCATGAGTAGTATCTAGGTTATATGACCCTGATTTTCTATTACATCCATGATTAGCCTTGTTTAGACTTTGTTTGTCGGACTTTGTGCTACATGTGAGTGCCTTTCATGAGATTAGGGTTATATGATCTAGTCTGCCATTATATGACTTATATTGTTCATGATCACCTTTATTGTCCTTCATGCTTATATGCTTCATACCTATTTTGCATGAGCTTGTGTTCTTCATTCATGGCATGTATTCATCATCATGCATAGAGTGTTGCCATAAGTAGCTTCTCATCTTTGTGTCCATGGTCACCATTTACTTGCATCTTTGCTGTGTCCTCATGACCTTTTGTTTGGTCTTCTTTTGACGGGCCTTTTCGCGACAAGTAAATATTGTTATTGAGAGTATGGATAAATGGATCTTGATGTTGCTAATTGGTTTGTTTTATGCATGATCCTCTTTGGTTGTCTTCATTCATCTTGCTCATGTTATATCTAGTAGCATGTTGTTGTGCTTCATTGTGGTATTTCTTCATTTACATGCTCATTGCCATGTTTAGGGTAGTATCTTGATCCATGTATTTCTAGGCTTTCACATGATCCTGCTAGCATTTTGTTCTTTGTGATACACCTTGCTTAGCTTCTTATGCCGACATGTGGTGCTATGATGCACCTTCGTTGTTTATCATGTGGATATGTTTTCACCGTTGTCTATGGATATATGGATCTTGATGCTATCTTTAGCTTGGTTGTGAAACATGATCTTACATTACCTTACGCATCATGTTCATGCTCTAGATGATTGTTTGCCACATTTTCCTGTATCTTGTCCATTCGTGCCTAGGGCTGGATCCGCCTAACTTGATTTCAAAGCATAGATTTGTTGGATGCATGTGTGTAGGCTTTCTGGTGAGGAGACCATCATCCTAGGAATATCTCTAAGTCTTCTTCCTCTGCTTTTTGAATTCACTTCAGGTCATGTGCTACTACTTGCACTACACTGCAGTAGGTAAGTACCTCTGAAAATGTTGATGATAGTGATGGGTCTCTTAGGAGGTTGTGGTTCTTTTGTAGGTAGAGCTTGTGTCCTGTTTGTCTAGAGTCTTTTGGTTGGACTTCTAGCATAGTTAGGTTGCTTTTTTCCTTGAGCCGTCTTGCTCCTTAGAGACCATGTGGTTTTAGATCTTATCTCTTTTCCTCTAGCTTTCTACCTATCTCTTGTGAGGTGAGAGTTTTGGAGTGTGCCTCAAGGGGAGTAGAGTGTGTTCAGGGGGATTTGAGCTTGGGTTTATGAGCCCTTACGGCCTTTCGTGAGGGGAGTGGTTTGTATATTATGTATTATATGTTTTCTTCCAGCTTTTCTTTTCTTTGTGTTTCTTCTGGGTGACTTTGGGCTTGTTTTCTTGAGTTGAGTTCACTCTCTTAGACTTCTGGCATGCCTCGCATGGACCTCTTATCTTGTGCTTTAGGTTGCTATCATGCGTGATTAGCTGTTCTCTCTTCTCTCTAGGTTGAGTTCCCTCACAGTCTTATAAGTCTAGCAGGTATTGGGCCTCCTGGGTAGACAGGGTCTGTGTGTACTCCTTAGTTGGGATCTAGAGTCAGCTTCCCTATGTCAGTCATTGGGGAAGATAAGAGTGAGTCTGAGCCGTAGTGAGTCTCTTCTATCTTATCTATGCTCAATAGCCATCCAGTTTTGCAGTTTCTCGACTTCTTCTCCTCATTCTATTTTTCTGGTTGTTATTGAGTTCATTTGGGTCTTCTTTATGCCTAATCTTGATAATAACTCAACTTTAACCAGATTTGAGCTTAAAATTGATTCATTTGTTGAGGGGGAGTTTGGGAATCTGTTCGTGCATTGCATATAGACTGTATTTCTTGTTTAATGAGCTTTGTCTATTATGCAATTGATTTCGTCTTCATGCTATACACCATGCTACATCATTTGAAGAAAATCACTAGCTTAGGTATGTCCAAGTTCATTTAACTTGCTAAGCTTAAAAATGAAATAAGCCTTAAATGAAAAACTTGATGAAACTTGTTGCTTTTACTTGCTAGGTTTCTTCTCTAGAGGTTTGTGCCATAATTTGAGAAATTTTGGAGTTCTCTAGAGTCCTTATAGCAACTTGGGTGAAACTAGTTTGATCCATGCTAGAGTCCTTCAATTTCTCATGAATTATTGTGCTAAAAATAAAAATTAAACAAAATTGACTCTTCTTGTGCACATACGACTCAACACCTTGCATTCACAAGACCGCTTCCCATTGCATTTGGGACGAACTTGGAATACATCGTGTTTGACCTAGACCATCCTCTTAAGAGTTCATCTTGAGATGGTCGCATATGGCTTGAGTCAATTGGTTGTCAAAAGAAAATGCAAATAAATTAAAAACAAAGACATATGTGGGTAAAGAATGCAAATAATGTCAAACATTTGCACCCCTCTATGTCTTGTATGATGATAAATCAAAATTTGCATTAAGTGATAAATGAGCCCGAAGGACCTTGTATACTCTTCTAGATTCCCCAAAGTGTTGAGTAGGTTGAACTCTAGGTTTTCCTTTTGATCCTTAGAGTGGCTATTCTTCTATTTTTGAAACTAAAGCTAAGTGTTGCTCTTGTCAAATCTTGCTAAAAATGAAATATTCAAAACTAAGCTCGTATTTGCACTTGGACATGTCTTAGTTTAGTCATCTTCTGAAATTGACAAGCTTGGTGTAATATCCTTCCATTTTGATCAATTGGATAATCTTCAAAGCTCTTTCGATTGCATTTCATGCATACATAAAAAAAATTGATGCCTATATTGCCAAAAGGGGGAGAAAACGTAGAAAAGGCATCACTAAAATGATAAAAATGTGAATGCTTATTTAGTTATTATGATCTTTGTAAAACTATGCTACTATACATTTGGATCATAATCTCATAATCACATTTGACATGTTTAGTTGGATTTTAGAGTTTTGTTGAAAACTTGCTCTTTCTTAAATTTAACTCTAAAATCTGAATTCCTCTTCGTCAACTTGGTCATGGTTCTAATTTCTATCTTTGGACCAAGTTTGACTTTGCAACTAAAATTGCTTTCTTCTTCATTTTCTTCAAACTCAAATTTATGCCTTTTGTATGGTTTGTCAATATACTCATCAAGGGGAGATTGAAGGACTATGTGGAGGTCTATCCATGTTTGTGATGAGTATTTGACTTTATTTGAGCAAGGTGTGCTCAAGTTTGAGTTTGATTTGGATTGATTTTCAAAATGAAGCAATTTGAGTTGTCTCTGCCAGAGTGGCGACTGGTCGTATGGACGCTTGGTAGTGATGAGTTGGATGGTTTATTGCACATCTTTGTGGGCATTGCTATGTGAGGAGTTTCCTTGTCTTTGATGGTTGCAGGCGACGGTGCTAGGTCATGGTGAGGCGAAGGATGGCCGGGACTAGGCGAGGCGTCGGAGGTCGAGACGGTTGGGTGATCGCGGAAGATGATCGGAGGCGGAGTCCGGGCAAGTCAAGAAGACAAGGAAAGGAGTTGATGCTAGCTAGATGCGCGTGGATCAATGAGGGCCGTCGGATTAAGGTCTAGTTGATAGGTTAGCGGGTCTAGGTAGTATGCTTTGAAAACCGTGCAAGAAAACCCGGTATGTGTGTGGGTTTTGGGTTAGCCCTTGCATGGCTGTGTGTGTGGGTTAATCCTAGCCTTTAGATGAGTGCTCTAGGGTTGAGGACTCATCCAAGGGTGGTAGGTGGCCCAAGAGTAGTATAAATAGGGGTGGAGGGTAGCCTCCTTCCCTTGAAGGTGTTGAGGTTTTGATGCTCATTTGAGCTTTGCCCACATGAATGTGAGGCTTTGTAACCTCCCTTCCAGAAATGAAAGTTTTATCCATCCACCTCTGAATTTATTTTATGCATTTACATTATGTCTTTACTTTACGCAATTTAAATTCAGCATTTACTTTCCATAATTACATTCCATAATTTACTTTCAAGTAATTTGGATTTGCCTCCCCTCCTTCTAAATGCTGCTGATCTTGGATGTTTTGAGTGTGTTCATATGGTTTTACATCTCTTTTGCACTCTTGGATTGAGTAGAGAACATCTTTTCTTTCAAGTTCCAACTTTGTTCAGAACTTGTTCTTCGCGCAGCAGTCAGTGTTTGATTTTTTTAAAAATATAGAAAATACTTTTTGAGTGATTCTTGTTGGAGGAGGTGCGGAACTCTTATATACACCTGCAGAAAAATTTTGGAGTTCACTTGTTGCACTTTTTGGGCGCCATGAGGTGAAAACCGAGCCCCAAACTTTCTGCTCGAAGTTCTTGAGCATACTGTGTTCTTAGATTTTTCCTATTTTTTCTGTAAGGCTTTTTGAGGAGAAATTTGGTGGAGTTCTTCAAGACTATTATTCTCATAGGGAGAAAATTTCTCAAAATTTTTTGAGCTGCAGAAACCCACCAACCTCCTGTGCAAATTGAGGACAAGTTCTGGAAATTCTGCTTTTGCTTTTCTGAAAGTGACTTTTGTGATTTGAATTGATGTCCTTTCTAAAAGCAAGAGTTTGAATTGATTCCTCTTTATCTTGGACACTAGACAACCAGGATTGTGACTCAAAAATCCCCACATATTTTATGGTACTTATCCATGCAAGCTTGGGGTACACATAGTTGTCTAGTTTTTCGGGTTTTTCACAATTTCCTTTGAGCGATCTTGTCGAGGTTTTTGTTGGAGTATTTTGGGGGAATTTTTATTTGCGACCATTCACCCCCCCTCTGTTCGCCATCTTGGTCCTTCAGAGGTTGTTGGGCAAAGCAAGCAATTCTTACCCAAGTTGTCTTTTCCTCGATTTGATGGTGACAGTCCTCGTCTGTGGCGAGATAAGTGCATGGATTACTTTAAAGTATACAATATTCCTGCTGAACTTTGGATTACTGCTGCTTCTATGCATATGGAAGGAAATGCTGCCCGGTGGTTACAGGTGTATAAGTCTCGAAATGAGCTAGGCGATTGGGGTCAATTTATTCAAGCAGTGAAATGAAGTTTGGCAGTTTTGACCATCGCCGCTTATTAGGGGACCTCGTCGAACTCAAGCAAACGGGCACAGTTGCTGAGTACAAGTTGTAGTTTGAAGGATTGATGTTTGAAATTTTAATGCATAATCCATATTACGGAGAAGAGCTGTTTGTGTCCCATTTTGTCCGAGGCCTTAAAATGGAATTGAGAGGAGCTGTGCAGAGTCAGGTGCCTGAAACTGTTGATCGAGCAGCCTTGCTAGCCCGAGTCCATCAGGATGTTCTGGACAGAAGTAAAGGGTGGAAACAAAAAGTTGCAGTTGCAAAGGAGGGAGGTACCATTAAGACTGACAATTATCAAGGAAACATAAGAGGAGGGGCTGGAGACCTCTGGAAGGCACGGCAATTACGGGACTATCGGCGAGCGAACGGATTGTGCTATCAGTGTGGTGAGAAATTTGATCCTAACCATCATCTGCAATGCAAGAAAATGGGACAAGGGCAGTTACAAGTTATGGCGGTAGAAGAACAAAGTGATATCCTATCGGATGAAATACTGGAGATGTTAGAAAATGTGGAAGTTAATCCAGGCGAACAAGGTACTCTATCACTGAATGCTTTGGTAGGGACAAATCAGGTGGACATTATGTGTATTTTAGCGCTAGTAAAGGATCAGACTATGCTCTTCTTAGTAGATTCTGGCAGTTCGCATAGTTTTATAGCGGCTGAATTTCTGAAGAGAATTGGAGCAGTAGCTGAATCTACAACGACACTTCCAGTGAGAGTGGCTAATGGCGACTTGTTGCATTGTGATAGTTGGATTCCAGAGTTTGAATGGTGGGCGCAAGGACATACATTCAAAACTGATTTACGAGTTTTACAATTGGGAGCATATGATGCCGTCTTGGGCATGGATTGGTTGCGAGATCACAGTCCCATGACATGTCATTGGAAGGAGAAGATGATCACATTCACTTATCAGGGACATCCAATTCACTTACAAGGGGTTACAGATCCTCCAACAGGTGGGCTGAAATCATTGACATATGATCAGTTCGACAAATGGAAGAAAGGCAATCACATATGGGCCATGGCCGTGGTGGAACAAAACTCACCAATATCTGAGATGACCGTGCCAACGGTGATTTCTGCAGTCCTTCAACAATATTCCGCGATATTTGCAGAACCCACAGAGTTACCACCGAAGAGAACTTATGATCATACCATACCTTTAGTTCCCGGTGCCATTCCAGTCAATTCCAGGCCCTACAGGTATTCTCCATTGCATAAAGATGAAATTGAAAGGCAAGTTGCGAAGATGTTGGCAGATGGAATCATATCACCAAGCGTCAGCCCATTTGCTTCACCCGTTCTGTTGGTGCAAAAGAAAGATGGTACTTGGCGTTTTTGTGTCGATTATCGGCGGCTGAATGATCTCACAATCAAAAACAAGTTTCCTATGCCAGTAATTGATGAATTGCTTGATGAGCTTGCGGGTACCAAGTATTTTTCGAAGCTAGATCTTCGGGTTGGTTATCATCAGATCCGCATGGAAGAACAAGATGAAGCGAAGACAGCGTTTAAAATGCATCACGGGCATTATCAATTCAAAGTTATGCCGTTTGGTTTAACCAATGCTCCGACGACCTTCCAATGTGTCATGAACGCGATTTTGGCACCATTTTTGCGCAAGTTTGTGCTGGTATTTATCGATGATATTCTGGTTTACAGCCCGGACCTCACATCACATGCAGAACATCTTGCTTTAGTGCTACAAACACTTGCCTCAAATCAATTGTTTGTTAAAAGATCCAAATGTATGTTTGCTCAACCAAAATTGGAATATCTTGGGCACATTATTTCTGATCAGGGTGTTGCCACTGATCCTCAGAAAACACAAGCCATGCTCAAATGGCCACCACCGATGAATGTGACAGAGCTTCGCGGTTTTCTGGGATTGACGGGTTATTATAGGAAATTTGTCAGACATTATGGAATCATCGCCAAACCATTGACGGATCTCTTGAGGAAGAAGGCTTTTGGTTGGAATACATTGGCTGAAGAAGCATTCCAAAAGCTCAAGCATGCCATGGCATCGACACCGGTATTGCAATTACCAGATTTCACATTACCATTTGAACTCGAAACAGATGCTTGTGATGGTGGAGTGGGAGCAGTATTAATGCAGCAGGGACATCCAATTGCGTTTTTCAGTAAAGCTTTAGGGCCAGTTCATCAGGGTCTCTCCATATATGAGAAGGAGTTTCTCGCTCTTATGCCGGCGGTGGAAAAATGGAGAGCGTATTTGCAACGTCGGGAGTTCATTATTCGAACTGACCACCGCAGCTTGTGTTACTTGGAAGAGCAGCACTTGCACTCTGACTTGCAGAAGAAAGCCATGACTCGATTAATGGGTCTCCAGTTCAAAATTGTGTATAAACGTGGCAAAGAAAATGTCGCGGCTGATGCATTATCTCGAGTGGGTCAGTTCATGGCTCTGCAAGCTGTGTCGGAGGTCCAACCACTGTGGATTCAAGAAGTTCTGAATTCTTACACTACCGACAAGGAGGCTCAAACTCATTTAGCGCAACTGGCATTACATAGTCCGGACAGCCATGGGTTTGAGCTACATCAAGGAATCATTCGCAACCAAGGCAGAATCTGGATTGGTGCCAATTCAGCGATACAAACAAAATTGATTCGGGCTTTTCATTCTAGTGCTATTGGTGGCCATTCTGGTCTTCACGCTACGTACCAACGGCTTAAGAAACTATTTTGTTGGACTGGAATGAAACTTGGAGTCACAAATTTTGTGAAGCAATGTGAAGTTTGTCAACTTGCAAAAGGGGAGAGGGCTAAACCGGTGGAGCTCGCAACCTCTACCCATACCAATTCTGGCGTGGTGATTTGTGATGGATTTTATAGAAGGCTTGCCATTGTCCGAAGGGTGCAATGTAATTATGGTAGTGGTGGATCGATTTTCCAAATACGCCCACTTCTTTGCTTTGAGGCATCCCTTCACTGCACAACAAGTGGCGCGCTTATTTTTGGATCAGGTGATCAAACTCCATGGGGTTCCTTATACCATCACTTCTGATCGTGACCGTATTTTTACCAGCATTTTTTGGCGGGAATTGTTTAAAGCCCTGGATACGAAATTGCAGTTCAGCACCTCATATCACCCACAAACCGATGGGCAAAGCGAACGGGTTAACCAATGCTTAGAAATGTATCTCCGATGTTCAGTCAGTGCTTCACCAACTAAGTGGAAAAGTTGGCTGTCTTTAGCGGAATTCTGGTATAATACCAATTATCACACCGCTCTTGGATCCTCTCCGTTCAAGATTTTATATGGAAGTGAACCCAATTTTGGTACTTTGTTTAAAGTACCGGAGCATGGATCAGAAGAAGTTCAGGATGTTATGGCTAATCGACAGAGGTATAACAATCTGGTTAGAGAACATTTGGCACGAGCCCAGAATCGCATGAAGATTCAGGCTGACAAGAAACGTCAGGACAGACAATTTCAAGTAGGTGATAAGGTGTTGTTGAAGTTACAGCCTTATGCTCAGTCATCAGTGGTTAATCGGCCTTTTCCGAAGCTTGCGCATAAATATTTTGGTCCTTATTCGGTGCTGGAGAAGATAGGTCAAGCAGCATATAAACTGGATCTTCCTTCTCACAGCTCTGTGCATCTAGTTTTTCACGTGTCCCAATTGAAGGAGTTTCATCCTGATTATTCTCCTGTCTTTCATGACTTACCGCGAGCTGTTGAACTAGATACTCTTTCCACTACACCAGAAGAAATATTGGAACGGCGGCTGGTCAAGAAGGGTAACGCAGCTATTGTTCAAGGGCTGGTGAAATGGAAGGGACTTCCTCCGGAGGCGACGACCTGGGAAGACTTGACAGTTTTGCAGCATCGTTTTCCTGATGCAATTGCTTGGGGCAAGCAATGTGTTCCGGAGGGGAAGATGTAACGTGCGGTGCGGATTCCATCACTGAGGGAAGAACGGTCATCGGACGGCTGCGCGGGAATGCTTGTCGTTTTCGGTTTTCACTGTTGCTGTAATTTTCGTTTTCGTTTTACTGCCGTAACCTGAGCTTGGTAAAGGAGAGAGTTACTGGGGTTGTTGAGCAGGGTAATCTTGGGGAATACGTTGCATATACAAGGTGGTAAACGCTGGAAAGAGAAGGTGAAAAAGAAAATGAAGGAAATCTGTTCTTAGTTGTTTCTCCCTTTGCGCTTTCTTTTCTTCCATTTCGCCTGCCTGAATCTTCCTCATCCAGTCGGAGATTCAGGCGATCTCACGCCCCGATTCACCAGCGGCAAAGGGACATATCACGCGGCATCGGCGATTCCGCGACGGCCGGCGAGTATGCTTGGGGTGGCAACGGCTGCTGCGTGCGGGCAGCCCTCGCTCAGAATCTGTTTGTGGCAAGCGCCAAGCACCGCTCAGAATCTGGCTAGGGTTCCTGTGAAGCTTGCAGCAAGCCAGCAAGTGCTCCCAATTTCTTCCTCCTTCGCGAAAGAAACCCCCATTTACGCTGCAACCCTGCTCAGTATATCAAGAAGAATACACATGTTCTGTAAATTATTTCGTTAGGATTTCGAAATCTTTGATTGCCCAAATTAACCTCCAGATGGCCTAGCAGAAAACTGCCAATCTTATCACTTGATGGGTACCATCACCAGGTAAATGTTGATGTGCACATGATGCATAGCGATCTGGGTTTATAGACATTGGAATGTATCTTTGATCAATGCTCCAGTAAAGCATAATTCCACACTTCCTAATTGCAAAAATAGGCAAATAACACTGCTTTCTGCTCAGAGTGAGATCCATGCCAACCTCTTATGCAGAGATTATCTCTGGTTAAAATAGCTATTATACTAATTAACCAAAGGAAATTCCTAATGTTAGGAGGAATCCTCTGAATAGTTTTTTTTTTACAAAATTAGCCTCCATGCAAAATATTTTTCAAAAATAACCCTTGACCCACTCCTACCGCATCCGGGTAGCACTGAAGCAACCTTCCACGCTGCACCGCGCTCCGCCACTCGTGCGAGCCACGCTGCACCACCCCAGCGGCCGCACGCCTGCCCCTCCGCGTGTGCCACGCGGCCCACGCTCACTCGCTTTCCTGCGCTCGCCGCACCACATGCCCGCCTGCGAACTCGGGCGCAAAAGTCCCGCACCACTTGTTGCTCGCGCTGCCACCACCCCTCCCGCGCGACACGCGCTCGCCTGGCGCCCCTGTGAGCGCACGTGTCCCCCCCCCCCCGCCGCGCGCGCTGTGGTGACCACTTGCCCGCTCGCCGCGTTCCGCGCTTGCACCGTGCACAAGCTTTGGTTCCGCGTACCCTATCGCGGAAAGTGACTTCCGCGCTACCCAGGCACGGTAGGTGTGGACCAGGGGCTATTTTTGTTATTTTATTTGACACAAAGCTAGTTTTGCAAAAATAAAATAAAAAAATCGAGAGGACACTACAGCGAATGTTTCACCATTTGTAAGATTTTATACATCAATCTTACTGTATTTTGCAATATTGTCTCATTGACTAATAATATCATCATTGCTGTCCCTTAGCTGGGTCCGATTACAAGCCTGAGCATTATCAAGGGAGCATCGGGCTAACCGTCACTTCTGTATCATTAACAATATCATATACTCTGAGAAAAGAATTGCAAATGACTCATTAAATAGGCATGTCCTATCAAAACCAGATTCTTATGCTTTTCCATTCAGCCATTTTGCGTCCTTTGCAATGTTTTATGTTATTTCGTAGCCACCATATTGACATATGATATTCGTAAAGAAAATTTGATTAGTACCTTCATTAGGGATTACTGTAATAATGAAGGTTACTTTACGGGTCAATCTTATTGAATACGCATCCTGATTCAATTGGTCTGGAACCTTGCCAAGTTCACGGTAACTAGCCAGGGTCACGCGCTACGCTGCGTCGTACGAAATCTCGTCTTCGTCGTTTTTTTTTGTGTAATCCCGATTTTCTTGTTTTTTTTAAAAAAATGGATCGCTAGAACACGTTGACGAATCCGTGGACTGCTATAAACCGTCGGCGAATTTGTGGTTTTTAGGAGAAAATAAACATATTTTCGTTTTTTTGCATAATCCCGGTTTCCTTTTTTAAAAAAACGGGTCTAAACGTAATTTCAGTTTTTTTCGGGTCTGTTTTGCTAAAAACCGTTGGGAGGATCTGAATGTAAACTGCAGAGGGATCTAAATGTAATTTTAGATTTTTTTCGGATCCTTTCTGTTAAAATTCGACAGAAGGGTCTAAACACAATTCGAAATTTCTGGAGGACCTTCTTGCAAAAACAATGATGTGGCGCGCACATAGATTACGGGGACCTAAAACTACTTACAGTTTATTTTGAGGACCCAAAACATTTATCATATATGTCATTCAGCAGACCCAGGGTAAGTTACTTCATCAACCTTTATTGAACTCAAAACTTGATGTATTCAATGCTATTATAACTTTATCAGCTTGACAATGTATTTATTGATTGTCTTTTGACTAATAATTTGGATTTTGTTGTTTCAGTTATTTCATGAGGGTGAAGATTTTTGACAAATAATTTGGGTTTCCTTGTTCCAGTTGTTTGATTAAGCTGAAGTCACCACTCAAGTAAACAGTGGATTCTACTGCATCAATTGACTAACTCAGTGGATAAGTATTATTTGGTGTATATTTAAACCAAGGATAGTCCCCTTTATGTTACAAATATGAAAAGGAACTGCATCAATTGACTAACTCAGTGGATAGGTATTATTTGGTGTATATTTAAACCAAGGATAGTCCCCTTTATGTTACAAATATGAAAAGGAATTAAACATACTAGATGAAATGGGAAGCAAAAATGGTGACAATACAATTGACTTTAGAATGATAAAAAACATGTCCTTGTAACCAAAAGGCCGCAAGTGGACACTAGTAAGCATGTAAAACTCATTGTAACACTTCATTGCTTGTCGAGATTACGGGGTTGCTCGTAATTCATGAATAGGCATATGAGCTGCACATCCGTTCTTTATGGCATTCAATTCCTTGACTACCTCGTCCATTTTCATTCTTTGCATTGGGGAGTCCTGGCAGCACGCCAGGGCAAGTCTAAATATTGGATAAATGAACGAATCTATGATATCTTGGGTATTTCCACTGTAGGTTGCAGTAACATCCAATGTTTCCAGTAAATTGTTTGGATAGGCCATCTTGACGTAGTTGACAAGACTTGCCACACCATTGATGAAGCTGTCAGTTGGCTTTCTTCCGGTAAACATTTCCAATAGCAACACCCCGTAGCTATATATGTCACCATCCGTGGAGACTTCAGATCCCGAGCCATACTCTGACAACATGTATAAACGAAGGTTTTAGTGGCTACATAACGAGTAGAGAACAGAAAAGGTGGGTTTCAGTCTACAATCTGACTCGGCTAAATAAAATATTGATATTACTTTTTTTTGCCTCTTTAGGTCACACTAAAGTACCGTATTATCGATTTATCAAACGAATAATCATTAGAGCAGATAATGAGATGTATCAGCAATTGTTCTAATTAAACAATAATAGCTCACCTGGTGCGACATATCCAATTGTGCCTTTGATTACAAATGAGCTGCTTTCAGTATTTTGTTTGCATGCTTCAGCATGCATTATCTTTGCTAGACCAAAGTCTGTAACATGTGCAACCATGTCATCATCTAGAAGGATGTTGCTTGGTTTAATATCACAGTGAACTATGGGTGGCTCAATATGATGGTGAAGATATTCAAGTGCCTCTGCAACATCAAGAGCAATGTACATCCTTTTCATCAAACTTAGCCTTCTGAAGATTGTGCTATTCGTTGTTGTGTTTGGATGCAGCCACTCATTTAAACTTCCATTGCAAACAAATTCTAGGACAAGTGCCTTGAAGTCGTCACCATTACGATCCAAGGAACTGCACACAGTGATCACCTTGACAAGTTTCCGGTGTCGAATCCTCCTTAGGGCATCACACTCGTTCAAGAAGCTTCTATTAGCTCCTCGATGACCAAGATTGAGAACCTTGATTGCAACAGTAACTAAATTCTCATCAAGAGCCAAGGTTCCTATATATACATGACCAAAGCTTCCAGAACCAATCAAATTTGCTGGTGAGAATGATTCTGTTGCTGCATGTATCTCGGCATAGGATATCCTGATTATCTCATGATTCTCATTGAGAAATAAGTTTTCTTGATTAACAACATTCGGTTTGATCCTTGTCTTACTGAAGCAGTATGCAGTGATAGAGCACGTGAAGAAGATCAAAGTTCCAATAATGCAGAGGACTAAGACACGCAGTCGATGCTGTGAAGCCTGGTGAAAGCCTATAGATTGGCATGAAGGGAGTTGCAAGAATGGAGGACCACCACATAACATGCTATTACCTGTGAGTGACAATATAGTGGCATTACTAAAGATCCCTGTATTAGGCACTGGACCTGATAGGTTGTTGAAGGAGAGGTTTAGATGAGTTAGAAATTTGAAGCTCTCTAGGAACTCAGGTATGGGACCTGCTAAGTTATTGTTAGAGAGATCCAACTTTTCAAGGCCTCTTAATGTTATTAGGCCTTTTGGGATTTGTCCTTGCAAAAGATTTCCTTGTAAGTGCAGGAAACGCAATTCGACACAACCACTGAGAGAGTCTGGGATTTCACCAGATAACTTATTCGTCGAGAGGTCAATCGTGCCGAGGTTGTTCAAGTGCCCTATCTGTGTCGAAATGGAGCCATTTAGAGCATTGTTGGAGAGATTGAGAAGTACTGTCAGGGAGGAAATACTAAATAATTCATATGGAATTCGGTCCCTCAAGAAGTTACAGGAAACATCCATGGATCTGAGATTTGTCAGATTACCAAGGCTTGCTGGAATGCCGCCATCCAGAAAGTTATTGAACAGAATGAGATTGTTCAATTGTGTGGTATTGCCTAATGATTGTGGAATCTGCCCGTCAAATCGGTTATTAGATAGGTAAAGATCATGGAGGCTAGAAAGCTGTCCAATATCCGAAGGTAAGGTGCCTGTGAACAGGTTGTTAGCCAGGTTGAGCTTTTCGAGTTTGTGAAACATCCCTAACTCTACAGGTATGGTCCCAGCTATTTGGTTTTTGCCAATTGTGATCCATTGGAGCTCTTTAGATAGGTTGGCAAAACTAGTTGGCATAGCACCTAAAAAGTTGTTGTTTTCAAAGTCTAGTCTCTGCAAGTTGGTACAGTTGACTAAGGATGTGAGGAAATCCCAATCCGTAGGGTCTGTTGCTTGGAGCTCATTGTCCCCAAAAGACAATAGGGTCAAATGACCGTGGATGCCAATATCCCGTGGAATCAGACCATGATATCGATTTCCACCAAGAAACAACATTTCCAGTACAGATGCATTTGAAAATGAGGCTGGTATTGGGCCATCGAATTGGTTCTGATATGTGCTGAAAACCTTTAGCTTTGGAAACTTAAAGCCAATATCAAGTGGTAGGGAGCCTGAGAGCTGATTGAAGCCGAGGTCCCAGTTTTCAATGGAAGAAGAAATATTGAAGATTGACGGAGGAACAATACCGTCCAGTTTGTTATCGCGGAGCATAAAGTAAACAAGGTTAGTTAACTTACCTAGAGTTGCTGGGATATGGCCACTGAAACTATTCTTGACAAGATCTAAGTCCGTCAATGATGTCAGGTTGCCCAGCCAGCTCGGGATTTGGCCTTGGAAGTGGTTATTCTCAATGCTAAACATCGTGAGGGCTGTGAAGTTGGACATTGACATGGGGATATCACCAGTCAGGTTGTTGCTGCGGACATTGAAAACAGTGAGTTTTGATAGGAGACCCACAGGGGCAGGAATGGAACCAAACAGGTGGTTAGCACTCAAGTTCATGATGCCAAGCTTTGTGCAACCGCCAAGGCTGAACGGGATCTCTCCTTCCAGGTTGTTGTCCGACAGATCAAGGACGTGGAGGTAGGTGAGGTTGCCGAGCTCGGGGGAGATGATGCCAGCTAGGCCAGAGTCCCGCAGACGAATGGCAGTGACACGGCCAGGGTGGCGGCGATCGCTGCAGGCCACGCCGGCCCATCGGCAGAAATCTGGCTTCGGCATGTTGGTGCCGTTGCTAGCACCGTCCCACAAGGACAGCACCCCTCTTGGGTCGCTGGTTATGCGGGATTTGAATGACAGGAGAACCGAGAGGTCGCCGTCACTGCTAGATCGGGAGCTGGATGTGAGCAAGAGGATGTGGGCGAGAAGAGAGAGCATCGAAACCTGCCATGTACATGGCGGGTATGACACCCTCTTGGTCTTCATTCTTCAGCAAGGAGGTGGAGGTGGTATATTGTGATGTTCTACACTTGGTCTTTAAAAAGGGTGTTGGTGGTGATGTTGGTATGTCGTCTCCCCTCCCCTCCCTCTGAATTATTCAAAGGAATCCAAGGCTTCAAACACTCACGATTGCATTTGGGTCCAACAAGTTAGCGACAGCCATGGAATTCTGTGTTCATGTGTCGCGAACTCGCGATCAGCTTGATCAGAAAGTAAACAAACTATGTTCATATGGCCAAGTGGATAAATATGTCCATCATGAAAAGCCGTGAACGGTTCAGCATCAATAGTTCTATATTCTTTTAGGCTAAATATTAATTTTTAGTCTACATCCCAAGCCTATAAATTTCATATTGTTTAGGAAGCCGGCACATAAATTTGAACTGTTAACTGTAATTAACCTTCTAAATTTTTTGTTGTTAAGCAAATACCATTTTTTTACATAAATATCCAGCAGCAACATGCTAGCTCATTATTAGTGCCGACAGTGGCTTACCAATCAAGATTAGTATAATTTTGTATATCATGTATATCAAGTATGAGATATCATTTTATATATCTTGTATTTTCATTTTTCATTTAGGTTATATCTGCCCAATAACTAGAACTGAAAATAATTGAAGCTCTTTGTGAGCTGTGAGTTCGTAGTGTTGGAATGAACCTTTGATTCTATTCCACGCCAAAGGGCCAAGATATAGTAATGTTCAAGACATAGTAAATAAGTATAAAACACCCTATATAAATAACTAATACATATAAGGTGCATAGACCGTAGAGTAACAACCTGCTGTTGCATTTACGATTACATGTACGTAGCATCAACCCTAATATATTTGATGAGCTCATGCTTCACCAGGTCTCGAGTAATGCTAATCGCATTTACGATTACATGTACGTAGCATCAACCCTAATATATTTGATGAGCTCATGCTTCACCAGGTCTCGAGTAATGCTAATCATATCAGTGCTACCAGTAGCTTAGTAGGTACAGGCACTGAAGCACCACGATCCTCAAGAAGCCATCGTAGCCTGCTGACTTTAGATGTCACCGACGCAAAATTCCTCAATTTAGCCTCAACTAAGCGGTGAGCGCGCTATGCCGCGCCGCGCAAATTTTAATCCAGAGTTTTTTTTCAAAAAGATAGAAAACGTAATTTTAAATCTATCGGGTTTAAAGAACCAGTGCTCGTGTCAAATTTGTGGAACCTCGGGGTCTTTTTGTAAAATAACAGGACCGAAACGTAATTTTAAATCTTTCGGGTTTAAAGAACCAGCGCCTGGGCCGAATTTGCAGAACCATGGGGTCCTTTTTGCAAAATAACCGGTGGAAGAACCTATCCGCGATTTTGGAATTTTTGGGGGGCCTACCAGCGATATTCCTAGAGGGCTTTTTGCAAAAAACTAAGATAAGGACCTAAATGTAATTTTGCTTTTTCTAGACAGCCTCAACGCGAACGCGCTGTTGTGGCGGTCTTGGTTGGCCTCCAATCCCCCTGTATAAGATATATTAGATGCGTGAGCGCAGCGCATGCCGCGCTAGCCGCAACATGCCAACGCATCAATATAATAAGTTTCGAGGGCCTTCCCACAATTTTGAAAATCTTTAGGGGTTCTTTTTACCAAAAAATCGGTTCTCGGGGAGAAGGAACATATACTTAATGTCCTCCAAAGTTTGCGGGGCCTTTTCCAAAAAGGAGCTTTTTTTGTTTGGTTTTCAGGCAAAAATCAAGTAGGAAAACATTTTTATGTTTTTTTTTGGGTTTTCCCTGGAAAAATCTCCCCAGAAATGATTTTGTAACAATTTCAAAACTTTTGGAGGGGCATTTTTGGGAAAAAGGGGAGAGCGGGACGTATCTTTAAAATTCTTGGAGGGTGTTTTCAAAAAAAGCATTTTTTTTGTTTGGCTTTCGAGGAAAAACCTGTTTTTTTGTTTGGTTTTCGAGGGAAAATCAGGCGTGGATTTTTTTTTATTTTTTGGGTTCTTTCAGGAAAAATCGGGCCCGAAAACGGATTTTGAATGAACTTTGGAAATTTTGGAGGGGTATTTTACGTATTTTCAAAATTCTGGCGTATTTTTCGAATTGTCGGAGGGTATTTTCACAAAAAACCAGCTTCATGTAAAAGGAAGGACTTGTATGTAATTTTGGCAATCTTCTGGGGCCTTTTCGCATAAAGCCGTGTTGCCACGCGTCACTCTCTTGCGCGCGCGCGCGTCGCTTCGAAAAAGCTACCGGGCGACGACGCGCGTGCTAAGCGAGCTCGAATCCGGGTCACGTGCGTGGGCGCGAGCGCCCTTACCACCACGCGCACACGACTGGTGATGTAAACCGACGGCGTTAAATTATATAAGCTGTACTAGCGACTGAGTCACGCGAACGACGTGGCTCAACGCGGTGCGAGCCATACGAACGGCAGACCGCGTGGGCGAGCGCGCGCTGCCACGTCGCCCCGAAGCCGATGTGGGTGGGCAACGCGAGAGGTCGAGAAATCTTAGGGTTTAATATATGGAGTATATATATTATAATATTATTTCAGTATGAGTTGTTACCGACTTCCTGGCTTCAAATTGGACTGAGCGCATGCCTACAGTCTGAGTTGAGTGGACCAAGCCCAGGAAGTCGGCCCTTGCCCAGCGCATACTGAAATTGAACTGAGCTTGAAAAAGATAAGGATAATTTGATCAAATTACTACATAGCAATATAATTACAAGTATAACATAAATCCTGGCACATCCTCGTAAAGATGACAATTAAGTACAGTGACATATGAGCTGCATGTGGGCATGTGGCTATCAATGGTAATGTTTGAAAATAACTTCTGAGGAGAAAAAATGTCGAACCCATCTCATTGTCATTATCTTTGACAAAACAAAACAATAGTGTGAAATTGACTTGTGAATTTGCTTCAAGGTTTGTATTTGATTCATGTAAAACTAAAGAAGATATAGTAGATGGATTCATGTCAAGCGTAAATTTCGCAAGATTTTAAAATAGAAAAGGAAGCATGCATTGAGTGGAACACGATTTCAATATTTTTTTCTGTTGTTTGATGGGAAACAACAGTACATGCTTTTTAGTCCGTAAGAGACTCTTGAAAGGTGCTGAGTGCTGACTAGTGATGACGAAAGTTAACGTATGCGGGGGTGGAAAATTCAGCGTGTGTGTCACATTTTGAATTATTCACAGGAATCAAGGCTCCAAACACTCACGATTGCATTTGGGTCCAACAAGGAGTAGTGACAGCCATGGAAATATGTGAGGCCTGACGCAACCAACGGAGCAAATTGTGGAGGAAGGGTAATACTTTGCGGAATTTTTTTAAAATAATGTATTTTAATTTTTTTTTTACAAAAAAACAATACCTAAAATTTTTTCATAAAAATATCTTTGTCGCTATTTTAATTGACGACAGAAAATTTGTGGCCATTTCATTTGACAACATATATTTGTTTTGTCACGGATTGAATTGGTCGACATATTATTTTGTCTTTGATTAATTTGGTCAACAAGACTGAGTCTTCTATCACCAATTGAAACAGTGATGGAGGTATATTTTTGTAATAATTTGCGGTATTATTTTTGTAAAATTATTTAAAATTTATTATTTTTAAAAAAAAATTCAATCCTTTGCCTTGTAGTGATCACCAGGACTAACAAGGTCAAGAAAGAGAAGGCCACCAACACTTTCATATAAATGAAGATTCCTGTCCAACTTTTTTTCTCTTCCACACACCCAAACATTTGTAATTACCGAGATTCCTGTGAAGAGATATATATGCGAGTCTTTTTTTAGTATGACTTTTTGTTCCATCTAGGGGTGTCCTACCCTGACTTCTCGGCCATGCAGAAATTTAAGCAGATTTGCTTATCTTTCCTGTCAACGTTGCATTCATTGACAAAAATTTTGCTACCGCTCGGCTACAACACTGCTGCATCCATGTGGAATTCTACAAGGTTGATACATATTTGTAAGATGTGAACTCAAGGATTATCAATCGTTCTTTTGGTCTCTTCTCGTGCCATGCTAACAAGAGGGCAATAGTAATTGCTAGCAACCGATTGCATTTATAATTAATTTCTACACAAAAAAGGTCCAAAATTAAGTTTGAAATCCAACAAAGGATGCACACAAATTGTATCTCCCTGGAATAACAAGAATGAGACCACCCGTTCAATTGGTCTCTGGAATTTGGAGAATTGGCCTATTTCATTCTAAACAATAGTAGCACTCACGGATGATTCTTGGAAGAATGAGTGCTAATGTACCACTAATATTCCCGATGCCTCCCATGCCTATATAGTGTCTACTAGAACAAACCTGAACCAAATGCACCTATAGGTCTCCTATTTATTAAGCTCAAATTGAACATAGCATGCAAAAATGTAGGTAGTTCCTTAGTCCTTACTGAGATCACATGGTCTCTTTAGTTTTCTGCGCATGGCATGCTACCAGAGCAAAACTCCTTACATTTAAATTTCTTAAAATCATGGAAGCAGAAGAGAGCCATGTTGGAAGTACCATGCAACTTAACTATGTATTTCTTCCCTTAGAGCCCAGTAGTTATTGCGAAAGGTGAGTGATCGTACTCGTCTTCGCTGCAAAGTTATGACAATACCGTAAACACAGTACTACATTTAGTACAGAATAGATGCTATCTTATCTAAGGATTGAAAAACTAGCGAAATTTTGGAAATCTAGGCCGCGTAAAAAAAACGAAAAAAATTCAAAATGCTCTAGTAATCTTAGAAATTTCAACGAGTTTTCGCCAAATCTCGTCGAAATTTCGTGGTTTCAAACCAGGTTTTTTGTTTTGATGGCCAGAATTGACCACATATACACCAATAACCCTTTAAAAAGTCATCTTTCATGACAATTTGTTGAAAAATCGAATTTTTGAGATATTTTATAATTTTGGCACAAACATTGTAAGATTTTTATAAAATTGTACATGATTTACAATGCTATAAAAAATTTATGATACTATATCTAGAAGTCTAGGATCATAGAGAAAAAATTTCAAAATAATTGAACTTCATTTTTTATCTTTAAAAAATAAGAAACAGAATGAACATAAATGAGACATTAACAACGTCAGAATTTTATAAATTTTCTCGAGTTTGATCATGTTCTAAAATTTCCAAGAGAGCTTAAGAATTCCTCAGAACCCTTCTCTAAAAGTTTCAAAAAATGTAAACATGTTTTGGTAGGTCAATCAAAAATTATAAACTGTACAAGCATGCACTCTAAAGTTCGAAAACTATAAAGTAGCATTGTCATAATTTTTGAAAATTCGTTTGGTTTGATCATCATATAAAAAATTTATGGGAACATTAGGGATGCTTCACGATTATATACAAAAAATTTGAAAATATTTGTATGCACACAGCAATGCCAAAACTTTTTTGCAAAAAAAGTGTTGTGGCTATGACTTGAATCCAAGACCTGAGATTTGCAAGCCTTGTACTTTACCAACTGAGTTAAAGGTACTACTAAGTATCAATATTGAAGAGTAAATTATTTTATGTATGTCAGCCACACTGTTTTTAATGTCTCCTCGATCATTCATTCCATCGGTTCACAGACAGACTTCAATTTCCTCTCTGCGGCCAAACAACTCCACACCCGAATAACAGTCGAAATAATGTCAAAATTTTTAACTTTATGGTACTCTTCTAAGAATTTTATAAATTCACTGGAGTGTAATCATGATTCAAAATTTTGATGATAGCTCAAGTATTGCCTTAGAACCCTTCTGTAAAAGTTTCAAAAATTTTAAACCTTTTTTAGTTGCTGAACGAAATCTATGTATTCATCATCGGCCTTTTATCATGACAGTACCACTATCAGAATTTTTAAAAATTCTTTAGGATTGATAATCATATAAATTTTTTTTGGCAATATTAATGATGCATGAGGACTATCAATTTTTTTTAAAAAAATTCTAACGTGGTTTCAAGTATTTTTCATTCTGTTGAAATTTGGTGGTAAGGCTTTTATTTGGACATCGCCACTGTCTGAATTTTTAAAAATTCCTCGAGCTTCATTATTATCGATGATCGGGACCGTCGACCGCAAAGAAAGAGGGGGAAGGATCGTACGGAGGGCGAGGCCCAGAGCTTCGCTCGTCCGGGTGGCACCCTCGGCGGGCGCACTAAGCAGGGGAACCTGCGCAACCAAACAGGGGACGCGAGGTTTATACTGGTTCGGGACGAACGTCCCTACTCCAGTTCGGGTGATGATACTGTATTGCTCAGGTGCGGATATCGCGCGATGTTTCTGAGATGAGAAGCTAGAAGTCTTGTGTGTGAAAGAAGAAAAAGCCCGATAGAGGGCCCGCCCTCCCTTATATGACCGAAAGGGGCAGGTTACATTGGGAATTGGGAGCCGAGAGGATAAAAGGGGGTCGTGTCAGAAGGCCTTCGTTTTAGTGACTGGTCTTGTCTGGCCTCGCCCACGCCGGGTTGGTAGGCTCTCCGAGCAAAGCAGGTCGTCGCTTCTTTGGGAAACAATGAACCCTCTCAGTAACTTTGTCGGATGATGGCGTTGCCATCCGTGGCCCCATCATTTGCTGGGGTGGTGACTCCCATCTTTGTACATGGATGGACGATGGAAGTGAGGTTTTGACTTTGGTGGCCTTCTTACTGCTTTGGGAAGGAGCTACCTGCCTCTGGGCGGTCGCTTCAAGCGGTCGTGATCACCGGGCACGTGGTAAACGGTCAGCGGGGAACCCGATGCTCGATCCTCGACGGAGGCCGGGTCGGGCTGGTTTGAGGTCGGGAAGCCCGACACTGTGTCGGCGTCGAGCGCCCGCTAGGTCGGGAAGAGCTCGGGCGGTCGGCTAGGTCGGGAAAGAGCTCGGGGCGGTCGGCTAGGTCGGGAAAGAGCTCCTTTATGGCCTTGCGGGACCCTTGGTGAACTGGCTCAAACGATCCGATTGGTGCTCGAAGTGGCGGTCCAGGGCGTCTCCGCCGAGCTAGGGAACGATCCCGATTTCTAGAGAAGGGCTGCACGAGGCCCCCCCCCCAGGGGGGGCCATGTGTCGTGGTGGCCGATCCCCGACAACCAGCCCCCAAGGCTCAAGAAGCGGTCTGAGAATTCCAGGCGCTCATGAGTCTGAGGTATTCTTAGGGAGGGATCGCTCCCCCCTTCGATCGGGCCCGAGGTTTCTTGGGCTCATCTTCAGGCCCAGAAAAGGCTTCCCCGGGGGGCACGCTTGGATCCCGACATCTTGTTTTCCCAGGTGGGCTCAGAAAGACCGGAAGCCTCGCAGATAGGGACGTTGGAGGGACATGATCTGGCGGATGCGTGGATCGACGCGCCGCATGAGGGGTTTTGAAGGGCCACAGTGCCTCGGCTACCGCCGCGACCACGGGCGCGCCTTTTGAGGCAAAGGTGGCGCCGCAGACGAGGCGTCTTTAAAAGCGAGGGTCTCTTCCTCGGGTTTTGCTTCTCATTGCTCGTGCTCTTGCCTTCTTCTCCTTGTCCTACCGTGACCACGCCTCCTAGCCTTCGCTCGCGATTCTCCCCCTCGACCTCGACTTCATGGCGAAGTTCGGAGGAGCACGCCACCACTGAGCGGATGAAGGAGATGGAAACCTTGGGGCTTCGGACCCGTTCACTGGCGGCTTCCGTCCGGGAGAGCATGCCGCGACCTCGAGGCAGCGAGATCGTGAGCACGAGCAAGACATGCTTTTCGGCTGCGAACCCGGAGAGCGATTTCTTGGTCTGCGGTCCTTGCGCGAAGGCGAGATCGAGCTTCGTGAATCTGCATCGAACTCCTTCTTATCCTTTCCATTTTCGCACATCTTTGCGAGGGGTTCTTGGGCACCCTTCCCACCCCCTCGTTTTTCTTCCGCTTTTACTCTCTATCCCGCACCGCGAAGGATCCCGTCGTCGGGTGCTTTTACTTCCGGCTGCGGGCAGGGCTCCCTTGCTCCTTCCTCCAAATCCCGACCCGGGACTCGCTCGGGCCGTGGGCGGAGAAATGGTTCTATCTGAAGAAGGGCGAGGGGAGCGGGCTCGCCTACAACGGCATCGCGGTTAAGGGAAAGCGGGAGATCCCGGAGCCTGAGGACTTGGCGACCGACCAGGCGGCGGTCGCCTTTATCCATATCTGCGCCATGCGGGGCCTCAAGGGGCAGGCAGTTGTTCACGACTTCTTGCAGAATCGGGTGCTTCCTCTCCGGAGGAGGTTGCACCCCTTTTTTGAGATCACTGGGAGGTGCGATGCCACCCGGGAAAGCCACGAGGGTAAGTGTCGTCTGACCTTAAGTACATTTGGGGTCTTGGTCGGGGTTCCCCCATCTCTTGATGCTCTCTTTTTGACCTTGCAGCACCGAAGGCGGCTTGGATCGCCTCGAGGATGCAGGAGGTCTTCGGGAAGGCCGCCACCGCCTTCGACCTCGGCGGGAACATCCCTAAGAACGTCTTGGGGCGCAGCAGCGAGGTAATGGCCTTCCGCTTTGATTCCTCCCTTGGGGATTCGGACCCAAACGCTTATTGTGATGAGCTCGTGCAGGCGACCAGGGAGCTCTGGGACACGGCGAAGCAGCTGCTACCGCTCCCCGGACTGAACAAAGGCAAAAAGGGCGGTAAGAGGCTGGCTCTTGACGCCCCGAAGCAAGTCGCCAAGAAGCCCCACGTCGAGTGGGGCGACCGGGTCGTAGTAAGTCTGAACGCCCCGAGTTCGGGAACATCCGAGCCCGAGCTCGCTTCCTTCGTGCCGCCTTTTTGATTCTTTCACTAATTCTTGCTTTTTGCCAAGAACAGAGCGGCCGCGCGAAGGGCCCTAAACACGCAGCCGGAGCCACGAGCTCCGACGTTGAGCCCCCGGGGAGGGAGTCCTCCTGCTGCCGCCGCCGAGGAACCATCACGCCAGGTACGGGCTCCGTACGTTTTTCGCCGTCCGCCTCGCGCGGCGCGTCGAACGTCGAGGCACCGACCTTTCCGTGGTTCGAGGCGCAGGCCGGGAGGACGACGAGCGTGACGACATCGCCTTGCGCTGCGACCCCGGACGCGGCGGATGTTGCTTGCCGCGTCCTCCGAGGAGGACGAAGCGGTCGAGGGAGGAGCGGTTGAGAGCGCCGCGGTCGATGGCGTTTTCACCGTCGCGCCCCAGGCGGGGGCGTCGCCGAGGGTGGAGCCCTCAGAGAAACGGTCGGCCGAATCGTGCCCGGGGGGAGGTCCGACCAAAAAAGCGAGGTTGCCGCGCATCCGCTCGGCGCAGTAAGTATCCCGCTCTGCTTCTTGACTTTGTGGTAGTATGGTCGACCGAGCACCCCTTGATGGTTTGTTGCACGCAGCACCTATACCGGGGTGGCCGTGGCTACAATCCATCGTTCGCCCCCGGTACCCCTGACTAGGGCGGCCCCGACCCCTGCGCCCTCGACCGAGGGTGGTAACGTCGCCGTACGCCAAGCGGAGGTGTCCCTGACAGAGTCGGGGTTGCCGAAGGAGCGGGCGACGACTTCCGAGCGGGCGGCCGGCGAGGAGCTACTTTCGCGGTGAGGACAGCCGGGAATCTCAGTGCGCTCGCCGCCCGGAAGGTCCGGTGGCCGTTGTTCTGGCCGAGCGGACCGCCCGGGCCTTGAAGCGATACTACCTCGGCGTGAGGAGGCCGGGGGCATGACAACGACGAATCGCCGGGGTCCGACGGCGCCGTCGACCTGGCTTTGCTGGAGGCCCGGTTGGTGGATGTAAGTACGGTCGCGGCGACCTCTCCTTCTTTTCTCCCCTCTCCTCGTGGTCGTAGTAAGCTTTCCTTTGCCCTTGTAGGGCTTACGGCTGGTTTGTCGGGGGTACAACGCCGCGTGCAACCATGTGCTCGCCTTCTGGTCACTATGTCGCGCCCTCGAAACCAATAAGGAGGACGCCACTGAGCTCGAAGCTGCAGTGCTACGTGGCCAGGAGGAAGCCTTGCGCCTGAAGGAGGCCCAGGCCCTCGAACTTGCGCGAGCCGTCGAGGTCGAGCGGGAGCGTGGGGCCCGGGAGGTTGAGCGGGAATTAAACACCGCGAAGAACCTTCATGCCATAGCGCTCTCCAAGGCCATCGAGGAGGAACGGCAGGGCGCGGTGGTCGAGATCCAGTGCCTCGAGCTCGAGGTCTCCAACCTTCGATCGAAGACGAAGATCGCACAACAAGGGGCGGCCTCCTCCGAGCTCGGGGCCAAGGCAGCCGAGCTCGAGAAGACGATTATGGGTTTGAGGCGAGGCCACCGAGCGAAAGCCAAGGCAGCGAGGCGGAGGCCAGGCCACCGATCTTGAGAGAAGTTGGCGCAGTGGCTCGGGCGGGCGGGGCGCCTTGGCTCAGCTCCAGAGTGACCGCGACCGGGTCGATAAAGGTCAAGCCGAGGTCATCATGCTGCTGGCGGAGGGTTTCCGACCTTGAGCGGGAAAAACTCGCCCGAGACATGTCTCTGTAAAATAGAGTTAGTGGACGGGTCGGGAGGCGAAGGAGTCCCCCTCCCTTTAGTAAAGACAAAATGACTTTTTGCTATTACTATTTGATTGCTAGACTTAGCTCGTTTGTTGGTCCGTGCTGCGATTGTACACTTTGCGTGGCTCGCTTTGTGGGAGGATCCGATCAATAACGGATATGTGAGGCGTCGCGAGCATGCTCCTGCAGGTTTCCGTGGGGAGACCCGTCGCCTTTCGCCCGAACTGCTTATCTCAGGCTGACCGAGCTAACTGATGCTCGAGGGCAGTTTAACCGAGGCCTCGCCGAAAATCACTCGGGCTCGGGCACGACTCGGGTTGACATATCCTGATAATTTGTCCATGGGGAATTAGTCGGCTTGTTGCGGCAGAGCGACTTATTGCGACTGAGGTCATCCCTGGTAGTAATCTTAGGGGTCGCGACCTCTGGGTCTGGGAATGTCATCGGGTCCAGGGCGCTCCTTGAGGACGTCCACTGGTCGGTAACACAGGGGAATAGCCGGCTTGCTCCGATAAGGATCGTTTTACCGCGGCCTCCAAGCCCGGGAATGCATCGGGCTCGGGATGCTGGCATCCCTGAGGCGAACCCAGAGAACGTGGCCCCAACCGAGGCCTCGCTTTGGCGATGCTCGAGTTTGGGCACAACTCGGACCGGTCACTGGGATAGCTCAGTGGACGGATTTAGGCCTTGTTCGACTCGCGAGCTCGGGAATGCATCGAGCTCGACAAGGCCCCTCGAGGGCGGTTTAGAGATTCGAACCCGCCACCCGCCCCGGGAAAGGTCGGTTTAGGGACGACGAGTCATCCCGGTGGTGAATCCCAAAGCTGCGACCTCGAGCCGGGAAAAGTCATCGAGCTCGGGCGCCCTCGAGAACGTTCAATGGTTGGCGACGGGGATGGTCGACTTACCCGATAACGATCGCCTTACGCGCCCCGATCACGGAATGCCCGGGCCGGTTGTTCATCCCCGAGGCGAACCTAGAGAACGTGACCCAGTGCCGCAAAAAGAACACGCATGGACGCCCGAGGCCGAGCCCGCCGCGTGGCCTTATGGTTGCCCTTATAGCCACGCCAGGGGTCGCTACCTGAGGCGTTCTAAAAGAAATTACTTTGGTTAAAAAAGGGACGGACGAGACATCTGCGTCAGGGCCTTTAAGATGGCGCGACCTTTGGTGAAGGAATCTGCAACTTAGGGTCGTGGCGGAACATCAACCCTTCTACAAATCGAAAGAGATCAGTACTGAGATCGAAGGAAAACTTTATTATGGCCACGAACCTGGGCCGGACCAGGGGATGGCAACACAAAAGCCTTGAGCACGCCCCGAGGCGCAAGTGCTCAGAACACAGGAACGAACATAACAACAAAGAAAGAGGCACCTTAACTTAATGATGGGTGAAAGAGGAGCGCTAGGCGTAGAACTTCCGGAGCTGGCCTACGTTCCACGAGCTCGCGAGCTCCCTGCCATCGGGGACCGCCAGACGGTAAGCTCCCGCGCGGCTTGCTGAGATGACTCTGAAGGGGCCCTCCCACAGCGGGGACAGCTTGTTGGTGTGGGAGCGATCTTGGATCTGTCTTAGGACCAGGTCCCCGACGCGGAAGCCCCTGGGTCGGACAGCTCGGGCAGCATGTCTGCGGAGATCTTGCAGTAGTAGCGCCGAGCGCAGGTTGCCTGTGCACCTTACTTCTTACGCCAAGGCAAGGTCGAGGACCGCTCTGCTCTCGGTCGACTGGTCGACCGAGCTCAAATCTAACGGAACCGAGCGCGACCTCGGACGGTAGGATGCCTCGGCCCCGAAGACAAGCTGGAAAGGGCTTGTTCCTGTTGCCCATTGGTCGAGGTGCTTGACAGACCAAAGGACTGTGGGGAGCTCGTCCACCCATGCCCGGCCGCGGCTACCGAGCTCGTCGAAGACTCGCTTCTTGAGCCCTTGGATGAGCTACCCGTTGGCGCGCTCGGCCGCCCCGTTGCTCTGTGGGTGGCTCACCAAGGCATAGCAGACCTTGGTCCCCATATCCATGGCCGAACTCTTGGAGCGACTCAGCGGTGAAGCTGCGTCCGTTGTCGGTGATGATCTCGCAAGGGACTCGTACCTTGTGACCACGAAGGAACGGAAGAATCTTACCGCGGCCTTGGCGGTGATAGCGGAGACCGGCTCTACTTCGATCCATTTTGAAAAGGTGTCGATGGCCATGAATAGGAACTTCTTCCCCCGGACCGACCTCGGGAAGGGACCGAGAATGTCGAGGCCCCACGTCGAGAATGGCCAGGCGAGGGGAATGGTCTGCAGGGCGTAGGCCGGTTGCCTCACTTTTCGGGCGTGAAAGCGCCGGGATGGCAAGAACGAGCGATGCCACAGGCATCTTCGGCGCCGTTGGTCGATAAAGCCCATCTGAAGGCCTTCCCAACCATGGTCCGAAGAGGAGTGAGCGCCGCAGTGCCGAGTGTATGTCGTTGAGCGGTATTTACCTTCTTCTCGAGTGATGCATTTTGACAGAACGCCCAAGGCCCCCTGACGGTTGAGCTGCCCGCCGACGAGCCTGTACGAGCCCGCACGTCGTCGGAGCCTGCTCCTTTCAGCAGGAGTGGCGGGGAGCTCCCCTTGGTCGAGGAACTTGATGAATGGATCCATCCACGACGGAACGTTTTCGAGGAAGGCCACCGGGTCTTCCTGGTCGGTGACGGACGGTGTGGCCAAGGTTTCAAGGATGACGTCCGGAGGGAGCTCGTCGCCGGATGATCCGAGCCTGGACAGGAGATCGGCGGTGGAATTGTCTTTCCTTGGTACGTGCTGGATCCTCAGGTTCCGGAACCATCTCTCCATCTTACGTACCTCGGCGAGGAATTTGGCCATCAGAGGCTCCTAACACTGGTAAACTTTGTTGTACTGATTGACGACGAGCTGGGAGTCTCCTTTCACGATTAGGCGGCGGATGCCCAGGGACTTGCAGGCTCGGAGGCCGGCCAAGAGGGCCTCGTATTCCACCGCGTTATTGGTAGCGGGAAAGCCGAAGCGGACCACATATCGTAAGTGGTCACCTTGAGGGGTGGTGAGGAGAACGCCGGCCCCTGAGCGCTCAAAGGATCTTGATCCGTCGAAGAACATAGTCCATGGGTCCTCGGGCTCGAGGGCAGGCTCCGCCGTCCGCTCGACCACGAAGTCTGCCAGTGCCTATGATTTGATGGCGGTGCGGGCCGTGAAGCGGAGGTCGAACTTGGCCAGCTCCATGGCCCATTTGGCGACGCGACCTCCGGCTTCAGGGTTTCTGAGGATCTCCCCGAGCGGGAGGCCGCTCGGGACGACCACCGCATGTGCTTGGAAGTAGTGCCGGAGCTTCCGCGAAGCCATGAAGAGTGCATAGAGGAGTTTCTGGACCTGGGGATAGCGCTCCTTCGGCCCGTGGAGTACTTCGCTAACATAGTAGATCGGGTGCTGCCGCCCTACCCGTTCGGCTACTGGGGATCGGCTGCTGACGGCACAGGTCACGGCCGTGAGGTAAAATGTGACACCTCTCCTGTTGTGGAGTTGTCGTGAGAGGAGGACGCGAGGTACGCCTTGAGCTCGTCGAAGACCGGCTGGGCCGGGGTCCACTCGAAACCCTTATGACTGCGCAGGATCTTAAAGAAAGGCAACCCACGCTCGCCGAGCCGGGAAATGAAGCGGCTGAGGGCGACGATGCGGCCGGTGAGGCTCTGCACTTGTTTTACTGAGGTCGGAGCGGTCATCCGCTCGATCGCCTCGATCTTCTCTGGGTTCGGGCCCACGCCCGACCCCCCGATCATGTAGCCGAGTACTTTTCCGGAGGTCACGCCGAAGACGCATTTTTCGGGGTTGAGCTTGATGCCGAACCTGTTCAGGTTGGCGAAGGTCTCGGCAGTCGTTGGCGTGGTTAGCCTTAGAGGGCTCTTGGCGATGATGTCGTCGGCGTACACCTCGAGGTTACGCCGATCTGCGGGTGAAGGCTTTGGCCATTAACCTGGAGCGTGGCGCGCCGCGTTGCGGAGGCCGAACGACATGGTCGTGTAGCAGAAGGTTCCGAACGGCGTGATGAAGGCAGTCTTGTCTTCGTCTTCCTCGGCGAGCTTGATCGGTGGTACCGGAGTAGGCGTCGAAAACTCAACATCTCGGTGTTGGCGGTGGAGTCCACAATCACGGTCTATGCGGGAGCGGAAGTTATCTTTGGGCATGCGGCGTTCAAGCCCGTGTGGTCGACACACATTCGCCACTTCCCGCCCTTCTTCAGACGATTCTGAGGTTGGCGACCATTCGGAGTAGTTGACCTCGCGAATGAAGCCGGCCTTAAGGAGCTTGTCGAGTGCTCCTCGATTATCGCCGCCTTCTCGTAAAGAAGCGCCGGAGCTTCGGCGCATGTGTCTGCGGCCGAGCTTTGTTTGCGGTTGTGCTCGATCACCTCCGTGGGACCGGGCATGTCCGCCGGTTCCCATGCGAAAATACTTTTGTTATCTCGGAGGAAGGTGACGAGCTCGTCTTCCTATTTGGGATCGAGCTGGGCAGAAATGCAGACGCATTTGCCCGAGTTCCCCTCCTCAAGCTGCACGGCCTTGGTCGGGCCGTTTGGCTGGATAGCCGTCTTCCGACGGGCGTCCTTCGGGGTGATCTCGGGGCCCGGCTGGGGCAGTATGCCGGCCAGCGTCAGGGCCTTTTCCTCGCAGCCGTGCGCTGCCTTAAGGTCATCGCGGACCGTTATGACGCCACCGGCCCCCGGGAGCTTCATACACCGGTGCCCGTAGTGATTCGCAGCCATGAACTTGACCAGGGCGGGGCTCCCGAGGATGGTGTTGTAGGGGAGATCGCCGTGCACGACTTCAAAGGTGATCAGCTCGGTGCGGAAATTTACGGAGTCCCCGAAGGTGACGGGGAGGACCACTTGCCCCAGGGGGGTGGTCGAGCTCCCCGGCATGATGCCGAAGAAGGGGATCGCTATGTTCTTGATTTTCGACCGGGGTATTTGCATCCGGTCCAAGGCGCTGGCTAGGAGCAGGTTGAGGGAACTGCCCCCGTCGACCATGACCCGACCAACGACGGCGTTGCTTATGGTCGGGGCGACGACCAGAGCAGTTTTGAAGTCTCGGGACATCCCCGGAGGGGCGTCGTCCCGGGAAAAGGTAATGGGGACGACGCCCCATCTGCAGGGTTGGTCAGCGGGCTTCCCGGCGGTGGCTTGATAGACGGCGCGCGCGGCGTCCTTCAGCTCGTGCCGAGATCGGTATGCGAAGGAACCACCGAAGATCACGTCCACACGGCGGTCGCCCCGTTGGAATTCCAGGTCGGGGCCCGCTTGAGCCTGACCGGCGTCGACTCCTCCTGGCCGTTCATCACCTTTTTGTAGCGTGAGCATTTCCCGATCCCCTATAAAGGCGCCGGCTTGAGCGACCATGTCCTGCGGACCCGCAGGTCATGACCGTGGATCTTGTGGAACAGGCAAAACTAGTTGGCGTCGAAGCCGGGCTGTTCCTCGTTGCCCCAAGCTCGGACGTTCGCGTGGAGGGGGTCCCCCCGACCTTGCCCCTGTTGGGGCCGGCGCGGCGCCTGTTGCGGTCGCGGACGGTTCTGCTGAGGCCGGGGGCCCCGGCGGTCGGGCTGGTGCGCCTCCGCCCCTTCACGCTTGTCGTCGACCGTGGCGACTAGGCGGAGCTGGCCGCCCTCGACGCCGCGGTCTTTTCCTCGCCTTTTGTCGCGCGGGCCCGGTCTCCTTCCTTAGCGCCGGATGGCCTGTTCGCCGAAGGCGAGGCCGAGCTGCCTCGGTCATAGTCATGCTTCCGGTGGACGGCATCATCCGCGTCGCGTCTGCTCGATCATGTGGAATAGTTTGTTGATGGTGAGCCTCGTGGCAATCTCGAGGTCCTCCGTAAGGCGTCTGTCTCGGACGCCAAACTTGAAAGCCTTGATGACGGTTTCATCAGAGACATTGGGGATCGAGTTTCGCGCGCGGGTGAACCGGCGCACGAAGTCTCGCAGATGTTCCCCCTTTCCCTGGATAACACGGTCCAGGTCCCTCTCCCGCCCAGGCCGTTCGTAGCAACTCTGGAAGTTGGAGTGGAGAGCGCTCCTCAGCTGGCGCCACGATCGGAAGGTGCCGGGCGCCTGGTTGAAGAGCCAGGTGCGGGCGGCGCCGTCCAGAATGGTGGGGAGATAGTTGGCCATCACGGCCTCGTCCCCTCCGGCCGCCAGGATGGCGGTGGAGTAGATGGAGAGGAATTCCGTGGGATTCTTGGTCCCGTCGAACCGCTCCATCATCGCTGGCTTAAACCGGGCCGGCCAGCGTACCCGACGGAGATCGCTCGAGTACGCCGGGCAGCCGTAGGCCGGAAGGCTACTGCCGCCGCTGCTGGCGTCGGAGTCGTCACCAGCCGACAGGGAGAACTCGAGCCGGCGGCGCACCCCGCGTCGACCGTGATGGTTGACGGGAGCGTCGTTGCGGCAGTGTCGCAAGCGGTTGCGGATCTTCTGTCGCCCGAGTTGGACGTCCGGGAGGACTTCCGGCACTGTTGTCCGGCGAGCATCGTCATTACGCCCGGCGGCGACGGGCGAAAGCCCACGCGCCGCCCCTTCTGTCGGGAGGCGGTGAAGATTGCGTTAGGAGCCGAGCGGCGGACCTGCCGGTGAAGCGGCCGGCGATCATGCGACAGGGGGTCGCTGGCCGTCACGGGGCGAGACTCAGAGCCCAGAGAGCTTGCTTGCCACCGGGGTGTGACGCCGTCGGTCGCCTTATTGAGCTCTTCGGCCAGGGACGGTCGAAAGAGGGTCGAGCCGGCCCGAGCGGGGTCAGCCATGACCCGGGCGATGGCCCGCAGGCGTTCTTGGGCAGGTTCGTTCGGACGGGGAGGGCTGAACCGGCCGGACTGGGAGCGGGTCGTACCACGCTCCTCACGCCGAATGGCGGCGATGGCCTGGTCAATGGCGATCTGGGCGAGCCGATGCGCCTCCCGAGGGGTCTCCGGGCCACCGTCGTCCGCCCAAGGGGTTGCCTCACGTCCGTCGGCCGCGAAGGCATGGCGTTCCCGGGGCAGCAAGGAGGGCGAGAGCATGGATGTGGAGCCTTGGCACTCGGGGACAGCGTCCGAGCCCAAGCTTGCCGTTCGTGACATGCTGGTGGTGGGGCTGGAGGTGTTGAGCTGGCCAAGGTGACGAAATTTGGACGAATGAAACTTCGGGCCCCACGGTGGGCGCCAGCTGTCGACGATCGGGACCGTCGACCGCAAAGAAAGAGGGGGAAGGATCGTACGGAGGGCGAGGCCCAGAGCTTCGCTCGTCCGGGTGGCACCCTCGGCGGGCGCACTAAGCAGGGGAACCTGCGCAACCAAACAGGGGACGCGAGGTTTATACTGGTTCGGGACGAACGTCCCTACTCCAGTTCGGGTGATGATACTGTATTGCTCTGGGTGCGAATGACTGCGCGATGTTTACAGATGAGAAGCTAGGGGTGCTGTGTGTGAAAGAAGAAAAAGCCCCGGCGCAGAGGGCCCTGCCCCTCCCTTATATGACCGAAAGGGGCAGGTTACATTGGGAATTGGGAGCCGAGAGGATAAAAGGGGGTCGTGTCAGAAGGCCTTCGTTTTGGTGATTGGTCTTGTCTGGCCTCGCCCACGCCGGGTTGGTAGGCTCTCCGAGCAAAGCGGTCGTCGCTTCCGGGAAACAATGAACCCACTCTCAGAACTGTCCGATGATGACGTTGCCATCCGTGGCCCCATCACGCCTAGGGTGGTGACTCCCATCCGTACATGGTCGGACGATGGACCGAGGTTTTGACTTTGGTGGCCTTCATCGCTTTGGGAAGGAGCTACCGCCTCTGGCGGTCGCTCAGCGGTCGTGATCACCGCACGTGGTAAGCGGTCGTGGGAACCCGATGCTCGATCCTCGACGGAGGCCGGGGTCGGGCTGGTCGTAGGTCGGGGAAGCCCGACCTGTGTCGAAGGTCGAGCGCTCCGCTAGGTCGAGAAAGAGCTCGGGGCGGTCGGCTAGGTCGGGAAAGAGCTCCTTTATGGCCTTGCGGGACCCTTGGTCGGAGCCTGGCTCGGAACAGTCCGATTGGTGCTCCGAGCTGGCGGTCCGGGGACGTCTCCGCCCGAGCTAGGGAACAGTCCCCCGATTTCTAGAGAAGGGCTGCACGAGGGCCCCCCGGGGGGCCACGTGTCGTGGTGGCCGATCCCCGACAATTATCATTTTAAAATTTTATGGGGATATTAGTGATATGTCAAAACCATTTACAAAAAAAATAAAATTTTTGTAATATGGTTTGTTCTATTTTTGATTCGGTTCAAATTTGTCGGTCTGCGTTTTAATAAGACAATAACACTTTATGAATTTTTTTAAAAAATTCACACTTCATAATCATCTAAAGATTTTATGACAACATTACTGAGGTGTCAGAACCATCCACAAAAAACTTCAAAAATTTTCAACTTGTTTTACACTATTTTCTGCTCGGTGCAAATCCACCAAAATCTTAGCATTTCTCGCCGAGATTTCGGCTCAGAGATTTCGGTTAAAAAAATCCGGATTTGAATTTTTATTTTTTTATTTAGTCCAGAATCTGTTCAAAATTCTAAGATCTCGACGAAATTTTAGATTCCGACCACCTTCAAGATGTCAACCGAAAACGAGATTTGAAACCCTATCTTATCACCAAAAATACCCATACGACAGCTAGATTCATCATTAACCGGGCAGCATATATCAGGAGGCAAGGCGCCAATCCATAAAACGCCATCCAAATGAGACAAGAGGACCTATTATGTTCCAAGAATGGTTGTGGGTTAAACTTACACGATAAATCTACCTGACAGTTAGGTTGCACGACTCAACAGTTAGCTTGAAGAGGTTTGGTATTTGACGGTATGGCTTTTAAGTATGAGCGGTGCTGGTCAGGAATAAAGGTGAGAAGGGTGGGTTTGAGATTTTATACTTAATAAGAGGGGTAATTTTCTTTAACTCTAGTGACAAAGTCAAAACCCAACCGTGGGAAGATACCCCAGACCAGCTTTCAGTTTCTCCTAGTATAAATCAACTGCTGGCTTTTGACTTCCTGCTTCGAAGAAAACAACCATTTAGAATAACTTCTAGCTTCCAGGGAGAAGAAGCCGAAACTAAAGCCAATCCAAGGCCTAAATCCTCTTCATACATTCCACTACAGAAGAGCATCCTCTGCTACAGTATCCTGCCACTGGGTGAATCTTAGCCACCCATTCATCAAAACAAACCACCGGATTAATTAATATAGCAGTTATATGCTAAAATGGCACAGCACCCATCCGATGATCTTATATCGATAATGGCACAATGCCACCGTTTTCCTTCATTTCCTCTGTAATCCTCCTTGGTGACATAGTGATGACCCTGCCCAACCAGGGAAGGGAGGGAGGGAGGGAGGGAGGGGAGCACGCGCCTCACGTCCTGTCCTGCTACGCTGCTCTGTTCCCCGCGTATTTATCTAGAACATGTCTTAGATTCTAGATAAACTTTCTCAGGGTTTTGTCCCTTTGGTTTTGGCCTTCGTAGATTAAAAGATAGGTTTTTGACACTGTTTTGATTTTATTCTTAAGAACAAAAATTCCAGGAAAATCACAGAAAAACAAAATCTCAAAATGAAATTAAAATTGATATTTGTATTTCACATTTTATTTGATTTACATTTTTCTGATGTTACAAAAACCGAACGATTTTTAATCACGGTTGGTGACACTCGATCTTCTCCAATGCCGGGGCGCGACAGCTACGATTCCCGGACGGCCGGCAAGTTTGCTTGGGGCGGCAACGCAAGGTGGGCTTCGCGGCGGTCGGCGAGTTTGCGGCAACGGCTGCTGCATGGGGGCAGGCCTCGCGACGGCGCGCGAGTTTGTGGCAAGCGCCAGCGCCTCTCAGAATCTGGCTAGGGTTCCTGTGAAGCTTGCAGCAGGTGCTCCCAGTTTCCTCTTTCTCCGCCAAAAAAAACCCATTTACGCTGCAACCCTGCTCACTATATCAAGAAGAATACACATGTTCTGTATATTATTGCATTAGGATTTCGGAATCTTTGATTGCCCAAATTAACCTGCAGGTGGCCTAGCACAAAGCTGCCAATCTTGTCACTTGATGGGTACCATCACCAGGTAAATGTTGATGTGCACATGATGCATAACGATATGTGTTTATAGGTATTGGAGTGTATCTTTGATCAATGCTCCAGTAAAGCACAATTCCACTCTTCCTAATTGCAAAAATAGGCAAATAACACTGATTTCTGCTCAGAGTGAGATCCATGCCAACCTCTTATGGAGAGATTATCTCTGGTTAAAATAGCTATTGTACTAATTACGTAGTCCCGGAAGGCCAAACCGACCTCCATGCTCTTGAGCATCTCGTCGGTGACCTCCAAGGTCACCCTCTCCTCCCTTTCCCCGCCTAAAAATTCACAAAAAAAGAATAAACAGGTCAGAAATAAAGACCTTGGAGCAAATTCATCAGGCGTTTTGAGAGATTAGGGTCGGATTGAGGAGAACGATCGGGAGGTTTGGGTTCGTACCTGGCATCTTGGCCTACACCGAAGTGGCGGAACGAAGAAACCGAGGGCGTCCAGGGCTGCGGACTCAGGCGGTAGCCCAGAAGCCAGCAGCCGTGAGAGCTGATAAAAAACATGCCTTTATAACCAAAAGGCCGCAAGTGGACATTCGTAGTTCATGAATAGGCATACGAGCTGCACATCCCTTCTTTATGGCATTCAATTCTTTGACTACGTCGTCCACTTTCATTCTTTGCCTTGGGGAGTCCTGGCAGCACATCAGAGCAAGTCTAAATATTGGATAAATGAACAAATCTATGATATCTTGGGTGTTTCCACTGTAGGTTGCAGTAACATCCAATATTTCCAGTAAATTGTTTGTGTTAGAGATAATCACGGATTGCCTCAATATCCAATATCTCAACTTACCAACAGTATAATCTTTCCAAATCTCGGATTTTATTTGGCTATATATGCCAACCTCATTGTACATGTAATCTTTGAACCAAATAGTGCATTTGTCTCCCGTGGTTTTTTCCCGCAAGGGTTTTCCACGTAAATCTTGTGTCTCCCGTTTTTGTGCGTGTGTTTTGGATCTTCAAACCCTAACAAGTGGTATCAGAGCCACAAGCACGCACCTGAGGTTTCGATCTGCGCCCGCCGGCCTTCATCGCGCATAGCGGCGTCCGCCTCCGCTCGTCGCGCGTCGCCGTCCTCTGTGTTCGCCGGCCTCGATCGCTCGTCTCCGCCGCCGGCTCCTCGCGCCTCCACGCGGTTCCTCGGCGTTCGCACCTCGCGTCGGGGCCACGACATCCGAGCTCGCGCCGCCGGTCTAGCGCGCGCGGCTTCCTCGCCGTCTTCGGCGCGACTCCGGTGCTCCTCGGCGCTGCTCTACGAGCCGCCTCGCGCGACCATCGGCCGCAGCGTGCTCTGCGGTTTCCGTGCCAGCGCCCATCCGGATCTTTGGCCTTCGGCCGTGGCTCGAATCGGCTCGCCGTCGCCGGCGATGCGCTTACCGCCTCGCGCGGTGGCTGCGCCGCGGCCGGCCTCCATCCGGCCGGCCCTCCTCCGGCGACCCCGTCACCGACGCCATGCCGGCCTGCTCCTCGTGTTCTCCGGCGCTCGCCCTATGCGCTGGCCGCTCCTCCCGTAGTCGCGTGAAGAAATCACATGAAGAAGCATCTCGTGCGCTAGAAGTGAAAGTGTCTTCGTGAGGAACTCACGTGAAGACTCGTGAAGCAACCGAGAGAGTTTTGATTCTGGACTCCAATCAGATCCCATAAGGGATTTTGATTTTCTTTGGCGTCGACTTCAAGTCCCAAAGCCCGTGCAACTCCAAATCAATCATTGACTTTTCGGTTTTCAAGGCGACCGGTTCTTCCAAATTGAAATTGCTAAGTGCACCCGAAGTGTACCAGAACGTGCAGTAAAAAATTGTCACGCGCTACACCAGGAAGTTTTTTTAGAACCTATCATATTTTCTGATCTGCAATTTTTATTCTCCACCATGTCATCCACTAAATTTGACATTGAGAAGTTTGATGGCAAGATCAATTTTTCGATATGGCAGGTTCAAATGAAAGCCGTTCTTACACAGGTGGGTGTCAGAAAAGCACTGTCAGCTAAACCTGCGACAATGACAGATGAACAATGGGAAGAACTTGACCAGAAAGCTCTCTCCGCCATACAGCTCAGTTTGTCTACAGATATTCTGCGTGAAGTCATTCATGAGACTACCGCCGTAAAACTGTGGCAGAAATTGGAAGACTTGTACATGAAGAAAAGTCTTGCCAACAAATTGCGCCTCAAAGAACGTCTGTACACAATTCGCATGGCGGAAGGTACCTCTATTCAGTCTCATCTTAATGAATTTAATTCACTCATCATTGATCTTGAGAAATTAGAGGTGAAAATTGATGATGAAGATAAGGCTATTCTGTTGGTCGTCTCTTTGCCTGCTACCTTTAAGCATTTTAAGGAAATTATGCTTTATGGCAATCATGATACCCTTAGTTTTGAGAATGTTAAATCAAATTTATTGTCTAAGGAGAAATTTGATATTGATTCTCGTTCTGAAGTTAAGGCTGAGGGGTTAATTGTTAGAGGTAGATCCCCACATAAAGGCAATTATCATAGATCAAAGTCTAGATCTAAATCAAGAGGACGTAAACCCAACAATTTTTGTCGTTATTGCAAGACACCTGGTCATGTTATTGATCATTGTTACAAGTTGAAAAATAGGGCAGATAAAGACAAAAAGACACATTATGATAAACCTGCTGAGGCTAGTCTTGTTGAAAATGAATCTGATGGTGAGGCTCTAATTATCACTTCCAACTTGAAGAACCAAACTGCATGGATTATTGATTCAGCTTGCACTTTTCATATTTGTCCATATAAAGAGTGGTTCTCTACATATGATTCTGTTGGTAGTGGTGAAGTTGTGATTGCTGATGAGTCTCCACTTGAAATTATTGGCATCGGTTCTATTCAAATTAAAACCCATGATGGCATTGTTAGGACTCTTTCAAATGTTCGCCATGTTCCCAGAATGAAAAGAAATCTTATTTCTTTGGGCACCATAGAATCTTTGGGTTATAAATATACCGGTGAAAATGGTGTTCTTAAGATTTCAAAAGGCAACCTTGTTGTTATGAAAGCCAATAGAATGAACAGTCTTTATTACTTGCAAGGTTCTACAGTTACAGGTCCTGCAGCTGTTTCTACAATTGCATCAAATTCTCACATCACCAAGCTTTGGCATATGCGCTTGGGTCACATGAGTGAGAAAGGTATGCATCTTTTATACAAGAAAGGATTTTTACATGATATTGGCAAACTTGATTTCTGTGAACATTGTGTATTTGGCAAACAAAAGAGAGTCAGTTTTTCTGTTTCAACTCATCAGACTAAAGGAATTCTTGATTATATTCATTCGATCTTTGGGGTCGTTCTAGATTTCCTTCTATTGGAGGTTGTGAGTACATGATTACCTTCATTGATGATTTTCTCATAAAGTTTGGGTTTACTTCTTGAAACATAAGAATGAAGCTTTTGGTTTTCAAGAAGTGGAAAGTCTTGGTTGAAAACCAAGCGGCAAGAAAATCAAGAAACTTAGAACCGACAATGGATTGGAATTTTGTAGTGGTGAGTTTGATCAATTTTGTGCTAATCATGGTATTGCAAGACATTTAACTATTCGAGTAAACCTCGTGAGAATGGTGTGGCAGAGCGTATGAATCGCACTCTTTTGGAAAGAGCACATTGCATGCTTTCAAATGCGAGTTTATAGAATAAGCGTGCTTTATGGGCTGAGACTGTTTCTACAGCCTCTTACTTGATTAATCTCTCTCCAAATTCAGCCATTGACTTTAAGATTCCAGAAGAGGTTTGGTCATGTAAACCAGTTGATTATTCTAATTTGAAAATTTTTGGTTGTCCTGCTTATGCTCATGTTAGCGATGGAAAATTAGAGCCTAGAGCAAGAAAATGCATATTTGTTGGGTATGGTTCAGGTGTTAAAGGATATCGTTTATGGTGTTCTGATTCTCGCAAATTAGTCATTAGTCGTGATGTTACTTTTCATGAAGATGCTTTACTTTCACTGGTAGTAGCGGTGATGGTTGTTCATCCACAAATGAATCTGGAATTTCGAAACTCCCGAAAGGAATGCGAATTTGATGTAGTTTTACCTACCATTGATAATGATTCTTCTAGTGGTTCTTCTTCACAACCAATTTCAGCACATAATGGTACTTCGTCACAACCAGTTTCTGCATCTCCTAGTACTAATGATCATTGTATTGCTCGAGATAGACCAAGGAGGAACACTCAATTACCTGCTAGATATCGTGACACTGATAATATGGCCTGTTATGCTCTTCTTGCTGCACAAGATATTTGTGATACTTTTGAACCTTCTTCTTATTCTGAAGCTATCTCATGTGAAAATTCTTCTAAGTGGTTGACAGCTATGAATGAAGAAATTTTGAGTCTTCATAAAAACCGTACATGGGATTTGGTTAAGCTTCCACAAGGTAAGAAACCTTTAAAGTGCAAATGGATTTATAAGAAGAAGGATGGTATTTCTGGAGTTGAACCTGCAAGATGGAAAGCCCGTTTAGTGGTAAAAGGTTTTGACCAAAGAGAAGGTATTGACTTCAATGAAGTTTTTTCTCCTGTTGTGCGCCACTCTTCCATTCGGGTTATGCTTGCTTTTGTTGCTTTATTTGACTTGGAATTAGAGCAACTTGATGTTAAAACTGCCTTCTTACATGGAGATTTAGAAGAAGAGATTTTTATGACACAACCTGAGGGTTTTGCTAATCCTGGAAAAGAGGATTTAGTTTGTCATTTGAAAAAGTCTCTCTATGGTCTTAAACAAGCTCCTAGGCAGTGGTATAAAAGGTTTGATTCCTTTATGATTGCACAACAGTATTCTCGCAGCAATTATGATAACTGTGTTTACTTCAAACAGTTTCCAAATGGTTCATTTGTTTATTTGCTGCTCTATGTTGATGATATGCTTATTATTTCTCATGACAAGTCACTCATTAAACAGTTGAAGGCTCAACTTAGTCATGAGTTTGAGATGAAAGATCTTGGTCCAGCTAAGAAAATTCTTGGGATGGAAATTCAACGTGATCGCAAAGCTGGTACATTATTTCTATCTCAGAAAAATTACATTGAGAAGGTACTTGACAGATTTAATCTTAGTAATTGCAAACCTGTTTCTACACCTTTTGCCTCACACTTTAAGTTATCTTCAAGTCAGTGTCCTATTAATGAAGAAGACAAAGACTATATGTCTCGTATTCCTTACTCTAGTGCAGTTGGTAATCTCATGTATGCTATGATTTGCACCAGACCAGATTTAGCTCATTTTGTTAGCGTTGTTAGCAGATTTATGCATAATCCTGGCAAAGAGCATTGGAATGCAGTTAAGTGGATTCTTCGTTATTTGAAAGGCACTTCTAATTTTGGCTTGTTGTTTGATAAGAATAAAGTGAAGACAAATGATGTTCTTGGGTTTGTTGATTCTGATTATGCTGGTGATCTTGATAAAAGAAGGTCAATTTCTGGATATATCTTCTCTTTATGTGGTTCTGCAGTCAGTTGGAAGGCATCCTTACAGCCTATTGCCGCTCTTTCTACTACTGAAGCGGAATATGTTTCAGCCACTGAAGGCGTTAAGGAAGCTATTTGGTTGCAGTGCGGTTTCGAACTTGGTTTTAAGCAGGATACTCTTCTCGTTTATTGTGATAGCCAGAGTGCTATTTATTTGACCAAGAATGATATGTATCATGCCAAGACCAAGCACATTGATATCAAGTACCACTTTATTCGTGATGTTGTCGCTGAAGGACAAATTGTTGTGGAAAAGATACATACTGATGATAACCCTGCAGACATGTTGACCAAGACACTTTCAAATACCAAGTTCAAGCATTGCCTTGACTTGGTTGTCATTCATGGTGCTTAATTGCCCTTCGGGGTTTTTTTTGGAGACAATTCATTATAGATTTTGAGTCAAGGGGAGGTTTGTTAGAGATAATCACGGATTGCCTCAATATCCAATATCTCAACTTACCAACAGTATAATCTTTCCAAATCTCGGATTTTATTTGGCTATATATGCCAACCTCATTGTACATGTAGTCTTTGAACCAAATAGTGCATTTGTCTCCCGTGGTTTTTTCCCGCAAGGGTTTTCCACGTAAATCTTGTGTCTCCCGTTTTTGTGCGTGTGTTTTGGATCTTCAAACCCTAACAGTTTGGATTGACCATCTTGACGTAGTTAACAAGACTTGCCACACCATTGTTGAAGCTGTCAGTTGGCTTTCTTCCGGTAAACATTTCCAATAGCAACACCCCGTAGCTATATATGTCACCATCCGTGGAGACTTCAGATCCTGAGCCATACTCCGACAACATGTATAAACGAAGGTTTCAGTGGCTACATAACGAGTAGAGAAAAGAAAAGGTGGGTTTCAGTCTACAATCTGACTCGGCTAAATAAAATATTGATATTACTTTTTTTGCCTCTTTAGGTCACACTAATGTACCGTATTATCGATTTATCAAACGAATAATCATTGGAGCAGTCAAAATGAGATGTATCAGCAATAGTCCGAACTAAACAATAATAGCTCACCTGGTGCGACATATCCAATTGTGCCTTTGATTACAAATGAGCTGCTTTCAGTTCCAGCAGGATTTTGTTTGCATGCTTCAGCATGCATTATCTTTGCTAGACCAAAGTCTGTAACATGTGCAACCATGTCATCATCTAGAAGGATGTTGCTTGGTTTAATATCACAGTGAACTATGGGTGGCTCAATATGATGGTGAAGATATTCCAATGCCTCCGCAACATCAAGAGCAATGTACAGTCTTTTCACCAAACTTAGCCTTCTAAAGATTGTTCTATTTGTTGCTGTGTTTTGATGCAGCCACTCATTTAAACTTCTATTGCAAACAAATTCTACGACAAGTGCCTTGAAGTCGTCACCATTACGATCCAAGGTACTGCACACAGTGATCACCTTGACAAGTTTCCGGTATCGAATCCTCCTTAGGGCATCACACTCGTTCAAGAAGCTTCTACTAGCTCCTCGATTACCAAGCTTGAGAACCTTGATTGCAACAGTAACTAAATTCTCATCAAGAACCAAGGTTCCTCTATATACATTACCAAAGCTTCCAGAACCAATCAAATTTGCTGGTGAGAATGATTCTGTTGCTGCATGTATCTCGGCATAGGATATCCTGGTTATCTCATGATTCTCATTAAGAAATAGGTTTTCTTGATCAATAACATTCGGTTTGATCCTTGTCTTACTGAAGCAGTATGCACTTATAGAGCAAATGAAGATCAAATTAAGTTCCAATAATGCAGGGGATTACTACACGCAGTCGATGCTGTGAAGCCTGGTGAAAGCCTATAGATTGGCATGAAGGGAGTTGCAAGAATGAAGGACCACCACATAACATGCTATTACCTGTGAGAGACAATATAGTGGCATTACAAAAGATCCCTGTATTTGGCACTGGACCTGATAAGTTGTTGAAGGAGAGGTTTAGATGAGTTAGAAGTTTAAAGCTCTCTAGGAACTCAGGTATGGTACCTGCAAGGTTATTGTTAGAGAGATCCAACTTTTCAAGGCCTCTCAATGTAATTAGGGCTTTTGGGATTTGTCCTCGCAAAAGATTTCCTTGTAAGTACAGGAAACGCAATTCGACACAACCACTGAGAGAGTCTGGGGTTTCACCAGATAGCTTATTCATTGAGAGGTCAATTGTGCCGAGGTTGTTCAAGTGCCCTATCTGTGTCGAAATGGAGCCATTTAAAGCATTGTTGGAGAGATTGAGAAGTTCTGCCAGGGAGGAAATACTAAGTATTTCATATGGAATTTGGCCCCTCAAGAAGTTAGAGGAAATATCCATGTATCTGAGATTTGTCAGATTACCAAGGCTTGCTGGAATGCCGCCATCCAGAAAGTTATTTAACAGAATGAGATTGTTCAATTGAGTGATATTGCCTAATGATTGTGGAATCTGCCCGTCAAATCGGTTATCGGATAGACCAAGATAATGGAGGCTAGAAAGCTGTCCAATATCCAAAGGTAAGGCGCCCGTGAAAAGGTTGTTAGACAGGTCGAGCTCTTCGAGTTTGTGAAACATCCCTAACTCTACAGGTATGGTCCCAGCTATTTAGTTTTTGCCAAGTACGATCCATTTGAGCTCTTCAGTAAGGTTGGCAATGCTAATTGGCATAGAACCTAAAAAGTTGTTGAGCTCAAGGTCTAGTCCCTCCAAGTTGCTACAGTTGGCTAAGGATGTGAGGAAATCCCAATCCCTAGGGTCTGTTGCTTGGAGCTTATTGTACCCAAAATTCAATCGGGTCAAATGGCCGTGGATGCCAATATCCCGTGGAATCAGACCACGATATCGATTTTCACGAAGTTGCAATACTTCCAGTGCAGATGCATTTGAAACTGAGGCTGGTATTGGGCCATCGAATTGGTTCCGATATGTGCCGAAAAACATTAGCTTTGGAAACTTAAAGCCAATATCAAGTGGCAGGGAGCCTGAGAGCTTATTTCTGCCGACGTTCCAGTTTTCAATGGAAGAAGAAATATTGAAGATCGACGGAGGAACAATACCTTCTAGTTTGTTATCGTGGAGCATAAAGTAAACTAGGTTAGTTAACTTAACTAGAGTTGCTGGGATATGGCCACTGAATCTATTCTTGGCAAGATCGAAGAACGTCAATGATGTCAGGTTGCCCAGCCAGCTCGGGATTTGGCCTTGAAAGTGGTTATTCTCAATGCTAAATGTCGCGAGGGCTGTGAAGTTGGACATGGACATGGGGATATCACCAGTCAGGTTGTTGCTGCGGACACAGAAAGCAGTGAGTTTTGATAGGCGACCCACAGGGGCAGGAATGGAACCAAACAGGTGGTTAAGAGTCAAGTTCATGATGCGAAGCTTTGTGCAACCGCCAAGGCTGAACGGGATCTCTCCTTCCAGGTTGTTGTCCGACAGATCAAGGACGTGGAGGTAGGTGAGGTTGCCGAGCTCGGGGGAGATGATGCCAGTTAGTCCAGAGTCCCGCAGACGAATGGCAGTGACACGGCCAGGGTGGCGGCGCTTGCTGCAGGCCACGCCGGCCCATCGGCAGAAATCTGGCTTCGGCATGTTGGTGCCGTTGCTAGCAGCGTCCCACGAGGACAGCACCCCTCTTGGATCGCTGGTTATGCGGGATTTGAATGACAGGAGAATCGAGAGGTCGCTGTCACTGGTAGATCGGGAGCTGGTTGTGAGCAAGAGGATGTGGGCGAGAAGAGAGAGCATCGAAACCTGCCATGTACATGGCGGGTAAGACACCCTCTTGATCTTCATTCTTCAGCAAGGAGCCGTGGAGGTGGTATATTGTGGTGTTCTACACTTGGTCCTTATAGCCTACCTGCTGCACTCCCATGGCCGTGGTGTGGAAGATGTTGAATATCTGCTACTTAAAATGGGTATTGGTGGTGATGTTGGTGTGTCGTCTCCCCTCCCTCTGAATTATTGAAAGGAACCCAACACTCACGATTGCATTTGGGTCAAACAAGTTAGTGACAGCCATGGAAATACGTTAGAAACCTGACGCAACCAAGCGAGCAAATTGTGAAGGGTAATCGTTTGCGGATTTTTTTTAAGTAATGCATTTTTAAAATGAGGATACTACTAAATCCTATACCGTTGGAATTGATTCCAATGGTATAGCAGGTTTCACAGGTTTCAGAGAATTCAGAGCAGGTTTCATAGGTTTCACCGGCGGCAAAATAGTATAACGGTATACTGTACGTTAGTTTTTCTGTTTTAAAATAGTTCTACAAAAATAATATGTAATTTTTTTAATTGGCGTTTCAATTGGCAAAAATGTACCTCTGTCGCCATCTCAATTGATATTTTATTTTTTTAATTATAAAAATATACTTATGTCGACATTTCAATTGGTGATAGATATCTGTTTTGTCACGGATTGAATTGGTTGACATATTATTGTATTGTGGATTCATTTGGTCGACAAGGCTGAGGCTTGTCTTCAATTTAAATAGCGACATAGGTAAATTTTTGTAATTTTTTTTGTATTATTTTTGTAAAATTATTTAAAAGAATCGAATCCTTTGCCTCGTGGTGATCACCGGGACTAACGAGGTCAAGAAAGAGAAGGCCACCAACACTTCCATACAAATGAAGACGATGCGGACCCCTAACCTTCCTGTCCAACTTGTTTTTCCCCTTCCGCACACCCAAACATTTGTAATTACCGACATTCCTGTTATATATGCGAGTCTTTCCTACCATGTCTTCTCGGCCATGCAGAAATCAACGTTGCATTCATTGGCAAAAAAAAAAAAAAAACAGAAAAGGCAGCACGCATTGAGTGGAACACGATTTCAATATTTTTTTTTCTTTTGTTTGATGGGAAACAACAGTACATGCTTTTTAGTCCGTAAGAGACTCTTGAAAGGTGCTGATGAGTGACGACGGATGTTAACGTATGCGGGGATCGAAAATTCAACTTGTGTCACTTTTTGAATTATTCAAAGGAATCCAAGGCTCCAAACACCCTCACGATTGCATTTGGGTCCAACAAGGAGTAGTGACAGCCATGGAAATATGTGAGGCCTGACGCAACCAACGGAGCAAATTGTAGCTGGCCTAAGCCAATTGCCACCATTTTCCTTTATTTCCTCTATAATCCTCCTTGGTAACATAGTGAAGACCCTGCCCAATCAGGGGAGGGAGGGAGGGGAGAGAGAGAGAGAGAGAGAGTCTCACGTCGTGTCCAGCTATGCTGTTCTGTTTCCCGTCATTTTCTTCTCTTTTTTGGGGCACCCAACAGTGTGCGGCATCGCCCACTTTGTTCGTTGTAGCAACCAAAATTGAACAGACTCGGTAATGAGTTTGGCAGCGTGACTGATTGGCACAAGAGAAGACTGAAAAAATCAGCTCGATCCAGGATATCGAGAAATGAGAATGACTGTAACAAGAGCTGTCCGCTGACGAATGGAAGCCAAAGAACCAATTTGTGAACTACGATCCATCCCACCCCTCAGAAAAAGAAAAAGGATGGAGGCAGGATTCAAAAAACCGAATTTCGAAATTCGTGGTACGAAAATCGCAAAAACCGCTCGAAAATTGTTAAAAACCGAAGAGTTAGGAAATCAATTTTTTTTTTGAAAAATTCCAAAAAAATAGAAAAACCGCGGTTTTTCGTGGAAAACCACTGCCAATTGAATGTTCATCGCAAAACGGTTTTTGACGAAAAACCGAGCGCATAAATTTTTTCAAGATTTTTTATTTTTTAAATTTTTGTTTGAATGGACCGGTTTACCGAACGGTTTTTGATTTCGAACCGCAGCGGTACGCACGAAAACCGCGGTTTTCGACGGTTTTGTGAACCCTGGATGGAGGTCAGTAAATGTGCATCACTAATCTGCTGGATTTGGATTCTCCGACTTGCCTCTTGCCAAGTCAGACAAGCACAGTTTGGTGACTTGCGAGGTTATCAACTGTCTAGTAGGGTGACCCGTGCATTTACACGGCTAAATTTTTTTAACAATTTATAGTATCAAATGATATAACTTATATGTTTGAGAACATATTAACCTAATTTGTAGACTATTTAGATTTTTAAGGCATTATAAACAATAGAAATGACAATAGAAGCTTGAAGAAAAATTCAACGCAAGGGATATAATTAAAGTAAAAGCTTTAATGAAAGAAAATCATTGAGAATAATAAGTTGTTGGGGTTCTTAGAAACGTATCAACTCTCTATCTTGCATAGATCATATAGCTATATACCTCTGTTCTTTCTCTATTAGTAACTCTCTTTTTGTTCAAAATATATGCAACACATGTACCTCTATTTAATCTCAAATAATAAGCTGATTATTTTACATGGTATTAGAGTAAATTGCTCACGTATACACTGATACACCGTGGGCGACTTACTTTGTACGTATCTTCCTCACACGCTGGCTGCCCCGCAAAACCATATGTCTTATATCTCTTATTGATCCCCTTAGAACTTTTCTGCTTCAACCGTGTCGGGCCCCGAATCTGCAAATTCGGACCCTCTGTGTATTCTGTGCTAGTCCAGGATCACGCTAGCACACACAGTCTTACAGGGTTGCACATCACAGACATTCACAGCGATATAAGAATAAATAGTGCAAACATTTATATAAACTAAGTTGTACGACCTTATGGTCTCCTTACATAAAATCAGCCACGCAGGGCTTACATTATTCAGAGTAATTGAAATAGCAGCGGAATAAAAAGAGATAAATGTCGTGGAAGCCTCTATCTTGCCACAGGCAACCGACTGGGCCTGTACCCTAATTGTCCAGATCCTCATTGTACTCCTCCTCCCACGGTGGTGTAGACTCCTCCACTGATGTTGGGGTTGATAAGCAAGGAGGGGTGAGTACACAAGGCACTCAACAAGTAATGCACAGAATGCATCGCTATTACTATATGCAAAGCTTATTCCAAAGGATTGGCTTAAATGGTTCTTTTGCATCAAACAGCATTTTTAAACCAGTATTTCATTTAAAGCAATGAAACAGTTATAAGTAATACTAATTTCTTCAAATAGTTTTTCTTCGAAGATTCCCGGCACACAGCCTTAACAGTTCATTTTCAACATTGGCACATAGCCACCCTTCCCACATTTTATTTTTGAAGATCTACCCCTTGACTGTAATCCCTGAGCAATGCTCAATACCGCGAGCACGGCTATTCGAATAGTTTTGACACTCTGCAGAGGTTGTACACTTTACCCACAAGATACAGCCGCTCACCACACAGGTGATTGTCCGCAACAAAGCTTTTCAGGAACATCTACCTTAACCAAAGAACCTCTTCGGTATTGCCTTCACTATCACTTCCCTCACACAGAGCCGAAGTATAGGACAGGCCAATCACCGTTGGATGGGCACTAAGCCGTAGCACGCGCTCCCTCCCGCATGATATACCCGTGCACGCCACCCCGAGGTATCGGAGGAAAGATATTAGAACCCTAATCAACTAGGTCATCCCATATCGGACATGTGGTTGTACGGTGACTCGGATCAAAGGCTTGCAAGGTGAAGTCCTTAATCGACCAAGGCAAGACTTCCAACACTGACAGTGGCACACACCCAATGTGACACACAGACTCACATCACTCAACAACCCATTGCCACAGGCCCACCGCACCTGACCTCTTACCACTTGCCCCGGTCTAAATCATTTCCCACCCGATTGATTATTGTGCAACACATGCCAAGAATAACTCAACATCGATCTGTAACCACACAGTCTCGTACCTCAATCTCATCATGTGACATCATCACACCACTTTCAAAATACATTCAATATTTCTTTAATCAATATTGTAGCATTTTCCCGAAAGATCATTCATGATTCGTTGCAAGGCTAAGCATCTACTCACGGTCTAGCCTCCCGTGTTGGCACAATATTAACATCCAACTAATATAATCAACCTTAGAGTGATAATGATTTAGGGCATACAATCAATAATTTCAAGGTGGCATAACAAAGTGGGTTGTTTAACTACATTAGCCCAAATTAATTTAAATTCATTTTAAATAAATAAGTATGCATAATTTCAAAGCATAAATTACATTTTAAAATCAGGGATCAAAATGATCAAAGCATCACTTGCCTTCAAAGAGTTGCTGGTCGTGTTCCGAAGCTTGGTCTTGAGTGACGAACTCTTCCTCGAAACCTTCCGGCAAATTTGCGTCTACGCGTACAGACAATACATACAATAAATAACTAATACAGAGGACTAAATGACCTCAAAAATTCAAATAAAATTCATCATTAAATATATCACAATTTTATGAATTTTTAGAAATTTGAATCACCCAAATCTGAGTTAAAATGCAAAAGTTATAGCCATTTGAAGTTTGAATAAAATATGAAATTACAGAAATTAGAAAATCCGATTTTTCCAAATTATTTTTGTACTGAAAAATCGCATTTATGACATCAGCATCGCGTCATGATGACGTCAGCACAGAAAAGAATTTCGGCCAAAATATTTTTATATATAAAAATATTTATGACGTCAGCACGACACGTGGCAGCCTCTGGTGCCGCCACGTCGCCTCGGTCTATGGGCTCGGTTCACGGCTCGGCTCTGGTCTACCGTGGACTCGGTCCACCAGAACAGCGCGTCCACACGGCAAGATTCGAGTCGTTCATTGAATCAACGGTCAGATTTCCTCACACACACCACAGCGCACCGAGATGCGTGCGACACGCGTCGCGCATCCAACTCGGCGACGCCTCGGGCTCCACGCCTCCACGCATCGTACATCCAACGGCGCACCCGAATCCAACGGCTGGCCCCGAATTCAACGGCGTCTCGGTTCATGCGCGGCCACGCGGCAAGATCGCAGCGGTGCGCCCGAAAGCAACGGTCGGATCTGGTCTCCACCCCGGTCAACGAGCACACGCGTCACCACGCGATTCGGCGAGGGTACGGCACCATCTCCGCCGCACGTTCAAATCTGAACAGTGCGGATCCTTAGGGCGAAGCCAGATCCAATCTCTACCGTTTAGTTCTAATCTAACGGCCCACGGTACCCGAGCGGTTTACTGTTCACCCTAGCGACGTGGCGCAATCTTACGCGTTCGCTAACGATCCAACGGCTGAGATCTAAACAAGCACAGAGACTAAATCTAATCACCACCGTTCAATCTAGATCTAACGGTCAAGATCTAATCTAGACATAAACAGAGGTGGAGGCGACGTGGACTCACCTACGCGGTGCGATGAGGATCGAACGGTTGGCGAGGTTCGACGAGGTTGACGACGGTGAAGAAGGAGAGGTTGCCAGAGCTGAGGAAGACGACCTCGACGACGGCGTTGTAGCGGCTCTCCGGCGCGAAGAAATGGCGCGTTCGACGCGTCTCGGCGAGATCGGTACCCCGGTGACCTCGGCAGCGGCGGAGATGAACCGGTGATGGTGGAACGAAGCAAGGATGACGGCGGAGCGAGAGAACAACTACGGCGAGCTCGCTCAGGAGCTAGAGAGGGTCTCGGCGTGCGTGCAAGGAGTCAAAAGACGCGGCGAGAAGATCTCTGCACGACGCCCTCAACGGGAACTTAAAGACTGCCTCGACGTGCGCACTACAGGCGGCGAAACTCACGGGCTTCAATGCCGACGCCTCTTCGGTGATCCCACGAGAACGAAGCGACGTGGCGCAATCCTGGACGTCCGCGCAGCGACGATCCGACGGCGCACGCGTTCGGGCGACGTGGCGCAACGGCAACCGCGGGATTCCGATCGGACGGCTCGGGCTTGGCGGCTAGGGTTTCGCGAACTGGCTGGCTGAGCACGATCTTTGGGCCGCCCAGTACTATTCATCCGGTTTTTTAAAACATTTCTGATTAAAAATAAATCAGATAAATAAACAAAGCCTAAATAAATAGCAAAAACACCCGGAAAAATCCAGAAAAATTCTATAAAATATTTTGAGACATTTGGAACTCAAATAAAATATTTTTAATAAAACTTTACATAAACTTTTCCATTATTTAATTGATTTCAAGAAAGGTCAAATATAAATAAATCCAATTAAATTTTAATAAATCCCCAAAAAATCTCAAAAATAAAAAATACTCCAAAATTTAAATTAGAGGAAAATTTAGGGTGTTACAAACCGCCAATGGCAAACCTAATTTTTTATCGATCCATCTCAATTGCTACCCTTTTAATGCAATACTCTATCGTATAACTATTTTCTTTTTCTCTTCAATTATTACTTAATTGTGAACGTTTCGACATCAATATGCAATACATATATGTACAAGTATCGCTTATCCCTACTGGGGACACTCGTCATGCTCTCACCAGTAGCCCCAAGCCTATTATGCTCTAACTAATGGCCCCAATCCTCTTCCATAGAGTATCGTCATCTCCACTCTGAGTTTTTTTGCAACTTGTTTTGATTAAAACGAATTCATGCATGCATATACACATGCAAAATATATGCTTGATTTATGCTTGTCCCATATCGCTCGCTTCTCTTATTCAATGTTTGCCAACTCAACGATGTTGCTTCTTCACTAACACGGCGACCTCCTATCTTCTATGATGCTAGTATATTTGCTTTAGTCGTTATCTAACAATATGAAGAATCTTTCCACCATTGTGTGTGATGTCATGTCCCTTAGCAGCGATGGCATATTTCTAGCTACCTAATAGATATATATGTATCCTCTGTGGCTCGTCTTCTATGCAAAGCTTCATCTCCTCTCTACCAGGGTCTTTCCATCATCAAGCTTCTTTTGCTACTGACTTCTTCAACAATGCAGATGCTCACCACTCATCACTACTTTTGGCTCCTTCAGTTTTGACCTTTCTCTTTTTATTTTATTTTTATTCCAAATTTTAGTTATTTTTTATTGAATTCATACAGAAATCCAATAGATAATATTTTTTTAATTTTTATGCCGAGTTATATTTATTTAGGGATTTTATTTATAAATTCATATGGAAATTGAATTAGAATTCTTGTGCAAAAAAATTAGCATTTTTTGTTTATTTGTATTCCAAATTATATTTGTGTGTTGTTGGATCATACATGACATAGATTTTTTTAATATAGTTTTAGGTTGGAATCGTATGCGAATCTAATTGGTCTTTTGTTTTGTTTTATTTTTATTCCGAATTTAAGCTATTTAGGGATTTTACTTTAGAGTTCATATAAATATCAAATTGCTAATTGTATCTTGTTTTTATTCTAAATTTTAGTTTTATGTTGGTATTCGTATACAAATCTAATTACTAATTTTCAATTGATTTTTGTTTCGATTTTATTTTTATTTTAATGTTCGTATGGAAATTAAATTGTTAATTTTATTTTATTTTTACAGGGAATTTTGGCTTTTTATTGTACTTGATGTGGACTCATTATGTTAATCTTATGGAAATCAAATTTCTATTTTTTATTTTTCATTCTAAATTTCAGTTTTCTATGTTGGAACTCGCATACAAATCCAACTACTAATTTTTATTGTAAATTTAAGTTTTATTTTGATGTTTGTATGGAAATCAGATTACTAACTATATTTTCTTTTTTTATTCTATTTTTTAAAAAAATTTATTCTGAATTTTAATCTTATTTTGATATTCGTATGTAAATTAGATTATTAATCATCTTTTATTTAATTAGATTATTAATTATCTTTTATTTTTTGTTTTTATTTTTATTTTTTTATTGTACTTGGACTCTTTCTTTTAATTGGATGGAAATCAAATTTCTGATTTTATTTTATTTTTATTCTGAATTTTAGTTATTTTTGCATTGTGCATGACATAAACTCTTTCTTGTATTGTACATGATACAAACTCTTTCTTTTAATCTAGTCCGTTATAATCTGGACCCATCATAATCAACGATGTAGATATTTCTTTTTTTCCTCCGATTAATGTTGGAATTTCTAACCTTGAGAGCTAAGTTTTTTTTGCTTTTGCTTTAATATTATCAGATGCTACAGTGCTAGCTAAAGTGATTTGCAGTCATCTCTTACTGCTTTGCAGTATTCAGCCCTGTTCACCAGTGATTTACCTCTATAACGTCAGAGGATCGGGATCCCGAATCTGCTATCCTATATTCCTATAGCAATTAGGTTTTACAGGTAGATTAAATTGAACAAACCATGATGCACAAAACACCGTGGGAAAGCGAAACAAACGGGAACATATTTGCATGTAAGTATGTAAAAAATTCATATGCAATGCTTTGACATATCGTGTGATGCCAACGCAAAGACCAGCCCACAAAAGTGGTAGCACCAAATGGCGAACATCATTCCGTGCTGCAAAGATATTGAAGTGGTTAGTTTGTACATATTTTCCATGAGTTGATGTAAAAATATGGTTACAAAAGCTCGTAGAATCGATTTACAGGTCGATAAAGCGCAACTTTCCCATTAATTCACAGAAGCATGGAAAGGACTGAATTAAACTTGTCCATAAGTGGATTTGGCCCAGTGACTACATTGCACCGATTGCGCGACGGCCGGCAAGTTTGCATGGGGTGGCAAGGCAAGGTGGGCTTCGCGGCGGTCGGCGAGTTTGCGGCAACGGCTGCTGCATGGGGGCAGGCCTCGCGACGGCGCGCGAGTTTGTGGCAAGCGCCAGCGCCTCTCAGAATCTGGCTAGGGTTCCTGTGAAGCTTGCAGCAGGTGCTCCCAGTTTCCTCTTTCTCCGCCAAAAAAAACCCATTTACGCTGCAACCCTGCTCACTATATCAAGAAGAATACACATGTTCTGTATATTATTGCATTAGGATTTCGGAATCTTTGATTGCCCAAATTAACCTGCAGGTGGCCTAGCACAAAGCTGCCAATCTTGTCACTTGATGGGTACCATCATCAGGTAAATGTTGATGTGCACATGATGCATAACGATATGTGTTTATAGGTATTGGAGTGTATCTTTGATCAATGCTCCAGTAAAGCACAATTCCACTCTTCCTAATTGCAAAAATAGGCAAATAACACTGATTTCTGCTCAGAGTGAGATCCATGCCAACCTCTTATGGAGAGATTATCTCTGGTTAAAATAGCTATTGTACTAATTAACCAAAGGAAATACCTAATGTTTGAGTTATTTCACCAGGGTGAAGTTTTTTGACAAATAATTTGGGTTTCCTTGTTCCAGTTGTTTGATTAAGCTGTAGTCACCACTCAAGTAAACAGTGGATTTTGTTGCATGAACGGACTAACTCAGTGGACAAGTATTATTTGGTACATGAGGCCCAAAAGTATATTTAAACCAAGGATAGTCCCTTTATTTTACAAATAGGAAAAGGAATTAAACATACTAGATGAAACGGGAAGCAAAAATGGTGACAATATAATTGACTTTAGAATCATAAAAAACATGCCTTTGTAACCAAAAGGCCGCAAGTGGACATTTGTAAACATGTAAAACTCATTATAACACTTCATTGCTTGCCCACATTATGTGGTTGCTCGTAATTCATGAATAGGCATATGAGCTGCACATCCGTTCTTTATGGCATTCAATTCCTTGACTACATCGTCCATTTTCATTCTTTGCCTTGGGGAGTCCTGGCAGCACGCCAGGGCAAGTCTAAATATTGGATAAATGAACGAATCTATGATATCTTGGGTGTTTCCACTGTAGGTTGCAGTAACATCCAATATTTCCAGTAAATTGTTTGGATAGGCCATCTTGACGTAGTTGATAAGACATGCCACACCATTGATGAAGCTGTCAGTTGGCTTTCTACCAGTAAACATTTCCAATAGCAACACCCCATAACTATATATGTCACCATCCGTGGACACTTCTGATCCTGAGCCATACTCTGACAACATGTATAAACGAAGGTTTTAGTGGCAAAATAATGAGTAGTGAAAAGAAAAGGTGGGTTTCAGTATACAATTTGACTCGGCAAAATGAAATATTGATATTAGTTTTTTCTTCTTCTTTAGGACACACTAAAGTACCGTATTATCGATTTATCATACGAATAATCATTGGAGCAAACAAAATGAGATGTATCAGCAATAGTTCTAATTAAACAATAATAGCTGACCTGGTGCGACATATCCAATTGTGCCTTTGATTATAAATGAGCTGCTTTCATTATCTTGTTTGCATGCTTCAGCATGCATTATCTTTGCTAGACCAAAGTCTGTAACATGTGCAACCATGTCATCATCTAGAAGCATGTTGCTCGGTTTAATATCACAGTGAACTATGGGTGGTTCAATATGATGGTGAAGATATTCCAATGCCTCTGCAACATCAAGAGCAATGTACATCCTTTTCATCAAACTTAGCCTTCTGAAGATTGTTCTATTCGTTGTTGTGTTTGGATGCAGCCACTCATTTAAACTTCCATTGCAAATAAATTCTAGGACAAGTGCCTTGAAGTCGTCACCATTACGATCCAAGGTACTGCACATAGTGATCACCTTGACAAGTTTCCGGTGTCGAATCCTCCTTAGGGCATCACACTCGTTCAAGAAGCTTCTACTAGCTCCTCGATGACCAAGATTGAGAACCTTGATTGCAACAGTAACTAAATTCTCATCAAGAGCCAAGGTTCCTATATATACATTACCAAAGCTTCCAGAACCAATCAAATTTGCTGGTGAGAATGATTCTGTTGCTGCATGTATCTCGGCATAGGATATCCTGATTATCTCATGATTCTCATTGAGAAATAGGTTTTCTTGATTAACAACATTCGGTTTGACCCTTGTCTTACTGAAGCAGTATGCAGTTATACAGCAAGTGAAGAAGATCAAAGTTCCAATAGTGCAGAAGATTAAGATATGCAGTCGATGCTGTGAAGCCTGGTGAAAGCCTATAGATTGGCATGAAGGGAGTAGCAAGAATGAAGGACCACCACATAACATTCTATTACCTGTGAGCGACAACATAGTAGCATTACAAAAGATCCCTGTATTTGGCACTGGACCTGATAGGTTGTTGAAGGAGAGGTTTAGATGAGTTAGAAATTTAAAGCTCTCTAGGAACTCAGGTATGGGACCTGCTAAGTTATTGTTAGAGAGATCCAACTTTTCAAGGCCTCTCAATGTAATTAGGCCTTTTGGGATTTGTCCTCGCAAAAGATTTCCTTGTAAGTACAGGAAACGCAATTCGACACAACCACTGAGAGAGTCTGGGATTTCACCAGATAGCTTATTCGTCGAGAGGTCAATTGTGCCAAGGTTGTTCAAGCGCCCTATCTGTGTCGAAATGGAGCCATTTAGAGCATTGTTGGAGAGATTGAGAAGTACTGTCAGGGAGGAAATACTAAGTATTTCATATGGAATTTGGCCCCTCAAGGAATTACAGGAAACATCCATGTATCTGAGATTTGTCAGATTACCAAGGCTTGCTGGAATGCCGCCATGCAGAAAGTTATTGAACAGAATGAGATTGTTCAATTGTGTGATATTGCCTAATGATCGTGGAATCTGCCCATCAAATCGGTTATTGGATAGGTCAAGATCATGGAGGCTAGAAAGCTGTCCAATATCCGAAGGTAAGGTGCCTGTGAACAGGTTGTTAGCCAGGTCGAGCTTTTCGAGTTTGTGAAACATCCCTAACTCTACAGGTATGGTCCCAGCTATTTGGTTTTGGCCAAGTCTGATCCATTGGAGCTCTTTAGATAGGTTGGCAATACTAATTGGCATAGCACCTAAAAAGTTGTTGTGTTCGAGGTCTAGTTTCCCCAAGTTGCTACAGTTGGCTAAGGATGTGAGGAAATCCCAATCCCTAGGGTCTGTTGCTCGGAGCTCATTGTACCCAAAAGACAATACAGTCAAATGGCCGTGGATGCCAACATCCCGTGGAATCAGACCACGATATCGATTTCGACCAAGAAGCAACAATTCCAGTGCAGATGCATTTGAAAAGGAGGCTGGTATTGGGCCATCGAATTGGTTCCGATATGTGCTGAAAACCTTTAGCTTTGGAAACTTAAAGCCAATATCAAGTGGCAGGGAGCCTGAGAGCTGATTGAAGCCGAGGTCCCAGTATTCAATGGAAGAAGAAATATTGAAGATTGATGGAGGAACAGTACCTTCCAGTTTGTTTTCGCGGAGCATAAAGTAAACGAGGTTAGCTAACTTACCTAGTGTTGCTGGGATATGGCCACTGAAGCCATTCTTGACAAGATCTAAGTCCGTCAATGATGTCAGGTTGCCCAGCCAGCTCGGGATTTGGCCTTGGAAGTAGTTGTTCTCAATGCTAAACATCGTGAGGGCTGTGAAGTTGGACATTGACATGGGGATATCACCAGTCAGGTTGTTGCTGCGGACATTGAAAACAGTGAGTTTGGATAGACGACCCACAGGGGCAGGAATGGAACCAAACAGGTGGTTAACACTCAAATTCATGATGCGAAGCTTTGTGCAACCGCCAAGGCTGAAAGGGATCTCTCCTTCCAGGTTATTGACTGACAGATCAAGGACGTGTAGGTAGGTGAGGTTGCCGAGCTCGGGGGAGATGATGCCAGCTAGGCCAGAGCCCCGCAGACGAATGGCAGTGACACGGCCAGGGTGGCGGCGATCGCTGCAGGCCACGCCGGCCCATCGGCAGAAATCTGGCTTCGGCATGTTGGTGCCGTTGCTAGCACCGTCCCACGAGGACAGCACCCCTCTTGGGTCACTGATTATGCGGGATTTGAATGACAGGAGAACCGAGAGGTCGCCGTCACTGCTAGATCGGGAGCTGGATGTGAGCAAGAGGATGTGGGCGAGAAGAGAGAGCATCGAAACCTGCCATGTACATGGCGGGTAAGACACCCTCTTGATCTTCATTCTTCAGCAAGGAGCCGTGGAGGTGGTATATTGTGGTGTTCTACACTTGGTCCTTATAGCCTACCTGCTGCACTCCCATGGCCGTGGTGTGGAAGATGTTGAATCTCTGATACTTCAAAAGGGTCTTGGTGGTGATGTTGGTATGTCGTCTCCCCCTCCTCGGACAAGTCAGGCACACCGCCAGGTTAGCCTCCGCGTGATAACCGTCCGCAGTACGCAGGCCGCAGCCACAGGCAGTGCCCTCCCTTATAGCATGTACAATGGGCTGTCTACTATTTAACATACGATCTTATAGATAGCTTTCTATTTTATATACCACTGTATAGACGGTCTGTTAATTGAATGAGAAACTATTACAGACAACTATATAGATGATTCATTGTATAAATTATTTTTAGTGTTGTTTGTAAATGATGTGAAGATATATTACAGGTCTGCCCCCAAAAACCCCGCCCTATTATCCATTTGTTCCTTCTTAGGGCTTGTTTGTTTTTACTTTTGATTCTGGATTCTGACCCTAAAAGTAGAATAAAAAACAAATAGTCTGATTTTAGGAATCGATTCTCACAATTCAGCGCACCCATATACACTAGAATCTACAATCCACTTTTATATATGCTTTTGGATTCTAGCTTTTGGAGAATCAGCTTCTCTATAACCATAATCTAGAAACAGTTTTTAGAGAATCCAAAGTAAAAACAAAGAGACCCTTGGTCATTGTGCTTTGCTTAAAGAGCATTTAGGGAATATTGTGGTTAATGGTCTTAATCTTATAGAAATTTCAGTTCTTTACTCTTCTCAATCTTGTGAAAATGTCAGTTCTTGATTCATCTCAATATTACAGAAGAATCGGTTTTTGATTTCTCTTATTGTATTAAGAATCGAACCAATTGTTCGCATGCTCTGCTCATTCTTGGATGGCTATTGAAGTCTTGTGTTACTAGATGTGTTTGTTGTAGGGAGGGCCCTAGATGAGGTGATTAAATGGCACAGCCTGTTAAAAATCAGTGGAAGCAGGCAACAGGTCTAATTACCTGTTTATAGTTGAATTGGATTAGATGATTGATTGCTTTGATGGATTTTTTTTTCAATATGTAAATTTGTCCAAATATTTTTTTTTGTTGAATTGGGCATTGATTTGAACCGGTGCCTTTCCATTGTTTGAGATGCAATAACACTCGAGGTAGTAAAAAAAAATTCGCTGCACGTTTTCACTGTTGTCATTTTATTCCGAATATTTCGTGGGCTACTTTTTAAAAAAAACAAACAAGGAATTAAAAAAAACAATGCCGCACCAGTACTTCGACGCGCCCACCCTCCCACCGTGGAAATATTCCGTGTTGCTCTGCTGGTTCGCGGAATACAGTAATACAATGTCCTACAGTAATTTTTTAAAAAATAATAAAAATTATTTGTTGCTCCTAAAAATTCAAAAACAGAATTCTAGAAAATTCAATAAATACGATGTCTGAATTGTTAAAAAATAAATATATGGTTTTATTATCTCAAAAATTTACATTAACATACTAAAGCCATTATTAACTTCTGGTAAAAGTTTCAAAAATTTTGAACAATGTTTTGGTCCTCATAAAAATTTAAAACAAAGAAGGAGAAAATTAGCTGTTCGGGCTGTCAGAATTTTTATAATTTTTTCACAATTCTTTTAATCTAAAAAATTTACACGATGTTGATAACTATCGTGAAACTTAAAATAAAAATTATCAAACAATTTAGACATAATTTAAAAAACCATTTAATGCGAGTTTCATCACTGACCAAGGGATGAACCTCACCTCTCTCTCCATCATGGCCAATTAGGGCCCTCCCACAGAGGGGTTTACCTACTACCTCGTTGCCTTCGCCTGTAAAGCTAGCTGAGCTCAAGCCCCTACATCCTCACTCCATTCATCCATTTTGGAGCTATGCTGCCTCCATGCTCGGCTCCAGCCACCATGAGCTGCCGCTCCTCGCTGTTGCGCTGCTGATACAGGTCGTCCTAGCTCAAGCCATCACCACCTATAGCATCAATGAAGTCCTAAGGTTCTATTTTGATCATCGCCCCTTCTTCCCTATGCTTGCACTACAGCCGGCCAAGCTCACAGAGGAGCTACCCATGGCGCCTGGGAGCAAGTCGGCTCCTCAGTTCTGGTTTTGTTCTTCTGACTAGTGGGCCCTCCATCCATCTAAAGGTGAGGACAATAAGCATATTTAGTTAATTGTCATGGCAAGTGGGATCAATGTTTGTGCCTAGTTGGTTAGCCCAAAATTTAAAATTAAGAGGAGGTAGGTTCATAACCTATAGCTTAATTAGAATTTATAATTAGAAATTGACTTAATTGTTTTGATTAATCCTTTAAATCAAATATCAAGACCATAAGTTAAATAAAATTTGACTGAGCTTAAATGAACTTCGTTATAACCTTGTCCTAAAATATACATATATATATACCCTATAAAGACACTCATGCAAATGTAAAACATGCCTTAATTATGAAACAATAAACATGAGACTAGCTCCAATATTTTCCAGAGGTTAGGACCCTCTGATGCTGTAAAGGTAAAAGTATTTAGACATATTTTGCACTTAATTCTTTCAAAAAAACCCTAGAGGTCAGGACCCTCTGATGCTTTAATGATACGATAATTTCTAGAGGTCAAGGCCATCTGATGATATGAAGGTAATTGTATGCAGACGTAATTTGCACTTAATGCACCTTCTTATAATATGAACTTTGAGAATTCATAGTATGAATAGCAAGTTTAAAAATTGAGAAACCAGCACTTAAAATCTTTTTATCACCAGACCTTGTATTTTAATTCATATTTGAATTTGATGTTATTTGACATCTTTTTGCCTCTTACTATTATTGCTTTTGTTTTGCTTTGCGACGCATGACGTGTAGACTCCGACGTTTCAGACACCACCGTCAACAACCTCGACCTTGATCTTGACACCAACTAGCAAGGCAAGCACTCTCTTTGATCATGTTGATCCCAATATTTAGAAATTGTTTTGTTAAATCTCTTTATGCATGAGTATATTTTCAGTAAATTCGCTATATTGTGATATTGATAGATATAACCTTTATTGATGGAACATGCTTAATAAATATTGACATGACATCCTTTGTAGCCATAAGTTAGGGACAGACATTTAATAATGTCAAATAGGTATACTCAATTATATTTGCGCATGCTTGGCCATGCTTAGATTGGGACATGAATGGTTGGTTACACTGTTCGTGATGGAAATAGAATATTGGACATGATGGAAAATGTGAATAATGATGTTTTTGGTCAAAATTAAAATAAAATTATGATTTTAATACGAGCAAGCTATTGGCAATAGTCGGATGTGTATGGGACTTGCACGTAGTGTAGGGGAGATTATCGCTTAGGTCGGATTAAAGACCGAACGTAGTATTGTATGGTCCAAGGGATATCCGTACAACCATAAGTGCTGTCATGGGACAACCATAAACTAATTAAGTTATATAGTTTAATTTTACACATTGGAAGGCTAGAGTAGCATATGCATTCCGGGTAAGTTTGGTTGTAGATGTTTCTACATACCAATACAACAGTATACATCGTGCTATGATAGGGGAAGTGGGGACTCAACAAGAGCAAACTATTGAGAGTACAATATTATACAAATATCTTCCGCTGTTTTAGAACACGGGGAAGTGAGGACTCATCAGGAATAGCCTGTCGAGAGTACAATATGTGTACAAATATCTTCTGCCGTCATAGAAAGAGTTTATCATCATCGGGTTGATGCAAAGTTAACTTGGATAATGTAAATATTTTCTTCATGAACATTCTAACCACACTCCAAAGGAGCGTGAAAATAGTGGCAAAAAGAAAAGGTCATAATTTATTGGTAAAGTTGTACACCTCTTCAAAGTTTAAATCTTTTCGAAAAGCTATACCAGCGGTTATGAGAGACTTGGTGAGCTGACACTAGTTAGATGATTTTCATATTTTTATAAAAATGGATTAGAATTGAAAATATGTATTGGAAAGCTTACCCTTCAAATGATTCAATACTATGCCATGTGTTGGCGAAGACTGGTTTTATGCCATGTGTTGGCAAGGAATGATTTGAATTGTTGCTCATGTTACGGAGGACTGTGAGTTGCGATATTTATGCTTACATACTTGTTATTTTATATACCTGTCAAATTACTTTTACAAAATTCCGTTTGCAATCTATTATTCAATATTTACAATTCAAATTGGCTTTATGCAAAATAACTGTAGAAGCCTTTTCTTGATACAGTCTGTATTTATGATAAATTTGTAAAATCTTACGGAGTACGTAATATACTCACCCTTATTGTTTATAGGTAAAAAATCAAAACACTCCGACAAAACAGTTTATAACGCAGGTCACGGACAGCCATGTTGGAAGTACCATGCAACTTACTATATATTTCTTCCGTTAGAGCGCACTTGTTATGGTGAAAGGTGAGTGATCGTACTCGTCTTCGCTGCAAAGTTACGATAATACCCAAACACAGTACTACATTTAGTACAGAATAGATGCTATCTTATCACCAAAAATACCCATACGACAGCTAGATTCAGCATTAACAGGGCAGCATATATCGGGAAAGGCACCAATCCATAAAACGCCATCTATATGATCCAAGAGGACATATTATGTTCCAATAATGATTGTGGGTTAAACTTACACAATAAATCTACATAAAAGTCCTAAAGCTATTAGGCCTTGTTTGGTGCAGATGTATCTTTTTTGGAAAGTAGTTTTCAACTAGGTTGTATAGCTGAAGAGCTATACGGCTAAACAGTTAAGTTGAAGAGGTTTGATATTTGACAATCTGACTTTTAGGTACGAGCAGTGTTGGTCGGGAATGAGGGTGAGAGGGGTGGGTTTAAGATTTTATACTTAGTAGGAAGGGTAATTTTCTTTAACTCTAGTGATAAAGTTAAAACCCTACTATGGGAAGCTATATCGGGCCAACTTTTAGTTTCTTCTAGTACAAATCGGTTGTTGGCTTTTGACTTCCTATTGCGAGGAAAATAGCTGTTTAAAATAGCTTCTGGTTTCCGGAGAGAATAAACCGAAGCTAAAGTTAATCCAAAGCCATAAGTCTTCTTCAGACATTCCACTACATAAGCGCATCCTCTACTACAGTATCCTACCATTAGGTGAATCCTAGCCACCCATTCATCAAAACAACCCATCGGATTAAATAGTACAACAGTATATGCTAAAATGGCATAGCACCCATCCGATGATCTTAGATCGATAATGGCACGGTGCCCACTGTAAAGCAATGGAAGAGGATCGGCATCCCTCCGCTACCATTGTAGTTCGCCCAAGCCAATTGCCATTATTTCCCTTCATTTCCTCTGTAATCCTCCTTAGTGACATAGTGAAGACCCTGCCAAATCACGGAAGGAAGGGAGGGGGAGACAGAGCCTCACGTTCCTGCTATGCTGTACTATTCCCAGCGCATTTTCTTCTCTATTCCGGAGGCTGAGCTACAAGCCCCCCAAAAAGGCTGGTTGCTAAGCTGCTTCACAGCGTAGTCTTCCCCAAAGCTAACATAAAGCTAAAGCCGGAGGAGAGGTGCTTTTGGGGGGCTTCGAGCGCTCGATCACCTGGCCTCGTCTTTCTTGCGCTCGGCCTCCTTCCCAGTCGCTGGCCTCCTTCTCAGTCATCGGCCTCATCCTTCCCGCCACTCCACCTCCTCCTCAGTCGCCCCCCACTCCGCCTCCTCCTCGGTCGTCGGCCTTGTCCTCCCCGCTGCTCCGCCTCCTCCCTGGTCGCCCACCTCTGCCTTGGCCCGCCTCTTCCCCGCTAGGCCACCTCACCGGCTCGGCCTTCGCCCTGCCATGGAGGCCTGCTGCCTCCTCAGCCATCTCCTCCTCCCAGCTCACCTCCGTCCTAGCCCACCCCTGCCTCGCTCAGTCTCCTCCCCGCTCGGCATCTCAAAAAAAGTCAGCAAAAAGTCGGTTTGTCAAACGGCACCTTAAGAAAAGCCACAATCGTAAGCTACAACTGCTTTTCAGTCCAGCAAATCAAAAATAGCTTTTCAGTTGAACCGTAGCCCCCTAACAGGACCTTCGCCACCCAACAGTGTGTGAAATCACCCTTGTTGTTGTTATTGTTTTTAGGTAAAGAATCAAAACACCCCGACGAAACAGTTTACGACGCAAGTCACGGGGAATGTTATGACGAGTTTTTCTAGGGATTGTACCTTGTCAGTTGCTTGAGGATTATGTGGCATGCTACGAGACTTTTGAATTTTCGCTGTAGCTTTTTTTTTTGCCTTTTAAGACTGTTGTATAAGCTCCTTCCGTTATTATATGTAATATATTGTGTATGAATGTGATTTTAACTTTGTAAATGTACGTACTAGTCACTGATTATAGGGTTAGTAATGAATGCACATAGAACCCATTGCTGGTATTCTGTACCAAAAATAGGGGCCTCGTAGCCTCCTCCCCCTGTCGCTTGCCTTTGCCTTGACCTGCCTCCTCGCTCGGCCTCTGCCCCGCCTTGGAGGCCCATTGCCTCCCCGATCGTCTCCAACTCCCCGCCCGCCTACGCCCCCGCCCACCTCCGCCTCGCTTGATCTCCTCTCCTCTCGGTATCACAAAAAAAGCCAGCAAAAAGCCAATTTGCCGAACGACATCTTAAGAAAAGACACAACTACCAGATACAGTTGTTTTTTAGTCCAGCAAACCAAAAGTAACTTTTCAGCCAAACCGTAGCCCTCCAACGAGACCTTGGCCACCCAACAACGTGCGAAATCAGCCGCTTTGTTCGTTGTAGCAATCGAAATTGAACGGACTCGGTAATTAGCTTGACGGCGTGACTGATTGGCACAAGAGGAGTGCAAAAATCAACTTGACGCAGGACATCGAGAAAAGAGAATGGTTGAAGTTAAGGGTGATATAAACCCATTTCATACTCCGTCACAAATCTAATAATATACGAAGTCTGCTATGTATCATTATAAATATATCTCTATAGCTTAGAGTAAAAGTAAGAGTTTCATTATAAACATCACTTGGGACGGTTTGTTTTTGCTTTGGATTCTCTAAAAACTGATTCTGGATTGTGGTTATAGAGAAGCTGATTCTCTAAAAATTGAAATCTAAAATCACATATGAAGTGGATTGTGGATTCTAGTATATATATGGATGGGCTACATTGTGAGAATCGAATTTTAGAATCAGGCTATTTGTTTTTTATTTTGCTTTTAGAGCCAGAATTCAGAATCAAAAGTAAAAACAAATAGACCCTTAATATATTAATTACTTTCGTGCATCTACGATTCTTTTCCCGTAAAAGTTTTTCACGTAAAAACATGTATATCATATATTTTTTTTACGTAATATTTTGTAACCCCCGTGGTATTAGAGTTCCAATTAAAAAAGGGAGAGAGGTCTGGCGTCTCATGTCGGCGATTCAACGTTCTCATCGAATTCGATCGGAGTTCTCCGTCGCGTCAAAATCCGAGCCGGGCCAGCGCAAGAAAACGTGAGACATGATGCAGCAGAAGCCGGGTCACGGACAACGTCACGCGCGACGCAAGAGTTGCAGCAACGCATCACATGCATTGATTACGTTTGGTGGTTGGCAGCCGAACATAGCAATCAAAAGGAAAGAATTCCGAAGGGACAGTCGACAGTGTTTATCGAGACAACTAGGAATTTTTTCGCGGCGTGCCACGCCGCGGACGTCATTTTCTACACGAGAAAGATGAGTTTTTTTTCGGGAAAAAGGCCTAAACGTAATGGTAAAGAAAACGCGGGAAAAATGTAAGTTTTTTTGTGAAGAAGGATCCGAACGGCTCTGTGGCTGCGAAAAAGGACCTAGACGTAATTTTGGTTGCGCGGAAAAGGACCCGAGCGAAAGGCCTAAAAACGCATAAAGGACCTAAGCGTAACATATTTTTTTTTAAAAAGGACACATGACGTAAGTTCAAAGGACCTAGACGTAATTTTGCTTTTGTGGAAAAGGACCCGAGCGCAAGCCTCAAAAACGCATAAAGGACCAAATCGTAATATATATTCTTTTTTTTGGAAGGAGGACCTGTTCGTTATTTTTTTTCGGACAAGGACCAGTTTGTAATTTTTTTCCTTGAAAAGGACCTATCCGTAATTTAAAAAAGGACCCATCCGTAAAAAAATTTCGGCTCGGGTGTGGAGAGAATAAATAAAAGGACATCCAAAATTAGGGGTGAAAATGGATCGGATACAAACGGATATTACTCTTTTTCTATTTTAATCTAATTTTTTTCTAGATTTAGAATCGGGTACGGGCTAACCGGATACGGATACGGATTCGGGTTATTTGGATACGACTATGGGGCGGATATGTGACGAATTCGGTTCGAAAACGGATAAAGATATACGGATAATGCACGCATATATAGAGTAATATATATTGAATTAAAACCATACGATTACATGACTATAGTAACAAATTATATATCAATTAAATTCAACAAACATCGTAGAAAGAATATGCTATTTGAGGATCAATAAAACCAACTAATTATTAATGTAAATGGGATAATATGGAATTTTTTTTTGATGAAAATGGGCTAGGATTTGCTGATATCCGAATAGAAAAATCCGAATATCCGATCCGATATCCGAATAGGAAAAATCCGGATATCCGAATAGAAAAAATCCGAATATCCGAATCCCGTCCCGTATTTACCGGATATTGGATGCTCCGGATCCGATCCCGAATCCGGATTCAAGTATCCGGATCCGGTCCCGGATCCGACCGGATAGTAAAATCTAATCTCGGATCCGATCCCGACCGAATCCGATCCCGGATCGAACGGGAAATATCCGATCCGTTTTCATCCCTACCCGAGATGCAAGTCAAGGTCAGAAAGTTGCTTTTGCACTACGAAGCTCTCACGCCTAGAGACCCAAACCAAGCTCTGTCTCAAAGCAAAGCAACCGAAAGAAAAAAAAGCAACGGCAATGTGCAAGCAAGTCAACAGAGGGTCAGCCACACACACTGCATGACTCACTGTAGCTACAGCATGTAGAAGTAGATCGATAATGGCACGATGCCACTGTAAAATAATGGAAGAGGATGAATCCCTCCACCACCATTGTAGTTGGCCCAAGCCAATTGCCAATATTTTCCTTTATTTCCTCTGTAATCCTACTTGGCGACATAGTGAAGTCCCTGCCCAATCAGGGAAGGGAGGGAGGGGGAAAGAGCCTTACGTCATGTCCTGCTACGCTGTTCTGTTCCCCATACATTTTCTTCTCTGGGCACACATAGTTTGGCTGCCAAGCTGTTTCACTGCTGCGTAGTCTCTCTCCGAAGCCAGCACAAAACCAAAACCAGAGGAGAGGTGCTTTAGGGGGGCTTAGAGTGCTCGTTCACCTGGCCTTCTTCCCGGTCTCATCCTCTTTGCGCCCCATCTCCCCCAGTCGCTTGTTTCATCCTCCCAAATGCTCCGCCTCCTCCTCGATCGCCCGTCACTTCGCCTCCTCCCTGGTCGCCAGTCTCGTCCTCCTCGTCGCTCCGCCTCCTCCCCGATCACTGGCCTCGTTGACGAATACTTATAACAGGCCGTACCCCAACGGCCCAAAGCGACGAGCCGACGGCCTCAAGCATAGCTCAAGCCCAACAGACCGCTCCTAGCCCATTACCGACCGAAGCACCGACAAAGCCACGCGAGACAGCCTTCCCGACCGACCGACCGAGGGAAACGTCTCCGACCAAGCGGGGCTCCCGACCCCCGCAGCGGGACGAGACCCATCGGCTCCGACCGAGCAGAGCTCCCGACCCCCGCAGCAGGTCGGGATCCCCCGACTTCGATCGTGTCAAAACTTCCACCAGCCAACAGCCACGTACCCCACGAACGGGGTCAATCGAAGCGACTATACAAGGGCAGGTGGCTCCTTCCCAAGAAGGTTTACTGACTGACCGAAGTCATGCCCCCAGTCCCATCAGCCGGTCGCGTACAGTACGAAGACGCGCCCTCTCCCGAGGCAACACCCACGCCAGGCACATCAACGTCAACACCCGAAAGGTTCGCAGAGGGCAGGTACGCCATTTCCCGGGAAAATACCTAACCGCTCTGACCAGCTAAGCTACCGACCCAGCATGGGCAAGACGGGCAGTGATCAGTCGGCAGAACCAAGGACCGAAGCTTCTAGTATAGGTCATCTCGTCCTCCCCCAATTCTCGATGTAACCTGCCCCTTCCTTTCGTATAAAAGGAGGCAGAAACCCCTGTAAGCGAGAGAGAGAAAAAGGGAGAAGGGGCGAAGAGAGAGAGAGCGCTATCAAACCTATCACGCTGAACCATTGGCATTCTCGCTTGTAAAACTTTGTGCAGTCATCTGTACCAAGAGTAATACAACACCACCATACGAACTGGAGTAGGGACATTCGGCCCGAACCAGTATACATCTTGGACTTCCGAGTCTAACCATTCAGGGAGTGGAACGCGCGACCCCTTAGACTTACAAATTTACTTGCCGGTGCTCGAAACCCCGACAGTTGGCGCGCCAGGTAGGGGGTCTTCGCGCGTCTTCATCACCATCTCCGGATTCCGCTCGCCTCCCTGATGGCATCTTTCATCCGCGACGGCATGACCACGCCGGAGAGCGGATCCGCCGGCTCCTCAACTTTGCCGTCACGCGATCGGAGGGCCTCGCTCATCCCGTCGCCACCGAGGCCCGGCGCCCGAAAGCCGGCGCCATCTCCGGCGACCGTAAGCTTCGCGGCAGGTACCCTGCGAGTCCCAAAGTCGGGCCCGAGAGCGCGCCCGCGCGTCTGGCGAAGCTCCGTGGGCGGGAAGGTGACCGTGTCACCTCTGCGCAGCTCACAACTTGTGGCGATGGTGGCTACATGCGGCCTCCATCCACGAGTGTTGGAAGACTCTTCCACCACGACTCGGCTCCGACACGAGTACCACGCCGCGGCGGCACTCGCGAGTGCAACATGGCGGCACGGCCGATTTGATCATAACCCCACGGTTACAGGGGCCCCATCCGGCGACCGAGGCGCGGGAGGGAACACCGGTGCGGCGTCTTGAACACGCTCAAGCTCGCCGCGCCGAACTCCGGCGGCAAAGCCAAGAGCTGGATAAGCGCGGTGAGCTCGACCGGCTCGAGCTAACACAGGGCGGGGCGAGCCGAGGCCCGGCAGTGCCGGCGACGCAGCGCGACGCGCGCGCAGTGCTCCTAGCGGGCGGAAGAATCCGCGGCCCTCGGTTCTTCCCCATGTAAGCGAGCGTGGCTGCAGCCGCGATCTTTGCCGAGGCCTCCGGGCCGGTGACCGGAGGCCAAAGCCACGTACCACAACCTCCGGTGGTGGGCGTGCGGCCGTGCAACACATGCGAGCCTCCGGCTCCTACCGCTCTGGCGCCACCTCAGTCACGGGCCCGTCTGCCGCCGTGGGTCGGTGGGTCCGCCAAGGCGGCGCCACACCATGAACCACCCGGGCCTCACGCGCTGCATGCGCCCGGCGCCTCGGCGCGCCTCGGCGTTCGCGCCACCTCTCGGCGCGGAGAAAGCGGCGGAGGAGGCCGTCCACTCACGTGTTGTGGGCGGCGGGCGCCACCGCCGCAGCCAAGCCCGATGGTCGGACCACGGGCTACGCCGAGGATCCGCCGGCGGATTTCCTGCCGAGTTCCGGCGCCGACCAACATCGCCAAGTACAGGGCCACGAACCGGGGTTTGGCTCGAAGACTACCGGCTCGCATGCGGGCGGGAGCAACGGATGACCTCTTCATCATCAATACCTCCCCATCTACCTCGCAGACTTCGGCGAGCTTGGCTCGAGTACGCCCCGCCGAACAATCGAGGAGGCTGGCTGACTGAAGAATCTCTTCGTCGACAACTTCGTGGCACCTACAAGCGCCACAGTAACTCCTGGGACACGAAGGGCTGCAGCGGCGGCCGGGAAACTCTCGGGACTACATCCGGCGGTTTTCCGCCAATGCAATGAGCTCCCGACATCTCGGCGCCGATGTCGTGGGAGCATTCATCTGGCACCTCTGCAAGGCCACGGTGCACTGCCGGTATGTCTCAAGCCCAGACCACCAAGGAGCTCCTCGACATCGCCACCAACCACGCCTCGGCGAGAGCTGTGGGGCTATCTTCGAGAAGGAAAGGCCGACAAGGGCCGGCGTCCGATCGGATCCCCTTCCGAGCCGCTCAGGCAAGCGAGCGGCGTGGAAAAGCAGATCCGTGAACCTCAAGTGGTCGCCCGATCGGCCGCCACCTTAGCGGCGAGTGTGACCGGCCGTCGCGCCGACCACTTTGAGAAATTGATGGGCGGCCGTGCGAACCACGGGTTCCTGTCAACACAAATATCGGGGCTGCGAAGTCACGAGGCGCTTCCTCTCAGCGCCCCGCGGCGCCGCGGGCAAAGGAAAGAAGCCGACCCACGGCCCCACGGGCGCGGAGAAAAAGCGGACGGCGAGTTCCCGAACTCGGCGGCCGCCTCATGATCTTTGGCGGGCGGCGTGTTCTGCCGACAAGCGCCGGCTTAAACTTCGCCTACCGCGAGGTACACACCGTCGCGCCATCGTCCCCAATATCTCCGGTGGTGGAGTTTCCGATCACCTTTGATCGGACCGATCACCCGATCCGTCCCCGGTAGGGAAGGTACCCCGGTAGTCGACCCCATCGTGGGAAGAAGCGCCTCGCCAAGGTGCTCATGGATGGTGGCGGCGGTCTCAACATCCTCTCGTGGAGCGCTCGGCGCAATGGGGATTCCTCGCTCGAGTCTCCGACCGAGCAAGGCTCCTTTCCACGGCGTCATCCCCGGCCAGCAGGCCCATCCGCTCGGGCAGGTCGACCTGCCCGTCACCTTTGGGGAACCAGGAAATTTCCGCACCGAAACCCTCACTTTCGAGGTTGTGGATTTCCCGGCTCTATCACGCTATCACGGGAGACCATGCTCGCCAAGTTCATGGCGGTCCCGGCTATGCTTACCTCAAGCTGAAGATGCCCGGACCTCGGGGAGCCATAACCGTGGCATCGTCTTTTCAGCTCGCTTACAACTGCGAGCGCAGCAGTTGCGAGCTTGCCTCGGCAGTCATCGCATCCGCCGAGCTTATCAATCTCAGGAGGGAAGCCTCCGAGTCCGCCCCCGAATCCAGCAAGTCGGGGGCAGGATCCTTCAAGTCCGCCGAGGACACAAAGAAGGTTGCGGTCGATCCCTGCGATCCGACCAAGACCGTGCGGGTCGGAGCCACGCTCCCCGCCAAATAGGAAAGCGCTCGTCGACTTTCTCGCGCCAACAAAGACGTCTTCGCATGGAGGTCGCCGACATGCCAGAATCAAGGGAAGTTGCCGAGCACTCCTTGAGCATCAGACCGGGCTCAAAGCCGGTCGCCCAGCGCTGCGCCGCTCGACGAGGAGAGGCGCAAGATCATAGGGGAGAGATCGCCAAGCTTTTGGCGCGGGGTTTGTAAAGAGGTGCGCCACCCGAGTGGCTAGCCAACCCGTACTTGTAAAAAGAAAAATGGGCAATGGAGAATGTGTGTTGACTATACGGGTCTCAACAAAGCGTGTCCCAAAGACCGTTCCCCTTGCCCGCATCGACCAAGTCATTGACTCCACGGCGGGTGTGAGTCTCTTTCCTTCTCGGGCGCCTACTCGGGCTACCACGAGATAGCGCGAAGGAGTCCGACCAGCTCGCGACTTCCTTCATCACGCCATTCGGCTCGTTACGCTCACGTTACAATGCCGTTCGGCCTAAAACGCGGGCGCTACATACCGGCGATGTATGCAAGCGTGCTTCAACGACGGATCGGCCGCAGCGTTGAGGCGTCGTCGGCGACATAGTCGTGAAGACCAAGAATGCGCTCGACCTTATTGCAGATCTGGAAGAGACTTTCGCGAATCTTCGACGATTCCGTATAAAGCTCAACACCGAGAAATGCGTCTTTGGGGTTCCCAAAGGGAAGCTGCTCGGCTTCATCATCTCCGGCGAGGCATCGAGGCCAATCGGAGAAAATCTCAAGCAACCGCAAGGATGGGCGGTTCCTAACCTCGGAGGAGTCCGAGGCTAGCGGGTGTCTAGCGACCTTGAGCCGTTTCGTGTCTCGCCTTGGCGAGCGTGGAATGCCGCTCTACAGGTTGCTTAAGAAATCCGACCGCTTTAGCTGGACCCAGGAGGCTCAGGAGGCCCTCACTCGCCTAAAGGCCTTCCTATCCTCACCTCCGGTCCTGGTCGCCCCGGCACCAGGCGAACCACTACTCCTCTCGTCGCCGCCCTTTGCTCAAGTCGTCGGTGCGGCCCTTGTGGTGGAACAGCGGAGGAAGGTCGTGAACTCAAGGTGCAACGGCGTCTCGCCGTCGGAGGTGCTTTCCGAGTCAAAACTCGGTATCGCGGTGCGAAGCTACTCTACGCGGTACTCATCGCCAAGAGAAAGCTCGTCCATTACTTCGACCAACACGCCATCACCGTGGTGACCGCGTCCCCACTCAGCGAGATCGTCCACAATCGCGACGCCTCGGGAAGGATAGCCAAGTGGGCGCTCGAGCTCAGCGGCCACGGCATAACATACGTCCCTCGGACGGTGATCAAGTCCCAGGCCCTGGCCGACTTCGTCGTCGAGTGGACCGAAGCCCAGGCGCCACCGGCGATAGAAGATCCCGAGTACTAGACAATGTACTTTGATGGGTCCTACACCAAGAACGACGCGAGCGCAGGAGTCGTCCTTATTTCCCCACTCGGGAACAGGCTTCAATACGCCATCAGGTTGCTCTTCGACGCGACCAACAACATCGCCGAATACGAAGCTCTCGTCAACGGTCTCCGGATCGCTGCCGACCTCGGTGCTCACCGACTCTACGTCCACGGAGACTCCAAGCTTGTTGTCGACCAGTCATGAAGGCGCGAGAACCGGGGCGCCCGCATGGCGCGTCGCCAAGAAGTGCGCGAGCTCGAAGAAGCGGTTTAAGGGTTTGAGCTCCACCATAGCTCTGAGCGCTACAATGGCGGCCGATCACCTAGCCAATCTTGCCTCCGGCGAGGGCGGTCCCACAGGATCTTCGTCTGCGACCTCTGCGCCTTCCGTCAATCCCGGGCTCGATGGCGGCGACCTCGACCGCCCAAAGACGGTCACCCCGGCCGCCGCTGCGGCCGGGCGACTCGGCCGGTCAACCCACGCGTGTTAATAATCGAATCCGTGGAGGAAGCCCTTCACCGACCGTTTGACGAGCGGGTCGCTCCTCTCGACCCGACCGAGGCGGCGCCTCGCTCGGCGAGCAAAAACTTCGTCTTGGTCGGCCGGACCTTTACAAGAGAGTCCTCCGGTCCTGCAAATGCGTTCCGGCCGACCAAGGGAAGCGACTCATCGCTCGATATCCATGGCGGGTCTGCGGTCACCATGTCGCGCCCGATCCTCGTAGGAAAGGCCTTTCGGCAAGGTTTTTATTGGCCGACCGCCGTGTCCGACGCTGAGCGATCGTGCACACTGCGAGGGTGCGGTTCTTTGCGGCAAATACATCAAGCTCAAGCCTTCTGACGATCCCCATTACGGCCATTTGCGGTTTGGGGACTCGATCTGTCGGGCCCTTCAAGAAAGCGCCCGGGCTTTACTCATCTTCTATTCGCGGTGGATAAATTTACCAAGTGGATAGAGGCCAAGCCGGTCGTGGCGTCACGCGTCGCACAGCGCCATCTTCTTCCGCGACATCGTTTTTGGTTGGAGTTCCAAACTCCATCATCACCGACAGCTAACGCAGTTCCACGGGAAGGAGTTCCTCGAGTTGCGGCGACTTCAACATCCGTGTCGATTGGGCGCCGTGGCCCATCCACGAACCAACGGCGGTCGAGCGTGCCAGCGGCATGATCCTTCAAGGACTCAAGCCACGAATCTTCAGTCGGCTTAAGCACTTCGCCGGTCAGTGGGCGGCCGAGCTACACTCCGTCCTCTGGAGTCTGCGGACCACGCCCACCCGAGCGACCGGGTTTACGCCGTTCTTCATGGTGTTCGGCGCTGAAGCTGTCTTGCCAACAGACCTAGAGTATGGCGCCCCAAGACTACAAGCCTTCGATGAGGCTCGAGGGCTCGCCTCGCAACAAGACGCCATCGACCAACTCGACGAGGCGCGTGACGTGGCCATCCTGCGATCGGCCAGATATCAGCAAGCTCTGCGGCGTTATCACAGCCGCCAGGTTCGAGGGCGATCCTTCAGTACCGGCGTCCTAGTCCTGCGTCGGGTCCAAACCAGCAAGGACAAGCATAAGCTATCGTCACCCTGGGAAGGCCCCTTCACCGTCGTGGAGGTTCTCCGACCTGGCACCTTTCGATTCAAGGACACCGACGGTCGTATCCTGCCAAACGCTTGGAACATAGAAAAGTTAAGGCGATTCTATCCCTAATCTCTTTTCTCCTTTCCTGGCTTGATCTTTACTCTTACCCTTCCGAGCACCTGGTCGCCCTGCGACGCTCGGGGGCTGCCCCTTGGCGCCCCTGCTCAGGCTACTCCTGGTCAGCGTTTATGTGGGTCGGTGACCCGGTGACTCTGAGGTCTCTCGGCGGTAACCCTCTCGACCCGAAGCGTTACGGCCTCGCCCGGTGCTACGGTTGCTAAGTAGCGCTTGGAAGAAGGAAGTGCCCGAGTGGGCGACCTCTTAGTCGATCCGAACACTCCTCCTTCGCGCTAACTCGGCTAACTCACGCGCTCGTGCGGGTCGGTGACCAGACCGACCGCAGGGTCCATCCCGAGCGGTAACCCTCTCGACCCAAGCGTTACGGCCTACGCCCCAACGGCTACGGTTGCTAAGTAGCGCTTTGTGGAAGAAGGAAGTGCCCAAGTGGAGCGTTCCTCTGTCCGTCGGAAACACTCCTCTCCCTCACAAGTGCGCATAACTGCTGAGTAACCAAGATTCCTATCCTCTTAACCCCTCCCGAAACAACCCGACCTACGCATAAGTGACCCCTGCGGTCCTTAGGTCTATGGCCGGTCGAGCGTTCACCAAAAACACAAAAGGGGGCAAGAGGCATACCAGAACTTGTTAAACTTAAGATTGTCTATAAAACTTGTGATCATTACAATCAATGAAAGGATAAAATCTAACTACTTTTATTCTTCCTCGAGGCGACTGCGCGAGGCGTGGTGGCGATCTCCCGGGCGTGCGGCTCAACCAAGAACTCGAACCTATCGATCTCGTCGTTGGTCCGGTTCCCAGCGACGCCGCTGCTCACCACTGCGAGGTCGATGCCATCATAGTGCGAGATGGTATTGACCAACGCAGAGGAAGCCCCTAGCGTGGCGCCAATCGTCACCGCCCTCTCGATGCGTTCTGGCACTCGGGCGGCGCGGGCGAAAGTGCTGCTCGGGCACGCGCCCCCGACGCGGACGCAGACCTCCCGACCAGCCTCGCTAAAGTGCGGCTCGGCGTCAATCGAGGCCCGACCGTCCTCGGCGACCTTTCGCCGCGCGCTGCGTCCGAGCCGCGATAGCCATGTCGCGGGCATCGCGCCGCCGCCTGCGCCTCCACGGCGATGCTCGATTCCTCCGTGCCTCGCAGTTTCAGCGTCTCGGATAAACTCGCTCTGTGGGTCGCACCACCGAGTTAATTGAAGAATCAAGACACTTACCGGCGGTAGAGTTGGTCGATTGCGACTTCTTCCTTAGCGCCTCGTAAGAAGTCCTCGGCTTAAGCTAAGTCATACAGGAGGTCCCCGCCGAGCGAACTTCGGTCGGCGTCCTTCCGAGCCCTGGTCGCTCGATCCGTGGCGGTCGCTGCGCTGCGCGTTCCCCTCCGCTGTGACGGCGGCATCCTTGGCCTCGTTGGCCTCGCCAGGAGGACTCGAGCCCACCACCTTCGCCCCGAAGATTTGGCCCCAGCGTTCGCCGAAGAGGACCCGTGGCCTCATCCGGCCCTTGGCGGCTCCGCGCTTCGACCGCTTTGCCGCCAGAGCCTCTTGGTCAGCGTAGCTCAAAGCGGCCGATCGCACTCCTCCTCGGCGCGCCACGGCTATCCGAAAGGCTGCAGAGTTCGGCTCGCCTTCCGAAAGCGGGCGTAGATGCCGCAAAAAGCGAGCTATCCATTAAGCGTCACCGCGGGTGAGTCGAAATTTTACAAAACCGGGCTTTTCCACCAACACTAAGCAGATCGGCCGGACTCCCGGCCACCACGCCAGCGCCTTTGTGGAAGATTCGAAGCAGTCGACCCTTTCGGATCGCTCTATCTCGCCGGCGTCGAGCGCCTTTGTGAAGGGTGACCCACTCGCCTCCTCCGATCCGCCACCGACTCGACCCAAGGGCCACTCCGGCGGGCCCTCGGACGTCTGCTCGGCGGGCGCCTTGCTGAGCACCATCGGCGGCGATGGCGGAACCGATCCCGGGGATCCCGTGGCGACCTGCGCTGCGGGCCTCACCGGCGCCTCAGGGCAAGGGTCGGCGCCCCGCACTGCTGCGCGTCTCGGCCAGCGATCGCCGATCGAGTCGTCGCGTCCTCCTCCGCGAGGACGATCACACCGCTGCGGCAACCACGCCGAGGCGGCGGAGCCCTCGCCGACCTCGGCTTCGGCGAGGCCCCATCCTCCATGACGGCGCGGCCGACCGCCAACGGTCCGGCCGGCGCCATCCTGCGAGTCGACGCAGACGCACCACGGTCACACCGTGTAGGCGCCTGACGCTACAAAACACGCTTAGTGGCCGTTCGGGCTACTTGCTGCTAAATGTTCGAACAAAACAAAAGGAAAGGGTACTTACTGAGCCGAACGAGTACGCGGCACGCGCGCCATCTTCGCCGGTCCCCCTCCGAGGGGCAGGTCTGCTGGTCGCTTCCCCGAAGCCGCCTCCCTCGAAGGCGCAATGACGACGGCAACCACGCGGTCACCCCCTGCCCGAGGTCCCCCAGCCGCTGCGCTAGTGGTGTCGCCTTCCGGCAGGTCCATGCCCGGACCGCCGCCGATCCGCGGGTCAGAGGGGAATCCGCAGTATGCGCCTCCGAGAGTGCTCCCGCTGCTACCGGTGGAGGTCGTCCCCGCAACAGTGGCCTCTGATATATCCTCACCACGCGCGGCCCTTGCCGCGCGCTCCTTCTCCTTCCCCTTCCTCCTCTCCTCCTTCCGCTTCTTGCGGGAGGAATCGAGTCGTGCGGCCTCCGCTCGGGCCGCCGCCTTTGCCTCCTTCTCTCCCGGGAGCGGCGCCCGGGAGATCAGGCCCAAGAGCCCCTAGGAAGTGTGAGGGCGCCGGTCAGAACAAATACCAAAGACAGGGGGAAAAAAGCGAAAGAAAATTTCATTAACCTACCAGATTCGGGGGGTGCGCCGCCGAGAACGGTTCTGGGAGGCCACCGGCAGCCTCCATGGCGCTTCCACCCGTAACGACGGACACCCGGGCTTCAATCTCAGTTGAGGCCAGCTCCGGCTCCGCCATCCTCATGCGGTCGGACGCCCCCTCGTACCGAAATAGGGGGCGAGGCCTGTGCATCAGAGGTTGCACGCGCATCCCCATGAAGGCACGCACGACCGCGCCCCTGGTGAGGCCTTGCCTCCTAAGGGCCCTGATTTGCTCCACAATCAGGGCCACCTTCTTCTTTCCTTCTTCTCGGCGCCCGCCCACTCCTCCCCGCCACGAGGGGTTCGTCGGTGAAGGGCGGGCGGCGGCTCCGACGTTCGAACGTAGAACCACTCGAGCGCCACCCCTTGTTGGGCGGCGGCGGCGACTCGACATACTCGCGCTCGGCCGGACCGGTGGAAGGCCAGCCGCCGATGGGTCTTCGCTGCGTCACGGGCTTGTCCTTCTAGAGCCTTGCTTGGAAGAGATGCCTCCCAGCGCCCGAGGCGGCTCGATCCCAGAAAGCCTCGCGCAGCGTGATGAAGATGGCAATGTGGAGGACCCGTTGGGATTGAGGTGGTGCACCTCCGCCTTGTAGTAGAAGAGCATCCCGGACGAATGGATGCGGCGGCAAGCCAAAGCCGCGCGAAAACGAGGCGGGCACCACGACCTCATCGCCCCGCGGCGAGGATTAGCGGCCCGTCGGCACCCTCCATCGGAGAGATCTGCGCGGGAGGAAGCCCTTCTTCACAAGGCCGAGGCGCTTGGTGGCTCGGGCGAGCACTCCGCCACGACATTCTTGCGAGGAGAAGAAGAGAAGGCTAAGTTTTTCTTTCCTTGGCTCTTTGTTGTTCTTAGGAACAAGAGGCGAGGGAGGCAAAAAGCATGATCGCCAGAAACGTTCCAGGGGCATGTTTATAGAAGACGAACAGCACCGATCGAACCGCACCCCTCGGCGAAGCGTCGCGTTAAGCCCTCGTCTCATCACGCCGCTGGTAACTCCTCGTTCCCAATTCCACCAAAGCATTTAATCTTGATCGGACAAGTCGTAAAGACGCCCCCAAGTGACGCTGTCTGCGCCTTGGGCGGGACGGTTGTTCGGCGCGCGAGGCTCTTTGGGCAGCTGCGCCCCAAATGGCAAAAGCTTTGTGGCTTGCGCGGGGCCCAGCTAATTTGTGGGATTAAAAGGCCTAACCCACTAGATGGGCTTAAGGCCGCCCCAATAAACTTCGAGTTAGGGGCAAGTATGAGGTGAGCCCAGCGGTGGGCCCTCGGTAGGGTCGGTGACAACCTAATCACCTCTACCCGCGTCAGAGACCATACTTCACACTCTCCCGGAGCTCATCGATGGCGGCGGCCGGTGTGCCCCAGGTCGCGGACGACCCAGATCCATACGAGATTGAGTAAAGAAAGGTTTTTATGGGTCGCCCCACGCGGGGCGGGACACCCTACTGCAGGACCGTCGCTCGGAAGGGTCCCCTTGGCGAGACCTCCCGGGACCCACTCGGACTACCCGTTATAAGCTCCACGAGCACGGCGTTCAAACCAACGCGTAAGCGCGTCGCACACCCTCCGGGTCCCACACTGCGGGACGGGGTATACGTGTGGGATAGGCGGCGGCCACTCCTCTCGCAGCCTACCTCGCGACGAGGACTCGGGGCGGATGCCCCGCGTCCAGCTACGACGTAAAACGAGCCCGCGTCCAGCTACGACGTAAAACGAGCCCGCGTCCAGCTACGACGTAAAACGAGCACTCGGACACCCGAACCTCATGAAGAGGCATCGCGGTCGTCCCTGCCGACCAAGGCACGGTCTAGCTACGACGTTAAACGAGCAATCGGACACCCGAACCTCATGAAGAGGCATCGCGGTCGTCCCTGCCGACCAAGGCACGGTCTAGCTACGACGTTAAACGAGCACTCGGACACCCGAACCTCGCGTAGAGGCATCGCGGTCGTCCCTGCCGACCAAGGCACGGTCTAGCTACGACGTTAAACGAGCACTCGGACACACCCGAACCTGCCGACCAAGGCACGGTCGGTCGTCCCTGCCGACCAGGGCACGGTCTAGCTACGACGTTAAGCGAGCGCTCGGACACCGAACCTCACGAAGAGGCATCGCGGTCGCCCCTGCCGACCAAGGCGCGGTCTAGCTACGACGTTAAGCGAGCACTCGGACACCGAACCTCGCGCGCATAGGCATCGCGGTCATCCTGCCGACCAAGGCGCGGTCTAGCTACGACGTTAAGCGAGCACTCGGACACGAACCTCACGAAGAGGCATCGCGTTCGTCCTGCCGACCAAGGCGCGGTCGGTCGTCCTGCCGACCAAGGCGCGGTCTAGCTACGACGTTAAGCGAGCACTCGGACACGAACCTCGCGCAGAGGCATCGCGGTCATCCCCGCCGACCAAGGCGCGGTCTAGCTACGACGTTAAGCGAGCACTCCGGACACGAACCTCACGAAGAGGCATCGCGTTCGTCCCTGCCGACCAAAGCACGGTCGGTCGTCCCTGCCGACCAAGGCGCGGTCTAGCTACGACGTTAAGCGAGCACTCGGACACCGAACCTCGCGCAGAGGCATCGCGGTCATCCTGCGCGACCAAGGCGCGGTCTAGCTACGACGTTAAGCGAGCACTCGGACACGAACCTCACGAAGAGGCATCGCGGTCGTCCTGCCGACCAAGGCACGGTCGGTCGTCCCTCGTCGACAGGCACGGTCTAGCTACGACGTTAAGCGGCGCCGGACACGAACCTCACGAAGAGGCATCGCGGTCGCCCCCTGCCGACCTAGGCACGGTCTAGCCACGACGTTAAACGAGCACTCGGACACCCGAACCTCCCGAAGAGGCATCGCGGTCGTCCCTGCCGACCAAAGCACGGTCTAGCTACGACGTTAAACGAGCACTCGGACAACCGAACCTCACGAAGAGGCATCGCGGTCGTCCCTGCCGACCAAGGCACGGTCGGTCGTCCCTGCCGACCAGGGCACGGTCTAACTACGACGTTAAACGAGCGCTCGGACACCCGAACCTCACGAAGAGGCATCGCGGTCGCCCCTGCCGACCAAGGCACGGTCTAGCTACGACGTTAAACGAGCACTCGGACACCCGAACCTCGCGCAGAGGCATCGCGGTCATCCCTGCCGACCAAGGCACGGTCTAGCTACGACGTTAAACGAGCGCTCGGACACCCAAACCTCAAAGGCATCGCGGTCGTCCCTGCTGACCAAGGCACAAAGCAAACTCATTACAAAGACATTCACTAACAAAAAGAAGATTTTATTATAGACCAACAGGCTCGAGCTTTACACAACTTTACATACAGTACTCGACAGACACAAGAATAGCTACGCTACGCTGCGGCAGGACCTTCTCCGCGCCAAAGCCTTTCAACATCCGCACGGCATCGGCGGCACCGGCGGCATGCTGGTAGGCATCGGAGGCACCGACGACACGCTGGAAGGCCCTTGCCTGGTCGACGGGTCAGCTGCCGCAGCTGCGGAATCATGAGCCGATGCGCCTGCTGCCGTTCAGCGACATCGACGTAGCCGCGTCAACTACAGTCGTCACCCTCGCGCCATCGCCTCCAGAAGGGCCTCCCTTGCTACCCCAAGCCTCGGGACGACCCCGAGCAGCGCGTCGACGGCAAAGCGACATCACGGGTGCAGCTTCTTCCTCGAGTTCGCCATCGCCGATCATACTCACCGGCTCGGCCAAAGGGTCTTCTTCTTCTGGCGCGACATCATCGCCAAAACCGAAAACCAGAGGGTGCCCCAAAGCCATCCCAAAGAGCAAAAGAAAGTTTTCTCGTTTAAAGCTTTATCACTCAAGCAGGCCGTGGTATCATTTTATACCCGAACGGATGGAGACTAAATGTCTCCAGAGTAAATGCCGGCGTCAGGAAACGAAGCGCCCTTCACCAGAACCCGAAGCAGTCCGGAAGACGAGCAGGCGAGGCCCGCCAAGCCATGCGCGGCGCGCGCAACGAGGTGATTCAAAGCCCCCGGCGGTTCGAATACCCCGGGCAGATTTCCGGGGCAACCGTCGGATCCGTTGGGGTACACCTGGCAGAAATCGTTTGACCTAATCGGTCGGGCCAACTGCTCAGGCCCAGTCACTATTTTTCTTCCAAGCTCAACCCCCAACTGAATCTGCCGAAATCACTCAGGGGTTCGGGGGCTACTGACGAATACTTATAACAGGCCGTACCCCAACGGCCCAAAGCGACGAGCCGACGGCCTCAAGCACAGCTCAAGCCCAACAGACCGCTCCTAGCCCATTACCGACCGAAGCACCGACAAAGCCACGCGAGCGACCTTCCCGACCGGCCGATCGAGGGAAGCGTCTCGACCAAGCGGGCTCCGACCCCATGCCGGGACGAGACCCATCGGCTCGGCCGAGCGAGCTCCCGACCCGCAGCGGTCGGGATCCCGACCGATCGTGTCAAAACTTCCACCACCAATGACCACGTACCCACGAACGGGTCAATCGAGCGACTATACAAGGGCGGTGGCTCCTTCCCAAGAAGGTTTCTTGGTGACCGAAGTCATGCCCCGATCCCATCACCGGTCAGCGTCAAGATTTAAGACGTGCCTCTCCCGAGGCAACACCCACGCCAGGCACAGCAACGTCAACACCCGAAAGGTTCGCAGAGGGCAGGTACGCCATTTCCCGGGAAAATACCTAACCGCTCTGACCAGCTAAACTACCGACCCAGCATGGGCAAGACGGGCAGTGATCAGTCGGCAGAACCAAGGACCGAAGCTCCTAGTATAGGTCATCTCGTCCTCCCCCAATTCTCGATGTAACCTGCCCCTTCCTTTCGTATAAAAGGAGGCAGGAACCCCTGTAAGCGAGAGAGAGAAAAAGGGAGAAGGGGCGAAGAGAGAGAGAGAGCGCTATCAAACCTATCACGCTGAACCATTGGCATTCTCGCTTGTAAAACTTTGTGCAGTCATCTGTACCAAGAGTAATACAACACCACCACACGAACTGGAGTAGGGACCTTCGGCCCGAACCAGTATACATCTTAGACTTCCGAGTCTAACCATTCAGGGAGTGGAACGCGCGACCCCTTAGACTTACAAATTTACTTGCCGGTGCTCGAAACCCCGACACTCGTCCTCCTCACCGCTCCTCCTCTTCCTCGCTCGGCCTTCTCAATGGCTCGGTCTCCGTCCCGCCTTGGAGGCCTACTGCTTCCCCGGTCGTCTCCTCCATGCTTTGCCTCTGCCTTAGCCCGCCTTTGCCTCGCTCAGTCTTGGCATTTAAATAAAAACGCGTTTACCAAACAGCATATCAAAAAAGTCATAACCGTTAGCTACAGCTGCTTTTCAGCTTAGCAAACTAAAATCAGCATTTTAGCCCAGCCACAGCCCCCTAAACAGGAGCTCGGCCACCAACAACATGTGAAATCACCCGTTTTGTTCATTGTAGGAACCAAAATTGAACGGACTCGGTAATGAGCTTGACAGCGTGACTGATTGGCACAAGAGAAGAGTTCAAAAATCAGCTCGATGCAGGATTCATAATCCATCGCAAATCTAATAATATACGGAGTCTGCTATATATCTCTATAAATATACCCCTATAGTTTAGGGCAAAAGTAAGAATTTCATTGTAAACATCTTTTTATGTAATGATTATTTTCGTGCTTTCATGGTTCTTTTTCTACAAAAGTTTTCTACATAAAAATCCCGTATCACATATTTTTTTTACGTATTATTTTGTAACCCGTGGTATCAGCAACGCGTCACATGCATTGATTACGTTCGGTGGTTGGCAGCCGAACATAGCAATCAAAAGGAAAAATTCCAAAGGGACAGTCGACAGTGTTTATCGAGACAATACAAAGCAGTTAGGTGTGGAGAGAATAAATAAAGGTGTTGGGAACCCAGATAGCCCATTGAAGGCTCATGTTGGTTCCTTAGCCTAAACCTTAGGTGAGCGCTATAAAGGAGGAGGGGGTCCCCCCTAATGGACAAGCAATCATTAGCAATAAAGAATTTCCGCTGTTGCTCTCTCTAAACACGTGTCTCTCTCTCTTTCTGTTCTCTAATTCAGATCTGTTCGGGAACCCCGGACTATTCGATAGCGAGGTTCCTTAACACGTTATCAGCACGAAGCTCTACCGGAGATCAGAATTGAAAAGAAATCATGTAGCGCCCAAATGGAAGAGATATGCATTGTTGATAGTGGCACAACAAATACCATCTTAAGAGAGTCTAAGTATTTCCAGTCGATCACGAAGAATTTGGAAAGATTACTCGATCGCGAAGCGACTCATATGTAATCGGCTCGGGAAGAGCCACTATTATATTGCCTATGGGTACAACTCTGGTAATTGAAGAAGCCCTTTTATACCCTGAATCAACACGCACTCTCTTAAGCTTTAAAGACATCCGCGCCAATGGTTTTCACGTAGAAACCAATGAAGAAAATGGCAAAGAATACTTGTGCATTGTGAAGCACGCGGTATGTGGAAAAATGGTATTAGAAAAATGTCCCTCATATGAATCTGGGTTGTACTACACGAATATTCATGCACCCGAAGTGTATACTTCCTTGAAGACTGTTTTTAGAAGCTCTGAGTTATTTTCTTTATGGCATGGTAGATTAGGTCATCCTGGTCTTAGAATGATGAGGAATATAGTGAACAACTCCCAGGGTCATGGCATTAATGTTAAAAATTTTCCGAATCATGAAGATTTTGTGTGCCCTGCATGTGCCACCGGGAAATTAATAACTAGACCCTCTGTTATGAAAGTGCAAAGTGAAATCCCTGCATTCCTGGAACGTATCCAGGGGGATATTTGCGGTCCGATTTAACCCCTGTCAGGGCCGTTTCGATACTTTATGGTGCTCATCGATGCTTCCTCGAAATGGTCGCATCTATGCTTGTTGTCAACAAGAAACCATGCTTTTGCAAAGCTGATCTCGCAGATCATAAGAATTAAGAATGCTTTCCCCGATCATCGCGTGAAGTCCATTAGAATGGACAATGCCGGAGAATTTACTTCAAAGGCATTTGATGATTATTGCACGCAACGAGGATAGCGATTGAGCACTCCGCATCGCACGTCCATACGCAGAATGGACTAGCGAAGCACTAATAAAGAGGATTAAGTTCATTGCGGACCGCTTTTGCGAGTTGTAACTTGCCCAACACTGTTGGGGACACGCGATCTGCACGCGGCGGCTCTTATCAATTTTAGACCGTCGGCCTACAACATCCATTCTCCTATGCGGCTTGTGCGGGATCATCGAAGATCTCCCATCTTAGAAAATTTGGGTGTATGGTATATGTACCTATACCACCCCTCGTGAACAACAATGGGCCCTCTCCGCAAGTCAGGATATCGTTGGTTATGAGAGTGCATCCATAATCGGTATTTGGAACCCATATTTGGAGACTTGCATCTGACCCGGTCGATTGCATCTTTGGCGAGATCGTTTCCGTCATTAGGGGAGAAATCAACCTTTGGATGAAAAATACCGGAAATCATATGGCATTCCAGGATCCCGCACATGACCCCCGCACATGACCCCCGCACTAATGAAGCAAATCAAGAAGTACAGAAGATAATTGATTTGCAGAATTTAGCAAATGAACTGCCTGATCATTTTTGTGATCTGAAGGGCGTGGTTAAGTCGCATGTACCCGCAAGGAATGCACCAGAGAGGGTGGAAATACCAAAGAAAATAGAAGGTATCCCTCAACCTGTTTAGAGGCCTCAAAGAAAAAGAACAGGAAATCTGGCTCTTCAAACCCAAAGTACTCGGAGACGTCTGGAGAAAACTGGGCAAGAGGACTTACCACAACCAATCACGAAAATGCCCCAAGGAAAGGAGGGGAGCCAGTTGAGACCTGGCACTGGAAAGAAGCCAACAGGAAAGGCAATTCCAGACTTGAATCTTCCACTGCAGGAAGCCGTCGGAAATAATGTGTGCGCATACATAGGCGATGAAAAGCTAAAGGAACTTGCTCCTGCGATAGGGAAAAGCAGTGAAGAGCAACTAGAAGTGCATGAAGCACCCCATGAAGAAATGGCCATAAACTTTGTAATAACAGGAGAATCACTGAATAGAGCAACAGCCAACTTTGATGCATACTTTGCAAAGAAGATTGCCTCGATCATTGATCATGATCCCGAGCCTACATCTCTCGCAGAGTGCAAGAAAAGGCTAGATTGGGAAGAATGGAAAAAGGCAATCACTGCAGAGTTAGTCTCTCTGAACAAGAGAGAGGTGTTTGGGCCCGTATGCCGCACACCTTCCCATATAAACCCCGTAGGTCACAAATGGGTCTTTGTTCGGAAGAGAAATGAAAACAACGAAGTTGCAAGGTACAAAGCAAGGCTTGTAGCTCAAGGTTTCACTCAACGTCCTAGAGTTGATTATGAAGAAACATATTCTCCGATCATGGGAGGAATTACCTTTAGATATTTGATCTCAATGGCAGTCAACTTGAAGTTGAGAATGAAGCTAATGGATGTTGTCACAAAGACATATTTGTATGGAAACTTGGATTGGAGATATACATGAAAGTATCGGAAGGAATCCTATCCGAACCAAGGCAGACAAATAGAAACACATAAAGTGTGAAATTGGAGAAATCACTTTGTATGGGTCAAGCGATCGGGAAGAATGTGGTACAATCGCTGAGTGATTTTCTCTGCAAGAAAGGCTACACAAGCAATGAAGATTGTCCATGTGTGTTTATCAAACGATCCCGAATGGATTACGTATAATCTCCGTCTATGTAGATGACTTGAACATCATTGGGACGGATGAAGAAATTGAAGAGGCATGCTCATACTTGAAGTCTGAGTTTGAAATGAAAGATTTAGGTAAAACCAAGTTTTGCTTAGGCTTGCACTTGAACATGTCAAGGAGGAATCTTGGTACATCAATCAACCTACACGCAGAAAGTATTGGAAAGGTTTGGTTTTGAAAAATCATATCCTGCAAAGACTCCAATGGTGGAAGGTCACTCCAAGCGGACCTAGACCCATACTGGACCTAGAGAAGAGGGGAGGAAGTCACGGGAGCGAATTCCCATATCGAGTGCGATTGGAGCGCTCATGTACCTTGCGAATAGCACTAGACCGGACATTGCGTTCGTAGTGAATTTGCTAGCACTGCATGATCTGAGAACCCACCAAAAGGCATTGGAAAGGGATCAGGACATATTCCGCTACCTCCAAGGAAGCAAAGATCTGGGTTTGTTCTTTAGAAAAATAATGAATTGAATTTGGTTGTCTCGCCGATCTTTGGGTACTTATCGGACCGCATACCGCAAGTCCCAAACCGGCTATGTTTTCCTATGTGGAGGAACAAAGCAATTTCTTGGAAGTCGTCTAAGCGGACTCTTGTCTCGACGTCGACAAACCACTCAGAAATCATTGCTTTGTATGAAGCATCTCGTGAATGTGCATGGCTCAGAAGAATGGTTCACCACATCCAGAAGTCATGTGGCTTGAACATTGAGCAAACTCCCACGATAATTTATGAAGATAATGCAGCTTGTGTTGCCCAAGCACAGATGGGTTATGTGAAGAGCAATCTCACGAAGCATATCAACCCCAAGTTCTTCTATGCTCATGAATTACATAAGATGAACGAGATCAAGATATTGCATACTAAGTCATGTGAAAATCTTGCTGATTTGTTCACTAAATCACTCCCAGCATCTACCTTTGAAAGGTGCGTGAAAGGAATTGGGATGATGAGACTTAGAGAAGTGCAGATTTCAGGGGGAGATATTTCGCATACTCCCACATGAATCTCGAGCATGAATTATGAATACCCAACATGAATCTTGAAGATTAGCAATTGAAGTTGGGAGAATTGTACTCTTTTTCCTTAGCAAGTTTTTCATGAAGTTTTCTTGCATAAGGTTTTAACGAGGCAATTCGTGCAACATAGTAAGCGTATGCTATGTACTCTTTCTCCAAGTATTTTTCTCACTGGGTTTTCTGGAGTTTTAATGAGGCATATGCATCTCGCGGCAAAGGGCCAAAGGGGGAGTGTTGGGAAACCCAGATAGCCCATTGAAGGCCCATGCTGGTCCCTTAGCCTAAACCCTGGGTGAGCGCTATAAAAGGAGGAGGGGGGTCCCCCCCTAATGGACAAGCAATCATTAGCAATAAAGAATTTTCGCTGTTGCTCTCCCTAAACACGTGTCTCTCTATCTTTCTGTTCTCCAATTCAGATCTGTTCGGGAACCCCGGACTATTCGATAGCGAGGTTCCTTAACAAAAGGGACACCCGAGATGCAAGTCAAGGTCAGAAAGTTGCTTTTGCAGTACGAAGCTCTCACGCCTAGACTAGAGACCCAAAGCAAAGCAGCCCAAAGAAAAAAAAGCAACGGCAATGTGCAAGCAAGTCAACGGAGAGGATGATGCGGCGCTGCTGCACGATTCTCTGTAGCTCTGAGAACATAGTATCTGTGACTACGCTAGATTCTTGAAAACCGACACGCATGACTACATTGAACTATGAGATTGAGAGATGAGATTTTCTCTTTAGCAAGTTAATAAGTGGGCGTCAATGTATAGGCTATTCTTGTACGTCTTAATTTAGATGGTGCTTTTCTAAGAATTGACAAGATATCCACTGTATGATCCTTAAAGAAATCGCATATTCATCTTTACCTAACAAATAATATTCTACAGGAGGTTTTGAAGGAGAAGACCGATGTCACATTGTGGTAAAGCTAAAGCAGATTTGCATGACCAAGTATCTGACCAACAAGATGCATTTGAAGCAGAAGTTTTATTCATACAAGATAACGGAAGGCAGATCAATATTGAACCACTTGATAGTTTTCAAAAAAGTAGTCTTGGATCTCGAGTCTTTGGAGGTAAAATATGATGATGAAGATTTGAGTCTTATTGTTTTATGCTCATTGCCTAGGTCATACTCTATGTTTAGAGATACAATACTATATAGCCAACATACTCTTACACTTAATGAAGTGTGTGAAGCACTGCATGCAAAAGAAAAGATGAAACTCACAATTCCAAACGAAAGTTCAAGTAAACATGCAAAAGACCTGATTGTCGGTGATAGACAACAGGAGAGGAGTTCAAACGGTGAATCAAAAATCAAAAACTCAAGCAAAAATTACAGCGGTAAATTAAAATTCAGAGAAAAGGAACAAGTCATGTAAGTTTTGCAAGAAAGATGAGCACGACATATCTGAATGCTAGTGGGTAATACATCATGCAAGATTGTAGACATTGGTTCTATCTAGATCAAGATGTTTGATGGCATCGTAGAACTTTGTCGGATGTTCGACACATCCCAAATGTAAAGGAGTCATATCACCCACCGAAGATGTTAGGTACCAGGCAAGACTCATCGCATTTTACTCATTATTGTGGCTATGTATAATTATGAGCTTGAGTAATTGGACGTAAAAACTGCATTCTTTCATGGGGAACTATAAGAAGGCATTTATATGGAACAATTGGAAGGTTTCATCGCTAGGAAAGGGGAGTTGTGCTTGCAAATCTCTATTTGGTTTGAGGCAACCACCTAGACAGTGGTATAAGAGATTTGACTCCTTCATGATCTCTCAGAATTTCAAAAGATTTGATTATGATAAATGTGTTTATTTGAAGACTGTAAATGATTCAGGTATTTATTTGCTCCTATATGTTGATGATATATTGATTGCTGCAAAAGACAAGGTGCAGATATCAAAGTTGATGGCACAATTGAGTAGTGAATTTAAGATGAATGATCTTAGTGCAACAAAAAAAAGTTTTTGGTATGAAAATTACTAGGGACAGATGGTTTGAAAAATTATACTTAAGTTAAAAAGGGTATATTAATAAAGTCCTTCGTCATTTCAACACGCATAAAGCCAAACTGGTGAATACTCCGTTAGCTACACATTTCAGACTATCTTCAGCGTCATGCCCACAATCAGATAATGAAGTTGAGTAATGCCTAAAGTTCCATATGCCAGTGTAGTTGGTTCACTTATGTATGCTATAGTATGTTATCGTCTCGACTTATCTTAATCATTGAGTGTTGTTAGTAGATACATGGCTAATCTTGGCAAAGAGCATTGGAAAGCAGTTCAATGGATTTTCAGATATTTGCGGGGCACTTCTAATGTTTGTTTACAATTTGAAAAAACTAGAGATGGACTTGTGGGTTATGTAGATTTAGATTTTCTTGGAGATTTGGATAAGAGAAGATCTTTTACTGGTTATGTATTCACCATTGGAGGATGTGCCGTTAGCTAGAAAGCAAGTTTGCAAGCTACCGTTGTCTTGTCCACTGCAAAAGCTAAGTATATGGCTATTTCTAAAGCTTTTAAAGAAACCGTTTGGCTAAGATGTTTATTTACTGAGCTTTGTAGAAATACATCTTGTACTATAATATTTTGTGACAGCCAGAGTGCAATTTACCTTACAAAGGATAAGATATTTCATGATAGAACAAGACATATTGATGTCAGATATTAATATTCGAGGTGCCATTACTCAAGGTGACATTAAAGTCATCAAGATAAGCACTCATGATAATCCAGCTAATATGTTGACAAAGCTAGTTCCAACCGCTAAGTTTGGGTTTTGCTCAGACTTAGTTGGTATTACTCAATAATCCTTTGGGCTTTTAGCGCACAAGTTGTTCATGATGATTTGTTTTGAGGAGAGAGTTGCGTTATATTATAGCTACAAGAGGAATTCGTCTTAAGGTGGAGATTGTTGAAGTTGAGGTTGATATAGATTCGTTTACTACTCCGTCACAAATCTACTTATATATAGAGTTTGCTATGTATCACTATAAATATATCCTTGTAGACTAAGGCAAAAGTAAAAACTTTATTGTAAACATCTTCTTATAGAATGATTGTCTTTGTACACCTTTGGTTTTTTTTCTTGCAAGAATTTTCTACGTAAAAATTTATGCCTCTTGTTTCCTATTTTGTGCGCGTTGTTTTGCAACAAGAATGACTGTAACAAGAGCTGTGCGCTGACAAATGGAAGCCAAAGAACCAATTTGTGAATTACGATCCATCCCTCCCCACAGAAAAAAAGGATGGAGGTCAGTAATGTGCATCACTAATCTGCTGGATTTGGATTCTCCGACTCGCCTCTTGAAAAGTGGCAAGCACAGTTTGGTGACTTGGGAGGTTATCAACCGTCCTCCGAGATGAATGGACTAGATCAGATGCTACAGTGCTATATAAAGTGACTTGCAGTCTTCTCTTACTGCTTTGCAGTATTCAGCCCAGCTCACCAGTGATTTACATCTATAACGTCGGAGGATCGGGATACCGAATCTGCTATCCTATATTCCTATAGCAATAAGGTTTTACAGGTAGATTAAATTGAACAAACCATGATGCGCAAAACATCGTGGGAAAGCGAAACAAACGGGAACATAAAACTAATTACAAAATGTTGAGCTGGGCTCAGCCCATTAGGGCTCATGTACACATATGTATATAGTGCGATAACCAATGAAATGGGAAAACAGTTTTTGCAAAAAATATCTATATGGTATCAGTGCTAGGGTTAGCACTGTATGGAGGAGAGGGTGGCGAAGTACCGGCGCGGCGCTGATCCGGTTGCGGAGGACCTCGATCCATCATGGAGGAGCTCCATATGGGAGTGGAGGAGCTCGATCTGGTTGCTCGTGAGTTCGAGTCAGCGACGCGTGAGCAGGATTCGCCAAGGAGAAGGCATGGGAGCTACAGGGGCGGATGGTGGAGACAGAGAGCTTCCATGACGCCATGTACCACTCCACCATCGCGTCACGCCTCGCCCGCTCTGCCTAGGCCGCCGGGGCTACTGGTGACGGGAGCAACAACTCGCCGACACCATTTGGCGGTGCGCCACCTCCACCTCCGTTGGCACCGGGGGGGGTCCGCGTCGGGGGGAGGCAAGTGGCGGGCGCTGTTGCTGGGTTGGTCGGGGCAGGCCGACTACATCGAGGCCGCAACAACGGTGACGGCGGAGGAGGAGGGGGAAAGGCGGCGAGGAGGAGGTCGTCGTCATCGTCGTTCGTGGGGGGCCTAAAGGAGGAGAAGGCGCTACGGCACAGCGTCAGGCTGGTTTCACAGAGCAGCTGCGACCGTGGCGAGGAGCAGGAGCTGGAGGAGGAGAACTCCAGATCGTGTGTTTTGAGGTCCGCGCCGAGAAGAACGACAAGGCCTACGTCGCTGGACCGAACAATGTGCTGAAGAAGGCACCGACAATCCATCCATCCATCGGCGAATTGAGTAACCTCTGTCACTGTTCTTGCTTAGCTTCTTCTTGATCCGCCATTGGCGCTGAAAAAGGTTGGGTTTTTTGGCCAACATTTGGGGGGTGGTTCGGGTGTTCAAGCACCTGGACGTGGTGGAGGTGAATCTCGTGCGGGTGGCTATGTGCACATAGCCGGTGGTGGGGGTGAAGGGCATGGCTGAGTGGAAGCCGTGGGTTGTGAGGAGCTCGATTGGGCAGTGTCCTCCGTGCGTCGAGTTGGTATGTTGTTGCTAGGAGTGTAGTCGTGCGACCAGGGAGGTCGAGCCAAAGGGCATGCTAGCGAGCAGCGGCTAGAGTTGCTGTGTTTTTGCTGACTTGCTTGCTGTAAAAAGTAAAGACCACAATACTTGAATCATGGGGGACAATCAAGGTATTGAGCAGGTGCTTGAGAAATTGGTTCAACTCCTTCCCGCAAAGGCAGACAACGCAATTGTCCCTCGCACTGAGCCAATTCAGAAGATAGAATTGATGCCAAATGACATCAAGCTAGAGGGTGTTAAGAACTACTTGAGCTGGTCGAGGAGGGCATTGCTGATCTTGAAGACAAAAGGGTTAGAGAGCTTTATCGGGGAAGAAGCAACCGAGCCAGTGGACAAGACAGGTGCAGAATGGAGGACTTGGAGCATCACTAACTCATTGGTGGTAGCATGGTTGTTGAGTTCCTAGTCTCCGTCTATTGCTGCAACTGTGGAGGCTATCTCAAGTGCAACTGAGATATTGAAAACTTTATCTAAGTTATACTCAGGGGAGGGGAATGTGATGTTAATGGTTGAGACGCAGGAGAGGGTTTAGTGATCTGAGATAACTGTGTGCGGATCTAGACCACTATGATCCCCTCGAGTTGTCTCATACAGATTGCATATCCACTATAAAGAAGTGGATTGAACACAGATGGGTGAGAATTTTTGAGGAGACTGTTCCAGCTTCGATGGGAGAGGAGCTACCATGTTCCATCAGCCCACTCTTCTTTCTCTGGTGGAAGCTATTGCTGCTATTGCACAAGAAGATATTAGATTGAAGGTGATGACAAACACTACATCACCAGTTATCCGTCCTATATTTGTAGTGGCAGAAACTAGAAAGTGCTTCAATTATGGAGAAAAGGGTTATTTGAATTGTAATTGCCCCCCCCCCCCAAGGAACGTGTCTATATCAAGAATAGATCGAAAAGAAGTGGAAATAAAGGGGGAGAGAAGCTACAAAGCAAATTGTGTAATAGCTAAGGATGGGCCACTTGAGCTTATGGAGATCTCAGCCACAGAATTAGAGGAGTTGACACAACTAAAGAGGGATGTTGAAAACTTTGGGAGCAAAGAAAGGAGGACTACAACTATGTCCGGTGCATTCGCTAACCTAGCTCACTCAACTCCAGGTAAATGGATCATACACTTTGGTGCATCAACACATGCTACAGGTATGTTAGATGAATTTAAATCGTATACTCCATTCCCACCTACATACATGGAAACTACCCAAACGGCTGATGGTACATCTCAACCCATTAAAGGTGTTGGGGTTGTCCAGTGTAGTCCAACTATCAGATTATCATCAGTTTTACATGTTCCCTCATTTTCGATCAATTTGCTCTCAATAAGTTCATTAGTCGATAATTTGGACTGCTGGGTTGTATTTGATCGAGAAACTTGCCTTGTTTAGGAGAGTTAGGGTGGAAGGAGCTTGGGACTGGAGTCAGAAGTAATGGGATGTGGTACTTGGATCTAAAGGAGGTGGATGCTGGGAAATGCATTGTTTTGATGGCAACTACAAGTGAAGAGGAGGCTAGAGTGATGTTCATGCACTGTCGATTAGGCCATGTATCTTTTGATACTGTGAGCAAAGTATTTCATGATGTAATGAATAAAGTGGACAAAGGGAAACTATGTAAAGGGAAACTAGTATGTGATGCATGTGAGTTTGGGAAACACATAAAGTCCTCATATGTGAGCAAGGGATTTCGAAGTGTGTCTCATTTTGTGCTTGTTCATTCTGATGTATGGGCATCTCCTGTTACTTCTATCAATGGTATGAAATATTTTGTCACCTTTATTGATTGCTACAGTTGTATGACTTGGATATACCTCATGAGACACAAAATAGAGGTGCTAAAGTATTTCCAAGATTTTTGAGCCTATGTTAAAAACCAATTCAATACTTGTGTCTAGATTATAAGAACAGATAACGGGACAGGACAGGGTATGTGAAAAAGGAATTTGATGCCTTCTTATCAGTTAAAGGAATGTTACACCAAACATCCAGTCCGAATACCCCACCTCGGAATGGAGTGGTTGAAAGGAAAAATCGTCATCTTCTAGAAGTAGCATGGGCACTCATGTACACTATGAACATCCCCAAATTTCTTTGGAGTGAGGCAATAATGACTGGTATATATAATTAATCGTATGCCACCAAGGGTACTTGGAATGAAAACTCCATATGAGATGTTGAATGGAGAAAATGAGTTTATCGTCCCTCCAAAGGTATTTGGGTGTACATGTTTTGTTAGAGACCACAGACCCTCTTGGGGAAGTTGGATCATTGTGATGTTAAAGTGTATCTTCTTGGGATACTCCTCTGGACAGAAGGGATACAAGTGTTAAGAGTCGTTCTGAACGACGCACATTTGTGAGTATGGATGTGACTTTCAGGGAGACTGACCTGAACCTTTCTATGGGGAGAGGACCAATTTGAATTCTCTATTTGATCTTGACTCGACTAGCATGAGTGATGCTAGTCGAGAGGGGGAGAGTGAAGCTTCGAGGACAGAGAAAGGTGGGCAACCAAGGATTGTTGTTGGCTCAATCCCATTAGTATTAGTAAAGCTTCGAGGACAGAGGAAGGTGAGCAACTGAGGATTATTGTTGACTCAATCCCACGTCTTATGGATGAAACTTGGTGAAGAAGGGTTAATGAGGAAAAGAACATGAGGGTGTACATAAGACAACAATGGCAGCCAGAGCAGCAGCAGTGGAGAAGGGTCAATGAGGAAGAAAATATAAGGAAGTACACAAGACAACAACGACAGCCAGAGCAGCAGTAGTGGAAAAGGGTCAATGAGGAAGAAAATATGAGGGTGTATACAAGACGACAACGACTGCTAGAGCAATAGCAGGTTTCAACGGTGGATGAGGTGCGGTTGCAGGGAGAGCTACAATAGCAGCATGTTCTAATGGCTGTGGAAGCTAATGGATCTGATGATGAGCTATATGCCATAGATGATTCAATGAATTTACCTATTGCCTTGTAGAAAGAACCACGAGCTGGGGTAGAAAAAACTCCTTTAAGATATGGCTTTGAGCATGATATCGCAAACTATGTATCATACGACTCACTATCACCCGAGTACAGAGCATTCATTGCTTCACTACAGTTGGTAGTAATTCCAACTGATTGGAGAGTAGTAAAGCAGGATCCCAAGTGGCATGACACAATCTTGGAAGAAATGATGGCTCTAGAGAAAAAAAGACTTGGGAGCTTGTTCCTCTCTCGATGGGGAAGAAGGTGGTTAATTGCAAATGGGTCTACACTGTGAAACAAGACCCAAGTGGGAAGATAGAAAGATACAAGGCTAAACTTTTTGCAAAAGGTTATAGTCAGACCTATAGAATTGATTATGATGAAACCTTTGCACCTGTGGCAAAGATGAGTACAGTGTGAACGCTGATATCCTGTGCAGCAAATTTTGATTGGCCTTTATATCAGCTGGATATGAAGAATGCATTCTTGCATGGAGATCTTCAAGAGGAAGTCTATATGGAGATTCCACCTGGCTTTGGTACGTCACAAACCAATGGAAAGGTCCTTAGGTTGGGGGGGGGGGTCATTGTATGGGCTCAAACAGTCTCCAAGAGCATGGTTTAATCGGTTTCGTCGTGCCATGTGTGGTATGGGATACAAGCAGTGTAATGGGGATCACACTGTGTTCTATCGTCACTTAGGGGGTCACACCACAATCCTTGTCGTTTATGTGGATGAGATCATTATTACAGGAGATGATACCACTGAGATGTCACAACTCAAGCAGAGGTTGAGTAAGGAATTTCAGGTTAAGAATCTTGGTCAGTTGAGATACTTCTTGAGAATTGAGATTGCAAGGAACTCTAAAGAGATAGTTCTCTCACAACAGAAGTACGACTTGGACCTCCTTAGTGATGCAGGAATGCTTAGTTGTTGGGCTACAATGACCCCAATAGAGCAAGACCTCAAACTGTGTGCTCAAACAGGAGACCCAACTGATAAAGAAAGCAATCAGAGACTTGTTGGTTGTCTCATTTACTGTGTCATACAAGGCTCGACATCTCATAGTCAGTGAGTGTTGTAAGCCGCTATATGCATGATCCGAGGAGTGGACATCTCGAGGCAGCTCATCGCATTTTACGATATTTGAAGGGAAGTCCAGGAAAAGGGCATCTAAAGGTTGATGGCTATTGTGATTCCGATTGGGCCAACTGCCTTGATGATAGAAGATCTACATCAAGGTTTTGTGTCATTGTGGGAGGGAACTTGGTATCTTGGAGGAGCAAGAAGCAGTCAGTGGTCTCCTGTTCAATTGTAGAAGCAAAATATAGAGCCATGTCAATGTGCTTGAACGAGATGCTATGGATGAGAGGTCTCCTATCAGAGATGAGATTATTAATAGGATCACGACAACTTTGGTGTGACAAGTCGACTATTAATATCACAAACAATTCAGTTCAGCACGACTGAACTAAGCATATGGAGATTAACCACTTCTTTATCAGGAGGGACTAGAAGATGGAACCTTAAAGTTGAATCATGCATCCTCAGGAGGACAATTAGCTGATTGTCTAACAAAAGGGTTAGGGACTAATGAGTGTGTATCAGCATGTGACAAAATGGGGATGATAGATATCTATCACCCATCTTGAGGGGGAGTGTTGAGCTGGGCTCAGCCCATTAGGGCCCATGTATACATGTGTATATAGTGTGATAGCCAATGAAAAGGAAAAACAGTTCTTGCAAAATATATATATATACACACACAAAATTGGGGAGGGTAACTGCCGTACAAAATATGGGGTGAATAAATCCTCACACAATAGGAGGTGCTGCCTGAAGTTGAGGATAAGCCATCAGGCTTGCTTGACTATGCAAACAGCCCCTTTGCTCCCATCAATGGCGCGACTGGTAAAAACCGGGTCTGTTGGTGAACTTCCGGCCGTTGGCTTTGACATATCGTGTGATGCCAGCGCAAAGACCAGCCCATTAGCACCAAATGGCGAACATCATTCCGTGCTGCAAAGATACTGAAGTGGTTAGATTGTACATATTTTCCATGAGTCAATGTAAAAATATTGTTACAAAAGCTCGTAGAATCGATTTACAAGTCGATAAAACACAACTTTTCCATTAATTCACTCAAGCTTGGAAAGGACCGAATTAAACTTGTCCATAAGTGGATTTTGGCCCAGTGACTGCATTGCATATGAATTTTTTTACGTAGTTCTCTTGATTAGTGTAAACAAAACATCAAGTCAACAAAATTATATTTATTTAAGGTCCACAGTAATGTGTCCACAGAGATAAGGATGGTGAACACAACTGCTTCTTACAATGTAAGTAAACGTAAGGAATGCCCTAATCAGCATAAATTAATTAAAACCATTCAACAATGTCCATTTCGGCAGTCAGAAATCTTACCTTGTCTTAGTGACATCATCATGAACATAACAGCTCCCAAAACCAGTGCAAAAGCAAGGCGGAAGGACTGCAAAGGCGAAATCGTGCAAGTAAGACTATGGTTCTGTAGGGAAAATTAAAAGGCGTCATCGTGGGTCTTGGCATGCAACATCAGATGTTCTTTTTGTCTAAAATAAGTAGTTAGCCCAGAGATTACTGGACACTACAGCATACATGAATAACTAATAACCATTGCGTCGTATGCAAAAGAAGTGCAGGTCACCGAACAAGCTCAACTTCAAATGCTGACAGAGGAGTGGAAGATTTTTTTTTTCCAAACTACAAAATGAGTATGACAGCCCGAAAGATAAAGTTTGTTTTGTCACCCTACTACCTAGTAAGAGCTTAAATACTCACTCTCTCTCTCTCTCTCAAAAAAAAGTAAAATATCAAATAAGAAAGCATTTCATATAGAAGTAGTTTATTTTCAAACATACACACTCAGGATAAGATGTGAGGTGCGTGAAATCTAAACTGGTCTGAAATAAGATTTGTCACTTCATTTTTATGTTACACAAGTCAAAATTCTGCATAAATGTTCATTGTAAATTATAATCATTTTTAACAAATAATATCAAATAAAAAAACAAATGATTTGAGAGGTAACTAACACTGGAATTCACAGTTATCAAGTCACAATATGATGATTCCATTTACAAAAGAGCAATTTCAAGCAATAGCATAATTGTACCCACCACATAATTCTCCAGAAGTCCTGCTTTGATTGGAGTTGTGATTTCCCGACAAACAGAGGAAATGTAATGTCCATGAAGAAGATCCATGGCATCCTATACAAGAGAATAGAAAAATAATGAGGCGTCGCTGTGCTTTGGTCCAGCATTTCTCATATCGTAAGGGAAGAATAGTTTTCTGCATGGTGTCTGTTATATCCAGGAGACAATAACAAATGAAATGGTATTGGTATAGAGGATGCTTAGTTTTACTCAATAAAAACCTTTGTAAACTAGCATTCATAACACTATATTTGTTGCATGCCAAATAAGCCATCTGCCCAGCAATTTAAGAAAAATTCAGATAATTAAGGAAAAAAAACTCAAGAGAGTCGAGAAGAAGAGGACGTCAGCAGAAAAAGGTTGGCGAGCCAAGGAGGAGAGTGTGGTGGCGGGTAAGCATAGGTGAGTCAGGGAGGAGACAGCAGCGGTGGGAAAGCACAGGAGAGCCGGGAGGAGAGGGCGGCGGTGGAAAGCACAGGGGAGATGAGAGGAGAGTGCGGCGGCAATATTTGTTTGGATGACGCAAGGGTTTGGGGCGAGGCACCAGTTCACGCCCATGAATTGAACCACATTTCCCCCCATGGGTTGAAACTAGTGTTCCCCTAGGCGCTAGTCGAGCGGCATACCGATGCATAGCGCCTAATCGCCGTCTAGGTGGCTAGGCAGTAGGGAGGGGCCTAGCGCCTAGGCGCCACCTAGGTGAGCTAGGCGGCTGCTTAGGGGAACAGTGGTTGAAACCATTCAGAGAATGAAAATTTAGAATCCACATCAAATCAAATCAAACCGTTTGCACTACAAACTCAATCCACACCAAACCATTAAAGGCCTCAGCCCATTCCCACCCATCCAAAGCCAACCCAAACTAAAAATCAGCTCATTTAACCCATTTCCACCCAAACCATTAGCACCCCTAGTTGCATGTACGCAAAGTCAGCAAAATACCTGCTTAGTACCATCTACGAAGATGTTCAAGTAGTATCTAGCAAGTGCATTCCATAGATCATTTAGAATTCCCTGAGTAGTTCATTTACCGTACCTAATAGACAAAAACAAATAAAAAATATGGACAGGGTAAGTATAATAAATAATAAATTACACATTACTTTTTGTTTATAAAGATCTAGAACTTATTATGTCAAATTCTGCATCTTCTGAAAATGCATCAACAAAAGGAGAAAGATTACCCCTTTCACATCTAAACAATATACCCTATTATATGTAGATTTATAAAGAAAGGGAAGCCATAATGATGCTACAGCAGAGAGCCATTTTTTCATCAAACATAAGTTATTAGTACATAGAATTAAATTCGAAAAACGCATGATAAAATCATACTGGGAAGTATGTACCTGAGTAACATTAGTAAGATCTAAACAATTTGTTTTGACAGTGCCAGTCTGCTCCTCAATTCTCTCGCCTTTATCATTCAAAAGGAAGTACCTATACCATAACGTCAGTGAGACCATGAGAAGCCATAAGAGGCTTTTATGACATAGCATGATCATCATCAGAATATCAGATGTATAGGAAGTTTCAGATCCAGAGCCATTTTTTCTTCTTTTTCATATTCCTTTTCTTGCTTTGGGAGGAGATCCGAAACAATCTTTTGTTTCTTCACTTGGAGATGGCAACCTAGAGCAGACAGACCACACAAGCAATACAGTTTGTCTAACACAAGAGACACTTCACTTTCCATCTTTGACAGGGATAAGCCAAAACAAGGCAAACCAAGACGAGCTATGCACCCACCTCCACAAGCCCCGCCATCGCCGGGCAAATCCAAGCTTAGTTGTTAACGGTCATGTCCTACGCGAGCTCCTCCTTGCCAAACGAGCACCCCCATCATTTGGCATAGCCTCCGCAAGTGCTGCTGCTTTTAGTTGATAAAGAAGAAAAGGCTAGTCCCCGGTATGTTGCATTAGATCATTCACATTGTTGCCATAGGTATTTCATTATGTTACAGCCTTTTGTTTTGATTGTTGCAACAATTTTTTTGAAAATTTACTTTTTTTTGGACTTCTATGTTGCGCCCCCCTTTTTATACATGTTGCTCTTGTTCATTTTGGGTGCTGCAATAAATTTTCTAGAGCGAGAGCATGTTGACCAGGTATCGCCTGAGGCTACGGTTACGATGCTAGAGACCTTCTGTGGTGGCACTGTCACCGTCGCATCTAGGCTCCAAGCTACCATCCGCCCACTCCTCTATGGTAGAGCTCCATGGCAGAGTGGCGAGGCCTCTTGAGCTCGAGTAGGGAAGGTGGTGGTGTGGTTCGGTCAAACCCCCGTTTGATTTGAACCCGTAGGCGATGAGGCCTCCAGCCGGTCGCTTCCTACTCCTACTACGAGCTATACTGCCACCATGGCCTTCTTTCTCTGGTAGGTTTGCGTGTTTAGAAATTTATTGCAGCACATTCACTTGATTGATGCTAAAAGTGATTTGTTTTGTTGCATTGTGTCATCTCAAAGCTGTTGTAACAAGAGGCACTGTTGCCATGTCGCCTTCTATTATTTTTTTTGATGTTGCACAATTGAGATGATTATGTTGTAGGTATTCTAGTACTTTGCTGTGCATTTTCTCTAAACCATGTGATGTTTTATTGCACAAGTTTGTGATTTTGTTGCAAGTGTCCTCTCCATTTGTTGTATATACATTCTCAAAATGTTGTGATGGTTGTAACGAAATAAGTTTGTTTTGCTTTGAAATTTTGTGCTAGTACATCTTGTCATGTTCACACGGGAGAGAGATATGTACTTTGTCAAGTGGATTTTTGTTGATAGATTTGTGCTTTCCCCATTTTTGGATCAAAACCTAATTTTGTTGCAGTCCTTGATCTTATTTGTTGTATGAATTCTCATGGATGTTGCACCAGAGTGTACACGATGGGAAGCTTTCCATTGTACGTGTCCGGGCGCTAGCACGACCCAGATAGTAAATCATGGTTATTGACGTAACTGATCATATAGGTTCTTAGGGATAGATAAGTTAAGATAAGAATTAAGTAAACAACAGTAAACCACAGCAACCGACGCACGTACAGTATAATGTGAACAGAAAACCTCAACCGTATTCTTTCCTTTCATTACAGAATCCTGATCTTGCAGTAATATTAACAAAAATTTCGCAGTTTTTTTATCGACCACGCTGACAAAATGCACATGAACTGTTCATAATTTGCTAATCCACGACATGTCACACCATTTCCTGCACTGACTAATCCACGAGCTAATGCTAATTTACACCCAATCCGACGCTAAAAGAAAAAGGTGAAAGCTCCCCACAGATCCACACCACCACGCAAAAACCAAGAAATTTACTCGAACAGACACGAGCGGGGGAATTCTACCGAACAATTCGGCGCCTCGAGATCTTTCACTTTACCGCTAATGCGCAAGCCTTATCCTAAGAGCTCTTTTACAGTGGATTAAAATCAATATAAACCGTCCATTCTTTTAAATCTAATGGCTGAGATCAATTTAGATCTAGTTATACTACCACCTGTAGTATTGGTAATAAAATTGAAAAAGGGGTAAAAAGGTAAAAAATTCCGTCATACTATCTGTCCTCTACGGTAAAACACGTCCTGTGATCATGATGAATGACGGATGAATAGATAAGAAGTCTTTGAAGATCAATAGGTATTCGGTGAATCTAAAACTGTAAACGAATTAAGAAAAATCTAAAATACCCCTGATAAATGGATAGAAAAAGTCTAAAATACCCTTAAGAATGGATGGTTAGATTTGATTTCTACTACCACTACTTACTACCTATGTAATCCACTGTAAAATTTCTCTATCCTAAGGGACCAGGGATGCGGCCCCGAGGACGCTGCCCTCTGATTGTTGAATCTTGCAACCAAGAAACTTGAAAATTAACGGAGAAAACTGTTAGAGGTAATCTTGTAATAGGAAAGGTTTAGTTTGGAAAGTTTGTATTAAGAAAGTTTAGGATGAGGAGTCCAACTAGGACATGGAAGTAGAATCCTATTCCATTTCTTAGGGCTGTAGTTTTGGGTATAAATATAGGGGTATGCCTGAGTTTTGTAATTGAACAGAGCGAGAAGTAATAAAGAGAAAATTGTTCTAAAGATTTGTAGCTTTTTGTTTCAACAATTGGTATCAGAGCAATGTTTAGTCGGCTCGTGACGATCGTCGGCGAGACGCAAGAAAAAGACGGGCGCAGGAAACGAGCGAAGCAGAGGTCGCCAGGAGGGCGTAGGCGCTAGGCAAAGCGCACCGCTACGTGCTACGTGGCCGCAGTTGCGTAAGTTCGCACACGCAGCGGCAGAGCGCGAGTCGCGAGCAAGGCGAAGCGTGATTCGTCGAATCCGAGACGTGATTCGTAAGGCCACAGAACGCATCCGAGACGGAGACGGAGTCTGACACAGCAAGCAGAAGTTGAGCTTCACGGTACGTGTAGAAGTCCTCCAGGCGGCAGCAAGCAGGAGACGTGTCGCTGGGAACCTCCAGTCGGCAGGTGCACAGCAGCAGGAAAAGACATCCCGTGTGCGGCTGCAGGACAGCACGACGTAGCTGGCAACTAGCACCAGGAGGAGAGTCACCCGAGGCAAAGAAAAAGTGAAGCAGCGCGCTTGTTCGTAAGTGCTAGTTGACACATCTTCTAGCAACAGCACAAGAACGTGACGTTTTTTTAGTATCTAAAAATTATGGGTGAGAATGCGAAGGCTCAAAGTGGATCTATATCGCTCCAATATCCTCTCCTGACGGTCGACAATTATCCGGTATGGGCAATAAAGATGAAGGCAAATTTGCGCGCCCAGGGTGTCTGGGGTGCAGTCGATCCAAAAGGAAAGGCTGTGGAAGATGACAGGATAGATCAGGCAACCCTTGCTGCAATCTATCAGTCGGTACCAAATTCGATGATGCACCAGCTCATCGGGAAGGAGACGGCACGTGAAGCATGGCTAACGCTTCAGAATATGCACGTGGGAGTTGACCGCGTGAAGGAGGTGCGACTACAGAATCTACGGAACGAGTTTGAGAATCTTCAGATGGGAGAAACCCAGTCGGTGGACGAGTTTGCCGGTAAGCTTACTTCATTATACAATCAGATTATTTCTCTCGGCGACAGGATGGAGGAATCTGTGGCAGTGAAGAAGTACCTACGCGTACTACCAGAAAAGTTCGTGCCTGTCGTCACCACACTCATGTACTCCCCTAATTTGGAGAACATGAAAATTGAGGAGATCACTGGCTCGCTCAAGGCGCATGAGGATCTACTGAAGGGGTATCAATCCCGTAATGAGCAAGGGTATCAGTCCCGTAACGAGCAGGTATTGCTGTTAAAGGAGATGAAAGAGGTGATCACAAGCAGTTTAACCACGGGCGTGGACGCGGCGGTTTCGGTTACCGCAGAGGTAGAGGTGGCCGAGGAGACAAGACTGAACAAGACGATGATAACAGACCACGAGATAAGTCACATATCAAATATTTTGAATGTGAAAAATATGGTCACTACGCAGCGGAGTGTCGTAGTCACATAAAGTGCTTCAACTGCAACAAGTATGGACATTTTGCCTCGTATTGCAGGAACAAAAAGAAGAACGAGAGGTAAACCTCACCCAAGCCACTGCAGACGACGAACCGGCTCTACTCCTCTCATTGTGCAAAGAAGAAGAGCCGAACATACTGATGTTGAATGAGGAGAAGATTGTTCCTAAACTATGTATGGAAGGAGATAGCCACGATCACACTGATTTGTGGTACTTGGACAATGGGGCAAGCAATCATATGACTGGAGATCGCTCCGTGTTTCATGAGCTTGACGAGAAAATTTCAGGAAAAATCAAGTTCGGTGATGGTTCCACGGTGCAAATAAAAGGCAAAGGAACGATGCTGGTACAATGCAAGAACGGCGATCAGAAGTTATTCTCTGAAATTTATTATATACCGAGTTTGTGTAACAACATACTCAGTCTTGGGCAAATGGCAGAAGAAGGGTGCAGGGTAGAGCTGCAGGCGGAGTTCTTGCGCGTTTATGACAAGAATAAAGATTTGTTGATGAAGGTCATGAGATCCTCAAATCGGTTGTACAAGATTTCTCTGAAAACTTGTAAATGGGTTTGTCATGAGGCGAGTTTGGAGGAAAAATATTCAGAGAAGGTAGAACCTCGTCGACATATGTTGCAGAAGGTGGCGGATTCTCGGGCGGCGGAGCCTCAAGAAAAAAGAAACGCCAGAATGAGCGCTCCTGGAGGCAGCCACGGAAAAAAAGAAGTCACAGACGCGATGCGATGTGCATGGCCTGAGGGCAGGTCAAGCGGCGGCTGGAGGCGAGGAACGTCGCATAGGGCAACGTGGAGGTGAGAGGCTGGTCTCTAGCGGTAGCAATGAAGGAATCTCGATGCAGCAGCGTGGCGATCGTGGCATCGCCATCAAGGAGCGTAACAGATTCGAGAATGGAGCAAAGCGACGTTTGGCTGTGCATGCAAAGGACAACAAAGATTAGTGCGTGCAAGCGATCGCAGAATCGAGAAAACAAAGAAGAGAGAGAAGGAGAAAGAAAAAGAGAGAAAAATTTGGAAGATTAGGCAAAGTTAAGTTAGAAATTAAATATTACAAGATTAGGGGGGAAAATGTTAGAGGTAATCTTGTAATAGGAAAGGTTTAGTTTGGAAAGTTTGTATTAAGAAAGTTTAGGACGAGGAGTCCAACTAGGACATGGAAGTAGAATCCTATTCCGTTTCTTAGGGCTGTAGTTTTGGATATAAATATAGGGGTATGCTTGAGTTTTGTAATTGAACAGAGCGAGAAGTAATAAAGAGAAAATTGTCCCAAAAATTTGTAGCTTTCTGTTCCAACAAAAACACACGCGCAGCTAGATCCGGCCGCGGTTGGGATCGGAAGAGCGGATTGGATCGGAGATAGGAATCACCTCGGGGACGCGGGGAGGGGGGTGGAACTAGTGGTGGCGACGCCCACGCGGGAGAAGCATTCGTATCGAGGAGAGGGAAGGAGAAGTGGTTCGGTGGTCGGCAACAATGTCGGAAGCCTGGTGCCTTGTGTCGTGTGACTACTTTGGAATAACTGATGATTTGCTCTTATTTACTTATGTTATTGATTATTTGTCCGTGATGTTTCATTAATATACGGACCCTGGGTCACATGTCAGTGAGACAAATAGAACAAATAATCAATGGCACCAACTAAAACGAGGCAAACATCAATTCTCCCGACTATTGTAGGTTCTGCTTTTATTTATTTTCTTATAAATACAAAATTTTACCTCTTATATAAAACTGTGGATATCTACCGTTCCTATGGAAGAGATGTTATGTGCTACCCTACTTATGTGTAGAAGTTTTAGAAAGATTCTAAAATAATGGAGATGTAGGGAAGGGCATATCCTACAGCCATGTGAAATTTTAGGATAAAACTCGATTGTATAAGAGAGATATGAAAAAGATAAATTTTAGGATAGATTTTAGGATAAAACTCGATTGTACTTATAACTGATCGGGGCTGTAGCAAGAGACGATGACAAAGCCAAACGAGGAGATTAAAATCATGCAGCCTTAGTGACGTGGTGGTTCGTCTGCCTTTCCAGTTTCAGATGGTGAGGAAGAAGAGGAGTAACGGAGGAAGAAGACGAGTAACGATGGAAAAGGAGAGGAATTGAACCCGAGGGATGATTAGCGTTGCGTCGCTCGGCTATGCAGGTAGGTAGTGGGACTGTGGGAGGAACCAAGGATAACTGGGTTGGGCTGGGAGTGAAGGCGGCGAACGAGGTTGGGCTGGAGGGACCGATGGGTGACTGGGATGGACACGTTTGAAGGTGGGGAGGCAGATCTCGTACACAACTTCAATTACACGTCCGGATTTAATTCCGGTGGCGTGGCTGTACCAGGGAGAGAGAAATAGCATTTAACTAAAAGCTAACGGGGAATTTATTGCTTGTTATTACAGGATTTTAAAAAATGGATATTTGTTTTTCACACAACTGTTGACGTCAAAAACTTGATGTAGGGTTTCTGACAGCAGCACACCAGACGAACACCGGATTCAGAGCGTGCCAGTCGATTTGATCTGTAACCGACAAGGTAAAATATAAAATTCACACAAAGCCGATCGTGGAGATCAATCGGCTTAGACTTAATCAGCTTGAAGCCGATCAAGATCAAGGTAACAAGGTAAGTCCAAATAACCGATTAAGGCTAATCAGAGGATAAAGGCAGATCGATTCTAAAGAAGGCGATGCGCAACAAAATCAGAACAAATCAAACCTGGGGGTGTAATTGACGAAGATCAATAATCGGCGATGCGCAACTTTATTGATCAAGATCGATTACAAAGAGTGATCTAAATTACAGAAACTACTTCTAGTCGACAGGAAAAAGTAGATGAAAAGTAAAAGCTGGTTGATTGTATTGTGTTGTTTTTTTGCAGCTTGCTCTGGTCTTTCTTTTATACCCTTCGGCCGATCGTGTCCGACTACAATACGTTTCAAGTTTTGATCCGTATCGGCCTTATCTCGGACAGTTATTTCCTTGAAGATCTTGCCGTTACTAAAATATCTCCAAACCTTTCCATCCTGTCCGTTAATTCCGTATCTTTGACTTTATTGCCGATTCGACCGGACTTGCCAAATTTTGGTGCAAACATATGCCCCCATTTTGAGAGATGACTTGTCATCCGTCAAAAATCGCAATTTTATCGGCTTTTTCAATCGGCTAATCGTTGAACTTCGCCAATAATCGCTACTTTATTCGCGCCGTAATTCTCTGACATGCGGGTAGTGCGTTTTAACTACTCGCGCCTTTTGAGATTCACTTCCCGCCGCTTCAAATTTTCACCACGCTATAAAATGCAGCCCCCACTTCAGTCATTCTTCACGCGCTCGAGCTCTCACGCCTTTCACAATCGGCTTCTTCCTCCCGCACCTTGTTCTCACTGGCACCAACTCTTTTGACTGCAGTCGGCTTTCAAATCAAGATCGGCTGAATGGATCATTCTCAGGTACTCATCCCAATCCTCAACAGTGTTGATCAGTTTTTTCTTGGCCCATTAGGAAACCTAGATGCAGCTACGGTTATTGATCAGGAAACTCGCCTTCCCTTGTCGGCTAGAGGATATAACATTGAGGGTTGGAGTAAGAGTTTTCGGGCTTGGCCGACTGCACTTAAAGGGTGGAAAACTGGTATAACCGAGTAGCAGCTCAAAAAAGAGAATCCTGAGAAAGAATGGGTATAGCCGAATGCATCCCTTTGAGTCTAGCCGATCCAGAAGCCAATGAGCCCTTAGTGGCCACTACCGTTATTTCGGTCGGATACTTTAACGCCTTCATGTTTCGCACCATCTAGTCGGCCCAACTTTATTGGACGTTGCTCAACTTTGTCGCTTAAGACCGGATGGAGAAAAATATCGCTTTAGCGCCAAACCCAAACATAAACTTATTCGGTCCAAAGGCGAAGGTGGTCCAAGTACATTGCAAATAATAATAAAGTAAATGGATTGGTATCGGATGAAGAGCACGTTGCTTTCCTCAACCCGTGGCTCGACCGATTCTTGTTTCGTGGAGCTCGTTAGGACCAACCCAAGTGTATCGCACTACTGCGTATGACTAGTAGAAGGCCGTCGGTGGCACTAGGAAAACGCTTCTGAGCAAAGGTATCAAATAATGCATATTATCGTAAGTCGACTTTACACGGGTTTTGCCGATTTTACCGTGGGTAACGTGGGTGGCCCTTTATGGTTTATTCAAGTCTGGCTGTATTGCTTCTTTAGCCGACCTTTTAATCTAGAGCCCAACGATGACACAGCCTTTCCAAGAGAAGACAACCCAGAGAACACTATTCCTCAGTACCAAGCAAGCCGATCGTTCGGTGAACGGTTCATTATGTGTTCTGGCAGTGAAACAAAAATCACAGCAGCTGATTCAAGGAAGTATATGTCCTTCTTCCTTCATTTGAGTGATGAGGATCTGAGGCAGCTAGATTTTTTCAGCTATAGACAAGTGGCCGATTTTCCATGGCCTTCATTCCTTAGACTTGAAGCCGACAGTTCTGAGATGTCTTCGGAGACCCTTAGTTTGTATAGAATCTTTATTTCTCCTTGTATTCTTCATGCTGGTCTCTACACAAGGAATCGGACATACTAGCCATCATATGAATTCTACCATCCATCCATTTATGCAAGACAACTGGGATTTGGTCAATTGATTCCGAGTCTTCAGCTTCTTGATCGGCTTGAGCCAAGGGCCAGAGTTCGTAATGTTGTGTCGACCGAGATCGTTCTTGAAGTATCCGATGATCTGCAAATTCAATCTTTGCCACACTTCTTTTTGAACACCAGACGGGCAGGAGGCTACACTTCGTGGTGGTCAGTCATTGCAGAAACTCTTTATCGGTCAAAGTCTCCGTCGAACATCATCAACGAATTCTTTCTGAATCTTCCGGAGCCGACGTTAATATCTCGTGCTGATTCTAGCAGTGAGGCCACTTCGTCCGGATATACTAACACGCGCGTAGATGTTTCTGACGAGGTATCGGCTTAGAGTCTGAATCTCCCACTGTTCATGAAATTTTTTACCTTGAATCTAAATTTGCTCTTTTTCTGCAGAACAAGGCTATTGGAAAGAGGACGGCTTCGGGCCCATCGGGTGACAATCAACCCAAGAAACAACAATCGGCTGCTATTACCGGTTATGCTCCTGGATCCTTGGGCATTCGAGCCCATCTCTGTCAGATTTGGAGAAGCAGAAACAACCTAGTAAGTATTTGTATCGGCTCTTTTTCATTCTCCAATCAATTTCCATCTAACAAGATTTATCTATCCGACACTCAGAAAAGAAGCGAAAGTACACAAAGGCCGCTGCCAAGAAGGTCCCTAAACCCAATGAGCAGAGTGGCGAAAGCTCGCCAACAATATCGGCTACTGGAGAGGTGAGTCTTTGATATTTCTGAGCTTACATAATCTTTTCGCTCGTTGTTCTCATTTTGATTTTATTCCTTTTCCGGTGACACCATCTGCGGCAGCACCGCCTTCCTAGCCGATCTCCCTGCTATCTCTCAACCTCGAACCACCCCTTCCGTCGACTTGCCGGGCTCGAAGGCCTTTGATCCAATACCATCGGTTCCAGCCTCCAATCCTTCCATGTCTTCCGATCCAATGGACTTATTAGGATTTACTCTTGATGAATTGGAAGATCCAGAGATAATGGCTACGGATGATTTTCCTGCGGATATTAGAAGAATCCTTGAAGTCGCAGAGGAGGCGTCGGTTGCAGTAACTTCATTACCTGGAATGCAAGCCAGACTAAATAAACTTTCTGAAGAAATAATGCAGCCTGAAGCCGACCTTCTAGCCAATACACAACCTCTGCGCAACGCTATGGCAGCTCTCGAAGCCAACCTCCCCCCAGAAGCCATGGCTGCCCTTCTTGAAGTATGCCATCTCGATAGCAAAAGGGCAAGTGCAAGAGGCAAGGGCGATTGCAAAAAGGAAACCAAAAAGCCGGCGTAATCATCTGGACAAGCTAGTGGCTAACACAAAGGCTCGGAAGAAAAATTTGATGAAGACAATCAAGCCCTTAAATTGGATAAGGCCAGATTCTTCACTTGGAATCGCCAAGAAATGTCTTGAGGAGGAGTTAATGAGGTGAACAAGAATTTAGTCGATAAGCAATCTTCACTTGCTACAACCGCAGCCTCCTCAAAAACCAAAAGCAAGAGATCGCCAAGTCAGATCTCAAATCTCTACAAAATGGCCAAGATCACTCCTGTCCCAGGCAGCGACAAAGAAGATGAAAAATTCCTGGATGAGATTCAACAAACCATCGCCAAGGCGGCAGGGGCAGTATCGGCTTTAGGGGGTAGGCTTCTTGGTTCAGGGCTCTAAATTTCAATCTTTTTCCAATGATGAAACATTGCTTGGTGATAGTCTTTTGGAATACCCAGAATATTTTGTAACTCTTGCTACGCTTATAATCGGCTGTTTAACCGATTTAAATTCACTTTTCTGAAGTTTGTCTGCAATCTCTTTTAGCCAAATAACAGCATCGTGTTAACTGGCTTTTTGAACGAAATCTTTAGTCGGCTAGGCTCCGATCCAAACGCTAGGATAGTACTTCTTCAAATACTTCCCGTTAATAGCTTTAGGCAGTACATACCCTTCGAACGTTTCTAGTACGTACGAATTTCCGCCGACTAGCCGATTAACTTTATATGGCCCTTCCCACGTAGGTGACCATTTTCCAAATCGGTTATCTTTCGAACCAACAGGTAAAATCGTTTTCCATACTAAATCGGCTTGATCGAACGATTTAGGCACGACCTTTTTATTATATGCTTTGCCACCCTTATTTTATTCTTTTAAGCCGATCAAGCGTGAGACAAACGTAATTCGCCAATTCATCCAAATTGTCGATCATCAAATTGTTATAATCTTGAGCCAACAAACCGCTCGTTCGCTATTCGTATGGATTCAATGTTGATCTCACGGTAGAACGGCTTCTTGACCATACACCAGCTGGTAAGGTGAAAGTTTCGTCGCTCCGTGATAAGCTAGCCGATATGCCCAAAGTGATTCTGATAGAGTTGAGTGCCAATTCCTCGGCTTCTCATCGATCTTTCTTTTGATCAATTTAATCAGCGTTTTGTTGGATGACTCGGCTTGTCCGTTAGCCTGAGCGTAGTATGGGGATGAATTCAACAGTTTAATCCCCAGACTTGTTGCGTAAGCCTGAAACTCATTGGACATAAAAACCGTGCCTTGATCGGTTGTAATTGTTTGCGGTATTCCAAACCGATGAACAATATGTTCATTAACAAAACCGATGGCTTCAACGCTGGTTACTTTCTTAAGTGGTATAGCTTCAACCCACTTTGAGAAATAATCAATTGCGGCCAAAATAAACTTGTGGCCTTTACTCGATTTAGGGAATATTTGACCGATTATATCTATTCCCCAACCTCTAAACGGCCATGGCCTGATAATTGGGTGCAAAGCTGATGCTGGTGCTAATTGTACATTGCCAAATTTCTGGCAAGTTTGACAACCTTTGTAGTATTTAAAATAATCTTCTAGCATTGTCGGCCAAAAGTAACCTGTCCGTCTAAGCATCCATTTCATTTTATGGGCCGATTGATGAGAACCGCAAATGCCTTCATGTACTTCACCCATTACCACTCGCGCTTCTTCGGTCCCAAGACATTTTAATAGCAATCCTTCCATCGTCCGATAGTACAAAGTATCGTCCATAACAATGTACTTCAAAGCTCGTTGCCTAATTTTGCGTTCTGTCAGCCCAGATGGATCGATTAGGTATTTCTTTATTTGCGTCCTCCAATCCACGACATCCACACACATGACGGCTTTATCTATTAGCTCAGTCACTTGATATCGGTCGAGGTCTTTGTACCCTGATGCCTGTTGAGCCAAGGCATTAGCTCTATCGTTCAACTCTCTAGGGACGTGACCGATAGAAAACGACGTAAATGATCCAATGATCTCTATGCATTGCTCCAAGTATTTTAGCAGTATCTCGTCTCGACATTGGTATTCTCCCTTGACTTGCTGTATAATTAGCATAGAATCCCCGTATGCCTCAACCGTACTTGCTCCGATATTTTCCAATAACTGCAAACCTTTGAGCAATGCTTCGTACTCTGCCTGATTATTTGAGCATCGGCTATTTAGCCGAAATGCAAACTCGAAGTTATGCCCTTTAGGTGATATAAGCACTATACCAATTCCATCACCTTCTCTGCACACAGACCCGTCAAAAAACAATTGCCAAGGGGCTACGGATACTAAATCAGTAGTAGTATCATGTCCTGTTATAAAATCGGCTAATACCTGCCCTTTGTTGCTTTGGCGATTCATAGGACAGGTCGAACTCAACCAAGGCATAAGCCCATTTGCCAAGTCGACCTCGTAGGATTGGAGCTGACAACATATATTTTATAACATCGGTTTTACAGATTACTTTACAAGCCGATGCTAAAATGTAATGTCTTAGCTTTGTACATGAGAAGTATAAAGACAAGCATAATTTCTCAATGAAAGGGTACCTGACTTCAGCATCAAGAAGGCGTCGGCTTAAATAAAAGATAACCCTCTCTTTTCCATCAATTTCTTGTGCTAAAATAGACCCAATAGTCTCCTTTTCAACCGATATATATAACTTGAATGGAACCCCTTTTTGTGGCGCGGCTAAAACCGGAGGATTGGCTAAATATTTCTTAACATCGTCAAAAGCCTTTTGCTGATCGGCTCCCCAAACAAACTCTTGATTATCCTTTAATTTCAACAGTGGGGTAAATGCGCGGATCCGTCCTGAGAGATTCGAGATGAACCTTCGGAGATAATTAATTTTGCCGATCAACTTCTACAACTCATTTTTGCACGTCGGGGGCATTGTATCGACTATGGTTTTGACCCTTGTTTGATTGACTTCAATCCCCCTCTTATGCACCATAAAACCTAAAAACTGTCCAGCCGACACGCCGAACACACATTTGAAAGGATTCATCTTCAAGCCATACGATCTTATGTTCTGAAAAACTCTTTCTAGATCGGCCAAATGCTGCAAGTCCTCTGCAGATTTTACCACGACATCATCAATGTATATTTCAACGATGTGGCCGATTAAATCATGGAAAATTAAATTCATGGATCGCTGATATGTTGCTCCAGCGTTCTTTAATCCGAAGGTCATAACCGTCCACTCAAATAACCCTATTGCACCAGGACATCTGAAAGCTGTTTTTGGTATATCGGCTTCCGCCATGAATATCTGATTGTATCCGGCATTCCCGTCCAGAAAACTCATGATCTTATTCCCCGACGCAGCATCGATAAGCATATCGGCTATAGGCATCGGGTATTCGTCTTTTGGTGTCGCTTTGTTCAAATCTCTAAAGTCGACACATACTCGCAGTTTTCCATTTTTCTTCATCACTGGAACAATGTTGGAAACCCACTCCGCATATCGACAAGGTCTTATAAGTTTAGTCTCCAACAATCGCTCTATCTCCTCTTTTATGATTTTGTACAGAGCCGGATTAAAACGCCTAGGGTACTGTTTAAACGGCTTATAACCTTGTTTAATGGGTAGCCGATGTTCTACCAATTGTCGGCTTAAACCAGGCATTTCATAATATTCCCAAGCAAAGCAATCTTTATATTTTCTAAGAATTTCGATCAATTTTTCTTTATATCTTACATCTAAATTTGCACTAACAAAAGTTGGTCTTTTTCTATCACCACTACCTATATCAACTTCTTCAAGTAGATCGGTAGACGTAAAGCCATGACCCAACTTTTCATTTTCTTGAAAGTCTTCTATAGCTTCACAGCTATCCGTTATTTGCCGATAGCTTTATTGATCAAGATCGATTACAAAGAGAGATCTAAATTACAGAAACTACTCCTAGTCGACAGGAAAAAGTAGATGAAAAGTAAAAGCTGGTTGATTGTATTGTGTTATTTTTTCGTAGCTTGCTCTGGTCTTTCTTTTATACCCTTCGGCCGATCGTGTCTGACTACAACACGTTTCAAGTTTTGATCCGTATCGGCCTTATCTCGGACAGTTATTTCTTTGAAGATCTTGCCGTTACCAAAATATCTCCAAACCTTTCCATCCTGTCCGTTAATTCCGTATCTTTGACTTTATTGCCGATTCTGACCAGACTTGCCAAATTCTGGTGCAAACAACAACTCAAAATTAGTGACATAGGATAAAGATTCCCCTACTAAAGGATATTTGTCGATACCCCTGAGCGGTTAACGTGGTGGTCTATGTGGAGTGGTGTTGGAATTAGTTCAAATTGTTTTGTCTAAAATAAGTTGTAGTAGCATATTGGTCCAAACGTAGCACTTCCGGGTTAACACTTTTACACAAGTGAGGATGAAAGTCTAAGCGATTGGGGAAGGTGTGTGTTACAGTAGCTCCACATCCTAAGCAGTGATTGTTTATAACCCAATGATGAGTTCCTCTTATTTTTTTATTAAACAAACTAGTTATGTGTTTTCGTTGATTTCAATCGTGTGGTTTAAATGTGTCGACGATCGGGACCGTCGACCGCAAAGAGGGGGGAAGGATCGTACGAGGGGCGAGGCCCAGAGCCTCGTTCGTCCGGGAAGGAGCCTCGACAGACGCGTAGTACAGGGGAAAAGGACAGTCGAACAGGGGACACGAAGTTTATACTGGTTCGAGCCCCCTAGGTCGGGTAACAGCCCTACTCCAGTCTTGCCCGTAGGCGAAAGGGGACTAAAGGCTACTCGGGGAGAGCTACAGGAGGAGCTCGACCTCGGGATTGCTCGGGAGCAATCACTGAGGGGAGCTTCGTGAACGGTGGAGTGTACAAGTATTACTGCGGACGTATCCTCCTTAAATTTCTTGGGGTGTCGCCTTGTGCGATCTTACTACTGTTGTGTTCTTGCTGTTCTCTTCTTTTTTTCTCTCTCTCCCGATCGGAGTGGTCTTGACGCTTTATAGGCCTTTGGTACTGATCTTGATGCTGACGTTGGGAGGTCGCCTGTGAGTTGACGGGGGCAGTTAGTCCTAGTCCCCAGGCAGGGGGTCCGGCAGGAACTGTTGGGGAGTGGTTGACCCTAGTTCCAACGCTAGGGTTCTGACAGGGGTAGATGGCCCTTTAGCCCCTGCGCAGAGGGACTGGCAAGAGCAGGAGGTCCTAGTTCCCACGCAGGGGACGGGAGTCATATATTTATAAAAGAGGAGACCTGTTTTACATTGGAGTCCGGGCCAGGGGTGCCGAGATTGAGGAGGTCGCCGGGGTCCGCAACCATCTCGGGGATAGCCTTGTCCGAGCTTAGGAATAGTCCCCGAGCTCGGAGGAGGGCGGCTTAAAGCCCACCCCCGAGGGGCACGGACACGTGTCAGGATGGCCGATCCCCGACAAAATGGTTTTCACGTATTCACTCCATATCCATTTTCGACATTATTCATATTGGTATTCGTATTTATATCCAAATTCGAGAAAAAAAATATAAAAATAAATATGATAAAACTATTATCCATATGTATTCGATCCATTTTCATCCCAGCCTATGGTTATGCATTAAGTCCATAGTTATCCTTTCATTACTTCTCTAAGCTGATGGCAACTTGGTTTGGGCGATCGATGCTTTCATGCCATGGCCATTTGTTTCTCTTACGTGCCCTGCTGTTCATTTCCACGCCAGACGCGCGCGGATTTAGTCCTGACTCCTCACCCGTCGATAGCGCCATATGAACTCACTGCCACGTGATAGATGCTGGGAGATCATATCACATGGAAATCGCATATTGAAGCCTGATTTGGGAAATTGTTATTGCCGATATATCGGCAAAATCTCAGCCATACAGGTGGGTCTTGATAAAAAAATTACCACACAAAAAATTTCGGATTCAATTGAAATTTGAGCAAAAACAGAGGTACTCTCCGATCACAAAAACATATCATTTTGGATATCAATATGGTCCCCAAAACACAACTGCCATCACAAGTTTCTATTGTAATATATTTTAAAACCTAATAAAATTAGAATATTACGAAAATACCTTTTGGGCCAAATATTTAAAAAAACATCAATAGCCAAAGTTTCGAAAGTTTGGCTACACATATCCCAAATAACACGTTTTTGTGAACGGAGGGAGCATATGACTACACATTTGATCAATTTCTCTAATTGTGTAGTTGGTTACCAATGTCTTGTTATTTTCGAGATCAGAATTCAGAAGAGATGTATATGACCAATTTTTCAGAATTTTGAAAAAGAATCAGTCAAATTCCGAATGAAAGTTTAAATGTATGTTTGGAAATCTCGGGCGATAAACTGGCCGATAAGGCTGATAGCCAGTCTTATCGATCTTATCGGCACCCCCGTTAATTTTTCGAAACCAGTAACGTTTTCCCTGAGCTTGATTCCGGCCCCAGCTTACTCAGCACATTTTGCTAATAACTTCTGCCATAGATTGTATGCATTCCCGGATAACTGTAGTGAAATGAGTTCTTAATATGTTTAAAATTATGGCTCGAAAAGGTATTTAAATACTAATTCTATAGGATACTCCAGCCAATGCAACATGGTTAAAAAAATTTTATCGGAGGCCTTTATTTTTTTGCTATAAACCCTTTTTCATAAGTAAAAGAAGTATGTACACAAATTATCCTATAAAAAAGTAGATTTTGATAAAAATTTTTTCATGAAACGCACTCTCAAATACCTTATAATTATTATTAGAGTATTCTCAAAAGAATAAAGAGGTATAATTTTTTTTGTTTAAGTGGTATATGAGTAGTAGGAGTACGTACTCCCAAGATAAAAGAACCATTTTTCTACATACATACATACATACATACATACATACATACATACATACATACATACATACATACATACATACATACATACATACATACATAAGTAACTCACAATTCTCTATGATTGTGAGCGATGATCCATTTTCTGCCATCCTGGAATCATATATGAAACAATGGCTACCCACCATTTTTCAATTTAAATCTTTTTATTTCAAATCCAAAAACTAACTAGTGTCAAATCAATAGAGCTGCCCTTGACTGCAGGTGCATCTTTTCAAAAAGATTTAACTCTACAAAGGTGTACAACTTTACTCATAAGATATGACCAACTCTTTGTTACTTGCTATTTTCACGCTTCCTTTGGCATGTGGCAAAGAGATTATAACAAGAACCGTTACATCATCTGGACCTAACTTTGCACCAGCCCAGTAATGTTTGACCCTTATTATGGCAGCGAAAATTATTTGTACACATAGTATCAACAATAATTTACGCTCAATCGTGACTATTTTCACCCATAGCAAGGCATACATCGTTATATCAGCAAGGCATACCCATAGCAAGACGACTTTCTCAAAATGTCAAAATTTCCATCCCCTGAACAAATAGTATAACTGACTATTTGTTCTCCCAATACTAAGGTATGGCTAAGCAACAATACATATAATCGAAAATACCCAAGTTAACATTAGTTATTGTCTAACCCTTATCTTATGGTTTTCAAGGTTGATATTTTAATATTTATCAAGAAAGTTCTATGCAACAAGTAGGAATAACTCATGGTACCCACAATATAGTAAATTTACAAAAAAAGTACACGAATGGATACATAAATTTGTAAAACAAGATAAATTAAGTAAAATAATAAGATCAACATAGTCAAAGGGGATGCTTGGCTTGCTCGTTGATTCTTGAGTTAGTTCGGGGTCGATGAGGAAAGTTTTTGAAGCGTCAGTATCTACATTTAGTATATCGTAAAACAACAATGAGAGCCAAATGAAGTAACAGAAAGTGCATGATTTTTTTTAAAAAAATAGAAATTGGTTTAACTCAATTTGGAGTTTATTTGCAAAAGTTATAAGCACTTGAATTTTAATCGTCTGAAAATCTACTAAAATAAGAAAGAAGATGATGTCGAAGACATATTTTTCAGAGAATATGGCTTCCAATAAAGAAAGCGCAATTTTCATTGAACTACAAGCGTCTTTCTTATTTTCGGTGATTTTATTTTCTTTTTCTAGGGGTTGATAGGTGGGGACCATCTGTCATGTTTTATTATTTCTGAAAAAGATGACCGACATGTGGGGTTCATCTTTCATGTTTTATTATTTTTGAAAAAAATGACTAACATATGGGGTCCATCTATAAGTGACTCATACTTTAATACCGGTTTAAATTACAAAATAAGTTATTACTTTTAGTTGGGCCCACGTGTTAGAGACTCATTAGTTTAAAACTAAGTTAATTAGATTAATCCTTAACTAAATTACTTTTCTGACAACTAGGGCCCTCATGGTAGTGACTGGGTGTGAGAGAGGGCTATGCGCGCATGCCTGACAAGTGTGGGCTCACCTATCGGTGACCCAAAACAGGGTAAGGCTCGGCAAGGCTTACCAGCGGTGAACGATAGCGATTTGCGCGGAGTGGGTGGTCGGGATAGTAACAGGGGACCAAGGGGAAGCCAGGGGCACCATCAACAGTGGCCGGGGATGGTCGGACTTGGTCGATGGCTAAGGTAAGCGGTGGCGCTAATGATGGACAGTATGGACAAAGCTGTGGTTGTCATGGTGCTCGATTGGGTGAGGGGAAAGCTTCAAGGGGGTGGTGAGACTCCATTTTGGGGGTCGAGGGTAGCTAGGGCTCATTGGAGGGTGATGACGGCAGTGACTGAGGTCGGGGAAGAAGATGATCGAGGTGGCAGTGTTCCTAGCGGCTAGAGTTGCAAAGGTGGTGAGAAATGTGATCATGGGACCCTAAGGAGCCTTGAATTGAAGAGATTGGAAAATGGCTTACAAGGGGTGAGATTTGAGCTCTACTTGAGCTTGCGGCTTGCAAAGGAAATGGTGCTCACCGGGGGCATCGACGTCGTGCTCTAGGCATGAGGAGCAGCAAGGGCAGTGTGGGAAGCTAGTGGTGGCTTTAGCACTCCTTAAATAGGCACCAAGGAGGTGGCTCGATGTCCTGCCTGTGAGCGAGGTACGCGGCGAAGTAGAAAAGGACATCAACGGTGGGATTCTAGGAATTCTCGGTGGGTCGCAGCGTGCATAGTGAGGGTAGCAACGAGGTCGGAGGGAGTTGACGGCTCGGTGACGCTTTTGTGCAGGCGATGAGGCAATGCAGTAGGCAGGGACATGCCATGGGCACAAGTACCGATGGCCATTGTGGTGATGGCAAGTGGGTGAGGCTATGACATGGCACTAGATTCCTGTGCGCGTGAGTGGAAAGGTTGGCATGCATTCTAGCGTGCCAGGGGCGCACGGCACAGCACGGCTGGGTGTGGGATGCGCGCCGGGCGAGGCGAGCAACTGACACGCGTGCCAGGCCAAGGGAGGGCTGACCGGTTGGCCTAGGGTGTCAGTAGAGGAGAGGGAGAGAGAGGGCTAAAATAAAGAAAGCATACTTGGCTGAAGTACGTCTCCTCACTGAGAAAATGGTTTTTTTTGACATAGACGCCTTCTTTATTTGGATTTTAATTCAAATTCAATTAAGCCTTTAATTACTGCTAGGAGTTTTTGGAATTTCTAGAGCCATCAAATGAGCTCCGAATTTTATGAAAAGTTTTGAGCATGACCCTGTGATGGTACTGATGTCTGTGTAAAATATTAAGGATATTTGGAGCTCTAGTTTTCCTTCCATAATTATATTGGTGTTTCAGCTTCAAATAAAGTATGCAGTTTTATTTTTCTAAAAATAGTAAACTACTTCAAAAATTCATGAGATTTTTCTGAGGAGTCCTTCAGACTATTTGGGATTTAAGTAAAACATTTCCAGTCTTTTGATGGCTTAAATAGGAAGTTTGAAAAATCAGAAGTAGTTACTAGGCCATTGAAAAATATTTCTTTAAATGCTAAAAATTTCCAGAAAGGCAGAAAATCCAGAAAATTTATAAATAACTCAGAAAATATATTGGCAGATTTATTATTTCAATTTGGGCAAATTTGGGATGTTACATGGATGGAGTACTGTTTTTCCAAATAAAGTGGGACTTGTGATCCTTGTTCCTCAAGGATTAATTATAGAACTACGCAGTTAGTGTGGTGTCTCTATTCGTATTGTGTGTACGTATTCATATCAACATTATTAAGACTGATAAATTGGGAAAAAGACATATTATATTAGTCCGAATATAATACTCTCCATGCAATAAACGTGTGGCCTTTCTGCTTGTTCATGTAGGCACAAGCTAGCACTGCATAGCTTTTCACGTTGGTCTGGTTTCAAGATAGAATTAAAGTTGTATCTTGCTTCATGCCATTTGGACGTCCAATAATGTGCCCTAGAATTGAGTTTGCAACAGCAGAAACAGGTTCATGAAACCGGCGAAAACCGCGGTTTTCGAGTGTACCGTTCGGTTCAAGATCTAAAACCGCTCAGTAAACCGTTTTAATTAAAAAAAATTAGAAAAATTTATGCGTTGAAAACCGTTGAGAAACCGCGGTTTTTTTAAAAACATTCAATCGGTTGTTGGTTTTTCGTGAAAAAACCGAACAGTTTTTGATTTTTTTGAATTTTTTAAAAACTTTTTTGATTTCTTAACCCTTCAGTTTCTGACAGTTTTCGAACAGTTTTTATGAATTTTGAATGATTTTTTAAATTCGGTTTTATGAACCTGAGCAGAAGCGATGCTGGCCATGCACTACATTTGTGAGGTAGTTCAGGTGTGAAAAGATCTCCTGCAAAGAAGTAACCTACAAGAAGGATCCGACACTATCACCGACGCCTGTTCCAATCATATCTTTATTATTTGCCGTGTCTACTCTTATAAAGTTTACGTCACTATAGTACACTGTCATCTTGTTAGAGCATTCATGGCACACCCTGTCACCCTTCTCTGTTCCCTTCCCTCTTACGCTCTACGATGGACACCATTTTTACTGAATCAAAGCGGACGAAATGAATCCACTACGCACGTACGTACGACATATGTAGGTTGCACTCTCTACTGAAAATTGCACTTTCTTTTCCACCATGTCACATTCACGTGTTCGAATTAGCTATTTCTCACAGCTTAATCATGTAAAAGAGTTAACCGAATGTGCTATATTTGGACCCTTACATTTAGGCCTACATGTGTACAATATAGTAGTATATAATGTCTATTGGGTCTAAACATAGCACATTCGGGTTAACTCTTTTACACGAAACGAGAACGAAATTCCTAAGTGTACTATTACATATGTAGGAAATTATGTTGATCTCATGTCTAAGGATTATACGTCATCATTACTTGATATCAATTGATGACACATACAAACATAACAATGATAACAGTGCCTCAAAGTGGGTCAATTCAACACTGTTCCCTAATATGTGTATACATTATTGATTCGATATCTCTATATCTATGATCAGGGAAACATGGTCATCAACCAATACATATGCCGGTTGTTACATCACTAGAGTCCCAGCCAGTGATCCAACCGAGGATCCTTTTAGAATGGCATCACATATCTAAAGAGCTTCACTAACTAGTCACGTACCTGCTAATCTTTATAAACAATAACTCATCCAAGGAACATAGTAATGTTTATTCATAAGTTTATAGATATAAGGAGTGATATAATCATTTTTACGATTATCTCTAGGGCATATCAGTAACAGAAGCTGCTGAATGCCTTTCTTTCTTGCAGCAAGGGAATTAACATGCTCTCGAAGGAAGGAGTTGGTAGGATGGTGGAGAATGCACTATTGCAGATCAAGGCACACGCAACGCAAGCTGACCGCCAAAAAGACAAAAAAAAAAAAAGAAGTGTTAGTGGACACTGTCCTTCAAAAAGGAAAGAGAGCCACGCGTTGAATATCTTTCTCGTGCCTGGTTGTAACTTGTACTCTCTTTCAAGATTATTATGGCGTTGCTTGCGGTTATGCATTCAATAGTTATGACATTGTCTGCGGTTATATGCGCACTGTAAGCTGATGCTTGCTTGCCATGGCTATGGCCATTTGTTTCTCCGGCGTGCCCTGCGGTTCATTTTCACGCCGAACACGCGCGCTGATAGTGATTGATGATAATTAACTCTCACGTTACCCCTTGAGTCCTGACCGGTCGACAGCAGCATTGGCTTCCCTCACGCTGCTCACGTGGCTACTTGAATCTGTGTTACTCCCTTCTGTCACGAAAGAGTGACGTTTTTAATTTTACAATGTCAACGAGATGCTCCTTTAACCATTAATTTTTTTATTAGATATTCGAACAAAGTTATAAAAATGCAGTAGTATGAAATGATTTTTTACGGCAAATTCACTCCTGTCATTTTCATAGATCCAAACTATATGATTTAAACAATATCGTAGGTTAAAATTAATAGTGTTTGACTGCGTGCATTCTAGGTCATCACTCTTTTGTGACTAGAAGAGTAGTTATTAGCTGCTCAATAATAGCCAATCCACATTATATAAAGATCTTTTTTACGATACACTAAATTCAATATAAATCATCCATTCTTTTCGATTCAATGGATCAGATTAGCTATGATTTATTTATACTTCATCTGATAGTAGAATAGTACAAATAGCCTTAACAAATCAACGGTTAGATCTGATTTCTACTACCCATTATATATTAACAGTATAATGCATCGTAAAATTTCTCTAGTATAAATTATCGACAAGAAAGCAGAGGATAGACACTGCACACAGGGATAGGCAGATAAAGAGCAGAGGATAGACACATTCTTTTCTTGCCGTGGCAGAGAAAAGACAGCAGGGGCAGCAGCTTCGGCTTGGAGAAGAAGGAGAGCAGAGAGAGGATGAGCTGCTGGCAGGTGGGCCGGAGGTGGCTGCCTGGCTTGGCTTGGTCTCGCCGTGAGCTGGGACCCACACGGCAGGGATACAAGAACAAGGGTCGGCTTGCTCCACAAGCTGGGCAGGCTAGACACTTTTTCAATAAATGAAGGACCATTTCTTGTCTAATCTTTTTGAAACTTTTTGAATGAGTTTAAGGGATAAGGATTGATATCTAGTAAAATTTTTGATTTAAAATATTTTGTATAAAAATTCTATTAATTTTGACAAGTTGTACTGTCCATTTTTCCCTTTTCTGTTTTTCTTTTATTTGAGGATGAAAATGAGGTTAATAAATTTTTTAGAGTTATTATAATGGTTTAATTATTATTTATTAAATATTTAAGATTTATATATTGCATATTTATTTTCTAATAATTCTGACATTGCAAATTCCAGATTTTCTTATTCCTTGTTTTCGAATTTTAAAAGGAATTAAATTTGAGTATTAATTTTAGATATTTTTACCAGATTTCAATACAGTTCTGAGAAATACGTGGTAAAATTTTCAGCCTGAGGTAAGCTTCGAATATGTTTACAAAATTCTGATAACACACTGTTTTTAGTCAAAATCTGTCATTTCTTACTTCATTTAATTAATCAATGGATTTAAATTTCTTTTGACAGATGAAAAAGAGCTCTGGAGACTTCTAAAAATTTAATAGAATTTTTTTAGAATTTTTCTGGCATTTTACTTTTACTCTTTTACTAATTCCATTTAAATGATTTTTCTTTAGAGCAAAAATCCAAGAAAAATCAATAATACCAGAAAAATTCAGAGATAAAGCATATTAAAAATTTAAAATTTCCGTTTTTATTTTATTTAAATTAACAAATCAAGCAGATCTGAGTTCTACCACCCACTATAAAATAATGCACATTAAAATTTCTCTTATATAAATCATCGCCAAGCATGCAGAGTATAGACACCGCACACAGGGATAGACAGATAGAGAGCAAGCAATGGCGGGTCAGTCTCTGGTCCCCACCGACGCCGAGCTGCTGCAGGCGCAGGCCGACCTGTTGCGCCTCAGCCTCTCCTACCTCAAGCCCATGGCACTCAAGTGCGCCATCGAGCTCGGCATCCCCACCGCCATCCACCGCCTCGGAGGGTCCGCATCGCTGCCTGATTTGATCACCGCGCTGTCCCTCCCACCGACTAAGCTGCCATTCCTCGGCCGCCTCATGCGGCAGCTGGCCACGTCGGGCGCCTTCGCGGTCGACGACTCCGCCGAGGTGGCGATCTACCGCCTCAACACACTGTCCTACCTCCTGGTGGATGACATCCTCGTCGACGGCAACGCCAGCCAGAAGGCCATTGTGCTCGCCACATCCTCGAGACACTACGTAGAGGCAGCGATGGGGTTGGCCGACTGGTTCAAGAAGGACGTGGTGGCGTCGTCACCATTCGAAGATCTGCATGGCGCAACACTCTTCGATGAGAGTATGGCGCGCCTGGACCCAGAGTCCGACAAGGTGTTCCATGAAGCTTTGGCTGCCCATGACCATCTGGGGATCGCCGCGGCATTGCGGGAGTTGCGCGACGTGTTCAAGGGGGTGCAGTCGCTGACTGACTGCTGTGGTGGTGACGGCACGACGGCGAGGGCCATCGTCAAGGCCTTCCCGCACATCAAGTGCACCGTGCTGGACCTTCCGCAGGTGATTGAGAAGATCCCGGCTGATGGTGTCGTTAACTACGTCGCAGGTGACATGTTCAAGTCCATCCCACCTGCTCAAGTTGTGATGCTCAAGGTATAATAATAAATTGGTATAAACCAATGGAAACGTCTCTCTGCATGCATGTTTCAATGCAAAAGAAAATTGCACGGATTCTAATCTGCATGAGGAATTGAGAGGTCGATCTCCGCTAACATTATATATATAAAACATGTACTCTTAAGATTTATGCAGTTTTATGTCCGTGACATAAATAATTATCTTAACCTCTTAAATTTAGAGCTATTTTACACTGCATTAAATTCAACACGAACCGTTTATTCTTTTCGATCCAATAAATCAGATTAGCTAATATTTATTTATACTTCCTTTAGTAGTAGAGTAGTAGGGATATCCTCAACAAATCAATGGCTAAATCGAATTTCTTTTACCCACCATATACTACTAGTATAATGCATTGTAAAATTTCTTTGAATTAATTTAACATCCTCGGTTTGCATATGCCTTAACTTATATGGAAGTTTATCGATGGTAGCTTGTTCTGCACTTCTGGAGCGACGAGGACTGTGTGAAGATCCTGGCTCAATGCAAGAAGGCCATTCCTTCGCGAGGAGGAAAGGTGCTCGTCGGCGATATAGTGCTTGACTCTTCGTCTGGGCCAATGCTGGAAACCCATCTCTTGATGGACATGCTCATGTTGGTGAATACCAGAGGCCGTCAGCGGGATGAAAATGACTTTCGCGACATCTTCACGAAAGCAGGGTTCAGAGACTATAAGATAGTGAAGAAACTGGGAGCTCGAAGTGTCTTCGAGGTCTATCCATAAAGCTGTGCTCCCAGATGCTCCTACAATGTGGTTTCGTATATATGGTGTGCTCTAAGGAAATAAATAAAGAGAGTGACTTGTTTTCTGAAGGGAAGTTGCACGTACGGATCATAAAGTAGCCGAGTTGATAAGCTTTGTTACCTTAAGATCTGTGTAACTTTGTTTTGGAGAAGTGTTAAAGCACTCGCGAGCTTTTATGTGTATGTATCATGTTAATATCCTCCCAACAAGGTCTTGTTGATTCTTGTTGTGGATACCATGTAAGTACGTACCATGTTATCTTATGTAACTTATCAATTCTCGTACCATATCCCTGTTCACAAACAATATTTTGTACGCATAAAAATGTTTTATTAACATGTAGGGTGCTTGGAATTGGAAGTGAAGTCCACCGTCTTTTTTTCTTTCAAAAAAATAGATCATCCCTATTTGCATTAATAGAAACAAACTACAGATTCAGGTTCTGCATGAAAGTAAAAGCAAGCCACGGAGGCAGAGCGGTAACACAGCCTTACAGATTTTGCAGCAAAATACTCCTAACAGATTAACTAGAAGGAAAACCAGAACAACTCTTTTAGTAACAAATTATGAGCACTCCGATCACTTTCTTAGCGTGTATAAAATAATACGCACGTGTGTGTATGTGCTTGAGTGTAGTGTACGTGGGTTATGTGCATCCACCATCTACTCTAAGAAAACAACTTATGAGCACTTCAAATTCAGAACTCTTCTTTTCAACAGCATCCGATCGTCCTTGTCCATGAGTCATGACGCCCAGCTTTTTCTTGCTCCAAACACATCAGCAGCGACTTTTCCCATAATGGTAGCGTGGGAGCGTCCTGATTGAGTAGCTCCTGTTCTTTCATCTCCTGCATGTTTTGATCCCAAACATTAATCCAGTTAGAAATTGTATAAATCAAAACTACAGGTTCAGCAGACCATTTTTTCTGGAAACGCGCTCTGCAGATACTCCACAAAATGGTTGCCAATCCAACTATCACCATTTTCCAGTTACAAATTGTATGCATGGTTACAAATTGTACGCATGGTTCTGAATAAAACAAAATTCACATAAGAAAGTTTCAACTCGAAAAGTTTCAAATAAAAAATGTTTCACTCATAAATTTTCAACGAAAAGTTTTAAATCGAAAAATTTCAAATTAGAAAGTTTCAAATTAGAAAGTTTCAACTTGGAAAGTTTCAAATCGAAAAGTTTCAACTTGGAAAGTTTCAAATAAAAAACTTTCAACACAAAAGCTTTCGGTTCAAAAAGTTTCGATTTAAAATTCAACCTGGAAAATTTTCAAATCAGAAAGTTTCAACTTGAAAAAATTTAAATCAAAATTTTTTAAAATTTTCAACTCGAAATTTTTTTAAATCGAGTTTCCTCCGAAAACATTCAATCAAAAACTTCCGAATTGAAAAGTTTCTATTCAACAAACTTTCGGTTCGAAAAGTTTCTATTCAACAAACTTTCGTTCGCTTAAAAAACTTTCAAAAGTTGTTAAAAAAACTTGAGGGGAAAATTTAAAACAAAAAAAATATTTTGAGTTTGAGGGGAAGGGAATAGAGGTGGAAAGTGGGATGAAGGAGGTGATACCACCTATTACAAGGAGAGAGTCTTTGAGGAAGAAGTAAAGTGAAAAAAGAAAGGAGGTGATGCCAGCCTTTGAGTGCGAGGTGCTGCCATTTTTTCCAAGAGAAGGTGTTCTCACAAAATCTTTGACGATATATATATGTGCTAATTCTTAGCTATGAGTAGAATAGGATATTCTATCGCCAGCCATCTATGCAACCCCGACCGAATCCTCTTACCCAGTGCAACCGAGCCGCGTCTGGTGTGATTGGATTTATATGGACCCCGAATGGACTATGATCGTAAAAGCCCATTTAGATAGCATGATTTTAATGCCTGAGTTGTATAGTATGAGAGAAAGTTACGGAGATTACTGCTGTATTCACATAATTTTTATAGTAACTTCCATGTTACTTGCAATTTTTTTAAAATTTTCTTCAGCAATGTGTTTTGCAGCATGATATGTCGATTGTTTTGTGACCAGTTAAAAAAATCTCGTGCTCGAATGGACTTTGGACAGTAGACATACATGTGATAATCATGTAGTAAACAGAAGTTATGTATTTAGTAATTTTGCACATTCAAAATAGTAAAAAGTGTTCTAACGTATTTATTTGGACGTTAAGATAGTAACTTTGGAGGTAATCTTTTCATAAGGTAGACAGTTTCTCAAATATTAATATTTTTGTTTGAAATAGTATAATGATTTTAAAAAACAAATATTGTCGTACTATTTCGAAAATTGCCTTGGGTTTCGACAAACATCGAGTTGTTTCCTGTTCCTTCATCTAATACATGTTCTCTAAATTGATTCCGTCTAGATACATAGTAAACAGAAGTTATGTAGATAGTTATTTTGGATATACGTATTAGTAAAATATGAATTTCTACGTAATATTGTAAAAAGAATTTATACATACAGTCACATTAGACTAGGTTAATAGTAATTTTTTATTGTTTGATATTTTTGGTCGTAATGGTAATGATTGAACTGACGTCATATTATTCCTTATGTAAGAAGTTCGCGGTTCGTCTTTGCGGTTAGTTTTTTTAATATATTTTTTTTCAAAAACAAATCTTATCGCTCTATTTCTGGAACTTTCCTTGGTTTATGACAAACATCGCGTCGCCTCTGCTTTCTTCATTTATTACATACTCTCTCTATTGACTAGGTCCAAACGAAGCACTTAATATTTAGTTGTATTCGATGACAACCTACTAAAGCGACAGCTCCCTCTCTCCCTAGTGCCCAGTCCCCAGTCAAATTCCGATCTGATCAGCTCCCCTCAAACCTAGATCTAGTCATCCTCATCCCCATTTGATTCCCCAACCACCGGCCGCCACCCCTCCATGCCTCTCCACGCGTCAATGCCGCACCCTCGTCTAGTTGTCTCACTAGCATTGTACCTCCAATCATCCACACGATGGAACCCTCGTCCGTCATCCCGTCGACGCCACCCTCGTCCATCATTCCCCCGACAACACCCTCCAAGTGCCAGCACTACCCTCGTACTGTCTTCCCACCGGCGCCATGCCCTCGTCTAGTCATCCCGCCGGCGCAGCACCTCTAGCACTTCCACCGCCGATCCCGCTAGATTCATGAATGTTTTTTTTATCGAACAAACTAGTTATGCGTTTTCATTGATTTCAATCGTATGGTTTAGAGGGTTTTTATGTTCCGATAGATATTCGTTTTGATTCGTATTCGTTCCATATCCATTTTCGATATTATTCGTATTTATATCCACATTCGAGAAAAAAAACATAAAAATAAATATGATAAAGCTATTATCCATGTGTATTTTATCCATTTTCATCCCTGGCTATGGTACGTTATGCATTGAGTCCGTAGTTATCCTTTCATTACTTCTCTACGCTGATGACAACTTGGTTTGGGCGATCGATGCTTTCATGCCATGGCCATTTGTTTCTCTTACGTTCCCTGCGGTTCATTTCCACGCCTGACACGCGCGCAGATTTAGTGAAATGTGGCAAATCTCACGTTACTCCTGAGTCCTGACCCGTCGACAGTGCCATATGAACTCAGTACCACGTGATAGATGTTGGGAGATCATATCACATGGAAATCGCATATTGAAGCCTGATTTGGGAAATTGTTATTGCCGATATGTCGGCGAAATCTCAGCCATACAGGTGGGTCTTGATAAAAAAAAATTCACACAAAAAATTTCGGATTCAATTGAAATTTGAGCAAAAACAGAGGTACTCTCCAATCACAAAAGCATAATTTTAGATATCGATATAGTCCCCAAAACACAACTATGGTCACAAGTTTCTATTGTAATATATTTTAAAATATAATAAAATTAGAATATTGCGAAAATACCTTTTGAGCCAAATATTTAAAAAGATATCTCTTTGCATCAGAATTTGGCAAGGCATGGTCAAATTGTCATGCTAAGGATAAAGGGATATTTTAACTGATATCAGATAAGAAAGGAAAAGTTAAAAATAGAGTTATGATCGATATTGATTCAAACTTGGGAAATTATGTCCGAATAAAGGCCGATACGGATCATAGTGGACAAAGTATCGAAAAAGGATATGATCGGCTAATATACTATAAAAGATGGTTAAGGGCAAGCGAGAAGAACAACACAATCAACCAAACAAACTTGCATCTTACTTTTTATTTTCTTGTCAACTAGAAGTAGCTTTGTAATTTAGAACCTTTCTTGTAATACGATCTTGATCAATAAAGTTGCATATTGCCGATTGTGGATCACCTTCGATTATGCCAATTAGGTTTGGTTTTCTCCGATCTTGATGCGCATCGCCTTCTTGGGGGAAAGTCTACCTTTATCTACCATCTATTCAGCTCTAATCGGTTGTTTAGACTTACCACTTCCCATTGATTTAATCGGCTTTTCAGCCTTTTAGATCTCTGCTGATTGTTACACTAGATTGACTTTGAGTGTTTTTTTTCATCTATCTTACCAATTGCCAGATCAAATCGGTTGGCACGCTCTGAACCCAGCGTTCTTCATGTGTTGAAGCCGACAAATCCTTCATCACATCTTTTGGCACCAACGATTTCAATAGCCAAAGTTTTGAAAGTTTGACAACATATATACCAAATAACACGTTTTTGTGAACGGAGTATTACCCAGATGGCCCTCATTGTATGCTCACTGTCATCCAAAAGTCTTGTGCACGGAGTATTACCCAGATGGCCCTCACCCAAACAAATATGAGCCATCTAGTTGCACTGTACACACTTACGCAACCAGAAGAGTTTCGATTATTTTTCGAATAACCATATCAGGATTGAATTCAACTCATCCAAGCATAGCACACGCTATCCGTCTCAGAACGTTGGTATCGCCCACACCCACCGAGGGAGGTGTGTCGCAATAGACAAGGAACGACAGCCGCTCGTGTCCACGCGTTAGATGGTCGAGAGCAATTCCAGGTACCCGGATATGTGTCTAGCGCTAGTTCTCAAGATCAACGCCTAGCACCCATATATCCCACATTTGAGATGCATCGTTACTCATACACATTCAACTAAGCATTTGGCATAAAATAAACTTAAGCTAGAAGCTATTACATCTACATGTTATTAAAAGTACGTGTCCGACCGGCTAAATATTACATACAAAAGTATAATGCATCGGAAATTAAGCATAAACCAAAAGTAGGACAACGGTATGCCCATCCATAAACCCATAGGCAACCAACTAGGAAGAGCCCTAGTTTATCCATCCAAATAGTCGTCAGACCCCGGTGCATAGTATGAGTCGTCGGGGTATTCTTCTATACATTCGTCTATATATTATAGATTAAGCAACGGTAAGTATATGTATGTACTCGCAAGACTTTAATGTATGGAAATACAATAAATGTAAGGTTAGATCAAGGATAACAAGCCACTACACTAAGTCTCATTTTTAGCATAAAGCAGATTTTTTTTGCAAGTGAATGTTTCATCAAACGGTAATGAAATTGTAAAAAGCATTTGATATGAAGCTAATAACAATAAAAAAAGTTAAATATCATCATTTAATAGCCCTCCTTGGCTGTGAACAGTGAGTAAACACAGTCATCCTTGGCTCACAAGTTTACCAACCCGTTCCAACACTGTTTCCAAAAGTTTTCACAAAAATAAGACTATACTTGACATTGTTTTCTCAAGTTGCTCATGACTGCGAGCACAGCTAATTAATTAGATTTAAATCTCTGTAGAGAGTGTACACTTTACCCACATGACACATTCTAGTAATCATGTCAACCAAGCCTCGCGATATTCACCATACCTGATTTGCTAGATTGTGATGAAACCGTTCAACTAGCTAAAGCCTAGCCTTGCACTAGCCCTGATGATTTTAAACCCTTGCCATGGTCCAAAGATTCGGACCCGCACACATAGTACTAATGATGGTTTACATTCCATCGCGTCCTCTCCCTATGGCAAGGCATACACAGTTGTATTGGAATGTTTTGACCCCAACACATTGGTGAAGGGAGCACCTACGAGTGACACTATACCCCGTAGTGCCCTTACTACTTCGGTCTACCAAAATGCAAGGCTAAACTCTAGCTAATCTACTGAGCTAAGGCTATCCCATACTAGCACATGTGGTTACACCAAATCACTTAGGCGATAGCATCAAGTTCGGTCCTTAACTGACCCGGACGAAAATCTCCCCCTAACTATGCACGAGGTCCCTCCTCACGCCTCAAGTTTAACAATAACTCGCCCACGTCTAAACTATAAGTTTTGTGTTGGATTTTTACCAAAATACATGGAAACCATAACTCGGCTCTATACCTTTACAAATTGCACAAGTTTGAATGGAAATGTATCCCAACATTTAAAAGACGTTCTAATAAGCATGTCTAAGCATGTACATGAGATATTTTACATTTAATACCCAAAATAACACTAAGTAATATCTACACCATAAGCTAAGGTTACAATAGCAGGTAATTCAAGTGTCAAGTAAGGGTAATGCATTCAAATGGGAAATAACTACTGGTACCCACAACATAGCAAGTTTATAACATACACGCATACATATAGTTTGACAAGACAACATAAACATCGTAAAGTAATGGGATCAACATGATCAAAGAGGGTGCTTGCCTTGTTGCTCGTCTTCTGGTATGTAATCGGGGTCGTAGGCGAGATCATCGTCGGCAGACTCCGAAACGTCGGCGTCTACGCGTTATGTAACGAGAATCCTGTAAGGCCCCCATTTTTGATAATAAGTACCAATAATGGGTACCATGTGCATGCAGTACTAGTCCCATGATCAATGGCTAGTACGCACATTCATAAATTGATATCACAACCACAAACATATTATTATTGCAACAGCGAAAGTAGTTTTTACCTAGTATTCTTACAATACCAAAAGTAAAATATTGCAGTGGAGACTTGTATCTTGTAGCATGCCTTTAGCCCATTATCCCCACAGGCAATTGAAAGGTGAACCCTAGAAAAATTCATCGTTAACATCCCCGAATCCTGTGTCAAAGTACGTATCATCGGGGTAATATGTTTCACCTAAAAATATCAACGAGAGCAAGCTGAGTACTTACGTACTCGCAAGACTTTTGCAAATCCTATAATACATGCGGGCCAAATCAAAGGAAAGGCTTCTACGGTTAATTTGCATAAAACCAGTTTGAAAATGTAAATACTAAATAGTAGATTACAAACGGAATTTAAATAAAAGCAATTGAATACATAAAATAACAGTATGTGTGTACAAATAAGAAATTTACGAACCTATGTGATATGACCATATCCACGAACCATTCCCTACCAACACATGGTAGAAACCAAAGTTTTATGAAAATAAAAATATCTAACTAGTACTGGCACAGCAAGACTCCCAAAACCGCGGGAACGGCTTTTTGAAAAGATTTACGCTCTACAGAGGTGTACAGCTTTACCCACAAGAAATGATCATCTCTTTTTGCAAGCTTAGTACACTTCATTTGGTGTGCCGCAGAGAGATCATAACATAACCGTTACATTACTTAGACCTAACTTTGCACCAGTCCGGTGACGACAACCCCTACTATGGTGGCAAAAACTGACAACAAAGTTATGATGTTTCTCCCTATAGTAAGGCGTACACTGTTGTATCGGTAAACGTTTATTACATAATCACCTCTGTGTGGACATCCCTTCGAGCAAACCGTTACCAGAATGCCCGTACTACTACAGTCTTTTAATGTGCAAAGCTAGTTCTAAGTAATTTAATAGGTTAAGGCTGTCCCATACCAGCACTTGTGGTTGTATGATAATTCTTGGGTTTAACAAACACTGAGTTCGGTCCTTAATCTGACCCGGGCGATAATCTCCCCTACACTACGTGGAAGTCCATACACCTCCGGCTATTGCAAGTAATCGCCCGCGTCAAAACCATAATTTTATTTTCAATTTTAACCAAAATACCAACAACATTAAATAATCATATCCAACCCCTTTAATCATATCCAATATTTTTAAATTGTAAAGAACTTGAGTCTTTATTAAGCATGGCTAAGCATGACATCTAAGTGTGAGTAAACCCAGATTGACATTATGTCATGTCTTTGTTATTCTAGGATTATCAAGGTTCTCAAATCCATACTTATCAAGGAGGTTCCTTGAGTCTACAGGTATAACTACCATTACCAACAATATAGCAAAGTTTAATGAACATACGTATGCAATAAAATATTTGTAAAACTGGGATCAATATGGTCAAAGAAGATGCTTGCCTGTCGTTGATTTTAGTCGTGAAGTCAGAGTCGATTGGTGCAGACTCTGGAATGTCGGAGTCTACACATAGATAATTGAAAATATAGCAAATAACAACTTTTAATAAAGGAAAAGAGAAATCAGATGGAAAAATCAAATAGAGATCTATTACATAGAACAAGTGTGGTTTTAGGGTTTAGAGTTTCTTGATTGCATGTGTTTTGTTACGAATTCAAGATGCAAAAATTATTTGGATTTATAATATTAAGACCGAATTCTCCCTATGGTAAGTTTTGGTAGGTTGTGGGATAGAAGTAAAAGGTTAAAGATGAAAGGCTGGTTTAGATATTTATATTGTTGTAACTTGTACTACTGTTCTGTAGGGTGAACCGACTTGGTTAAACAATGGGCTGGAAAGGGGATAGCTGGGAGGCATGCAGCATCCTCTACCGCCATTTGGCTGTGAGGAATAGGAAAAAGAGACAGCTGGGCAGCTAGCTGTATGAGTAGCTTGATTGGTGGAGTGTAGACCGGAGGAGGTCGGTTTTGGGGGGTTGAAATTGGAGACCATATTGCAATAGTCATGCATTTCTATTGTAAGATTTGGAGGTTTAGATGTAACTTAGCATTGTATGGATTATTGCTTGTATAACATGTTTGAGAGCATAAAACCTCCTGTTTACTTAGACACTTGTTATTAGTACTAAAGTTTGTAGCTCAATTTTCATTTATTGGACAATCTGGTTGTATTGACATGAGTGAACTCTTCCATAAATAAAGATGCTTAAGTTGGTTATTACATTTTGTGATTGTGATAATATAATCTTGTTTTGTGCTGATGTGGTGTGGATGTGTATGTTTATACCTTGTTGGATTTTGAGTGTATTTAACCTGGATGATGATAGTTATACTCATCTTGGATGTTAATTGCGAATGTGAAATCTCTTTTGATTGAATTGATATTGTAAGGAAATTTCGTTTGAATATTGATATACATTGCTGACAAATGAATATGTATGTGTATGTTTGATTTTAACATTTTAAAATTTGAAGTCCATTGCTTTTTATTTTAGGCAGTTACAAATCCGCGGCAAAAAGCAAACAGCAACTTGTCAAATTGGGCAAAAAGAAATCAGATATAAATACCAAATGAAACTTGCCAAAGAAGAACATGGTGGTTTAGGGTTCACAGTTACCACTTTGAGCATGATGGTTTCATTAGTACTTTGTTTGTGTTTTGGTTCTTTTGTGTACATGTTACTTTTATTTCTCTAATTCTAGAAGCTAAAATTATAATCATGCATGAGGATACTTACAAATTCAAGAAGCTAAAATTATGTATTTTTGTATTTATAATTTCGAATTGAAGAGGCTAAAATTATTTGGATAAGTAGAATTGAGACATTAGTCAAGGTGTTATGTATGAATAGTACTTAGCCTTAGGTGTTTTTGCATGGCAAGAGATTTGTACATGTTAGGTCTACAACTTTAGGCTACTGGTTGTACATTCATGGTTACAAGATGATTCCTTGGGATACAAATATCTTTATTACCGGTTTCTAAAGCTCGATTATTCATATTATGGGTTTCAGCAATCATAATACTTAGGGTCATACCTTTAACACGATTAAGATGCAAAGCAAGTTGTAATGAAATTATTTCTTCAGAATAAGGTAGTCTTTGCCCTAAAGAGCATTTCTAGGCTATTCTCATTAATATTGGTGTTTAGACAAGATGTTTTATTCAATGCTGAAAAAGCATAAATGGTTTTAAGGTTTACGCTATAAAGGATCAAATTTCATTTTAGACTTGCGACTGCACTTTATAATATTATTCCACCATTTTTCTGGCATTAGCACGAGATGTCCCTAAAAGTGTTTTAAAGTTGGTTTCACATTATTTCGCTTTTAGCCGCGATAGTTTTCATATAAGAGAACATTAAGGCCTTTTATGGACTCAAATTAAACTTGAGCAAATATGTAATATTTTTGCATACACAGGAAGGGCATCATTTTACAAGGTCATAGGATTTGATTTCGTCAATTTTGAAGTTCATTTGCATAAGCTACGATCATTTGAAATTTGCATGCTTTGAAATTTTGCCTTTTATACATATGGTGCAAACTATGTTAAAATTTAAATATTTTTTATATATTTGGAACCCTTGTCACCTCAGGAACATGACAAATTGTTTTTACCAAGATTTGAGTTTATTTAATCCAAGTTTTAACTATTTTGATTCTCTAAGCATGAAAAGCAATCTATTATCAAATTTGAATCAAACTAAATTCAACCCTAAATGTTTTTGCAGAAATGGAGTACTTTAAGTGTTAGGATTTTTCAGAATTAATTTCATGATTTTGGGGGCAATAGTTTATGTGCCTTCAATAGTGACCTTTTTAGGTTTTATTTCAAATTTTAAATTCAACAAATTGAAATTTAGTTTAAACATTAATTATTCTTGCACAAATGAGTTTATTATGATCCCAGGAGCATAGAGAAATTATTTTACGATTTTAGGAGACATGGTCTTCATATTTCACATAGTGTCCATAATGGGTTTTTACACAACCTAAATTTAAATAATTCAAATTGAGGTGAAAATTTAAATATTTTTACATATTCTAAAATCTTATGATTTTATATGAATTTATAAATTTATTTTACCGGGATTGGATTAAAGATTCAAGAGTTATTGATGTTTGAACTAGCTCGGTTTTGAGATTGGCTGAAATTTGGGAATACATTTTCTGACCAAGGAAACGGATTCCTTGAGCTCTATTTGATTTTTGCTCTGCGGCTGACCTGTTGACCCCACACGGCATAGAGCCAGAACAGAGCAAGCCTTAGGGCGTCTCGCCGGCGGCAATAGCGCGGCAGAACCGGCCGACCGAGGGCAGGAGCGGCACCAGGGCATCAAGACACATCGGATGGTGGGGCCTGGGTTTGTGTGTGTATATATATATATATATATATATATATATATATATATATATATATATATATATATATATATATATATATATATATATATATAGGGCCTTGAAATGGGGCACCATGGAGCCTAGGCTCATGATTTCAAATGCGCAGATTCAAGCTAAATTCGGGTATATTTTCCAAAACTTTTGGTTTTAGGGTATACACTCATCTATAACAATTCAAATGAAACACATACATTTGAAAAAATATACTCGAATTCAAAGATTTTAAACGAATTTAGATTGCATGTTTTGCAGATTTATATATATAATCAGCACATACCTACAAATAAACTATCATCAAAAAAGGAAACTCTAGTTTAAATTTCAGTTCAAACTTGTTTGAACTAGTTAGTAAACTAGTTAAACTCAACATCCTAAAAATTCCAAAAAAATTAAACGTACAATACATAGAAAAATATACCTATTTTGTATCATGGAGCCCAGGCTCCATAGTGCCCCAAAGTAATTATACTATATATATATATATATATATATATATATAGGAAGCCGAAATGGGGCACCATGATGCCTGGGTACCATGATTTCAAATGCGCAAATTCAAGCCATATTCGATTATAATTTTCAAAAATTTCAGTTTTAGGGTATATACCCATCTATAACAATTCAAATGAAACACATACCTTTGAAAAAATATACTAGAATTCAAAGATTTTGAACGAGTTTGGATCACATGCTTTGCTGATTTATATATAAAATCAGCACATACCTACAACCAAACTATTATCAAAAAGGGAAACTATAGTTTGAATTTCAGTTCAAACTTGTTTGAACTAGTTAGTAAACTAGTTAAACTCAGCATCCCAAAAATTTCAAAAAAATTCGCATTAAAATATATAAGAAAAATATCCTTTTTAGATCATGGTGCCCAGGCACCATGATGTCCCAAGTAATTATAATATATATATATATATATATACACGCGCGCGGGGCATTTGGGCACCCAGCAACCTCTTTACTCGGAGACATCTGTGCTCTATTGATCGTTCCACTAGCTATATCGTATCTGCCTATAGCAGTGCACGTATATAGGTCGCCATGGCTATCTCGGTCTCCGCAATCCTCCTCGTCGTCTCTTCCGTCGTCCTTGCTGCCGCCACATACTTCCGCCGCGACGCCGGCCACGTCAACGGCAGCATCGCCGCCGCCGCCACCACGCACCTCCACTTGTACATGCACGACGACTACGCCGGTCCACGCCCCACGGCCGCGCTCGTCGTGCCCGGCAGGCCGCCGCTCTCAGAAAGCGCCGATGGCGTGGCGGCGTCGCCCTCCCCGCGGCGTTTCGGCGACATCGCCGTGATGAACAACGCGCTCACGGAGGGGCCTGGGAGCGGCAGCGCGCGCGTGGGCACGGCGCAGGGTTTCACCGTGCGCGTGGCGGAGCGAGGCGCCGTCAACGACCTGAGCCTGCACCTGGTGATGGAGGCCGGCGAGTACGCGGGCAGCTCGCTGGCGGTGATGGGCAGGGTCGACACGGACGCCGCGGTGCGCGAGTCGGTGGTCGTCGGCGGCACCGGCCGCTTCCGGTTCGCCAGGGGCTACGCGCTGAGCAGGAGCTTCGACTACGACATGGCCAAGGGAGGCGTCGTTGAGATCGACGTATACGTGCACTTGCTAGGCGCTTAGCGATGCACGGCGCCGTGCGTGCGTGGGCTTTGATGTGCTGCCGGAGAAACGGAACGAAACCCCGACGGCGATCTACCGCCGGAGAACGCAATTCACCGGGCAGTCCGTTTGGTTATCCCGACGGTTTCCGGCTGCACGGGAACTGTCTGTCTGTATACTTGTGTACTTTACATGTTTGCATTTGGATTTGGTGTCAAAATTGAATAACAAGGCGTGCAATAAAACCCCTGCTCCGTTGCAATAAGCCATGGCAACAAACGACGTCGACGACACCTTACTATAGCCAAAAAACTGATTGCAACAAATCGACTCGATACAACAAGGAGGAGGCAGCGGTGTCGGCGAGCTCAGCGTAGAACGAGTGGGAAGTTGGATTGTTGCCTCGAGACCGGTGAGCTGGGAATCCAGAGGGGGCAAGGCCGGACAGGTGCCTTGTCGCTGGTCCACACCACCGCTGTGTTGTTGGCCCTCCGCTCGCCGTCTGACCACCCGGAGAGAGAACAGAGAGGGAGACAAGAGAGCTTGGGCCTTGGAGACATGTTCGATGAGTAGTGAAATGAGTTCTTAATATGTTCAAAATTATGGCTGGAATCTCCGTTTCGGCGTATTTAAATACTAATTCTAGGACACTCCAATACAACATGCATGGTTAAAAAAATTTCATTGAAGACCTTTATTTTTGCTATACACCCTTTTTCAAAAGTAAAAAGAGTATGTACATAAATTATGCTATAAAAAAGTGGACTTTGATAAAAAAATTTCATGAAACTCACATTGAAATACCTTATAATTATTATTAGAGTATTCTCAAAAGGATAAAGAGGTATAATTTTTTTGTTTAAGTGGTATATGAGTAGTGGGAGTACGTACTCCCAAGAGTATAGAACCATACATACATACGTGTGTGTGTATATATATACACACGTATAAGTAACTCACAATCCTTCTTGATTGTGACCGATGATCCATTTTCTACCATCCTGGAACCATATATAAAACAACGGCTGCCCACCATTTTCCAATTCAAACATTTTTATTTAAAATCCAAAAACTAACTAGTGTCAAAGCATGAGAGCTGCCCTTGACTGCAGGTGTGGCTTTTCAAAAAGATTTAACTCTGCAGAGGTGTACAACTTTACCCATAAGACATGGCCAACTCTTTGTTGCTTACTATTTTCACACTTCCTTTGGTATATGGTAGAGAGATTATAACAAGAACTGTTGCATCATCTAGACCTAACTTTGCACCAGTCTGGTGATGTTTCACTCTTTTTATGGCGGCGAAAAATATTTGTACACACAGTACCAACGATAGTTTACGCGCTATCGTGGCTATTTCCACCCATAGCAAGGCATACACCGTTATATCAGTAAGGCATACCCATAGCAAGACAACTTTCTCAAAATGTCAAAATTTCCATCCCCTGAACAAATAGTATAACCGACCCTTTGTTCTCCCAGTACTAAGGCATGGCTAAGCAACAATACATATGATCGAGTATACCCAAATTGATATTAGTTATTGCCTAACTCTTATCTTATGGTTTTCAAGGTTGATATTTATGTATTTATCAAGAAAGTTCTATACAACAAGTAGGAATAGCTCATGATACCCACAATATAGTAAATTTACAAAAAGTACATGCATAAATTTGTAAAACAAGATAAATTAAGTGAAATAATAGGATCAACATAGTCAAAGGGGGTACTTGACTTGCTCGTTGAGTTCTTGAGTTAGTTCAGGGTTGACAAGGAAAGTTTTCGGAGTGTCGGTATCTACATGCACTATATTGTAAAACAACAATGAGAGACAAATGAAGTCAAATAGAGGAAAAATCCAAATATTTTTGTAGAAACATAAAGTGCACAATTTTAGAAAAATTTAGAAATTGGTTTAACTCAATTTGGAGTTTATTTGCAAAAGTTATGAGCACTTGGATTTTAATCGGCTGAAAATCCACTAAAATAAGAAAGAAGATGACGTCAAAGACATATTTTTCAGAGAATATGGCTTCCAATAAAGAAATCACATTTTTCATTGAACTAAAAGCACCTTTATTATTTTCGGTGATTTTATTTCCTTTTTCTAGGGACTCACAGGTAGGGTCCATCTGTCATGTTTTATTATTTTTGAAAAAGGTTACTGACATGTGGGGTCCATCTTTCAGGTTTTATTATTTTTGAAAAATATGACTAACATATGGGGTCCATCTGTAAGTGACTCATACTTTAATACCGGTTTAAATTACAAAATAAGTTATTACTTTTAGTTAGGCCCACATGTCAGAGACTCATTAGTTTAAAACTAAGTTCATTAGATTAATCCTTAACTAAATGACTTTTCTGAAAGCTAGGGCCCACATGGTAGCGACTGGGTGTGAGAGAGGGCTATGCGTGTGTGCCTAACAAGTGGGGCTCACCTGTTGGTGACCTAGAATAGGGCAAGGCTCAGGTGAGGTTTGCCAGCGGCGAACGACAACGATTTGCACAGAGTGGGTGGTCAGGATAACAAGAGGGGACCAAGGGGAAGCTAGGGGCACCATCGACGGTGGTTGGGGATGGTCGGACCTGGCCGACGGCTAAGGTCAGCGGTGGCGCTAATGGTGGACAGTGTGGATAGAGCTGTGGTTGTCATGGTGCTCGATTGGGTGAGGGGAAAGCTTCAATGGGGTGATGAGACTCCATTTTGGGGGTCGTGGGTAGCTCCGGCTCACTGGAGGAGGTTGGCAGTGGTGACTGAGGTCGGGGAAGAAGACAATCGAGGTGGCTAGATCTACAAAGGTGGTGAGAAATGTGATCATGGGACCCTGAGGAAGCCTTGAATCGAAGAGATTGGAAAATGGCTTACCAGGGAGAGATTTGAGCTCTGGTTGAGCTTGTGGTTTGCGGTGGAAATGGTGCTCACCGGGGTCAGGCTCTGTGCAGGAGCAGCAGCAGGGGTAGTGTGGAAAGCTAGTGGTGGCTTCGGCAGTCCTTAAATAGGCACCAAGGAGGTGGCTCGGTGTCTTGCCCGTGAGCGAGTTATGTGGCCAAGCAGAAAAGGACATCGATGGTGGGATTCCAGGAATTCTCGGTGGGTCGCAGCATACATAGGGAGGGTAGCGACGAGGTCGGAGGGAGTTGACGGCTCAACGATGCTCTGTGGAGGCAATGAGGCAATGCAACAGACAGGGATAAGGTATGGGCACAAGCACCAATGGTTGTCGTGGCATAGCTGGCATGAAGCGGTGGGGGAAGGCTGGCGATGACAGTCAGTGGGCGAGGTTGCAACGTGGCACCGAATTCCTAAGCGCGAGTGGGAAGGCTGGCATGCATTCTGGCAGGCCAGGGCGGGCACGGCACAGCACGGCTGGGTGCGGGGTGCGTGCCGAGCGAGGTGAGCAACTGACACCTGTGCCCGACCAAGGGAGGGCTGACCGGTTGGCTTGGGGTGTCAGTAAGAGAGGAGAGCGAGAGAGAGGGCTAAAATAAAGAAAGCGTACTTGGCTGAAGTACGTCTCCTCACTGAGAAAATGGTTTTTTGGCATAGATGCCTTCTTTATTTGGATTTTAATTCAAATTCATTTAAGCCTTTAATTACTGCTAGGAGTTTTTGGAATTTCTAGAGCCACCAAATGAGCTCTGAATTTTATGAAAAGTTTTGAGCATGATCCTATGATGGTACTAATGTCTGTGTAAAATATTACAAATATTTGGAGCTCTAGTTTTCCTTCCATAATTATCTGGTGGAGCTGAAGCTAGAGTTGTACCAAACACAGTCTTATTAGGCCATCGAAAAATATTTCTTTAAATGCTAAAATTTCCAGAGAGGCAGAAAATCCAGAAAATTTATAAATAACTCAGAAAATATATTGGCAGATTTATTATTTCAATTTGGGCAAATTTGGGATGCTAAATGGATGGAGTACTGTTTTTCCAAATAAAGTGGGGCTTGTGATCCTTGTTCCTCAAGGATTAATTATAGAACTACGCAGTTAGTGTGGTGTCTCTATTCGTATTGTGTGTACGTATTCATATCAACATAATTAAGACTGATATATTGGGAAAAAGACATATTATATTAGTCCGAATATAATACTCGCCATGCAATAAACGTGTGCCCTTTCTGCTTGTTCATGTAGTCACAAGCTAGCACTGCATAGCTTTTCACATTACATAATTTATTATCATCGTGCGCGACCGTGTTTAGATCCACCTGCTAATTATTAGCAGAGCTGTTTAGATCCACCTGCTAATAAAGTTCACTAAATCAGTCAATTAAAGAGAAATGACTATAATGCCCTTTTAGTAGGATAGTGGATGAGTGGATAGGGACGCTCGAGTTGATAGGGTTGGAGGGAGGGTGAAAGTGTCAATTGGTTATCTATTAGCAGCTTTTAGTAGGATACAACTTGCTAATAAACTAATTGTTAGTAAGGTGGGCTGCTAATAATTAGTAGGTCTATTAGCAGGTCAGTTTAGATCCATAGCTGCTAATTTTAGTAGCTAACTATTAGTGCTAATGGATCCAAACAGAACCTTATTTGCCATGTCTACTCTAATAAAGTTTACGACACTATAGTACACTGTCATCTTGTCGGAGCATTCATGGCACACCCTATCATCCTTCTCTGTTTCCTTTCCTCTTACGCTCTACGATAGACACCACATTTACTGAATCAAAGCGGATGTGCACGTACGTACGACATATGTAGGTTGGACTCACTACCGAAAATTGCACTTTCTTTTCCACCCTGTCACATTCACGTGTCCATTCACGTGTTCGAATTAGTTATTGCTCACAGCTTAATCGTACATATGAACACGGTTTAGTTAGATACTTAGAATTTTTTTTTCTTTAATATTTTTTTTTATTTTTTTTTCAAAACTATGCGTCCAATTTTAAAAATTACAAAACTAGCCCCCGTCGCCTGTGTATGGGGCGATCGCCCCATACACGGGCGATATGCCCTGAGCCGTTCCCTGCCATCTGACGCCGTCCGTGTTCCCCCCGCCGAGACTGGGGCGACAGGATTCTGTTTTTTTTTGTATTTTTTGTAATTACTACATGCCTTTTTAATATGAACCTATAACTTTTGCTAGGAGTGTCCAAATTAAGTGAAACTTGTTTCTAAATTTAAATTTTGGAATGAGGAATTAGACTGTAAAATAAAAATCCATGTGTTGTTTGCAGAAAAATATTTTTATTTGAGTTCGAATGCTAGGCTCTAACTATGGATTGTGAAGGAATTATAATGTGTATTGATCCATAAATCATGAAATAAATAGAATAAGTTACCACAACCTTATGCACTTCATTTTTGCAAAAATATCTAAATATGATTGCATTTTGAATCAAAGACGGCTAGTTTAAACCCTTTATAATATTCATTGTTCAAGCAGTTAGAATAATGTCTGAACGACCTCAAAATTTGACAGAACCAGTTTTGTTGCATTCTTGGGCTTGCATAGGTTACAATTATGTAAAAATATTTAGATGTTACTTTAGGCTGCACTATTTTATTGTTGTCCGAACATGCAATCGGTAAAACATCAAAATGACCGTATATTTCGCAAACGAGGGTCAAACTCGATGAAATCAAATCAGATGAACTTAAAATGCTATAACCTATCTTGATGGACAGAAATAACATCATTTGGGATAATGGAGCGAGAGGACATATCTGAGCCCTCCGGACGGTGAGCATACACTTGAAGGTTAGGCCGCTCTTTATTACGACTTAAAAGCGAAAGGAGTACCACGAACAAAGAAAACCAAAGTTAACACGGACGCGTCATCGAGTGCTTGAGGCCACTTCCCATTCGCCCATGCCTCCGCGAGGCTTCTCGCACGCCGCGCGCCTCTCTCGCTCCTCTCTCTCGGCCTCCTTCTCCTCCGCTTCCTTCCTACATGCCTCCACGCGTGCGGCATCGCGTTGTTCTTGAAGCCGCGCGTGAACTCGTCTGCCGGTTGGCTTGGTCAAGAAGCCGTTGGTCCTCGGGGTTGATCTCCGTATCAAACCATCTGCTCAAATTCACACGATGGCGGAGGTGATCGCATAAAGCGTAAATTAGCAAAGTTTCATTCACAAATATTATGTAACCGTCACGATTGTTACCATGCGGCGATCCTTGAGCTCTTCTCCCGGCGGATCGAAGGCGAAGTTGCGGCACTTCCAATACCTCATCTTCCAAGTTGAAACTTCCCAAGAGCGGACAAGCCCGCAAAGATCTCCGCACATACACATGGGTGCTCTGACTCCACGAGGTAGGAAGAGATCTTGGTACGCTAAATTCGCGGGCATGCACTTGCTTCTTCCTTTGCCTTCCCTTACCCTTTGCACTTGCACGCCTCGGCATTTTCGATTGATGCTCACCCTCTATTCTTTCTTCCGCTATTCGTTGCAAGACCGCTTGAGAACGAATGTTATAAAGGCGATATCGCGGGTATGGAGCGATCGCCTCATATTAGGCGATCGCCCCATATTAGGCGATCGCCTCACATTAGGCGATCGCCCTACTAGAGGCGATAGGTGCACCGAGACGTTGGTGTGTTGTCACGTCGTGTGGCATAGGCAAGCAATGCATAAATGATTTGAACAATTTAAAGTGATAACATTTGTCATGTTACTAACTCGGAGAGTTATACAATGTCTTCACGAACGTAAAGCCATTACAAAAATACATCCTTACAACAAGTCAATCACGCCACGCTTCCTAATCGGCCCGTGGGGTAGGTGAGTGGCGACGGCGACGGACGTCCCTCCTAGGCCGACCTGCGCGCAGCGAGAAGTAGTCTTGGCGCGACGAGGCCAAGTCTGTGTGGCGCACCAGAGCCGAGAGGGTCGAGGTAGTCGGTCGAAGGTACTCCTCGGTCGAACTCGTCGTCGGCTGTGGTCGTCGTCGTCGAAACCACCCTGGGGTCCGCTGGGCGCGGACGACGAGGAGCCTCTGCGAGCCCATCGCCCCATCGCTGCTGCGTGGGAGCGTAGCGAGGAACCGACGGGGTAGGGCGAGACGCGGAGGAGCCTCTCAGCCCACTTCCCCCACCGCTGCCGCGGGAGCGTAGCGAGGAACCAACGGGTAGGGCGAGTCTTTGGGCGAAGTGGCGTGGTGTCTGCGTCCGCCGACGTCTCCGCGCCCCAGCGGTGGCTGCGAGCCAACCGCCTCACCGCATCGAGGACCCGACCCAAGCTATCTCGGACTCGGCGGTGGTCACCTGTATGCCCCCCTGTAGGCGCGTCAACATGGACACAGCCTCCACCTCAATCTCCGCCATGAGTGAGTGCGCATATAACGCCGATTGTTATTACGTAAGTTACATGAAAAAGACGTGCCCATGTAGGTTCGATTGCGACACTTATCGAGGCGTTGTCTCTCCGGGACATCTGTGAAGGGTAGTGCGTGTCCGCTATCGATGCTCGCCGTGCGGCGTCTGGTCTTGGTGTGTACCCACCCCGAGGCGAGTCGTGTGGCGAACCACTCCATGTACCGATCGTACATGTCATGGTCGTCTGGCCGGGTCTCGGTGACCCTCTCGTCGAGTCTGGCGGCCCCATCAGACGCCATGGCTGCATACGGTCGCGAATCGAGAGCCACCGCAAAGACCCATCCGGTCATCCGCAATGCAAAAACAGTAAGTACACACCACATTAATTTCTCAAAGATGCGGAGTAGTAGGATCAGGGCAAGTACCTGTGAGCGCCACGTGCGACAACATGACGAGGCGGCAAAGTAAAGGACTGGAACAGGCCGAACTGCCGTAGCAATCTGTGCGAGGAGTACTCCTCGACGCAAAGGTCAAAGACGAGCACCTTACGGGTGAGCCAGAAGGCCTCATCTCGCGTGCAAAGCACGGAGACCCCGTTGGGTGCTCGGGCGTGGACGTCGTACGCGGTGTATGGCGTCCACCGCACGTCCTCGTCATGGAGGCGGTCGAACTCCCGAACGAACTCCTGGAAGGACCTCTCACTGTCGCGCGCGAACCTCCGCCGCGAGGAAATAAGAAATGGCGAAGGTTATTGAAGTGCGTTAGTGGGGAAAAAGATACTAGGGAGCATACCTGTCGTCAGACCCAGTAGTGGCCCATGGTGGGCCAGTCCACCGGGTCGTCTCCGTAAAGGTCCTCGGGGTACGGTGTCATGTCAACAACAGGCCTGCCGACGGAGAAGCGCTCCCAAGACCACAACTGGAGGAGTAGGACGCAACCTGACATCGTCGCGTCGTGCTCGCCGAGAACGGCGTCGCCTGCAGACCTCAGACGTCGCCGCAAGCCACCGAGGCCCACGACCACCGCATCACCGTTTACAAGGGGAGTTAGGCGTGCTCGCCGAGATGAGATTGGGCGAGTGTGTTACCTCATCCACCGGGGTGTCGGCGATGCGCTGGGCGTACTCGATCAGGTGACGGTCCACCGTATTCCCGTGGGAGGACGGGAACATCACCCAACCGAACAACAACAGGAGGTATGCCTCCAAATGGCGGGCCACGTCCGCCTCCTCCGCGTGCGGGTGGAAAAGCTGAGCCTGCAGCGTTCGCAACAAACATTATTAGCAACTTAGCGCTTCTATTTTAATTCTCAAAGAAAGAGGTACTCACCGTGAATCGGCGACCACGCCTTCGCCGGTCCGTGGCGCCGGCCTCCTAAAGGGCTGGTAGGCTGCCGGGGTGCCGCGCGCGCTGGCGAACGCGCCGACAACTCGGCGTGCCACGTGACGGAGGCGTCGTGCGGCACGACTGCTGGACCCGCACACGGGAGGCCTAAGAGGTACGACACGTCCTGCAGCGTCGGAGCCATCTCTCCGCATAGAAGGTGGGCGTGTGCGTCTCGGTCTCCACCGGTCCACGAGTCGCGCCAGCAGGACCGATCGTACCGAACCGCGGGACCTCCTTGCCCGCTAACGGGCGATCACCGCTCCACCATCCTACAAAGAGGAAGTAAGCCAGCCGCTCGCAACCTGCATGTAGTGCATTGCGTCGTTAGAATTGCATTCACAGGTAAGTACATGTACGTAAAAGAGTGTAAGCGTTGGCAGCTTACCGTGGAACCCAGCGTGGGTCGATGCGAAGCAGCTCGTTGGGCACCCGAGGTCGGAGTGTCCCTAGCTCTCGGTTCTCCTCTGCGGAGTACCTAGACCGGTGGGTCGCATCGACGGTCACGTCCAGCAGCTCAGGGCAAGGTCGCGCCATCGTGGCCTGTTAGAAAGCAAATACAACAAATTTGTCAGTAATTACATGTGCACACAAAATGAAATGCGAAATAACGAATTGTACCATACTCATCAAACAATACAACCGAAGTGCAGAGAGCCAAAAAAACTCATATTACAAACATACGAAAGACAACGACATGTTCGACGAGGCACACAACGTCGAGAATTACATTATCCTCATAGCTACTAACTGGTACATCGAAGAATTACATGATGCGAAAAATAACTTACTAGTACATTGAAAATTACATCGATCATTACAACTTACATCACAACTTACCGGTCCATTGAAAAATACAAGATGGGAACAACATGGAAAATTACATTATCCGCGGTTGCGACGCGCCTCGGACTCGTCCATATCGTTCCGAATGCGCCTTGTCCTTCGACGTCCGACCTTCAGCTTCAACATTCGGATGTCCGGTACCCATCGATGGTTCGGAGGGGGGGCTGTTGTGAACGATCTGTCCACTCGGTGCCGTACACCTCGTGATGCCACGTGTTGAGAACGCTCGCTTGTAGTAGTGCGGGAGACGAACGAGCGGCGGATTGATGCGTCTCGGCGGCCGCGGCAATGACGCGAGCACGGCAAGTGCAGCGGCGTGGTTTCGGCGAGAGCACTCGCACTCACCGCCGGGTATGCACAGATGGGAAGTCCTCTCCGGTGGGCACCCTGCGACCTCGATCACCGCAGATTGCACGTGGTATCTCCGTTCCACGCCACTCTCCGTGTAACCCGATGTGTCTGTGCCTTTCTTGTTTTCTTGGACATGTAGGTAGACACAACAGATTGAGTACGACGATCGATTGTCCGACATACATCTTGTGGAGGTCTTGTATCGCTCAATGAAATATCTCTGCGTCCCTAATAAGACACCCTCAACTATACCCACCAGTTTAAGGCATCTGGTGCCTTTCATTACCCAGTTGTAAATCTCCGCCAGGTTCGTTGTCATGATCCCATAACGCGAGCCGCCCTCGTCATGCGAAGGACCATTTCTCCAAAGGCTCATGTCGTATCCAATCGGTGAAACTCTTTATTTGGTACCCGCCCTCGTCGGAGGTTTGGGGGTCTGGCGGCCGCACACAAGGTGTGGGGTCCTCTCCTGCTCATGGTACACCATCGGGTTCCTTGATGAACTAGCGGTACCTCCGGGATCCATTGATTGCTTCTTCGTTAGTTCGCCCAACGCCTTCCAAAGCGCGTCGAACTTCCTCCGTTGGTTCTGTTTGCACAGCGCTTGAACATGTTCATAAGCTCCTTGTTCTGAATCGACGGAAAAATTGGCACCCATGTGCCTCATGCACCACCGCTCCTCAGTCAGCCACTTTGTCGCTCCCACGACGACGGACCCTTGTTGCATATCCACGATCGCCCTTAATGACTCGCATGTCGGTCATGGATGACACAAACATCAAGCTCGTCGAGAACAAGCGCTAGCTTCACTCTTTCAAGGAACCAGTACCAACTCTCCGTGTTTTCCCCTCCACGAATGCCAACGCAACCGTAGAACACGGTTGTTGGCATCCACCGCGATCGCAGATTAGAATCGCCCTTGTACTTCCCGTGAGGAACGTGCGTCCATGCAAAGGACCGGCGGCGAGGTTTAACGCATTTATGCATGCGCCTGAGGCGAAGAATGCACGTTGCAATACCCATTTACCGGTGCACACACCACCGCAGGAAACTCCGCAAGGTCGATGGATGTACTGGGGTTCCTATGTGCGATTGCCACGAGCAAGTGGGAATATTCTCGCACGAAGCCTCGACGTCCCGAACCGTATTTCTAGAGCCGTCCTTTCGCTCTCCATGCCTTTGCGTAGCTAATCTTGTCTTGAAACCTCTCCTCCACGATCGTGATAATAGATCGAGGTGCAGATGGGGATTGTCCACGATCGACCATAAAACACATTTGACACCCAAGTGGACGACAGTTGCGGTGTCCCCGCTCCGCTTCTTCCACTCGCGATTATGCTCAATCACTATGGAGCATTTCCGGTGAGTCCTTCCACTTCCCCGGTATGCATGCACCGCCATAGGCACGAATCAACTACGCACTTCACGTCGTAGTCCTTCTTCTTGGACTTCACAACACCGAATTGCCGCGGAGAGACATTGCCCGATGATTTCACCGCATCCATCACAGCCTCCTTGTCTTTATATATGGCCCCTGCGTCACCTCGTTCTCACGATACTCTCATGCATCAATGTTCCCTTCATTCATTGTTAGGTCTTGAAATTGTAATTGGTCCACGCACGTGGATAGGCACCTCGTGGGCGTTGTCCTCCTCGTCGGAGTGCTCACCATCAGAACTTCCTCATCCGCACGGTCCTCCTCTTCCATCAGTCAACAATGTCCTCCACCTCCTCCCCTCGTCGGCCACCCTCGCGCCTCCACCGTTGTCTCTCTCGCCCCTCGGTCCCTTCGCCACCGCTGGGCCTCGTGCTCCTCGTCTCCGGGCTCCTCACCGCCTTCCTCTTCGCATCCTTCTACATTTGACGTCCCTTCCCGTAATGTCCACCCCGACATCACGAACTTGCGACACCGATGGAGCTACCGGTAGCATGTACCAACAACATGAGCGCCAACCCGCCTATGGCAAAACCAACATAACTCCTCCATGTTGACGTCGAGTTAATAGGAATCAACTCTCCGTAAAAACGGTCTTGCGCTCGGCTCACTCTGCTCGACCGCAACCAACAATGCTGGGCATCCAAACTGAACATCCGAGACATCCACTCCAACAAACCCCTGTATGTTCTATCGCTCGGTCTACATATGCCCCGTACGACTCTTGAAAATGATGATAGATCCACCCCATCCGCCCCCTGTGCTATCTCCCCATCTCCATAAAATATTAGAAATACAATTTCTCCGACATGCTGCAACGTCCGACGGAAAAATATTACTCTAAAATACAATCTACAAAACGTACATTGATCGTACTACAAAATTATTTACATTGCCTAATACATTATTTACGTAATAAAATTAGTAATACACAACCCTAATAAATTAAATTTGTAAATATTGCATATAGTTTCTACTGAACTAAATTTCTACATACAAAATACTACATTAAATTTGCATATACTGAAATACTACATTAAGTTTCTAAATACTAGATACTACATTAAGTATCTGCTACATTAAATTTCACGAGAGCTATACAATTCTAAAATTTTTAAACACTACGCAATCCTAAAATTTCAAAATACTACAACAAAGTCCTAAATATTAAATGATACTTTAATTACGCAACCTATAAAACAATTCCTACAATTATCTCTAAAAAAAATTTTTACAGATAACTATACAAAAAAATAAAAAATTTACCTTTTTTTTTCCTTTTTTTTCTCTTCTTTCTTTCTTCCTTTCTTTTCTCTCTTTCTTTCTTCCTTTCTTCTCTTCTTTCTCTGCCTCGCTTGGCTTCTGGCTGCGCTCGGCGAATCTTAGAAGGGAGGTGATTAACATCTCTCGCCGCCTCAGATGGGCGACGCCCATCTGGGGCGATAGGGGGGCCCACCACAAACGTCGTTATTTAGAGCCGTTGGGCGTTGGCTGGCGCAGGGCAAATCGCCCGTGTATGGGGCGATCGCCCCATACACGGGCGACGGGGGGCATTTTCGTAAAAAAAAATTTCGGACGCATAGTTTTGAAAAAAGGAATAAAAAAAATATTAAAGAAAAAAAATTTCTAGATACTTAATGCCCGTGCGAGGGGAAATCTACATCAAACCTACTTAAGGATTACACAGTATCTTGTCCTACGAAATTCCTATATATGCCCCGAATAGGATTATCAATTTTGGCCGGCAAAATATCTCGAGACCCACTATATATAGCGACGGATCGTGAATTTCCAAAATTTCAAACCGAATTTCGTTTAAAAGGTGGTTTTAAGTTTTAACCAAATTTGAATTTTAGACTTTGAAGTTAAGGATAAAAGAAACCCCAAACGTTATGTAAACACATGGATGCAGGCTAGCGTAGTGGGAAGAGCCTACATGTGTACATGCAAGCAGGTCTTGGGTTTGGACCCTTACATTTAGGCCTACATGTGTACAATATAGTAGTATATAATATCTATTGAGTTCAAACATATAACACATTCGGGTTAACTCTTTTACACGAAACGAGAACGAAATTTCTAAGTGTACTATTACATATGTAGGAAATTATATTGATCTCATGTCTAAAGATTATACGTCATCATTACTTGATATCAATTGATGACACATACAAACATAACAATGATAATAGTGCCTTAAAGTGGGTCAATTCAACACTGTTCCGTAATATATGTAAAAAAAATTCAACTAGTCTTAGTGTGGTGTCTCTATTCGTATTGTGTGTACGTATTCATATCAACATAATTAAGACTGATAAATTGGGAAAAAGGACATATTATATTAGTCCGAATATAATACTCTCCACGCAATAAACGTGTGCCCTTTCTGCTTGTTCATGTAGGCGCACAAGCTAGCACTGCATAGCTTTTCACGTTATATAATTTATTATCATCGTGCGTGACCTTGGTTTTTTTTTTCCGATTTGGAGTTTCCATGATGCAAATGTTTCTCTTATTCTTCACTGATTATCTTTGTTATTTGCCGTGTCTACTCTAATAAAGTTTACGGCACTATAGTACTCTGTCATCTTGTTAGAGCATTCATGGCACATCCTGTCATCTCTGTCCCCTTCCATCCTACGCTCTACGATAGACACCATTTTTACTGAATCAAAACGGACGAAATGAATCCACTACGCACCTACGTACGACATATGTAGGTTGCACTCTCTACTGAAAATTGCACTTTCTTTTCCACCATGTCACATTCAGGTGTCCATTCACGTGTTTGAATTAGTTATTGCTCACAGCTTAATCGTACATATGAACACGGTTTAGTTAGATACTTAATGCCCGTGCGAGGGGAAATCTACATCAAACCTACTTAAGGATTACAGTATCTTGTCCTACCAAATTCCTATATATGGTCTGAATAGGATTATCAATTTTGGCCGGCAAAATATCTCGAGACCCACTATATATAGTGACGGATCGTGATTTTCCAAAATTTCAAACCGAATTTCGTTTAAAAGGTGGTTTTAAGTTTTAACCAAATTTGAATTTTAGACTTTGAAGTTAAGGATAAAAGAAACCCCAAACGTTATGTAAACACATGGATGTAGCTAGTGTAGTGGCAAGAGCCTATATGTGTACATGCAAGCAGGTCTTGAGTTTGGACCCTTACATTTAGGCCTACATGTGTACAATATAGTAGTATATAATATCTATTGAGTCCAAACATAACACATTCAAGTCCACTCTTTTACACGGAGCGAGAACGAAATTCCTAAGTGTACTATTACATATGTAGGAATTTATGTTGATCTCATGTCTAAGGTTATACATCATCATTACTTGATATCAATTGATGGCACATACAAACATAACAATGATAATAGTGCCTCAAAGTGATCAATTCAACACTATTTCGTAATATATGTACAAAAAAATCGCTCAAAAAAATCGATCGCAAAAAAAATTCAACTAGTCTGTCGATTTTCCCGATTTTTCATGCAAATCGATCAATTTTCACTTAAAACGGTCGATTTTTGAATTTTGTTTTTTAAAAATTTTGTTCTTGAGACTCTACGATTTTTGACGTTTTTCAGTTCATTATTTCCGATTTTTAAATTTTAATTTTCGAACTATTTTTTTCAAACCGATTTTGTTAACTCTGTGGGTCTGGGATCCTATCCCTGTACCTTGGGCACGTGTGCGAGGAACCTTGCCAGTAGGCTAGCCACTTTCTTGTAATCAGTCTAGGGCCTTTTATGGAATTTAACTCTCTAAGATTCAAATTTAGAATAAATATTTTGACCAGTTTGAAATTTTTTCGTGGACAGCGTGATGACCGAAATACCGGAGATTACTCAAATACTTTTTCCATTTCTAAATAGATGTTATTCTAGATTTTTGCACTTCCACCAATGCACATCTATAAAGAAAACTGCATTACCCTCTTCATCATATTTTTGGATAATATGTTCTACTCTAATTGATTAGTTCATAATAGTAAATGATATTAAAAATAGTTAAAGAGAAAGGATATAAAAAGAAAAATAGTAAAAAAAACCACATCGAAATCGTAGAATGACGTATTCGTATAGGAGGTACGAGGGAGTAGACACCAGTAATACAAGTGACAAAGTACTCATTTCCAGGCTGCCTATATAAAAATACACCTCGAGTCCTTAACTTTGTATGCAACCTCACCAGTCTCGCAGCAGCAACCTCAAGGCGTCACGTTAACTACATCCAATGCATGGCTTTCTCCATTCTCGTAGCTGCACTTCTTGCCTTGCTCGTACCTACACTCCTACTCCTCACCAAACACCACAGGTGTTACTCGTCCTGCAACCTCCCTCCCGGTAACCTCGGCGTCCCGGTCGTCGGCCAAACCTTGTCCCTCCTCCGCGCCTTCCGCAGCAACACCGACCACCAATGGTTCAGAGACCGGATCAAGAAGTACGGGCCGGTGTCCAAGATGTCGGTGCTGGGCTCGCCGACGGTGCTGCTGGCCGGGCCGGCGGCCAACCGTTTCGTGTTCAGCAACGACGGCCTCATCCTGACGCAGACGAGTGCGCTGAGAGCCCTCGTTGGGCGGTCGGTACTGACGTTCGCCGGCGACGAGCTGAAGCAGGTCCGCGGCGCCCTGCAGGGCTACCTGAGGCCGGAGATGGTGAGGAGATACGTGTGCAAGATGGACGAGGAGGTCAGGAGGCACATCGAGCTCAACTGGGTTGGTCGCAACACTGTCACAGTATGAACAAACACTTACATATGTATTCTCCTATCTGAATAGAGAGGTGCTTCCATGCTTTTCGTTTTTACAGTTGCACAAATATTAAAGCATGAATAAATTATTTACATTTATGCTTGCTTCAAGATTTGTGCAACTTGTATTAGAAGGGAAAGCATTGAAGCACTGCTCATCTGAATAATATCCATAGGGGCGAGGGGAAACTACAAACAACACACATATATACAACTTGGAGAGTTTATGAAAAATACTCATAAATATTAAGTTTCATATTTAGCCCTCTGCAAACATCTTATGGACACAAACATGAATACGTTAGAGCTGATAGGCAAACATTAACAAAAGCTAGTGAAGTGGGCCGCATGATTGCAGCTTGCACCAATATATACAAAAATTGCTCTTTTTTAAAAAATATTGTTCTGAATATATAATGTAAGTTCCATTTTAAACTAACGATTAATAGATCTCTTTATATAATATCAGTTGTGCTCTAATTAAGCGAGAATCAAAATTACCATGCTAAAATAAACGAACAATTACGCACAGTGTTCTGATTGGTGGTCTTTACTAGCTAGTATAACTGTAGGTGGCCATCTAACGACATGTAATATTATTTTTTTCTTTTCTCTCTACTAATAGATAATTGGCATATGAGATTCGTACTTCAATGATTATGAGCGTTTAATATGTATTGTCATAAAATGTTTTGAACAACTTATACATATGTTCTTATTGATTGTGGCACCCACTCCAAAAACCTTGAAAGCAACGAGCAGTTAAACACTTGTGGTATATGCGTACGAGGTGACGACATGCCGGAGGCAACATAATCGTTTTGTAGCTAGCAAACAAAGAGGACAAGCTGACTGCTGACAGTATGTGTTTCTGAAATTGTAAAGGATTTATGTTGGTTCTGAATTTTGACGATGAAAACTAACTTCAAGAAGGATTTAGGAACTCCCTAAATTTTACGGGCCTTCTTGTAATTCTCAAAATGATTATAAAAAGCCAGATTTCAGCTTTCAAATGAGCTGTTGCCAATCCTGCAGGTCCTGCCATTGGCGAGGAGTCTTGCACTTGGGATCATCTGCTCGGTGGTCTTCAGCCAGGAGGCAGCCCCCCTCAAAGAAGCCCTCGCCGCCGACTTCGTCACTCTAGGGAAGGCCATTCTGTCGTTTCCGGTGAAGATACCCTTCACCAGGTTCAGCAAGGGTATGACTGCGAGTGCGAAGATACGGAAAGCCATCACAAGGATTGCCTACAAGAGGGAAGAGTCATTGTTGCAGGAAGGCGATGCTGCTTCCAGTACTGACTTTATCACCTACATGCTCATTCTACGCTCTCAAGGTGCTCATTCCCTCACACTGGAGGACATTGTCGACAATGCTATGGGCCTTATCATCGGCGCGCACGAGACAACCTCTGTTCTTATCACCTCCATGATCCGGTACCTTGCGAACGAGCCAGACGTCCTTGCCAAGATTACTGAAGGTGTGTCAGTATGTGGCAGTAGCAGTGCTTCCATATTTGAATCAACTATGTTTCTTCTCTGGTGCCAAGGATAATAGTCTGAAGTTACGCTTCTGGTCAATTGCAGAGCAAGATGAGGTTGCAGGGAACAAAAGACCAGAGGATGCTCTAACCTGGGATGATGTTGCAAGGATGAGGTATACATGGAAAGTGGCAATGGAGACACTGAGGACAATTCCTCCGGTGTTTGGGAGCTTCCGAACAGCCACCAAAGACATCGAATACCAGGGCTATCACATCCCTAAAGGCTGGAAAGTAAGTACCTTTACATCTCGAAGTTTCTACAGGTTGAATCTTTCTTTTGGTCAGAACTCTTTCACATGCCTTTGTCCTGCAACATGCCAGGTCTTCGCCGCGCAAAGCATTACACATATGGATGCCAAGTTCTTCCATGAGCCCAGCAAGTTTGATCCTTCTCGGTTTGAGAAATCTATCCCGCCATATTGCTTCATGCCATTTGGGGGAGGTCCAAGAATGTGCCCTGGAAATGAGTTTGCAAGGGTAGAAACAATGGTGGCCATGCACTACCTAGTGAGGCAGTTCCGGTGGAGGATGATCTGCAAAGAAGAAGCCTACATGAGGGATCCAAAGCCGGCGCCTGTTCTTGGACTTCCTATCGAACTCAAATTGAGAGGGGCCGCTGCAAATGCTGATACCTGAAATGCTTCATACGTTCTTCCAAGCAAATGTTGATGCTTGAAATGCTTCATACGTTCTTTCAATTGGAAAAAGGCGTCCGGATATATGCTGGGTCCATGCAAGGAGTGTGATCTGCAGATGTGTACACACTGACAGAATAAATAGGCGTTACATGGAGATATGTTTCAGGTTTGTGTTGAAAGTGATCTTACAGATGAGATATGTCATACATTAATTGATACAAGGTTTTATGAAAAATGGGTGAACCTGTAAACAAATTCCTTTTAACTTGTAATGTTTCTGATCCTTGATAACCTATTGCATTGCAACTTGTCTGGTTCATTCTGACAAGCCCAACCGTTCCTCAACGCTGAATCTGCATAATGCCTTGCCATTTCGTAGGCATAGAGCTTCGGTGGACACCAGTACACCATTTTATACTAAACTAGACTGTTTCTGTTTCCAATGAACTAACCTTTATTCTTTTTTTAAAAAAATATCATTTTGTTTCTAGTGTGTTCGAACTTCAAGTTTGAAGACGCATGAAAGATGCAGTAGCCTCTATATTTTGCACACATGAAAGAAGACACATTCTTGTACTAATCAGAAAAAAGAAGAAGAAAATTTCATACAAATTCCTACTTCAGTTGGTAGAAAAAGACAAGATCTCGTCCATAAATTTGTCATGATCCAATATATCAACCGTCCATAATAATTTTCAATAATCCAATACGAGCGTACCGATCTATCTGCATCATTCAGTATGTACGTAGTCTTCTGATAGATTTTTTCTTCTAAAAGTCAACTTGCTTGTAGAACTTTCAGAAGTTACTGAAACTATTTTCTAGTCAGATATTGTTGCGGAAGATGATGTAGGATGCTAATTATTTGTTTGTAGGAGGCAAAAAGAAATCAAATAATACCATATTCACATATAAATCAAATTAGGAGATTCTAGTGATAAAAAGGTTTCTAGGGCTGATTTCTTATTATTAAATTTGTTTTCTTATATTATGGATTTCTCAGGTTTACGTTATAAGAGGTTAGATTTCTTTTTAGATTTGCGAATGCAACTTACATATACATGCACCCATATTTGTAGCATTAGAAGGTATTAACCTCAGAAGTGTCTTGAAACTAGTTTTGCATATATTAACTATTATTTGTGAAATCTGGCTATATATAACTACAAGGGAAATTGGTTTTTGTGGTGAAATTTTGCATCACAGAAAGTCTATTTTTCATCACAAATGAGTGTTAGTGGTGTTTTTCCTATTCGTCACTAGTCGTCACTAATAATGGAGTCACAATTAATATAGTGATGAATTTTCATTTCCCACAAATAGTCATGTTCATTAGTGATGGTAAAAAGTACCACTAATAACTAGCACATTACTACATTAGAGATGATATACATCGCCACAAACATATTTAAAATAGTGACGACGGTGTCGTCACTCATGGTGCGTGTGGTGGCACAGAATTTTCCACAATTTATAAAAATTTGTTACCACTAAATCGTCACGGTTATATCTATAAAAGTGGTGAATTATATAGTCACAAATTGGTTTTTGTTAGTGATAATAGTTTCATCACTAGCTATGCTTCTTACGGTGACTTACATGAATCGTCACAATTATATTTTGTATTAGCAATGACTTTTTTATCACTATTTAGTTTAAGATAGTGATAATAGTTTCATTATATATGATCCTTGTAACGATATTGTTTTCCACTTCCGTTTTTACATTTGTGGGAATTGAATTAACATGTTCATATTTTGAAAAAGTGACACCTTTTTAATCGCAAAATACTTTTCCGCAACAAAATTTCTCCTGGATTCTCAATGGTACAGTGATAGAACTAATGCAGCAAAAAATATTTATGATAATACCATCCTTCCAACATGTAACACTAACAACAAATTTGAAATTTACTCGATCAGGTTTTATTGATAGCTGACAAGTATATTGAGTTCTAAAATCTCTCTCTCTCTAACTGAAAAGAATATGTACAAATAGTGCTAATGTACATCTTGCAAGTATTTACTTGGCTAGTCATGGTTTTTTGAATGAGCAAGAATATTGTGCACACTGAGAGTGAAGGAGTACCCTAGTTCCTGTTTTCTATTTAAAAGCTACTAGTCAAAAAAAAAAAGTTGGCTTTGGAGATTTAGGTTCAAGATTAAGTCGGTTGCTAGCAATTAATATTAATTAACACTTGAGATTGCACACCTAAAATGTTGATTTATAATTTCATATACATTTTTGTTTTTCTCTAATGTTTATTGTGAACCTCATGACCTTATATAAGGAAGGTGTCACCATGAGCGGAGCCACCTTCTAAGCAAGGTGGGCGACTGTTCGGGTTCACCAACGATGAGTAGTAGAACTCCTCACTACTACAGAAAAGGTCATCACAGACGGTTTTTCGAACCGTCTGTAACCATGGATCAGTGATGTCTATGATAGAACATATCACATACGGTTTCAAACTAAAACCGTCTGTGATATACAAACATCATAGACGGTTTTTACTAAAAACCGTATGTGATAATAAACTATTACAGACAGTTTTTACTAAGAACCGTCTGTGATAACAACTATTACAGACGGTTTTTACTATGAACCGCCTGTGATGTTACTTTTGGAAACAAAAAAAATATCGTCACGTATAGATGATATTTCTGTGATCCAGCTGCTCTATGCTAGTTCAGGCATAATGGAAGAGCTAATGGATGTGAGATATCCCATGTCACTGCTCTGAAGAACTTGAAAACGCAAAATTGATAAAAAAAACTTCGGAGGCCGTTTTGAGGCCCTAAATGACGTTTTTTCGAGATCGACGTTTTTTCGGAACCTCGCGTGTACTTATTGATTTTCAAATCGAACTTTTCGTTAGCTTTAAAACGAGTACAAGAACGTCGCGATCGGAGCTCGTATGCAAAAGTTATGGCCGTTTTACCGAAAGGTGCACGGATCAAAAACGAAAACGCCGCAACATTAAGAGTGCAAAAGAGAAGAGAAGAGGGAGAGGAAGAGGAAGAGGAGAGGATGAGCTATAACATTTTAGTTGAATGATTCGAACACCATACTTACCAAACATTCGAAGAGGAGAGGAAAAGGTAGTGAAAAGTGAGAAGAGAGAAGAGAAGAGAAGAGAAGAGGAGAGCAGGAGAAGTGAGAAGAAAGCAGCAGGAGAAGAGCCGCGGGCTGGTATTTTAAAGGAAGTCGAAAACGAGACGAGCGGGAAGTTCAAATTTGGTGAGAGCGCGAAAGTTGAAATATTATCACAGACGGTTCTGTCTGGATAAACCGTCTGCGATGTGGTATATCACAGACGGTTATTATAACGAACCGTCTGTGATAAGTCGCTGACGGTTTTATTATAAAATCGTCTGAGATAATACATGATATCACAGACGGTTTTAGTTAAAAACCGTCTGTGATATTGATGTATATCACTGACGGTTTTTGAAGAGTACCGTCTGTAATAATGTCACTGACGATTGCAATATAGAACCGTCAGTGATGTTCATCGTCACAGACGGTTTTGTGAAACCGTCTGTAATGAGACGTCTAATATAAGCCCTTCTGTAGTAGTGCCTGTATAGTCCGATCATTGTTAGGCATCATAGAAGTCACACCTTCTCAGGTAAGCTCTTGGCCGTAGTTTGATTTATTTAGACTCTTAAAATTTTCTAGCTCCGCTACTGGGTGTCACAAAGAGTAGTATGATGTGACGTGACGTTTCCAAAAAAAAGTATGTCACAACCAGTACTACTAATATTATGACACTCTCATCCTTCTCATGAAGGGTCTTAAAGCAGGAATTGAAAAAAAAAGTCTTGATGACACTTCACTCGTGTGTCACAGATTCACACAGAAAGTCTCATTAAACGACATTTTTGTCGTAGCGCGGGCAGCTTGAACTAATTGAATTGTAGGGTAGGGTCTCGCGCGTCTCCCTCAACAACCCAAGTGGCAACTCGTTCTAGCTACTAGCTAATACAACAGCCAACGCAGTTGTCACCGCCATAGTGGCTGCTCGCTAGCTGTTGTTGCTGCCAACTTCGCTGGCCACAATAGAGAGTGAGGGAGAGGCAAGGAGAAGCTGGAGGCTTGGGGGATTGAGTGATGAGCGAGAGAGTGGCTCTATGGATGGGAGACGGTCTGACATGTTGCGATCGATCGAGAGAGGGATAGATGGAGGATCGGAAGATGGACATGCATGCTGGGCTGGCCTAGTGGGATATATGCATGGGTATTGAACTGGGTTCTTTTTAAGTCGACTCGTGGCACAAAATATATATATATATATATATATATATATATATATATATATATATATATATAGACGGACGGGTCGAGCCGGTACGGTACAAATGACAGTGTTGTGTTGGCTCTTGCGATTTGGCAAGATGGGCGGCACGGCACGTCTGCATGGTTGTGCTTGAGCCTGCATGGTATGAAACAGGTCCGATGGGCTCGAAACATGCACGACACACAGCAAGACGCTTTTTCACGACATCGCGTCATGTTGCGGTATGCCCTACGGTCAGGGTCTTTTGCGGTCCTCGCATGCAGAGAAAAAGGAGACAACAGAGATGCTAAAAGGTGGATAATAGAGACTGAAGAGTACATGTTCACTGCACACAGAGCACACGCACCGAGTCGCTTCGCACTGGGGTACCCCAAACCGGGGTATAAGGTTTTTAACAAAACAGTAACTTTGTAACTGTTCAAAAATAAATAAAATTTAGTTCTTTTTCATTCAATATTTGTGTCCACTGTCTCAGCTCTGTACGTATCCGACTCCTTATTTCCTCTCGTCGCAATAATGCAAATGGGTCGGACCATGGGCTGACACGGCATGAAGCTAAGTTTTGTGGACTTTACCTGTTAGGTCTATAAGCACAATAAAACAACGTTGTAGTATCCATGTAGAAATAAACTCCTTCTTGCACTTCAAACCTTCATCTCAAATTGACATTGGAGCAAAACCTTTACTAGAAAAACTCTGAAGAGTATAACACTACCATCAGGGTGTCATCAGATTCCAAATGAACTTTGTCAAAACCTCCATAATGGTTGCGCAAGCGATCCAAATTGCAACGTATTTAAACGGTGAATAAAACACCAAAATAATGGTGATGAAACACCAAATTAGGGCTCTGATACCACTAGAATGCTTCAAAGATTACAAATACAGAGGGTTGGTTTATATAACCAAAAGAGTCCTAGTTGTGGAAGACTTGGACTAACAACTATTTGGATAGAACCAAAAGGTGTGGTAGTTAAAGATATTTGAGTTATCTCCAACAAACCTCCCTTAACTCAAAATTTATAACGAAGTTGCTTCCGAAAAACCCTGAAGGGTAATTAAGCACATGAATACAAGTGCGTTAAAAGTTGAAATGACTACTGAACAAGGTAGACTGGAACAGTCAAGCCAAACACTTGTAGTGCGAAAAACCACCAAGGGTATAACAGACTGGAACAGTCTTATCCAAACGCTTCTCATGAAGCAAGATTGAGTAAACCGCTAGAAGGTAGTGAGAAAGACTAGAACAGTCAATTCAAACACACAGCTATAACAAAGCAGACGAAGAAATCTAGGTCTTCAATTATTCATAACCTCGGTAAAGTCTAAGTCTGTGCAATTGACCTCCTGAAACAAACGCTCAATTATCAAACGGCATAAGTTAGGATATCACCTGAGGTGCTTGATAGATAGTGAAGAACTCATATAATGGATTTTTGACATGCTCCATATGGAACATAAAATTCGGTAAACTGCCGACTGAAAATCCATAATATGGTTGAAACTGCTCAAAAAATGTCAATATGATGAAAAACTTCTCGTGCTATCAATGTAGTATGAATTGCAGTAGACCCCTCATATCGAACAAAGACAACAAAACAACGTTGTAGTATTCACGCAGAAACAAACTCTTTCTTGCACTTCAAACCTTCATCTCAAACTGACATTGGAGCAAAACCTTCACTAGAAAAACTCCAAAGAGTATAATGCTACCATCAGGGTGTCATCAGATTCCAAATAAACGTTGCCAAAACCTCCATAATGGTCGCGTAAGCGATCCAAATTGCAACGTATTTAAACGGTGAATAAAACACCAAAATAATGGTGATGAAACACCAAATTCCAATTAATGGTGATGAAATACCAAATTTAATTGTCTCCTCAACTGATTTTTTTTCTCTGAAGTCGACGATGAAACGTCGAAGAAACCGCCGATAAAACGTCAAATAAATTGCCAAGAATAAATCCCGCATGAATGCTGCCAATAATAATCACAAAATAATATAATAGCTTGAATTGTGTATGAAATACCGCCGATAATATAAGCACAAAATAATAAGTATAATATCTTAAATCGTGCATGAAATCCCGCCAATAATAAGCATAAAAGCTTGAAATTTGCGCATAATATCCCGCCAATAATGAGCACAAAATAATAGGTATAATTTCCTGAACTGTGTATAAATACCGTCAAATAATTAGAATTGAAATAAAATTGGAAGCTGAAGATGTTGCTCTGGAATCACTGGAAGCCAACGGAAGCCGAAGTAGAAGATTAAGCTGAAAACCAGAAGTTGGAGCCAAAAGGCAAGAAGCTGCTCTGGAGCCGGAGCCAAAAACACTGAAGTTGGATCTGAGAAGCTGGAGCCAAGGACTGGAAGCCGGGAGCTACTTGGAAGCTGTAGCTAGTCCGGAGCTCAAATGGATTTAAAACTGACTGTGAGATCCAGATGAAGTCCGACTAGATAATCCTTCGTGCTGGTTCACAAGTGTTGATCGGTCACAACCAAAAACGCAGACTAGTTATAAGATGCGTTTAGTCCGAGCTAAAAAGAGAGTTTCTGATATCACATGTTAGAGATATGATATCACTATAATGTTTTAAAGATTACAAATATAGAAGATTAGCTTATATTATCAAAAGAGTTTTAATTATAAAAGACTTGAACTTACAACTATTTAAATAAAATTAAAAGATATAATAGTTAGAGATATTTAAATTATCTCTAACGCTACCAATATCCAAAACGGGTATATAACTTGCTCGAGTGTACAAAAACTTGGCCCACCATATGATGTGTTGGGAACTTGAGGATGCAGATCTGAGATTGACATGTGATGCATCCGTGTGATTTGATATAATCTTATTTTTAATTAAATATATCAATAAAATTAAGCTGCACATCATATAGATAAGGTTAGTAGTTGCATGCTTACCTTTACTTGCCTCCTTGATATCTGATCTTCTAGTTAATAAAAAATAAAATTCTCACAGTGCAGTTACAAAATTTAAATTAGAATACTTGCCTACGGTGAAGTTCTATTATATGTTCTAAGGTAAGTCCTATTTAAGTAGCGAGACTCGAACTTTAGTTAAGTATATGGATTCACAACTTAGTGTGCCTACTGTTAGAAATGAGGCCCAAGTGACCCATTTATCTCTAATGCCAAAGCTACAAATAATAGTACCATATTATTAGTTGAGAGGGGAGAATACCAAATTAAAAGGGAGAGTTCCCACCATATCTTGTAATGAGACATATGGAGGGTGAGGAGCTGGCTAAAGTCACACGCACGCGCGCGCGCGTATTTCGCGAATTACCGCGTATTTCCGCGTGTTTTCCCCGCGTGACTTGTGACTTGTGACTTGCGAGTCGCCGTGCCGTGGATTAAATTCCTGGTACGTTTAAACCCTTTTTAATTTTCGGTTTCTCTCTGTTATTAGTGAATTAATGGAGTCATTTACTGAGATTTGAAACAGCCATGATAATAGCGTCGATTTCTAATAGAAATCGTCATTTGAATGACTCGCGATTACTAGCATTTAATGGCGACCGTTCATCGTGCGAGGCTATAAAACTGGAGACGCCCGCACGAAGGAGCTTTTGAGTTTTGGCTCGATACTCGCGTTCATCCACGGTGATCGTGGTTGCGTTTTCGTCTTTGTGCTCGTTCTTCACCGACCTTCCTCTCGGCGTGCACCGCGAGGCAAGGAGAGCGGGATCTTCGAACCATTGCCGTTGAGAGAACCTGCACGGGGACGGCAATAAGGTTTCTGGGCAGCGCAACTGCGCGACCGCTCGAGCTCTTCATCTTGCGATCAACGACGTCGACTACTTCCTCTACGGCCGATCGCTCATCGCATACGCTTCCTTTTCGTCAGCAAGCCCATCGTAAGAATTCTCCTATTTTTCTCTGTGGATCGATCTATTTTACAGTAATATGTGGTGTGTTTTATCTTGCCTGTTGTATTTAATCCTTTTGGAAATTAGCTTTATTTTCAAATCTAAAACACAAATAATACCTAGTTTTTCAACACCTACTATTACACCCTGAAAGTTCTCGTGACTGTCGCGATTTTTTTTACTGAGAGAGGAGATTATTTTTATAAATACATACATAAAAATACTAGATTTGTAAAAAAAATAATGTATAGAGAACTAGATAAAAGATAAACACCTGATAAGACGGCGAACCAACTGATGCAATCAAAAACTATTTTAACCTATTTCTTCCAGGCTGACAGAGATAGTGTCCAATCCAATATCAAAGATAGCGGTTCCTATGGTTATACTACTTTAATCCTTGCCAAGGACGACGACCATCATAAACAACGCACATTACACCACCGCTCTGGGATAAACCATTAACCATAGTTGCTTGTTGATTTTTTCTTCAATCACTAATTATGTGATCGATCCATGGATCTGTTCCTCTGTCTTTAATGTACAGGAGTGGCAAAATGTGTGTCTTTGAGCAATATTTTTGGGTGGACTTTTTTTTAAAAACAATATCCGTACAGAAAAATATATTCTTATCCAAGAATACGATGACAACTTGTTGCGGCTGCCGCTGTATGCATCGAAGAATAAGTGCTAGTCGTGCAAATGCGGCTTTTCTAGTTAGCTCTTTTACCATACACTAAATTCAGCATATACCGGTCATTATAACAGATTAGTCAGTATTTATTTATACTTCTTATAATAGTAGAATAATAAAAATACTTTTAACAAATCAATAGTTAAATTTGATTTATACTATCCACCATATACTACTAGTATAACGCGCTATAAAACTTCTCTTTTATCTCTCTCACACAGCCACTAAGTAAATTTACTGTATGTGGGAAATATGAAAGTGACCATATAACTGAATGCGGAATTTCTTATTACGAAATCACAAAAGAAGGAAAGATACACTCAAATTTACAAAGCTAGAAAGGTGTGGCTGTCGAATTTCCTGATTTAACTAAGTTGAATCTGATGCAGGGATCCGAGTTGTGTATAAACAAACAGCTGGACGATCTCACATCGTGAATTCGTGATTAGGATAGCTAGTTCCTGACATCAAACGCATAATGCATTATGCAGGAACGTAATGTAATATAATTAATACTCCTTTAGTCTTAAATAGCTGTCATTTTAGACATCGATATGATCTTTAAAACACAGTTTTAACCACTAATTTCTATTATAATATTAAGAAAGTAATTTTTGAGACAAATCTACACATATGATTTTCATTTATCCAATTTTAATATTTAAAGAGATATTGGTAGTCAAAGTTTCGAAAATTTGACTACATCTATATTAAAAAAAACAACTATTTGTGACTGGAGGAAGTAATATAAGTCCGTATCAGGCGCATGAGCACGTGTCTCCGTACGGTGGCAAGTTCATGAATCTTTGGTTTGACTAGGTAGAACCATGCGCTACACTGCTCTAGGTGAATTTTGGTAAAGTGCTCAGATGGCAAAACCAACATCCACGGTGGATGTCATTTTTTTCAATGAAACCTATAAAAATATAAGAAATATTGAAATAATTACAATTTTTAAATTTGCAGCAGGTGTTTTACAGAAACGGTAAATGAGAACAAGATTTCGAAAAAATTTAGACTTTTTCGTGAAAATAGGGATTAAAGAAAAATCAAAATAATTTCAAGAACCACAAGGTTTATTTTTTTAAGGGTTTGGTCCGAGGCTGGATGCAATTTTTCAAACTTATAAGTTTTTTTTTTCAAAAAAGCGGTGGAGGTTCTCATCGCAATTTTAAAATTAACAAGAGACTTTCTGCAAAAGCGACGGCGTGACTCATCCAGAAGCCGGGAATCTCTTCGTCTTTTAAGAGTTGTAGTATTGGCCTTATAGCATATTGTTTTTATATTTGGTCCGTCCTAATAAAATGGTAAATATAACATTTTTTCTGACGTAACATGTATCACTGCTTCTACGGTGAGAAAGAGTAGTATATTTATAATTTTATTTAGATAAACACTAAATATGAAAAAAAAAAGTTTGTACTACCGAGCCAATAAAGTAGAAGCTTCCGAGTTCTATACTTCTTCTGCGCCTACGTACCTCGAGTAAATAAAAAAGAATGCAGCTCTTCTATATGTAGCCCGGACAAGGATCCAATGCAGTTTGAGCAGTTCCATTCGACTGAGCCGTTTGATGCAACGAATCAACCGTTCAGATCGTCAAAAAAAAAAAAAGAGCTACAGTAACCTTTACAGTAAAAAAATGGACAATGTTTTGCTACAGTCTCTCTAGAAAAATTTGAGTCCTTTTTAATCGGACGATCGAATAGGGACCGCTAAAATTGTAGTCCCCATTCAATTGTACTGAATCCTGTCCATTGTCCGTGTAGCCTGGGGAAACGTCCTATACTTTCCTTCCTAGAGGTGAGCGTCGAGTCAACCTAGTATAGATTTATCCTATTTTGTACATGAATCATACTGGCCTGTGATGGCCCGCTGTGTTGTATCGTGTTGGATTAGCTCGTCTTTGACAAGCTCAGGCACGGCTTATTTGCGATTTGTACCTGCTTTGTGTCGTGCCGACTCAAGTCCGATCCATTTGTACTACTGCGACGAGAGAAAAGGGATGCAGAGACGTACAAAGTTGAGACAATGAACACAAATATTGAAGAAAAAATAAGTAAATTTTATTTATTTTTGAATAAGTACATAGTTACTGCCTCGTTAAAAACCTTACACCCAGTATAAGATACTCCAGTGTAGAGCAACTCGATACGCGTGCTAGGTGTCACTGAGTATATACTCTCCGATTTCTATTCTCCACCTTTTAGCATCTCCTTTATCTCCCCTTTCTCCGCACGCGAAGACCGCAAAATTCATCGATCATAAGGCCAGCTACAACATGACGCAATGTCGCGGCATAGCGCCCTGTCGCGTATTGTGCCCATTTCGGACCCATCGAACATGTTTCGTGCCGTGCCGACCCAAGCATAGCCATACTGATGCGACATGCTGTGTCGCCCATTGTGTCCAACCGTGAGACCCGGTACGACTCTACCATTTGTGTTGTATTGGTCCGGCCTATACGTATGCCGTACTGTACCTAGGGTTCAAAATTTCGGCGAAATTTCGGATTTAGGACCACCCCGAAATCTCAAGTATCGGCCGAAAAAAATTAAAAAATTTGAAATTGCTACAGTAAAATCCGAAATTTCATGTTTTTTGGCCGGTTTCGAAAGTTTTAGGGCTGTATTTGGTCCAATAACCCTTAGGAAAGTCATCTCCTATGAAAATTTGTTGAAAAATCTAATTTTTTAAACATTTTAAAATTTTGGCAGAAACACTGTCAGATTTTTATAAAATTTTACAAGCTTGATAATAATCTGAAAATTTTATGGTATTATCCTTAGTAGTTTGGGATCATACATAAAAAATTTAAAAATACTTTAACTTCATTTGTTATCTTTAAAAAATCAAAAACAGAATGAACATAATTGGGACAGATATATTGTCAGAATTTTATAAATTTTCTTGTGTTTGATTATGATCTAAATTTTTTTTGAGAGATTAATAATTGACTCAGTACCATAATATAAATTTTTCAAAAAATTTTAAATTTGTTTGTTTTGTCAATCAAATCTATGTAAGCATTGAACTTCGTTTGTTATATTATATTTCAAAAATCAAAAACAAAATAACATAAATGGTACTGTGTCTTGTATGAATTTTATAAATTCACTGGAGTGTGATCATGAATCAAAATTTTTATAGGATATTAATAACTTCCTTATCACCATTATTTAAAATTTTTAAAAAATTTATGGTTTACATAATTTTTTATTTTGTTCAAGTTTTTTGGTAAGCCTTTTAACATAGCAGTACTACTGTTTGAATTTTTAAAAATTCATACAGTTTGATCATCATCTAAATATTTTATGAGAGTATTATAGATACATCATAACCATGCATAAAAATTTTTAACAGTTTCTAACTTCATTTGTACCATTTTCCATTCGGATCAAATTTATCGATCAGTGTTCTATCAGGACAGCGCCACTCTCCGAATTTTTAAAAATTCCTCACATGTGATAATCAGCTGAAATTTTTATGAGAACATTAGTTATGGATCATAACCATGCAAAAAAAATTTCAATAGTTTATAACTTGATTTGTACCATTTTCCATTCCGATCAAACTTGTCGGTGAGTGTTTTATCAGGACAGTACCACTCTTCGAATATTTAAAAATTCGTCAGATGTGATAATCAGCTGAAATTTTTGTGAGAACATCAGCATTGTGTCAGGAACGTCCAAAACAAATTTAAAAAATTTTCGATAACGTTTAGACCACTTTTCAGCCAGTGCAAAAAACCCAAAATTTCGGGTTTTTTCGCCGAATTTCGGTTTTTTTTCCGGATTGGACCGGATTTGAATTTTTAAATTCAAATTTCGTCCGAAATAATTTTAAAATTTCGCCGAAATTTCGTTATACGGCCCGGGACAAAATTCATTCTGTAACCAAAATTTGAAACCTTGACTGTACCATGTCGCATGCTAGTCCAAATAAACCCGGTCTAATGCCAAGGTCTTTTCCTTTGTAATGATGTTACCTTCGTACTTTCGGTGCGTAAAAGCTTCGTACTTCCTACGTGTAAAATCTTTTTATAATTTTAAAAAAATATTACACGCGATCTCTAAAAAAAGTTGTAGCAATGGAAGAACATGATATGTTATAAGCCTAGCCATCGCGAGTTGCCAGAAACCAACGTGTGCTACAGTGATAAGAAACGACCATGAGGGCGCGAGCAGTCAATCAGTCCGTGACCATCAGTACAACTTACCCTTTGAATCTCTGATACTCTGCCTTCTTTCCTCCCATGTATTACATTTGTCCAAGGTGGATAAGTTTTGAAATACTGATCGGATAAATTACTACAATAATCTCGGAAATCTCAGTGAGATCTCGGGGTTTTTGACTTTTTTTACCGGATTTGACCGGAAATTGATCAATAACTCTTAAGAAAGTCATCTCCTATGAAAATTTGTTGAAAAACCAAAATTTTGAGACCTTTTTTAAAAATTGCAGAAATATTATCGGATTTTTATAAAATTTTACATATTTTATCATGATGTGAAAAATTTATGGTACCATCGCAAGAAGTGTAGGATCATACACAAAAATTTTAAAAATAATTTAAATTCATTTGTTATCTTTAAAAAATAAAAAACCGAATGAACATAATTGGGATAGTAACATTGTCATAATTTTATAAATTTTCTCGAGAATGATCACGATCCAAAATTTTTACAAGAGCTTAATAATTGCCTCATTAACATTCTATAAAATTTTAAAAAAATTTAAACTTTTTTGTTTCCTCAATCAAATCTATGTATGTATTGAACTTCATTTGTTAGATTTCAAAAATAAAAAACAGAAAGAACATAAATGGTACAGTGCACTTGTGAGAATTTTATAAATTCACTGGAGTGTGATCATGATTCAAAAATTTTATGATATCTTAAGAATTTCCTTAGAACCTTTATGCAAAATTTAAAAAAAAATAAACCTTTTTTTATTATTAAAGCAAATCTATGTATTGATCATTAGGCTTTTATCAGGATGTAGCACTGTCAAAATTTTTGGAACTTATCAATGCTTGATAATCATATTAAAATTTTATATAAACATTAATGATACATAAGGAACATATACAAAAAAATTTAAAATTTTCTAACATGGTTTATACCATTTTTCATTTAGTTGAATTTTGCCGATATGACTTTTATCATGAAGCTTGATCATCATCTTAAAATTTTATGAAAATATTAGTGATTCATAATAGCCATGAAAAAAAATCAAAAGTTTTTAACATGGTTTGTTTCATTTTTCATTCGGTTCAAATTTGCTGATCAGCGTTTTATCAGGACAGTTCAAAATTTTCTCATATTTGATAATCATCGTAACTTTTTATGGTAATATCACTGATGTGTCAGGAACCTACATAAAAAATGTCAAAAGTTTTTGACATAGTTTGAGCCACTTTTTGCTCAGTGAAATTTTGCCGAGATCTCAGCAAATCTCGCCGAGATCTCGGGAAACTAGTCGAGATCTTGGTTTTCTTAGTAGAAAAAAAATCCAGATTTGAAAATCCATTTTTGTGGTTTGTTCGAAATTTCTAAATCTCATCGAGATTTCGTTCTCCGAGCATGGACGATATTTAGAGCGAAACGAGATTTCAATCCTTGCTCACATGTAACACCTTAATGTAGTCATATTTCTTATACTATTATGTAACTCAAATATATATTTTACTAGTCATGTGCCCGTGCGTTGCAACGAAAACTCAATTTACGACAAAAAATTTATTTGCAAAGAACACTAACTTTAGTTATGTTTCAATAGTAGAAAAAATTTGTTCCTCTAAAGAGATTTGACTGTCGGGTTAAATTCTCTTTTATCTCAACCGTTTATGTTAGATCCAACGAATCTAGTACTCTCAAGGAGAACGAACGATCGCCACCAACTCTTAATTAGAATTAGTATATAGATATATCAATCCTTATCATTGAAGGAAGAGAAAGTTATTGCCTTCCTCTTGCAGAAAATCTTCTTGCTTCTTGCACGCAGCTTTTCTCTTCTCTTCTCTTCCTTCGTGTGTCTCCACTACCGACCGGCCTGTCCTCCTGGAGATGAGAGTGGGTGCCCTCTAATAGGAGTAGATGAAAGCAGAATGCAGCGTACGCATGCGGATGGAAGCCAGGTCTCCCCGACATCTTCGTGATTGGCACGTGATTTGGTTACGTGATTCTTTCCTTTTAATCTATGCATTTCCAGATATGATGAGATAGAATTCCTGTATTAGGGATATGGTGAGCATATCCTTCTATCCATACAGGACATGACGAGAAAATCTTTCCATTTATAAGATATATGAATAACATCCTTCCATAATAAGAACATGTGGATAGAGATATGCTAAAATAATATTTCTATTAAAAAAGATATGATAAAATCATTCCATCTAAGATATGATTAAATCCTCTTCTATCTCAACCGTTCATGTTAGATCCAACGAATTAGATATTTTAGAGGAAAACGGACCACTGTCACCAACTCATAATTAGAAGTAGTAGAGATATAGAGATATCAATCCTTATCATTGAAGGAAGAGAAAGTTATTGCCTTCCTCTTGCAGAAAATCTTCTTGCTTCTTGCACGCAGCTTTTCTCTTCTCTTCTCTTCCTTCGTGTGTCTCCACTACCGACCGGCCTGTCCTCCTGGAGATGAGAGTGAGTGCTCTCTAATAGGAGTAGATGAAAGCAGAATGCAGCGTACGCATGCAGATAGAAGCCAGGTCTTCCGACATCTTCGTGATTGGCACGTGATTTGGTTGCGTGATTCTTTCCTTTTAATCTATGCATTTCCAGATATGATGAGATAGAATCCCCGTATTAGGGATATAGTGAGCATATCCTTCTATCCATGCAGGAAATGATGAGAAAATCTTTCCATTTATAAGATATATGAATAACATCCTTCCATAATAAGAACATGTTAATAGAGATATGCTAAAATAATATTTCTATTAAAAAAGATATGATAAAATCAAATCCATCTAATATATGATTAAATCCTCTTCTATCTCAACCGTTCATGTCAGATCCAACAAATTAGATATTCTAGAGGAGAACGGACCACTGCCACCAACTCCTAATTAGAAGTAGTAGAGATAAATATTTATCATCATAATCTAAATCTATGATAATAAACATGAATGTTGTAGATCTTTATGAAGGATCGAAAATAGCGATCAAAAGGGGCGTAAATGATCAATAACAAAATTTCCCCCAAAAAAACCAACCAGAATCCCATTAGATCAAATAAGAGTGGAAAAATAATTTTTCAGAGAAAATTAACTCTGGGGTAGTACCACCGTGCTACAGTATGGTAGTACCAGATGAACAGGAAAAACTAGGTGAATAGGAAAATTAGCAGGAGTTCAATTCCAAGAGTTGATGTAACTTTTGATTGGATGATCCAGAACGCGTGAAACTTTGTATGCACCTTCCTATGGATGTCAAAAATTTATTTCAACCTTCAATGAAAGGATTGACATCAAAGTTCTGATCCTTTTCAAATTTAGTGAATGTTGCACCAAAACCAGATCAAGAACACAAACTTCGCTTTGAGCTTGCTTGTAGAGATTTGACGGTCAAGATTATCCTAAATGATCTATCACATATCACAGCAAGCAAGAACACTAAAGAAAGAACTCTCGAATGATCAAGAACAAGATCTACTGCTAGTTCTTCCTTCTCAAATCAAAAACCGATTTCTTAAGAAAACTTTGATGATCAAGTGAAGATTTGCCTAGATGATCTGGATATAATCTATAGAGGATTCATTCATCAATCATTCATCCTTAGCAACATAAGATCAAGAAAAAAGAAACCAAATAGAGAGATAAAAACTCAAGAACGAAAGAATGATTACAAAGCCTCATTTTTTTTCTTCTATTTCATCTCAAGAAGAATGATTATAAAGTCTCTCTACAGAAGGGCAAAGCTCCCAAAGAGCACCCACACACAAGACTCAAAAATCTAATTCTAATTCTTAACTTAGAGTCTAGCCTCCCTCTGTACCTCTTAAGCCTTTATATAGAGGAGGCAACCGTAACCTGAACACACAAATGGATGCCATCCACACTCACATGGGCTAACCCACTAACCCAACACATAACAGGTTTTATACACTCACATGCACGCTTTCCAAAGTGACATTCACATGACACTCCAATTCACTACACGAGTCCGAATTCACATAAATACCCTCTTTGGCTTGATCTAAACCATTTAGACCACCACCATATTTTTCAAGTTGCCTTCATCTCCGTTAATGGACAAATTACGAATTTGCCCCACGACTAGTCTTTCCTTCGTCTCGAAGCATCATCCATGCTCCGTCACCTTTCATGTGGTCCCAATTACTTGCCGTCATGCCTCTCACACGTCTGGATCCCCCGAACCGTCCTCGCTTGTAAACGATCCTAAGTCATTTGGCACACCACATATTCTTTACCTTTTGATCATGATGCTTTCGGCTTTGTTGACCGTTCTAGACCTCGGTTCCTCTCTAATCATAGTCCTGATCCACCTAGTCATTGCCCACCATGTCCATCACCAATAGCTCATGCTTTAGCTCCTTATCTTCCAGGATTACAGCAACTCCCATGCCTCAATCATCTTCCGGCGTCGCCTTAACTGTTTGGACCTCGGCTCTCCTAGCCTAGCCCCGGTCTCCTCTGCGACACCATAGCCTAGCTCTGATGTTCTGCAGCCAACATAGACAAGCAAACCGTCATGTAGCACTGTTCATAAAAATATGCAATAAGCATTACATAATCAAAACATTAATAAAACTTCGCTGGAAAACCGGCACTACCACCCCTAGGGCCAATAGTATCGCCCTTGATACAACCCAGAGAATCACCTTTCTGTAAAATAACTACCATCATCCTGAGGCCGGTAGTACCGTACCTCGATACTACCGCCGCCATTGCTGGCAATACCTTAAATTGCTTCAAATTTAAAATAAAGTCAACAAACTCAAATCTAAACACCACAAGCTCAAATACCATAAATTACTCGTACAAACTTAGGTAAATCACCCATGGTCTCTCACTTTCCCTTTTACCTTTCATATTATAAACGCAGAAACTCCTTTTAATTTTGTTTTAATATAGATATTCTTTCTCCAAGTGTACGTGAAATCTCGTTGCGATTGCCGCTATAACAGAGGTATTTGTGCCAAGTATACAAATACAGTTTTTCTTAAATGTCCACAACGTGCATCTTATTGGAAAATATTAAAGTGAACGTACTACTCTATTATATACTGAATTTCTTCTTGCAAAATCACAAAAGTAGGAAAATATATACTCAAATTTAGAATGCTAAGAAAGACAGTGAGCGCGAAGTACGTCCAGATCAGCAGGGGCGGAGCTGGGCCTCGGGCCACTGGGGCCTGGGCCCGAGGCCCAGCTCAAATAACAAGTGTAAATTACTGTATATATCCTATTTGGGCCCGAGAACTAGTTTTGCGCTGTCCAGGCCCATGCGGCCAGCCGGCCATCTTTGCCCAACTGAAGAACCGAAGAAGGTTGAAACTTGAAACCCTAGGCAATACCAATCGTCCAATCCCGACGGGCGACGGCCGACCCGACGCGCTCCCGCCTGAGCAAGGCCACGCCACCGCTCTCGCCTCCTGGCCTCCTGGTCGAGCAAGGCCACGTCACCGCTTTCGCCTCCCAGCCTCCTGCCCAAGCAAGGCCACGCCGCCACTCCTGGCCTCCTAGCCTCCCACCTGCGCCAAGGTCACACCGCCGCTGCTCCTGGCCTCCTGCCCGAGCCCAACCCCGAGCCAAGGCGCCGTCGCCATTCCCGGCCTCCCGCAGTCCCCCCTTCGCCGAGGCCACGCCAACTCCCCCCTTCGCCGGTTCGCCCCACGCGACCACGCCCTCTGCTGCTCTGCGCCTCTGCCGCCAACTTGGCCGTGCGTGCGTCTTGCTGGTCGGCCGCTCCACCTCGGACTTCAGATTTAGACGCTGCCGCTCCCTCGGCCACCGCTCGCCGACCTGCTGCCTCCCGACTCTGGCCAAGCCTCCACTCCGCCCTTGGCACCCCACGCGGCCACGGGCCACGCCCTCTGCCCTATGCGCCCGCTCGGCTGTCGGTTGCGCCTGCTCAGCCTACTAGCCTGGGCTGCTTTGGATTCTGGAGATCTCTGGTATTTTTTGATCTAATGATCTTGAATTGTATTGCTCCGGTTCCAGCTATACTTACCATCAATTCTAGCTAACTAAGTTGACTGATGTAAAGAAGAAAACAACAAACATTGACGCTAACAAGGAAACAAATTAAATTGGCGTCACTCATAATTGGTCGCGGTCTTCCTTGTTTGCATGTCCAGGCAGAACAAAAACTTCCGTTAGAATGTCCCTTTTCATAATTCTTACTTCCAAGAGTTGCTCAAATGGAACCGTCTAGCTAGTCAAGTGCCCAGCTATCTTGTTCTTGACAAACATACTTGTGAATTGGGAAAATATGTAGGAGGACTCCGGTATTACTTGCTATTTGTTAATTGTTACTGTAAGAAAAACTGGAAAGGATAATTGTATCTATAAATTTTTTGCAATATATATATAGTTACCTTTATAGTTTTGTGCGTCTAATTTACATGTGCAATTTCCTCTTTTACAGGTTTAGGTTCTTGTTCTATTGTTGATGAAAATATGATAATCTCGGATGGACTAAACCTTCCTTAATTAGGTATTAACTTTTCTACCACTCCATTACGCTATATTGTTTTGACATATTTTATCTATTTTATTGAAATGTTAAGCATGGAATTTAAATCTATCTTTAATTGTGTATTTGTATTTGTGTAGTGTTTTTTAGTATTTAACGTTAAAATCCAAGCTCCGCTACCGCAGATCAGGACTTCTGTGCCCAAGCGACTTCCGTGATCCGCTAGCTGTTTTGTCTTTATTAACTTGATTAGGGAAGTACTACTATATACTCCCTCCGGTCACAATCTCATCAGGTGGTGCAGCGGTGGCAAGTTCAACTCGATCCTTCTGCCCCTACGTATAACCTTGATTTAAAGAAACGATAATACAACTCTCATGCATGTATTCGTCACTCGTCAGGACCTTATTTTTTTTATTCCTCTCACACTTTAAACTTAGGTAAAATTAGTGATACTCGAACTTAGATGAATGCATGAATTCAAGACTATGTGTTCCTACTATTACACCCTAAGAACGTTTTCGTGAGAACCTTACGTGTGCTAGAGTGAGGAGAAACGACGGCGGAGAGCGTCACCAGCAGGCAACGAAGACTTGTGATCACCGCACCCCACCTCACCCTCCTATGGCCCTGCCTTCGTTTTCGTGTGGATTGGATCATTGGAACATCTACTTGCAGGGTGGCTGGGTGAGTGTAATCATGGTGCCTAGCTTGCGTACGTTTGTGATTTTTTGTTTCAAATTTATTATATAAGTGAATAATAATTTGGTACTATATATATGCACCCATTTGTGCACTTCAAAAAAGTTCGATAAATTCATGTACACATACAACATGTTGTTCCCCACAACAACAATAACAAACAAACAAACAAACAAAAAACATGTTGTATGTTCTTTTTTGTTTTTAAGTATAATATATGTGTACATGCAATAAATAAATTTTCCAGCATAACTACTTACCCGTCGCTCCGATGCAACATGGTTTGGGTGCTAGGAGTAGGAGCGCGCGCAAGACGAGTCTCTTTCCTCTAATTTATTTCGATGGCGGAGCCCCAACTACCTTGCGCTCCACGCGAGGTTATATTAACTAAAATTAAGCTCTTAATTAATTATTTCTGCTCGATAGTAGCTGACTGATGCACAGTATATAAACCCTTGCATGCGCACTAACTAAGCAACAAATAGCAACTACACACTCACAGAGAGAGAGGGAGAACAAGCGAGAGAGACCAATGGCGGCTCAGGCTCGGACCATAGAGGTTCCCACGGACGCTGAGCTGCTGCAGGCACAGGCTGACCTGTGGCGCCACACCCTCTACTACCTCACGTCTATGGGGATCCGGTGCGCCGTCCAGCTCGGCATCCCCACTGCCATCCACCGCCTCGGCGGTGCCACCTCGCTGCCGGACCTACTCGCCGCGCTGTCCCTCCCCCAGTCAAAGCTGCCATTCCTCGGCCGCCTCATGCGGACGCTGGTCACGTCGGGCGTCTTCGCGGCTGGCGGCAACGACTCCGAGGTGGAGCGCTACCGCCTCACCCCGCTGTCCAGCATCCTCGTGGACGGCGTCGTGGCCGACGAACACCACAGCCAGACGTCCTTCGTGCTCGCCGGGACCTCGCGGCACTACGTGGAGGCGGCGCTGGGGCTGGCCGACTGGTTCAAGAAGGACGTGGCGCCACCGGTGCCGTCGCCATTCGAGGACGTGCACGGCGCATCACTCTTCGACGAGAGCACGCCGCTCCTGGACCCAGAGCTCGACGCGGTGGTTAATGAAGGTTTGGCGGCGCACGACAACCTGGGGATCGGCACGATACTGCGGGAGTGCCGAGACCTGTTCAAGGGGCTGGAGTCCCTGACTGACTGCTGCGGCGGCGACGGCACGACGGCGAGGGCCATCGTCAAGGCCTTCCCGCACATCAAATGCAACGTACTGGACCTTCCTGAGGTTATCGAGAAAGCCCCCGCCGATGGCGTCGTTAACTATGTCACGGGTGACATGTTCCACACCATCCCACCTTCTCAAGCTGTGATGCTCAAGGTATAAACTGGGAAACCAATCGGAAATGTATGCCTTTCGAGGCCTTTTACCATCCTTAAAACGTACCGCAATTTACATTTGAATAGTATTAAAATGTACTAAAATTTGATACCCCTATCCTTTAAATTTTTAGTACTCTTGGTACTATCTCAATATAAATTTTGATATTCTTAAAGATGGTAATTAAAAAGTCACGTTAATTCTATACGCATGTTTTCATCACCTGTTGTCGAGGAATCGAGAAGTCGATCTGTGCTAAGATGGTCAAATATAGAATTACCTTAAGCTCTAAAGTTCTATTTAGTCACTTAGCCATGGCTTAATCTACCTGATTCTATCCATCGTAGCTCGTGCTGCACCACTGGAGCGATGAGGATTGCGTGAAGATCCTGGCTCAGTGCAAGAAGGCCATTCCTTCGCGCGAAGCAGGAGGAAAGGTGATCATCATAGAAATACTGGTCAGCCCTTCTCTGGGGCCAGTAATGTTTGAAGCCCAGATGCTGATGGACATGCTCATGCTGGTGGATACGAGAGGCCGTCAACGGGACGAGAACGACTGGCGCGACCTCTTCATGAAAGCAGGGTTCAGCCATTATAAGATTGTCAAGAAACTGGGGGCTCGAGGTGTCTTCGAGGTCTATCCGTAAGACCTACCCTCCTGAATAATCTTACGCTGTGGTTCGCTATGGGTCATATGTTGTAAGGAATAATTAAGGGAGTGCCTAATTTTTCTCGAACAATGTTTCGCGGATCATAATGCAATGAAGTGTCAAGCTTCGTTACTTTAAGATGTATGTAACTTTTATTTCGAGATGTATTAAGCACCTTGTGTTAATCTGAATTTCTTTTTAGGTTTCAAAGATAATTTTAGCTTATATTTCGTTGTAGTTCGTTTAGACTCGAGTCGTTTCATCTATCTATAAATACATCTTGTAAATTGCTGAGTAGATTAGACGTTCATTGTAAACCTAACATTTATACTCAATTTTACAAAATATATCGTCTGTTGACACACGTTTTTTTTTCTTGCAGGGATTTTTCACGTAAAATCTGCGTCTCATGTGATTGATTTTACACCAAGTGGTATCATAGCATCCAATCAATCACCAGGAAAAAAATCAGATCCGGATCGGCGACTATTCGCCTTCGAGATCCGGATCGTCTCCTCTTCGTCGGCGCGCCGCCGCCACCCGACGCGCCGCCCGCCCGTCGGCGTCGACCTCCGGCCTGCTCGCCGGCGCTATCCCCCGTCGCTCGTCCTGCCGTCCCGCCGCCCGGTCCTTAATTGCCAGCGCGCGTCGCCCGGTCTTCTTCATCTCGCGCCGCGGTCCGCCGGCCGTCGTCCGTCGACCGCCGGTCCGACGCGCTCCCGCTGCCGAACCCCGAAGCCCCGACCGGCTCCCCTCCGCGTGCCAGCCGCCTTCTCGACGGCGCCCGTGACCAAGTCACCCAAGAGCTTGCTCATCCTTTTTTGCTACCGTGAAGAAGTTTGCTATCGTGAAGAAGCTTGCTGCTTGCACGTGAAGAACCGAGCCGAGCTCTCTCGGGAAGGACAGCCCCATCCGGATCCGAATCAGATCTCACCACCGGATTGGATTTTATTTTGAGTCACACTCACGCAGCTTCGGTCCCAAAGCAGTCTCTGCTCTGGCTGCAGGGAATTTTAATTCGGTTCGGCTTCGAGAAAGCCCTCTTGGCTTCCGCCTCTGGCTTCTATTTTCAATTTCAGATTGGTTATGGTTACGTGCACTTAGCGCGCGTATCAAGAAATTTGACCGCCGCGCGTGTGATTTTACTGCCACGGTAGGTTTTTGGTAGACCGGACGGTAGAACCCGACGCTAAATCCTCGTTTGCCGTCTCGATGCCGGTGTCGACGGTCGGTGTTCGAAACCACCGTGAGGAGGGCAAAAAAAACGGCAAAATCCGCGTGAGATCGGCCAAAAAAAATAGTGCCCCTCTTCGATACCACCGAACACCCGGGGTCCCAGGCCAGGTATGACCCTTGGGTATAGTAGGGGTGGAGGCACGGTTGGTCGAAGCGCCGCGGCAAATAAAAACGACCGCCGCAGCGTGTGATTTACCGCCACGGCGAGGTTTTGGCGAGCCTGGTTTGGCGATCGTGGAACCCGACGCTAAGTCGTCGCTTGTCGAATCCGATGCGGTCGACGCGGTCGGTGTTCGAAACCACCGTGAGGAGGGCCAAAAAACGGCCAAATCCGCGTGAGATTGCCAACCAGTCAAAAAAAATTCCTGTTCACGCACTTAAGCATATTTCTTTGTATTATGGTTTCATTGAAGTATGATATTCCTCTCCTAGACTGTGACAACAGGTTTTCTCTATGGCAAATCAAAATGATAATAATTTTTGCGCACACTGACCTGGATGATGCGTTTGATAAATTCGAGAACCAAGATCAAAAGACCTAGACTGATGAAGAAAAAAAAAAGATCGTAAGTTATCTCAAATTCATCTTCATTTATCAAATAATATTTTGCAAGAGGTTTTACAAGAGAAAACTGCAGCTGCTTTATGGTTAAAGTTAGAATCAATTTGCATGTCTAAGGATCTTACAAGCAAAATGCATGTGAAGATGAAATTATTTTCGCACAAGTTGTAAGAGGGTAGTTCTGTGTTAAATCACCTATCGACCTTTAAGGAGATCGTTTTTGACCTTGAGTCTATGAAGGTAAAATTTGATGATGAGGCTCTAGGTCTTATTCTTTTGTGTTCCCTGCCTCTGTCATTTTCAAATTTTAGAGATACTATTTTATATAGCCGTGACACATTAACAGTTGCTGAAGTTTATGAGGCCTTACATGCAAAAGAAAAAATGAAATTAATTGTGTCTTCTGAAAGTTTCAGTTTGCATGGTAAAGCTTTGTCTGTTCGTGGACGGACAAAGAAAAAGAAATCATATAATGGATATAGAGGCAGAAGTTCAAGCAATTACCGGGTCCATTCTAAGTCCAGAGGTAAAGAAAAATTTTGCAGGTATTACAAGAAAAATAATCATGACATATCTGAATGTTACAAGGTAAAGAACAAAGAAAAAAGGAACGGCGCCTACAAGCCAAAAGGTAAATACGATGAGGAAGGTAATGCTTCTATCGCTACTGCCGACATTAGTTCTGATGGTGAGACCCTTGTTGCTTTTGCTGGATGTGCAAGTAGTGGTGATGAATGGATTATTGATTCTGCTGCTTTTTTTCATATATGCATTAATAGAGATTGGTTCATCATTTATGAGTCTGTTAAAGATGCTGGTTCTGTTAGGATGGGTGATGATTCGCCACGTCCTATTGTTGGTATTGGATCCGTTCAAATTAAGATGCATGATGGCATTATCAGAATTTTAACAAATGTGAGGCACGTTCCAGGTATGACAAGGAATATCATTTCTTTAAGTACTCTTGACTCTAAAGGATATAAGTATTCTAGTGACATTGGAATTTTGGAGGTATCAAAATGTTCTCTTATTGTTATGAAAGGGGATTTGAAATCTGCCAATTTATATCGTCTTCAAGGCACTACAATTACAGGTGATGTCTTTGTTTCTTCACATTCGTCACCTGATATTACTAATCTTTGGCACAAGCGTCTTGGACATATGAGTGAACAGGGTTTGGCAATATTGAGTAAAAGAGGATTTCTTGATGGGTATAATAGTGGAAAATTGGATTTATGTGAGCATTGCATATTTGGTAAACATAGGAGGGTGAAATTCAACACTTCTGTTCATACTACAGGAGGTATTCTTGATTATGTGTATTCTGATTTATGGGAGCCATCTCACAAGACTTCTTTTGGAGGTGCCCGTTATATGTTAACAATTATTGATGATTATTCTAGAAAAGTTTGACCTTATTTCTTGAAGCATAAATCAGAAGTATTTTCAGCATTTAAAGAGTGGAAGGTGATGATTTAAAAGCAAATTGAAAAGAAGGTAAAGAAACTTCGTACTGATAATGGGATGGAATTCTGTTATGATGAATTTAATTCATATTGCAAGTCTGAAGGTATTGTACGTTACTACACTGTTCCTCATACTCCACAACAAAACGGTGTAGCTGAGCGTATGAACAGAACCATCATTTCAAGGGCTCGTTGTATGTTGTCTAATGTTGGTTTACATAGGCATTTTTGGGCTGAAGCTGCTTTCACTGCTTGCTATCTTATTAATCGGTCTCCCTCCATTGCTATTGATAAGAAAACTCTAATTGAGATATGGTTTGGTTCTCTAGCTGATTATTCACAATTGAGAGTTTTTGGGTGCACTGCTTATGCTCACGTTGATAATAGTAAATTAGAGCCTAGATATATTAAGTGCATCTTTCTAGGTTATAAATCTAGTGTTAAAGGTTATAAATTGTGGAATCTTCAAACACAAAAGGTTATTATCAGCAGGAATGTTACCTTTAATGAATCTGTTATGCTAAATGATAAATTGGATACAAATGTTCCTATTGAGAAACAACAGAAAACTAGTGTGTAGGTGGAGCACCTTATTGATTCAGAATATACACCAGAAAATAATAATACTGTTATTCAGGATGCACCTATTATTGATGATTCACATATTGTTGATCATTTTTCCCCAGTTGTGCAGCCTCCACAACATTCTATTGCTATTGACAGACCAAGGAGGTCTATTCATCCACCCAAAGATTCATTGAAGAATGTGATATTTCTTCTTATGCTTTAAGTGTTGTAGTAGAAATTGAAAATAATGCTGAACCTTCTAATTGTGTTGAGGCTATTACTTCTGCTAATTGCAAAAATTGGATGATCGCTATGCAAGATGAGATGGAGTCACTTGAAAAGAATGGTACTTAGGATGTAGTAAAATTGCCTTAAGATAAGAAGACTGTCCGTTGTAAGTGGATTTTCAAAAGAAAGGAATGTATTTCTCCTACTGATTCAACAAGGTATAAAGCAAGGTTGGTTGATAAAGGCTATAACCAGATTCCAGGTATTGATTTCAATGATGTATTTTCTCTTGTTGTGAAACACAGTTTTATTCGCACTCTACTCAGTATTGTTGCCATGCATGATTATGAACTTGAGCAATTAGATGTTAAAACTATATTTTTGCATGGGGAGTTAGAGGAAGATATTTATATGGACCAACCTGAATGTTTTATTCCTGAAAAAGAACACCTTGTTTGTAGATTAAAGAAATCCCTTTATGGCTTAAAACAATCCCCTATACAATGGTACAAGAAATTTGACTCATTTATGCTCTCTCATGGTTTTAAGCGGTCTAATTATGATAGCTGTGTTTACTTGAAGATTGTTAATGGTTCAGTTATATATTTGCTTCTTTATGTTGATGATATGTTGATCGCTACAAAAGATAAATCAGAAATAGCTAAACTAAAGGCACAATTGAGTAAATAATTTGAGATGAAGGATTTATGTGCAGCAAAGAAAATTTTTGGCATGAAAATCATTGGAGCAAGAAAATCTGAAAAATTATACCTTAGCCAGCAAGGTTATATTGAGAAGATCCTTCGTCGCTTTAATATGAATGATGCAAACCAGTGAGTACTCCTTTAGCTGCACACTTCAGATTATCTCCAGCTTTATGTCCAGAGTCAGATAATGATATTGAGTATATGTCTAGAGTCCCATATTCCAGTGTAGTTGGTTCTCTTATATATACCATGGTTTGTTCTCGTCCTGATTTATCTCATGTACTAAGTGTTGTCAATAGATACATGGCTAATCCTAGCAAAGAGCATTGGAAAGCTATTTAGTGGATTTTCAGATACTTGCATGGTACTTCTAATGCTTGTTTGCAATTTGAAAAATTTAGAGATGGGCTTATTGGTTATGTTGATTCTGACTATGTTGGTGACTTAGATAAGAGGAGATCTCTCACAGGTTATGTGTTCACTATTGGTGGTTGTGCTGTCAGTTGGAAAGCAAGCTTGCAGGCTACTGTTGCTCTATCAATTACTGAAGCTGAATATATGGCTATTTCTGAAGCATGTAAAGAAGCTACTTGGTTGAGAGGTTTGTACATTGAGCTTTGCGGGGTTACATCTTGTGTTACTTTATTTTGTGACAGTCAAAGTGCTATTTGCCTCACAAAGAATCAGATGTATCATGAGAAAACAAAGCACATTGATGTGAGGTATCATTACATTCGAGATGTTATTACTCAAGGTGACATCAAAATATCCAAGATAAGTACCCATGATAATCCCGTTGACATGATGACAAAGACAATTTCAGTTACTAAGCTTGAGCTATGCTCAAGCTTGGTTGGTGTTACAGTTTAAGTCCTAGACTTTTGACGCCGGTGATATTTAGTATTGAAGGGAGTTTAGTGTTGATGTTTTTGCTACAAGAGGGAATTCGTCTCAAGGTGAAGTTTGTTGGGTGTTGATTCGAATTTCTCTTTGGGTTTTAGGGACGTCTTTGACCCATATTAGGTGTAGCCCGTTTAGACTCGAGTCGCTTCATCCATATATAAATACCTCTTGTAAGCTGCTGAGGAGATTAGACGCTCATTGTAAACCCTAGCATTTGTACTTAATTTCACAAAATAGTGATATCGCTGATTGATACCTGTGGTTTTTTTCCGTAAGGGTTTTTCACGTAAAATCTGCAACTCGTGTTCTTGTTCTTTTGTGATTGCTTGTAAACACACTACGTGTGCATTTTTCTATTTACCATGCATGTCGATATGCTCCAAAAGGACCTGGTTAATTTAATTTGGAGCTTGTTGCCGTACATATATGCTATATGTATCACCATGATATGTTGTGCAACCAGTCTACTCCCGTATCAACTATATAACTGTTTACTACATACAGTAGATCGACATTCGTGACGCATAAAAGAGTGAGGTTAGTAGCCGTGGTGAAAATACATCGGATACGGACGGATATTGTTTTTTTCTAATCTAATCTATATTTTTTTTCAGAATTCGAAACCTGATACGGATATGAATCTGAGTTATTTAGGATACGAACACGGGACGGATATTTGACGGATTCAGATTAGAAACAGATAAAGATATACAGATCAACAATACACGTATATATAGAGTGTTATATGTTGAATTGTAACATCCTGAAAATTTCAAAAATTAGAAAAATAAAATTTGAAATTGAAATCGAGTAAAAATTCTAAATGGGATGAAGATTTTAAATTAAAATATCCTCTTTTCTTTATTATTTTGAATTTTAGTCCTAGGAAAAGTAGAAGATGCAATATAAAACTTTTCTTCCAAAATGATCAAGCTATGAAAACTTCTGCAGCTGGCAAACATTTCCACTGTACAGGGAGACCTTGCCGAAGTAACCAAACTTAGGCTCTCTTTGGTAAAGCTCCACGTACTAGCTTCATCTTAGATCTGAAACTTGTAGGTTAAAATAAAGTGAATTAAGTTTATATTTTTGGTCTAAAATATAAATAAGATAACTCAACTAAACACTTTTAATATACTCACAGCTCTAGCTTTATTGTTCTGATAAGGCTAGAGCTGTACCAAACACAGCAGTCAAAAAAATGTTGCCACGGCCAGTGAAAGAACACTGGCTTCGGCCCAAACTCGTTGCTCTGGGTGATCACGAATTTAGTCCTAAGGCGCTTTCATAACCTGTAACCCAGCTAACCCAAGCAACTTTGTTGTAACAGGTTCAGAAAACTCTGAAGACTGAGTTCTATTCAAGTTCAGAAAAAGAACTCGCTCTCGCAACTCAGAACGGCAGAGAGGAGACTGACAAGTTTTTTTTTTTGGTGCTGCGCTCCAACTGCCGCGTTTTCAGTTTCTTTTCATTAGCTTAAATAGAAATACTAGATTACAAAGACCAACTAACTACTTAATCCAAACTATCTGGATGTATCTGCAGCTAACTACAAACCGAAAAACAAATTACAAATAAACTAACCAAAAGACAGTTCGGCAACAAATCAACTGAAAACATGTAAAACTGTAGCTTATCCCGGCAAGCTGAACGCATCAGGCTTTAGTTCAACAAGCTTCACCTCCCTCTGTGCCTTTTGATCAAGCCGATCAATCAAACTATCTACAGCCCAGCCTTCTTTCTTACGGCTTTAAAAGCCACAGGTAGCCACTGCTTCGTCAGAAATCTAACGCGACAGCTAAACGCCGAGCTGATTGCTGGCATGACTCGAGCTCAGAACACTTCTCGGCAACTCTTGTGCTCTGCTTTCTCCCGAGCGGCGCCATTACTCCTCGTTGCTGACTTACTGCGCCTCAGAATCTCGCCTCCATGCCCTGCACCGCAACCAGACCCAAGCTTCCCACTAGACTCACAGCACCCCTCTTTCGCTCCCCAGCTCAATTCAAACTCTGATCGTCTACCTCTAGCTGCAATTGCCGCAAACACAAACAACCAGGCCGAAACCCAATCAACCAAAATAGCTAGCTATCTTCTAATTCAATTGGCTAGTAGATCACCTTCCCTAGTTCAATTTCAAGCTCACACCACCAAGAACTCACCGCCACTGCTTACTTCCGTTCCTTCTGGCCGGCCACCGGTGGCAGGGAGTTCGCGTCGGTCTCCATTCTAGAAAAGAGGTAAGATGGGTCTCCTTCAAGACGCTGGTGCTCATGCTTCCCTTAATCGAACTCATCTCGTTCATCTTCTTGCCTCACGGCTATGCGCCATTAACGCGGCCGCCTAGCTCGTGGTGGTGCATCGCTCCGGTCATCACCGACTCCGATTGAACCCACAAGAAGATGTGCCTTAATGTTACCATTCTCATAGTGTTCTCAACCGGGCCGGAACCTTGCCGGAGAGCCAACGCCGGCGAGTCCTAGCATTTTCCTCTGCTCCGTGTCGCTGAGGGGTGGGGTCCTTCGGTCAGTCGACTCGGGTAAGAATGGTTCGAACCAGTGAAGGCGCCTCTCAACAACAGAAAACGCATTTCACTTTTAATCTCTTTTCAAACCGACCCTTATTCAATCACTTATATCTTCTGCAATTCAAATCCAATTTTAGTAAGATAAAATTATAAATTCATATAAAATCATTTAGTTTTATAATATGCAAAAATATTTAATTTATAAGATGCAAAAATATTTAATTTTCCACCTCATAATAAATTACTCGAATTTAAATTATCATAGACCCCATTATGGACCATACTAGAGATTATGTAAACAACCAATTATAAAATAATAAAATAATTTTTGGGAACTCCTGAGACCAATGAAGTCCATAAAGAAGTGCCTTCATACGATATAAGTGAGGTTAAGGAATTCCAAATATATGTAATTAAATTTTAGAATCATGTAGAGTAAATCCCAAAATATCCATGAGGATAAGATCTTGATAATTGGCAAAAAGACCTAATCTAAATTAAGTTAATAAAAGACTATATTCTTCATATACATATAAACTATCATGGCTAAAAGCGAAATGATGCAAAACCAGTTTTAAAATACTTCTAGGGTCGTACCCTATTAATGCCAGAAAAATAATTGCATAATCATGTATAGTGCAGTCACAAACTAAAACAAAATCTAATTCCTCATAACGTCAACTCTAAGACCATTTAAGCTATTTCCGTATTGAATAAAATATCTCGTCTAAGCACTAAAATTTGCAAAATCAGCTTAGAAATGTTTTCCAAAGTAAATAATACCCTATTCTAAAGAAATAATATCATTTCACCATGCTTTGCATATGAATCCTGTTAGCAAAATAACCCTAAGTATTATGATCTCTGAAATCCATAATATGAATAAACAAAGTTAATAATAACTAAGAAACCAATAATTAAGATATTTGTATCACCAGAACCTTCTCAAAAACTATGAAAATAAAACCAGTGGTCTAAAATCTAATAGACCTAACATAAACGTAACTACTTCTTGTGCAAAATCAATTCAGGATTAAGTACTATTCATTCATAACCTATTATATAATGATTAGTATCTTAACCTTATTAATCCAAATAGTTTTAGCCTCTTGAATTTGTAAAATAAGAATAGATAATCTATATAAGGAACTGTATGATCGCTTAATCTAAAAGCTGCTAACGATATATATATATATATATATATATATATAAGTACACACAAATATATATATTTATCAACTAAAACACAAGTACACAAAATCATATAACCTTAACCCTAAACCCCTCCTGTTTTCTCTAGCAAGTCCTTATTTGGCCTTCAACCTGTATTCTTTTGCCCTTATTGAAGTTTTTTATTTGCTATATTTCCCGTTGAACGACATGTAGAACCTGACGTCAATAACTCCATCGTCAACAACGTCAGTTGTGACCACAACTTCATCATAAACAACAATTAAGTAAGACAAGCAACCCCTTCGATCATATTGATCACAATGTTTTACTTTTCACTTTGTTTTATTAAATCAATTTATGCACGCGTGTATTTTCTATAAACCTGCTATATTGTGGTACTAGTAGATATACATGTTATCTCATGAAACTTTCTTGATAAGTATGGATGTGTGAACCTTGATAACGATAGTATAGGGCTAGACAATACATAATGTCAATATGGGTATATGCGATTACATATTAACCATGCTTAGCTATGCTTTAGTAGTGAAAATTTAGATTAAATTGCTTCTTGCGAATTTAAAAAGGTTCGATATGACATTGAAGGTTGATGGTATTTTGGTTAAAAACCCAAAACAAAACTATGTTTTAGACGCGGATGATTATTGGCAATAGCCGGAGGTGCAGAAGGATTTGCACGTAGTGTAGGGGGAGATTATCGCCCGGGTCGGATTAAGGACCGAACTATGGGTTGTTTTCAGGCCAAGAAACACATACAACCATAAGTGCTGGTATAGGACAGCTTTAAACAAATTAAGTTATCTAGTTTAACTTTGCACTTTCGAAGGCTAAAGTAGCACATGCATTCTGGTCTGGTCTGCTTGTAGAGGTTTCTACATACCAATGCAATAGTGTATGCCATGCTATGGGGAGAAACGGTGGTCGGCTGTTTTTGTGACAATGATACCATGTTTTATATATATGTTTCTGCCACAGATATGGATATAGATATGGATAGTTCGATTCGATTCGTATTCTAAGGGGTTATCATATTCTGATGAATATTCGAAACCGTATCCGATTCGATTCGTCTTTGATCCATATATGTATTTGATATTATTCGTATTTGTATTTGTATCCGGACTATCCATATCCGTATCCATATCTGTATCCGTATCCGTGGCAGAAACATATATATATAACATGGTATCACTCTCATAAAAACAGTCGGGCACTGTTTCTCTCCATAGAAAGGCGTACATCGTTGCATTGGTATGTCGAAACCCCTACAAACAGACCTGACCGGAATGCCTGTTCTACTTTAGCCTTCGAAAGTGCAAAGTTAAACTAGATAACTTAATTGGTTTTAGGTTGTCCCATATCAGCACTTGTGGTTGTACGTGTTTCTTGGCTTGAAAACAACCTGTAGTTCGGTCCTTAATCCGACCCGGGCGATAATCTCTCCCTATCCACGTGTAAGTCCCATGCACATCCGACTATTGCCAATAATCGCCCGCGCCAAATCATAGTTTTATTTTCATTTTTAACCAAAATATCAGCAACCTTTAAGTCATCTCCATCCTTTTTAAATTATAAAGAATAGCATGTCTAATCATCTTTATTACTAAAGCATGGCTAAGCTTGTGTGTTAAGTAATCGTATATACCCATGTTGACATTATGTATTGTCTACCCTTAATCTAGGGTTATCAAGATTGATAGTTCAATATTTATTAAGGAAGTTCCATGAGATAACATGTATATATATCAATACCACATTATAGCAAATTTACGAAAAATACGCTCATGCATAATATTTTTGTCAAAAATAAAATAAAATAATTTAAATAATAGGATCAACATGATCAAAGGGGGTGATTTCCTTGATTAGTGTATTCTTGTAATGACTCTATGTCGAGGTCGACAACAGTATCTTTGGAAACGTCGGTAGCTACACGTTATTAATATAAAGCAACAATAATAAGAGGCAAAAAGAAGTCAAATAATATAAAATTCAAAAGTGAATCAAAATAGCAGGTTCTTGTGACAAGAAGGTTTTGAATATTGATTTCTTATTATTTGATGTGTCGTGGATTTAGGGTTTATATTATAGAATGTTAGGTTTTTAATAGGATTCAGATGGAAAGCATGTTTAAATATAATCAATTTTGTAGATTTGAGATTCTTATGGTCCCAATAACTTTTAGAAACTTATTTTACCATTTTAGGAGTTACTGTATAACCATGAATAGTGACTATACTAGCTCATATATAAATTACAAATGCATCGTTTAGTCATTTTTAAATAGAAAATTAGTTCATACAAGGTCCAACTCAATTACTATTATAGAATAGTAGGTATATGATTTTACAGGAGTTTAGGAACTGATTTCATTTGTATTAACATTTATTTGTGGGTTTTATTTATATTTTAATCATATATGTATTTGAAACAAGGTTATTTATAAACTTAGTTCAAACTTAATCAAATATAATTTTTTTTGCATAAATAGGCATATCATGGTCTTAATAGAGCTTAGCAACTAGTTTCACTCTATTTTGAATTTATATGCACTGATTATTGCTATTTGAATTTTCAGTACATTAAAATTAACACATTTATGCATTTGGTACAAATTAAGTCCAAATCTAATTATTTTTTCATATTTAGAATATTCATGACCTCAGGAACATATTAAAATTTGTTTCATTAATTAAGGAGCTAGGGTATATATATTTTCAATAGTAACCATATTAGGTTTTACTTAAGTTTTAGTTCAAATAATTTCAAATAAGTTTAAAAATTAAATATTTTTGTATAAATGGATTTATTATTGTCTCAGGAGCATGTATAAATTTATTTCATAAATTTAGGAGTTAGGATACACAATTTTTGTATAGTAAACTTATTTGGTTTATTTGATTTTTAAATTCAAAAATTTTGCGCAAGTATCCTAAATTAAATAGTTTTACATATTATGAAAGCTTATGATTTTATATGAATTTATAAATTTATTACACTCAAATTGAACTAAAAAAGCAAAAGTTATTGATACATGAAGTTCTAGGGTTTAGTAAATGCTGAAAAAATGAAAAATATGCCTTCTATGAAATGAAAAAAGCTTTCGGTGTTTTGCCCTTTTCCCATTTAGGCTTTAGCGGCTAACAAGCCAGGCCCGTAGTGCAGAGAGGCGGAGCATGGGATGGGTGGTCGTGTGCTCACCAGCGACGAGGAGGGTCGACGGGACCCGTGTGCAGGTGGGGTGAGTTGGAGGATGGTGAGTGGAGTCTAGGGCTGGGCATTGCAGTCGAAGACCTCGGCTGGAAAGGGGCTAGTGACGGTGAAGGGCGGTGTGCAGTGGTGGCGGCGGCCAAGAATGAAGAAGACAATGACTGAGCTTGGGATAAGCGGGGAAAAGGACCAAGGGACTGGAAGGAACCCATTTTACCGTTTTAATGCACTGGGGAATAGCTGAGATGTTTTGCTGTCGATGGACCGGAGTTAGGGAAGACAGAGCTAGTGGTGGCGGTGTTATGGTCGATGGTGGATCCAAGTGAGCTAGGGTGGGGGTAATGATAAGGGATAGATGATGATGCTTCCAGTGCGAGGAATTGGAAATTGAGGCTTCGAGCACTAGGTTAACCTTTGGTTGGCCGAAATAGGGAACAGGGGCGACGCCTGGGTAGGGAAATGGTGGTGCACCAGAAGGTCGATCTTTTGCTTGGGATGCCAAGCTCAAGGGTGGTTCGAGCAGCTTTATAGCGAAGTAAGGTGGCCACGGATTTGGGCTGAAAATGGTGTGAACGGCGATCGGTTTTGTAGGATGATCGAAGTAGTGTGCAACACGAAAATCCTAGGTTCAAGTCGACGCAGGGCATGGTGGAATGGCTAGTAGGGTATGGGCAAGCTTGTCCTATACGGCAGCTTGGTCGATGTGGTCAAATGTGGTGCGACTCAAGAAGACTCGACTCACAGAGTCGACCATGGCAGTGCTGACCGAGCTGAGGGAGAAGGAGAGGAAAATGGGTCTGACCACTGGGGTCCAGGGGCAATGGAGCAAGGTGGCCAGGTAAGGGCGAGCTCGGTGCTAGAGTTTTGTGCACAGATGAGATGTGGTGTTGATCCTGCCGTGGCAACGATCCCACCTGAAGTTTCTTGACGTGGCAAGGTTTTGGCAGCTTTGGTTGTGAGAGAGGGTAGGCAGTGTAGGCTGTGTTACTGCCAAGTGGGCCAGGTCTTAAGTGGGACCCACATGATAGTGTGAGATGAAGAAGAAACTGGAAACTTGATCCTGGACAGATAAGGGTTCATGCATTTAATGGAGCTATGATAAAAGGTTGAAATTGTTTCAAACTTTTCATGTCTATTTTCAAGGCAGTACTTATCTTCTCCTGAAAATTTCAGATCATGAACTTGTATGTACAATTTCATAAAATCCTAACAAGACTGCTGTTTCATTTATCTAGTTTTAGTTTTTAATTTTTATGATGTACGAATTTAGGTTCAATTTTTTTGAATTTTTTTATCGGAACCTAAAGTTATACAGAGTTTACCCTAAAACTTTTAGAGCATGATCAAATCTATGTATTTTTATAAAATTTCAAAATAGTTCTACTAGTTTATTTAAGTTTTATGTTTTTGATTTTCTAAATGCAGTAGATAAGGTTATTTATTTTTAAAACTTTTCTGTTTGGTAATTTCATTCTGTCGGTTACTTTATAAAAAATTTAGAAGGATATAATTTCCGTACAATTTTAATTAATTCTAACAATACTACTGTTCTTATTCTTGGCTACAATTTTTGACTTTATATCTGCAATAAATATTATCACATTTCCCTGAAACTTTTTATGTTAGTTCCTTTTGTTCTATATATGATTCCCTAAAAATATTATAGGATGATCATGCTTAGATATTTTAAAATAATTCCGACAAAGCTTTTACTCATTATCTTTGGTACAGTTTTTTGCCTTCTTATCTTTACTAAATTTTTTCATATTCCTTTGAAATTTTCTGGGGATGATATGGAGATTAATTAGGAATTTTTGGGGATGATATAGAGATTAATTAGGTTTTAAATAAATTTTCTTCATATTTTCTTCTTATATGATTTTAGTTTTCACAATTGGGAAAAGAGAAATCCAATAATAGAAAAGACTTTTCTTTAAGACCAGAATCCAAGAAAAATTCATAAAAGATGTAATTTCGAAATAAATCATAATTAAAACTCAATTTTATATTTTATTCATTTGTAAGAGAGGGATTCAATAATACAAATGTTCTTTATCCAAGATTAAAATTGAAGAAAATTAGGGAAGAGATGGAAATTTAGATAAAAATCATAATTCAAGTTAAAATTTTTATTTTATATATTTTTAAATTTTTCAGTATGTTACACAAAACAACAGATCCTAGGGTTTCAACACTGTATATGGGTTTGATCCACGAGAATGCTAAATATCGTGTTCGAGCCTTCAGGAATCGTGATCCATTTGATGTGGTGATCCCGCTAGAGGGTTGTAACATCTAAAAAAAAGCAAAAATAGATAAAAAAAATTAGTTGGAATTATGATTTATTTTGAATTTCCATGTTTCCCCCTTTTTTTTGGAATTTTTGGTCTCTAAGAAAAGCTTTTATTGTTAAATCTTCGGTTTGTAAATTTTGAAATTCAAACTAATAAAAGGATAAAATATGGAGAAAATTTATCTAGACCCAAAGACACCTCCAGAACATCCCCAAAAAGTTTTAAAGAAGTTTGAAATCATTCAATGTATATATAAGATCAAAAAATTATTTCATAACTAAGAACAATGATATTGTCATATTTATTTAAAAAATTATTAACATGATCATCTTCTAAAATTTTTATGAACATCTACATAACTATAGATTATGTAGAGAAAGTTTCAAAAATAATTTACCTAATTTGACACTTCTGGAAAATCAAAAACTGATACTTCAAATAAATAGTAAGAACATTGTTAGAATTTCATAAAATTGTGCAGATTTGATCATCACCTAAAACTTTTATGATGACCTCTGTAAATAATTAGGATAAAATATAAAAAATTTAAATGAATTTAACCAATATTGTTGCCAAATAAAAATAAAAATCATAAAACCCCCAATTGACACAGTGACATTGACAGAATTTTATAAAATCATACAAGTAAGATCTTGGTCAGAATTTTTTTATGGTAGGATAAGGATTGCCACAAGACAATACTAAAAATTTTTCAATTTTTTTGACTAATTTTGATGGCTCAATTGAATTCAAGCCCTGTTTTTTCCAACTAGAGTATTCGAGTGATTCTCCTCTTTCATTTCTCTGCCAAGCAGGACCCATCTCCTTCCCTGGCCCACCTGGCAGTGCCTCATAGCCCTCACTTTCTACCTCTCTCCTTAGCCAAATGTTGCTTCATCCCTCTACCCAAACCATGCCACGACAATGAACAACAACCGATCTCGCTGCCACGGCACACATCATGTGCGAGATTTCGGCAATCGAGTTCGCCTACGCTGTGTGAACGCGCTCCCCGTTTTTACACCAGCATCACTGCTCCTTGAAACAGCTGTTCCCTGGCCTTCACCCCTAGTGAGAGCCGCCATTGTCTCTCCCTGTTCTCTTGGTCAAGATTGAGCCTTCTCGACCACTCTCACCACAGCTGACTATCTTTAAGCGCCTTATGCGATACACAAAGCCCATACCCTTCCATGGTGAGCTTCACTATGCCCTATGCTGCCAGAGAAAGGGAATTTCTGTGCACAATCGCCTTGGTCAAAATTACGGTGCCGCAATAGTCTTCATCCCATCGCCTATAAAGACCATCGAACCACCGTCTTAGCAACCTCACACCACCACCATCCCTCTTACCCTAATCAAGTGCCAGTTGAACCGACGATTGACTGCCATTGCGGCCAAGCACCAAACGATTGAGTTTTGTCAATTAGCCAAACCAGTGAGAAATGTTTCAATTCAATGGTCATGAAGCATCGTTAGCAATCCATTAAACATCTATCACCTCCGATTTCAGCTCTGGAAGCTCATATTTACACCGCCATGCACCTTGTCTTCCTTAGCTCCGATCACTCGGTGGCGGACCACTTCAACTAGCCTTCAACCCAAACAATAGGTCAAATGGAGTCCATCAATCACTCTGATGCTAAGCACCACCAAATCGGTTGGTTCACTATTCCACCATTGATGTCGTCGCCCCCTCCGCCGTAAGCTCACCTTCGGCCATCGCCAAGTCTCACCGACCGCTCCCCTAGATTCCTAGGTCTCCCCCTAGCTAGCCCAGTCATCGGTCGAGGAAGATCGCCGCTAAGCCACAGCTAGCGAGCTTCCCTGTGCCTCCCCTGTCTCAGTGTTGCTGATCGATGGGCCCAATTTGTCAACCACACATGTCACAGCTGAGTCCTAGCCACTGACACCGAGCCCCATCTTTTGGGTTGAATTTAAAACCCATTTTTAAACTTATTTGACTATGACATGCAGGCCCAAGGATAATTAAAAGTAATAAAAAGAAAAACCAAACCGTTATTTATGAGGTTGAGTCACTGACATGCAGGACCCATATGTAGTGACCGGATTTAAATGGGAAAATCAGAGAAAAACCCGAAAAAGCGAAAATATGTCTTCTCTTTAGGAAAATGCATTATTCTATTTTCTCTAATTTTTAGCACATTCAAACTTCCTATGCTTATAAATTTTACGTTTTAACTCTAAATTGAGTAAAACAAATTTATAAATTCATATAAAATCATAAGATTTCAGAATATGCAAAAAAATCAATTTTTGATCCCTGTTCAAAATATTTGAATTTAAAATTTGAATAAACCCAATATGGTTACTATACAAAATTTTTAAACACTAACTCCTAAAATGGTAAAATAAATTTCTAAAATATTTCTAGTACCTTAAAAATTCTATTTTTACAAAAATAATTATATTTGTACTTGATTTAAATTAAGTTTGTAAATAGGTTACTTTTCAATGCATTAAAAATTCAAAAAAATAATAGGTATAACATTTAGTTTACAAAAATAATAACATAAATTTCTAAAAATCACTGGAAACACAAGAACCTTAGACTTGGAAAAATATTTAATACTAGTCATGGTTGCATGCTACGCCACACCGCCTTGCATTAGCTTGAGAATAGTTCGTATGCTAAACTTTTATGACTGTACATCGAATCATGCGTAAATAGATATACAAGCATTGCCTCGTCTAGCGTTTCTATAGCATTGCATGGCATGGTACACGAAAATGGTGCAGAACAATATTCACGGTGACAGGCTGAGATGAACAGTAATTTGAATATGTTGGTGAAGGTAGAAGTAGATAATGCGAATAGGGGAGAAACAACACAACAATGGAACCATATATGAAGATTTTACCCTCGATAAATAAAGCTAAAACCGATTTCAATTCCAATCCCCTATTTTGATAGTAATGCATACACCCTCTTTATCGTAGATTTAAAGAATTTGGAAATGGTGAGTATATTCTAGGTGAAGCGTTGACATATAAATAAGAAGTGCATATATATGAAACATAAACAATCAGAAACCTAAAAAATATTCAATTTCTAGAAAAAGGAGCCTATCTAAGCTCTGTCACCACTGATTCAATATTTGTACCAAAAAGCAAACAATATCTACCTGTAGATTGCAAAACCGCAGTTATGGACTATTGTTTGTATATGTACGGTAGCTCTAAACAAGCAACAGTCTAGTCAACAGGTCTTGCACCCAAAATATTTCAGGAGTTAGCTATTTTGTGTTTGCAGGTTAGCTCTCTCAACGATATCCCTGGATTGCCACTATTGCTTTCTAAAAAAGATTCAACGATATGTTTCATGTCTACACTGGAGGTGGAGAGGATAAAACTGGATCATATAGAAATGTAAAAGAAAAGTTGAAGTGAGGAACAATGAAGTCAAACAAAAGCATGGTCATTCCAAGTTGGTTTGCTCAGAATGACAGTACAAATGAAATATCTAACTTTATGATCTAGGAAGCAGACAAATCAATTGGGAAAAGATGGACTAAAATCTATAAATTAGAAGGTTTAAGTGCGGCAAGGCCAAAGGAGCATGTGCTGATTAGCACAGAAACTAGCCTAATTTGCACGGTCTAAGCAAGCGAAGGCTCATAGGTTGTTCAAAAAAGAAGGGGACCAAATCAATAAGTACAAAGAATGCGAAGAGCGGAGTTTGTGAACCATGCTTCGACTATGTATATTACACAAACCACATAATAGTAGGCTGCAATTAGGATCTTTAATAGAGAAGTGAATAAAAGCTAAATTCTAATGACAACAGATAAAATCTTTTGGATTTCATTCCATGAAAGAGAGACTGTTTAAAAAATGAATCTGGAACATCAGAATAGAAATTACAGAAATAACAAAGTTCTAGAAGAAGGACTCACATGACAGGAACAATCACTGCCCGTCATTGGCCTCTGTAAATATCGATGCCCTTTGATAGAAACAACAAGATGCGTATTCCACAATTGGGAAATCAGTATAACTGGACAAGTCCAAAAAGAAGGCGACATAGTAAGCATCATAGTAAGTAACTCGAAATAAAAGCATCGTGTAATACATCACCAGTGACGACAGCACACTCAATTGGCATGCCTAGCACTAAACCCTGCCTCATCCATGACAAGCACCTCATTCCTGATCGGAGTATAACCTGGATAGGGATCCAAGCTAGGCAGATAAAGCACCATGCAAATTCCAAACAAGAACTGCAGAAAAAGGACGTTCATTATACAAAAGGGATCACTGACCATGATTATAGACACAAAAAACTGGACAAATATACTTGGCAAGGAGGAACAAAAAATCATCATATGAATCAAAAAATATTTGACAACGATGAGCCGATGATATTATATGAATATGATTATAGAGATCAAAAACTCGGCAAATATACTTGGCAAGAAGGAACTACAAATCAGCATATGAATTAAACAAAGACAAGTGGTGCATTAAATCTAATAATCTTTTAGTACATGTTGAATATTAATCTAGAACTCAAATCAAACTCACCATACTCATCAATAGGCATAGCTTCCTGTGGCCGTCGGACGGAGAGGAACGGCGAAGGGGGGAGATGCCCTCGTGTTGGGGGAGGGATTGGTGCCTCCCAGGCAGGACCCTATGAGCATCCCGGCGAAGATGACACCCCTGATGATATGATTTCCTTCAAACTTGCTTTGCCCGACATCTAGATTAGAAACAGAAACACAGACTACCGTCCCAATAAACAGAAAGAAACCGGATTTTGTGTAACAATCGTGCCTTCAGGAGGACCCCAAAATTCCACGAAGAACTCCTGCATCCCATCATTCACCATCTCCACCTTGTAGCCGTTGATCACCCCGCAAGGAACCAAGATTTATTTATCTATTTCTACAAAATGCAGAGAATTAGCAATGGTTAAGATAATGGGAACTGTACTAAAAATATAAAAATCATGAGCATCCTGAAAGATAGTTTTTTTTTTGGAAATAACCAATAGATAGTCAATATAATCGATTATAAAAAGAAGACAAAATCCAAGTCAGTAACACACCACACATATTGGCTTTACTAAAGGATCATTTGATGTATATCAGTACATGGACTTTATAGTTTAGACCAGGTTATCAGAGATAAGGAAAAAAAGAGATAAATTGCAATGAACTAATGTCAGCTCAAGATGCGTAGAATAGAAGCATAAGGCTATAATTTGTCATACATTCAATTAGAATCAGTAGTTACAATATGAAATAGCCAGCTTTTAACCACAATGTACAGCATAATGAGTTTTTTTTTTCAAAAAAAACTTTATAGCTTAATGCAAAGATATATTGGTCGCAAGTAAATAGCTGAATCAAAAAGACACCAACTGCACTAAAATTGTAAATATCAATTCAAACAAAAACAATCTAAGAAGTGTACTGTACAGCCCAACGACAAAATGTAGGGCACAGAAGCAAGCAGATATATGGAAGAATCCAGGAAAGGAAAGACTAAGGATTTGTTTTACCTCTCCAACCTTAACAAAAATAACATGAGGTGTAAGTCCAGCTCCTCGAACCCGCAAAATATAATCGAATCAATACCGAAACATGTACAAAACTCAGAAAGAAGCATGGTAATACATTTTATATTTTCAATGTTGAAGAGGCTAGAGTAATGCCCTGGACCGGAGCTACCATGGGGATTGGGGACCGGAGCTGCCGAACATGGACCTTGTGGCGGAGGCGGGTAAGCTGTCTGGGGAACAATAATACTCGGAAGACCCAGTGGCCCGAACCGGCGAACGGAACCCAGCCTGCATTGAAGGTAGAGAAAAGGAGATGAAGAAATAAGCGAATTTGAAAAGGATGAGGCAGAATCAGGAAGGGAAAGGAGCAGCAATCAAGAGCTTGGCATAGCCATATGTGCGAACAACAAAGGTAGAGCCTAGCAAGAAAGCTGACCTGACCATATCGGTACGGAGGGCTGCCATCCGAAACCCCTGCTTGTGCAAACTGGCAAATGGTAACCTCCTTGCCGTATTTGTGCACCTGCCGCTGCAGCGAACTGTGCCGATGATGACCTCCCCGACGAATCTAAGAGGGTGAGGCTTCGGCCATAGAGCGCTCAGACGGGGGAGGAAGCAAGGCCACCGACCTAGGAGGCTCTCGGCTTAACCACGCACCGCCGCCGACGAAACCGAGGATGCAGAGGCGGCTGGTCGCGGATAGGAATGGGGAAGGAGCGTCGCGTGGTGGGCTCCTGAAGGAGCAATCCCACAAAGCTTTAAGAGCCATCGGATGGGGAGATGGGGTTCCACCGGTCGGCCCCGACGCCTCGATTGGCTGAACTCAGATCGCCAGGGAGCCAGTGGAGCTCCCGGGGAAGAAGGGACGGAGTGATCAAACCACCAGAGCTCCGATCGAGGCAACCCAGCGAGGAACACAAAAAGGGGACGCAATCGCGTGGGGGCAGGAAGAGTACCCGTGGCACGAATCCATGAAGCGCAAAAAGCCATCGGCACGATGGACGGCCAGAAAATGCGCGAGCCGTGGGGACGACACGATTGGCCGCGCGTGGGCACCTGTGTATGGCGGAGCGCAGAGAGCACTCCAATTCCAGGCGGCATAAGTTATGTAATATTTGGCTTGGTTTGAATTAAATTTCATGAAAGATTTCATTTCTTATATGCATAAAGTTGGAATATGAATAACTTAAAAAAATAAAATTTAAAATATGCAAAACCAGTTTCAAGATACTCCTAAGGTCAATACCTTCTGATGCTACAAAAATGGTTGTCTTTATACATGGTTTGCACTTAAACCCTAATAGAAATCTAACCTCTTATAATATAAACTTTAAAAATTTATAATATAAGAAAACAAATTTAAATAATGAGGAATCAGCCCTCAAAATCTTTTTATCTCCAGAACCTTATATTTCAATTTGGCATTATTTGACTTCTTTTTGCCTCTTATTGCTATATACGTTAATCACGTGTAGATACCAACATACCTGATCCTGCTACTGATTTCGAACCCACTACAGAATTCACTAAGAAAGGCAAGAACCCCCTTTGACCATATCGACCCCAGTATCAATTAAGTTACATTACTTTTGTCAAATCTATTATGCATACACGTATTTTCATTACATTGGCTATATTGTGGTATTGTTAGCTATAACCTTATCTAATGGAACTTCCTTAATAAATATTAAATTGTCAACCTTGATAACCCTAAGATAAGGTTAGACAATACATAATATCAGTATGGGTATATGCAATTACTTAATCATCTTTCTTAGCCATGCTTCAACAATAGAATAATAAATAAAGAGACATGTTGTTCCTTTATAATTTAAAAAGATTGGATATGATTAAAGGTTGCTATTATTTTGAAAAAACAGGAAAATAAAACAATGATTTGACACGGGCAAATATTGGCAATAGCCGGATGTGCATGGAACTTGCACGTAGATAGGGAAGATTTATTGCCTAGTTCGAATTAAGAACCAAACTACATGTTGTATAATTCAATAATAACAAGTGCAACCACAAGTGCTAGTATGGGATAACCTTAACCTATTAAGTTGCTTATATTTACTTTGCACATTGGAGGATTGGAGTAGTATGGGCTTTCTAAGACGAATTGCTTGTAGGGGTGTTACATAAAAGTGTGGGTGAAACACTTACCAATACAATGGTGTACGCCTTACTATGGGTAGAAGTGAGATAATGGGGTGTATAGTATGGGTTTGTCGTTACTAGATTGGTGCAAAATTAAGTTTATATAATGTAACCATTATGTTATGATTTGCATGCAGCACACCAAAGAAAATATGCTAATAACATTGCACAAAGATTTGATCATGTCTTGTGGGTAAAACTGTATATCTGTGCAGAGTTTAAAACTTTTCAAAAAGCCATTCCCGCTGTTATGGAAAACTTGGTGTACTGACACTAGTTAGAATTAGTTTGGGTATTTTCAAAAAGAATTGATTCAAAAATATATTTGTTGGAAAGACTTTATTTCAGATGTTATACCAGGGATTGGCAAAAGATGATTCGATACTTACAATCATGGAGAACTGTGAGTTATTACAATTATGTTATAATTACTTGTTATTTAGATATCAGTCAAACTTGTTTTTACAAATTCCATTTGCAAATTACTACTTGATATTCTTGTTCAACTTCGCTTTATGCAAAATAACCTGTATAGCCTTTCTATTGACATAGCATGCATTTATTATATATTAACGATACATTACTAGTCTTGCTGAGTGCATAGGTATTCAACCTTGCTTAATTTGTTGATTCAGTGAATGGAGAAATCGAATTCCTAGAAGATGCATATTTTAACACAGATTACGGGGAATATAATGAAAAGTTTTTCTAGGGTTTATAACTTGTTAGTTACCTGAGGGTTCTATGGGCATACTACAAGATTTTTGAATTTCTGCTGCAATATATTCCGTTTTGGAAGACTTTATTGTATAATTAACTACCATTATCATATGTATAATATTGTGTATGGATACGCTACCAATGTTGAAAATGTGCGTACTAGTCACTGATTATAGGATTAGTACTATATACACATGAGACCTTCTTTTGTAAAAAGAAGGGTCATCACAAGGGTGATACTAGCACCCAATACAGTCGCTGGTCATTTTTTCTCTTGAGCATCAGTGCGCAGTGATCCAAATTGGGCTTCGGTCTTGACATCAACTTTCCATTTTATTGGATCACAAGGGCCTTCTCATTCCCAAAAGCAATGGCAGGTAAGCGGATCTCAACTGCAGTTAGTATAGAACTACAAAAACGGTTGCCAAACCTAGTAGTTGCAAAGTCGAATGTGCGAGTCGATGAAAGAAGACATGGTGGGATCAACCACACGGTGCCAACGAGTAGGTGGAGCTCAGAGGTAATACAAACATATGGCATTGAGGGTTGTAGGAAGAGGAAGTATGGTTAACCAAGCTACATAGAGAAAGAGCTCTCAGGTAGAGTGTTTGGGTGGCCAAGCCTGAACACCAGTGCACACATTGTGGCAATGTGTATGACCCTTTATGGTGGGGGCACTCCTAAAGTAGGAGGAAAGCAAAAAAGAACATAGCCGATTTGGAGTGATTCTTGGGGGAGCACGTTGTCTTTAATGGATAAGATCCAAGTTGAAGATTGTCGATTATGGCGACTCATATCTAGTCTTTTAGGATTTATAAATGTGTACTATAAGGAGTCCTAAATGGAGCCTAGTATCCTACTTTATTTTAGAGTAGGATTCCTACTTCCTTTTAGAAGATGATTAATATGACTACATAAACCTATGAGGTGGTCATAGAGAATCTAAGAAGCCACAAATCAACTCATCCAGAGCAAGGGACACACAATAGGATTAAAGATTAAGTTATTCTTTAGCATTAAATTCTTATATAGGCAAAGATTCAAGGATCCTAACAGGTTCGAGAGATTGTGAGAGATCAATAATCCACTGTACTCTTCTAAAGTCGTGCTTAAAGAATTTGCGATCGGCTTCGTCAAATCTTTTTTCTCTCATCGTGATTGCCCTGTTACAAAATTCATCTTCTCCGTTCTTGAGATCGTGCAAACTCCTACCTCATCTCATAAAACTCTTATCTGATCTGGATGCTGCTACGTATAAGAAAGAGTATCATAGTGTAACAGTTTTTTCCTCTCTATGATATCACCGTATCTGTTTTGCACCCTTACTAGTAGAAAATTAGAAATCAATTGTCCAGTTTCGTTAACTTCCTCTCAAAAAAAGATAATTATCCAGTTTAGCTGTCACCACCATGCAGCTTGCCATGCATGCATGTGTCCCTTTCCATTTTTTTTTTGTTTATTTCCACGCGGGACACGCGTGATAGCGCCATGACCTCTTGTAGCTGATTTACGCGCGCTATTTAATCCCCGACACACACAAACTCACCAGCACACAACACCAGGACACCACGCACTCAGTCAAGAGGGAGAGAGATCGAGAGGACAATAAGCAATGGCGGCTCAGGCCCAGCCATTGGTGCTTCCCACCGACGACGAGCTGCTGCAGGCACAGGCCGACCTGTGGCGCCACTGTCTCTACTACCTCAAGTCCATGGGGCTCCAGTGCGCCGTCAAGCTCGGCATCCCCACCGCCATCCACAACCTCGGCGGCGCAGCGTCGCTTCCCGACCTCATCACCGCGCTTTCCCTCCCACCGGCGAAGCTGCCATTTCTCCGCCGCCTCATGCGGCTGCTGGCCACGTCGGGCGTCTTCGCCGCCGACGACACCACCGAGGTGGGGACCTACCGCCTCACCCCGCTGTCCTGCCTCCTTGTGGACGGCGTCGTCGTCGACGGCCACCCCAACCAGAAGCCCGTCGTGCTCGCCGCAACATCGAGACACTGCCTCGAGGCGGCGCTGGGGCTCGACGACTGGTTCAAGAAGGACTTTGCACCACCACCGCCGTCACCGTTCGAGGAGGTGCATGGTGCGACCCCCTTTCACGAGAGTATGGCGCAGCTGGACCCGGAGCACCACATGGTGTTCAACGAAGGTTTGGCCGCCCACGACAACTCGGGGTTCGTCACGGTCTTGCGGGAGTGCCGTGACCTGTTCGAGGGGCTGCAGTCACTGACCGACTGCTGCGGCGGCGACGGCACGGCGGCGACGGCCATTGTCAAGGCCTTCCCGCGCATCAAGTGCACCGTGCTGGACCTTCCACGGGTCATTGACAAGGTCCCAGCTGTGGGTGTCATTAACTACGTCGCAGGCGACATGTTCAAGTCCGTCCCACCTGCTCAAGCAGTGTTACTCAAGGTATAACGTGAGAAACGATGGGAAATCTAGTCATATACAAAACAATTACTATAAGATTTATGCAGTTCTTTTGTCTATGATGTATATATACAATCACCTTAAGCTCTTAAATTTAACGTCCTCAATTACGCATGCCTTAACTATATAGAACTTCATCCATGGCAGCATGTGCTGCACCATTGGAGCGACGAGGATTGCGTGAAGATCCTAGCCCAATGCAGGAAGGCCGTTCCTTCGCGAGGAGGAGGAGGGAAGGTGATCATCATCGATATAGTTGTTGGCTCTTGTTCAGGACCAATGTTGGAAGCCCAGCTCCTGATGGACGTTGCCATGATGGTGGTGACCAGAGGCCGGCAACGGGACGAAAATGACTGGCGCGAGATCTTCATGAAAGCGGGATTCAGTGACTATAAGATTGTGAAGAAACTGGGAGCTCGAGGTGTCTTTGAGGTCTACCCGTAAGGCTGCTCCAAAATATTACTACAGACTGTGGTTTGACATAGATGAAGTGCCCTAATGAAATAAATAAAGGGAGTGTTTTACTTTCTAAAGGAAAGTTTCACAGATCATTAAAGACCCGAGGTGTTAATCTTGGTTACCTTAGATCTGTAAAACTTCCATTTGGGAAAGTATTACATTCGGCGAGCTTTTCTATGTATCATGTTGCAACAAGATCATGTTTGATGCTTGTTGCTGCGGATACTATGTAATCCCATGCTATCGTATGTAAACTTTTCTATTCCTGTATTATATCATAGCGCTTTTTATTAAAACTATATACATGTCACATAAAAAAGTTTCAATAATATGTAAGGTGTTTGCAATATAAGTCCAACACCTCCACTAAAGGGTGTTTAGATTAACGGTATTTCATTAGAAAGTTTTAGGATGTAATTCAAATTTAAACTAAATATCAAAACCTTCCAAAATATTACTCCTTGCCCAAACAGTGCCTAAAGAGCCTAATGGAAGTACGTTATATCGTCTTACAACTAATCTCCTCCCAAGTGTAATTCTCCTGAGATCTGTGGGCTAATCATTTTTCCCATGATCCTACGATATTTAAAGTTTTCATAACTAACGTACTTACCCGTGCAACTGTGTGTCTAGATATTATAATATAATTGTCTTTGATGTACAACTCTACTTCCAATTATTGGCATACAATTGTATTTGTTATATATATAACTCTATTTATATATAATGTGCAACTCTACTCCCAATGATTGAAAAATAATTGTATTTTTTATGCATAATATCATTCAAAAATAATTGTATTTGTCATACATGATTAATCTACATCGTTATAATCTAGCCCATAAAAAAAGAGTCCGTAAGCACACCCTTACGCATAGGGGCAGGCTTGGGGAAGCTGCTCGTCTCGGGCTCGCAAGCCCTGCCGGCTGCTGCTGGTAGCCTGGTACTACTAGCATGGCGTAGTAGCATATTATGGCCTGATCTCTAGTCCGCCAATCACACCATGAAGCTGCAAGTGCACGCCGTGTTGTAGCACAAGTCGACTTACGAGACATGAGACCGGACGTGGCTATTCAACCAGCGTGAATTAGTTTTCTTCTGCATGGCAGCAGCAATACGTGCATATATGGATATGTGTACGAGTATGGCTAAGGTGTTTACATAAACGGGATTCATTTTAAAATTATGGAGATATTAAAAGGGTTTTGATAAACATCACCCGGATGTTTTCTTAGCAAAGAAACATCCAAATTTTGAAGTATTGGATCTGCGGTGAGATCCGTAAGACGTGAAGGGAGGTGAGATTGTGTTTTGATGGATGGTTTGATACTTTGATCTAAAGATCTAAAATTTGGATGTTTGTAAGAAACAAAACATCCGGATGAAGACTAGACACTCCCAAAAATGGTCCTAAATAGCGCTAGCAGCGCAGGTGGACATGCAGCCCACTTGGGATCGAGTCCTGGACTCGCCCGGGTGCGCGGGACTGGGTGCAAGCAGTGGTGGACACATGGGGGTGCGCGAGGGGGCTAGCGCACCCCCTCTGCCCGTCGCACCCCCAGATACCAATGGCAAGCACTCCATTTTCAAGGTAGCTGTGCGGCGGGTGAGGTGCGGAGCACCGACTGGTGGCTGCGTGCTGCGGATAGGAGGATGCCGCCAGGACGGGAGGAGGCAAGGGAGCGGAAGCCGAGCGGAGCGGGAGCCGAGCTAGAGAAGGGAGGTCGGTTCAGGTCCGGTCGTCCGGGTGTGGTTGCACCAAATCACACAAGCCAAATAGACTCTCACTTGAACCCAAACTCAAATCAATCCACATTCTCCCGTTCCCCAATTCTCAAATCCTAATTGAGCGAGGGGACTCACCGAGTGAGAAGCGACACCGGCCGTCGGGCTCGTCGTCACCGTGCCGGCCATCGGGTGAAGGGGCGTCGCCGCTCGCCGGGCTGGGTGGAGGAGGGGCACCGTCGAGCCCGGTGCAGGAGGTGCGTCGTCGGGCCGGTGGTCGGTGGAGGAGGGGCGCAACATCTGGCCAACTGGCCGTCTGGGCGGCGTTACAGCGGGGCGGGGTTGTGAGCCCGTGAGGGGAGCAAGGCGGGGCCTTTAGGCGGCGGGGTGGGGCTGGCCACAGGCCACCGGCGGGAGGCAGGTGGAGGCGTGGAGCGTCGGAGCTAGAGGGACGTGTGGCGCTCTGGACTTTTGGAATCGATTGAGGAGACCGGAGGGAGGAACCAGAGGGGCGCGCAGCCGAGGAGACTGGAGGGAGGACCGAGCCAGCGGATAAGGTAAGGAGGTGAGTTTTTTATTTTAATTATTGATTAATTAGTAAATTGTATGTACCATAAAATATCATATTGTTGGTTGATTAGTAAATTATTAGTCCATTTTAATTATCTATTCATTTGTTCACTAGTATAGTCCCAACTTATTATAGATGCTATTAAATTAATTGTAGATTTATTTACATTTGACTCTTGTCTATTTACATTTGAATTTAGAGTGCGCTGAGTATTTTGAATCGCATGCATTTTGGTACGATTTTTCTATGTTAGCTTCCTAGCACCCCCCTCCATTTTAGTGTTGCGTACGCCACTAGGTGCAAGCGTGGGTACGTGCATGGGGTGTGTGTACATTTGTAACCCAGCTGCTGTTCTTCTTCTATAGTAAATGCCTAAGCTCCCGGCCAAAATTCAAAAGAAAAAGTGGTTGGACAAAACAATAAGAAAAAGTGGTTGAACAAAACAATAAGAAAAGAAATCATGTAAGCTATCCTCATGCATTTAGAAGGTTAACATAAGGAAATTTAAAATTCGGGACTATATTTTTTTAAAAAAGAAGTAAAGAAGAATTGAAAAAGGAAAAAAAAATGGTTAAGCACCGAAATAAATTCAGAATTTAAGATATTAAAATATGTAATATATACATACATGAAAATAAAAAGTGAAAAAATAATATAATGTAGCCCGTGTGGCTCCACGGGTTGATGACTAGTGTAAGTTAATAAGTATCTGAACAGTTTTTAAATTATGCAGACTACTCCACATAAAATGCAGGTAGGGTACACAAAACAGAGACTACAGAGCAAAAGTACTCGTCACCTGCTGTGCGAGATATTCCCAGCTCCCAATCCACAGCAGAAGATCACGCAGCACACCATTCACAGACGGATCGAAGCTGGATCACAGGTTTCTTGATCGACACTTCAATTTCGTGTGCGATCTAGGAGCTGCAACGTGCAATGTACCTGGTGCTACGTACGCGCGTGCTGCCGGAAATTCTGCACTGATCAACATCTAACAACCAATTTGACCTGATGGGAAGACAGCTATATGTGCAGAATTATTACAGTTCAGTCATGGATTTTGGTGTTATTTGGCAGCCGATCTGCGCCATACGTGTGCGTGGGCTGATCGGATGCCGATCGGGCTGGGTGTCGCCTTGCAGTCGAATTGGTGTCATCGCGTGCGTCATTTGTCGCGCCATCACATTGTTGTCGCCGTGATCTAATCCAATAAGCACGGACGGAGAAAAGCCTGCGCATATGTGAGGCTGCTTTTCGTACCGTACAGCACTGTGTACTGAAGTTGGTTTATCGTCCAATTGCAAATGAAAACCAGCTAGTTCGAATCATGGGATGGGAGTCGCTTCGTCTTCATTTTAATAGAAAGAAATACAGAAACAATAGAAAGTAAAATGGTCCAATCCTACTTTATACTTTATTAAACTAGCGTAATTATCCGTATAACTGCGCGTCTAAATATTATGACACAATTATCTTTGATGTACAACTCCACTTCCAATGATTAACATATAATTGTATTTGTTATATAACTCTATTTATATATGATATGCAATTCTAGTCCCAATGGTCGATAATTATACAATACACCAAGTACTTAAATTACTATATAAGGGGAGTCTAAGGCACTTTATTCTACTAACTTATTCTAGTTCACTTAGCGTCCAAACGGTATGAGTCTTCATCAAAGGGTCAGATCGAGATTCATCGATACCTCTCCCTCTTCTAGGGTGACAGGGAGATCAATATTTGGGGAACCTCCTGCACGGGCCTTCCTTGAAGAATGGTTTCTCCTATCCTGGTCACGGGTATTCCTTCGGGATATGCGGGTGCTGGTGTTGGTTGCCTCGCAATAGGGCGAAATCCCCTCGAGCGGCGACAGGACCCAATGGCAGACATACGAGGCCAACGTCTGTATTCTTCGAATGAGGGGCCTGGCTCTGGCAGTTCCTCGACGGGAACTGGTGATGCATCATCTCCATACACTACTACAAAAGGACTTATATTAAACCCCTCATCCCTGACGGTTTTTTACGAAAACCGTCTGTGACGTGTTTCGGGCACATTGTAGACGGTTTGTGGCTGAAACCGTATGCGATGTCGGATTATCACAGACGGTTTCATCCACAAACCGTCTGTAAAGTTCTTGCTTTCATCACAGATGGTTTGTGGATAAAACTGTCTATGATAATGGTGATGACCACAAACGGTTTCTACCACAAACCGTGTGTAATAAAAGCAAGAACTTCACAGATGGTTTATAGATGAAATCATCTGTGATGATCACCATATCATAAACTTTTTTATTCACAAACCGCTTGTGAATCACTCAGAGGAAACATTCAAACATCATATGCTCATATATATATATATATATATATATATATATATATATATATATATGAGCATAAGCATTGGTACAATATATATATACAGAAGTTTCCCACAAAAAATATACTAGGAAATACTACTTAGTCGATCTAGTGATCCTTGTCGTCGCCAGTGTCGTCGGAGTCGGAGTAGTCGCTGCGACCGTCGGGGTTCTCGCTCGAACCAGCTCTGTCTAGGTCATCCTCCAGCTCCTAGCTGTCACGATAGCCCTCCGACGAGTCGAAGCTATCATCGTCGGAGGAGGTGTTGGCGGCGGACGCTTCTGGCCGACGTCGATGCTTGAGGCGGAGGGAGCGGAAGTACCTGCTTGCCACGGAGGGAGCGAACGATTCGTTGATATGGCGTTGGCGTGGAGCCGCAGCCATTCCCGCAGGGGTCTCAGAGGCTGGGACGGTGAAGGTGGCGGAGCCATCGTCGGAGGCCGGGTGGCAGAGCCGACAGAGGAGGTGCTGTCTTTTTTGTTGCTCATGACGGCGTCGGAGGCAATTGTAGTGAGGGATGTGGAATGCTATCGATCGATGCAGTATATATCGTCGCCGAAGTGCAATTAACAATCTGCATTAGGGAAACGAAACGCCTGAAACACAGTCTTCGATGTGGAATTTGAACAGATGGTTCAATTCTTCGAAACACGAAGCGATCAACTCGAAACACTGCGTGCGCTGTCTTGGGAAGACGAAAGCATTGGGAATATCACAGACGGTTTGTGGATAAAACCATCTGTGATGACGTAATCGCAAACAATTTTATCCAAAAACCGTCTGTGATACCAAATCCATCACAGATGATTTTATCCACAAACCGTCTGCGATTGAACCATCACAGACGGTTTTATCCACAAACCGTCTGTGATGATCACTACATTATATATACGAACAGAGAGCCAATCGAGCTCCTTTGTATTTTTAGGGTTTCCTAGATATTTTCGACATGGCTACGAATGAGAAGCGTTCTGGTGAAAGAGACCCTAGATTTGTAGGTGTAATTGTAGATCCTTGTGGTCTACGTCATCTAAGGTTAGTAATTGCTTCATAATTGCATTATATTTTAGATCTAGCTTTGTAAAGAGGGAAATGAAGCTGGCCGGCTCTACAACTAGGTGTAGATCCATTTGTTCTCCGTGATGTAAAGTAATAATTGGTCCATATTTGTGTTATATTTAAGATCTAGCTTAGTAAAGAGGGAAATGAAGCTGGTCAATTTCTAGATCTAGCTTGTTGTAGATACATTTGTTCTCTGTGATGTAAAGTACATACATTTGCTATAGCTTTGTGTAGATCTATTTGTTCTAATTGCATTACATTGAAGATGTAGCTTACATGCATATGTTTACATATCCATTCGTTCTTTTAGATGGATCGAAGTTGGATGTACACTGAGAACCGTGCGAGTACCGAGTACATTAATAGTGTCTCCGCTTTTAGAAGGGCTGCAGAAGAAGATATGTTGATCAAGGGGGTGGAATTTATGCCTTGTCCATGCATTGACTGCGAGAATCTGAGGATGTTTCGAAACCCAGCGCAGATCGATGCACACTTGATTCTACAGGGTTTCAAAAGGGGGTATACAAGTTGGACCAGTCACGATGAAGAGCAGATTACGCAAGGACCGAGTAGTAGTACCATCGTCGACGAAGTACATATCGACTGTGCTTTCGATGAGGATAGGTTTCACGATGACAATTTGGATCAGATGCTACGGAATGCAGAAGGGAACCGTGACGAGCGAGAGCACGTAAAATTCCGAGGCTTGATGGACAACTCAGAGAAATCTTTGTTCCCGGGTTGCAAGTTCAAATACATAAGGTTGTTATCCGTGCTAGAACTGCTGAAATTAAAGGCAAGCAACGGTTGGTTCGACAAGAGTTTCACGGCGCTGTTAGGTCTGTTAGCGGATATGCTTCTGGAGGGAAACGAGTTGCCGACAACCACCTACAAATACAAAAAGGTTCTTTGTCCCTTGGAAATGGAAGTAGAAAGAATACATGCTTGTCTGAACGACTGTATTCTCTACCGTAAAGAGTACGCAAACTTGCATGTATGTCTGGTATACAACGTATCCTAGTACAAGCGTAAAGATAAATCGGATGATGATGATGAGGGTATGGAGTTGAAGAAAGGACCTCCCGCTAAGGTGGTGTGGTATCTGCCTATAATTCCCCGTTTGAAGCGTTTGTTTGCTAACCCAAAAGAGGCAAAATTGCTTCGGTGGCACTCGGATGAGCGTAAGAACAATGGAATGATTTGGTATCCTGCTGATTCCACATAGTGGAGAAACATTGATAGGAGGTTTGAAGAATTCGCAGTGGATCCGAGAAATATAAGGTTCGGATTGAGTACGGATACATGTTTGTATTATAATTAATGAGATGTACACTAATTACAATTAGTAAGATGTATTGATTAGTGTACATCTCGTTTTCGGTTGCAAGTGTTTTATCTTGAAGTCTGGTAACCTAGATAAGTTTGAGTCTCGCTCTTCTGATGGTATCTTTCTAGGTTACTCGACTTCTTCTCGTAGCTATAGGGTTTGGAGCGTTGATGCGCATAGGATCATAGAGACCTGTGATGTGACCTTTGATGAGGCTAGCCCAGGAGCTAGACCTGATGTTTCAGGCTCTTCTTATCCCTCCGAGACCATCTTTTTAGAAGATGAGGATGATGGAGATGATGGTGTTCCACCGGATCCAGTCCCCTCTACACCTGAGGTGCCTCCTGTTTCCATTTCTGCACCTCAGGGAGACCAGCCCTTGCCTTTCGACTCTCCTTCAGCGAGTGGCTCTGCTCCTACCTCTTCTGTGCATGAGGTAGATGCCACTCGCTTACGGTCCTCCCGTCATATCCGAAGCTCATCCACCGATCGGATCATTGGTGATCTGTTTGAGCGGTCACTCGCTCAAAATCAGGTTTGTCTAGTTTCGCCTCCACTGCCTTTGTTGCCTCCTTTGAGCCGAAGGATGTTTCTCATGCATTATCCGATGAATCGTGGATTAATGCTATGCATGAGAACTTGAGAACTTTAAGAGGAACAAGGTATGACGACTTGTCGAGCCCCATCCGGTCATAATGTCATTGGGACCAAGTGGGTGTTCAAAAACAAGCAGTGAGGATGGGGTTGTCATTCGCAACAAGGTTAGGCTAGTTGCAGGGCTTTTCTCGGGTTGAGGGTCTTGACTTTGAGGAGACCTTTGCTCCTGTAGCTAGACTAGAGGCTATTAGGATCCCGCTTGCATTCTCTGCATCCTGGGCTTCAAGCTCTATCAAATGGATGTCAAGAGTGCATTCCTCAATGGCTATATTGAGGAAGAGGTTTATGTCAAACAACCTCCGAGATTCGAGAACCCCAAGTTTCAGTCATGTATACAAGCTCTCCAAAGCTTTGTATGGACTCAAGCAGCCCCAGAGCATGGTATGAGAGGCTCAAGTCTTATCTTCTCAGCCATGACTTCAAAATGGGTATAGTAGACAAAACTCTGTTCATCAGACACCATGAGTCTAATTTTCTTCTTGTCCAGATTTATGTGGACGATATTATTTTTGGTGGCTCGTCTCATTCGCTTGTGTCTCAGTTTTCTGAGGTGATGAGCACAGAGTTTGAGATGAGTATGGTGGGCGAGTTGAGCTACTTTCTTGGCTTCCAAATCAAGCAGACTCGGGAGGGTACTTTCTTGCATCAAGGCAAATATACCCGTGACCTCCTGAGACACTTCGACATGTCTGATGGGAAGCCGGTGATGACTCCTATGGCCACCACTTCTGTCCTCGAGCCCGATGAGAATGGTGAGCCTGCTGATCAAAAGGAGTTTCGGAGCATGATCGGCTCCCTCTTGTACCTCAACGCTTCGAGTAGGACATACATTTTCTTTGTGTGTGCGTGCGCTCGATTTCAAGCTTCTCCTCACACCTCTCACCGCCAGGCGGTCAAGCGCATCTTCAGGTACCTTCGTGCTACCACTGATTATGGTATTTGGTACTCTTCGTTTTCTTGTCTATCTCTTAGAGCCTTTTCCGATGTCGACTTTGCTGGCTGTAGGATAGATAGGAAGAGCACTTCTGGCACTTGCCAATTCATTGGCACTTCTCTTATTTCTTGGTCTTCTAGGAAGCGATGCAGGGTTGCTGATCCACCACCGAGGCCGAGTATGTTCTGCATGACCGATTCTTTGTAGCAGTGCTCTGGATGAGATCGACCTTACGGGACTATGGGTTAGAGATAGAGAGTGTGCCACTTTTACGTGACAACACTTCACTATTTGCATTGCTAAAAACCCAGTGTAACATTCCCGGACCAAGCACATTGATATTAGATATCACTTCCTTAGAGACCATGTGGAGAAGGGAGATATCGCGCTTGATTCAGAGAGTGACCTTGATTAGCCGATATCTTCACCAAGCCTTTGGATAGCTCAGATTTGTTGCCTTGAGGAGTGAGCTTGGAGTCGTGAGCCCTTACGGCCTTTCGTGAGGGGGAGCTGGTTTGTATATTATGTATTATATGTTTTCTTCGACTTAGCTTTTCTTTTCTTTGTGTTTCTTTTGGGTGACTTTGGGCTTGTTTTCTTGAGTTGAGTTCACTCACTTAGACTTCTGGCATGCCTTCCATGGACCTCTTATCTTGTGCTTTAGGTTGCTATCATGTGTGATTAGCTGTTCTCTCTTCTCTCTAGGTTAAGTTCCCTCACAGTCTTATAAGTCTAGCAGGTATTGGGCCTCTGGGTAGGCGAGTGCGTGTGCACTCCTTAGTTGGGATCTAGAGTCGACTTCCTATGTCAATCCTTGGGGAAGATAAGAGCGAGTCTAAGCCATAGTGAGTCTCTTCTATCTTATCTATGCTCAATAGTCATCCGGTTTTGCGTTTCTCGGCTTCTTCTCCTCATTCATTTTTTCGGTTGTTATTGAGTTCATTCGGGTTTCCTTTATGCCTAATCTTGATAATAACTCAACTTTAACCAGATTTGAGCTTAAAATTGATTCATTTGTTGAGGGGGAGTTTGGGAATCTGTTCATGCATTGCATTTAGACTGCATTTTCTGTTTTATGAGCTTTGTCTATTATGCAATTGATTTGTTCTTCATGCTATACACCATGCTACATCATTTGAAGAAAATCACTAGCTTAGGTATGTCCAAGTTCATTTAACTTGCTAAGCTTAAAAAATGAAATAAGCCTTAAATGAAAAACTTGATGAAACTTGTTGCTTTTACTTGCTAGATTTCTTCTCTAGAGGTTTGTGCCATAATTTGAGAAATTTAGGAGTTCTCTAGAGTCCCTATAGCAACTTGGGTGAAACCAGTTTGATCCATGCTAGAGTCCTTCAATTGCTCATGAATCATTGTACAAAAAAAATGAAAATTAAACAAAATTGACTCTTCTTGTGCACATATGACTCAACACCTTGCATTCACAAGACCGTTTCCCATTGCACTTGGGATGAACTTGGAATACATCGTGTTTGACCTAGACCATCCTCTTAAGAGTTCATCTTGAGATGGTCGCATACGGCTTGAGTCAATTGGTTGTCAAAAGAAAATGCAAATAAAAACAAAGATATATGTGGGTAAAGAATGCAAATAATGTCAAACATTTGCACCCCGCTATGTCTTGTATGATGATAAATCAAAATTTGCATTAAGTGATAATGAGCCCGAAGGACCTTGTATGCTCTTCTAGATTCCCCAAAGTGTTGAGTAGGTTGAACTCTAGGTTTTCCTTTTGATCCTTAGAGTGGCTATTCTTCTATTTTTGGAACTAAAGCTAAGTGTTGCACTTGTCTAATCTTGCTAAAAATGAAATATTCAAAACTAAGCTCGTATTTGCACTTGGACATGTCTTAGTTTAGTCATCTTCTGAAATTGACAAGCTTGGTGTAATATCCTTCCATTTTGATCAATTTGATAATCTTCAAAGCTCTTTCGATTGTATTTCATGCGTACATAAAAAAAATTGATGCCTATATTGCCAAAAGGGGGAGAAAACATAGAAAATGCATCATTAAAATGATAAAAATGTGAATGCTTATTTGGTTATTATGATCTTTGTAAAACTATGCTACTACTTCTGTTGGATCATAATCTCATAATCATATTTGACATGTTTAGTTGGATTTTAGAGTTTTTGTTGAAAACTTCTAAAATCTGAATTCCTCTTCATCAACTTGGTCATGGTTCTAATTTCTATCTTTAGACCAAGTTTGACTTTGCAACTAAAAATTGCTTTCTTCTTCATTTTCTTCAAACTCAAATTTATGCCTTTTGTGTGGTTTGTCAATATACTCATCAAGGGGGAGATTGAAGGACCATGTGGAGGTCCATCCATGTTTGTGATGAGTATTTGACTTTATTTGAGCAAGGTGTGCTCAAGTTTGAGTTTGATTTGGATTGATTTTCAAAATGAAGCAATTTGAGTTGTCTCTGCCAGAGTGGCGATCTGGTCGTATGGACGCGGTAGTGATGAGTTGGATGGTTTATTGCACGTCTTTGTGGGCATTGCTATGTAAGGAGTTTCCTTGTCTTTGATGGTTGCAGGGCGACGGTGCTAGGTCATGGTGAGGCGAAGGATGACCGGGACTAGTCGAGGCGTCGGAGGTTCAGACGGTTGGGAGATCGCGGAAGATGATCGGAAACGGAGTCCGGGCAAGTCAAGAAGACAAGGAAAGGAGTTGATGCTAGCTAGATGCGCGTGGATCAATGAGGGCCGTCGGATTGAGGTCTAGTTGATAGGTTAGCGAGTCTAGGTAGTATGCTTTGAAAGCGTGCAAGAAAACCCGGTATGTGTGTGGGTTTTGGGTTAGCCCTTGCATGGCTGTGTGTGTGGGTTAATCCTAGCCCTTAGATGAGTGCTCTAGGGTTGAGGACTCATCCAAGGGTGGTAGGTGGCCCAAGAGTAGTATAAATAGGGGTGGAGGGTAGCCTCCTTCCTTGAAGGTGTTGAGGTTTTGATGCTCATTTGAGCTTTGCCCACATGAATGTGAGGCTTTGTAACCTCCCTTCCAGAAATGAAAGTTTTATCCATCCACCTCTGAATTTATTTTGTGCATTTACATTATGTTTTTACTTTACGCAATTTAAATTCAGCATTTACTTTCCCGCAATTACATTCCCGCAATTTACTTTCAAGTAATTTGGATTTGCCTCCCCTCCTTCTAAATGCTGCTGATCTTAGATGTTTTGAGCGTGTTCATATGGTTTTACATCTCTTTTGCACTCTTGGATTGAGTAGAGAACATCTTTTCTTTCAAGTTCCAACTTTGTTCAGAACTTGTTCTTCGCGCAGCAGTCAGTGTTTGGTTTTTGTAAAAATATAGAAAAATCCTTTTTGAGTGATTCTTATTGGAGGAGGTGAGGGACTCTGATATACACCTGCATAAAAATTTTGGAGTTCACTTGTTGCACCGTTTGGGCGCCATGAGGTGAAAACCGAGCCCCAAACTTTCTGCTCGAAGTTCTTGAGCATACTATGTTCTTAGATTTTTCCTATTTTTTATGTAAGGATTTTTGGGGAGAAATTTGGTGGAATTCTTCAAGACTCTGATGCTCATAGGGAACAAAATTCTTAGAATTTTTTGAGCTGCAAAAACCCACCAACCTCCTGTGCAAATTGAGGACAAGTTTTGGAAATTCTGCTTTTGCTTTTCTGAAAGTGACTTTTGTGATTTGAATTGATGTCCTTTCTAAAAGCAAGAGTTTGAATTGATTCCTCTTTATCTTGGACACTAGACAACCAGGATTGTGACTCAAAAATCTCCACATATTTTATGGTACTTATCCATGCAAGCTTGGGGTACACATAGTTGTCTAGTTTTTTGGGTTTTTCACAATTTCCTTTGAGCGATCTTGTCGAGGTTTTTGTTGGAGTATTTTGGGAGAATTTTTATTTGCGACCATTCACCCCCCCTCTGTTCGCCATCTCGGTCCTTCACCTCCTGTGCTCGATCTATGGCACCTCCCACCCCTTCTCCGAATCCCCTTCCCTCACCATGGTTTCTCCCCCTCTACTCTCCTGTCAGCTCCAATCCACTAAGTTTTTACCCCCTTTTGATCTGGATGCATTTCTTGTTGGTTTGATCTAGTTATGGTTTTCTTTTCACTTTCTTGCCGACTGATGATGATGTGGTTTGATTGATTGCAAGGTGGCGGTGCCACGACCATACCCTAGGCTCTCCTGTATGCCGGGGAGTATAGGGAGGTTGGTGGGCACACACAGTGCCGCCCCTAGCACCGCCATCTACTGAGGTCACTGGTTTCTTCTAGGTTGGCTGCGGACTATTTTCATTCCTTTGTGCATTTTACTCCTAAAGTTAGCATTTTAATGCGTGGATGCAAACCTGGAGTTGAGACTAGCAGGGAGTGAAATGGTGTTAGTGGGGGGTTGATGTGAGGGCTGTTCTCCTAATTCTTGACTATTTTGACTTCGGTTGGCTTGGCAGTCTTGGGGGAAATCACTAGCTTGCTGGTCCTAGGAAGTGCTCGTGGCTTCCTGGTTTTGGGAAGGAGGAGCTTTTGGCCTTTGGTTGCTTCGGTGAGAGTGATGGTTGGGGGCAGGTGTGTGCTTGAATGGCTGGTTCCTACCTCTCCTTTCTCTTTTAACCATTCTTGAGCTTATCCTTTTACTATGGTTGATATTTTGGCACTGTTCATTCCTGGTTACCCAACTAAGCTAGGTTTGTACACTACCGAATGATGATACCCTAACTAGCGAGAGGTGCTAACTGGCCCTGGACAGCCCGTTATCTCAATGAGCATGATCTATTCACATACGGGTCTGACGGCAAATTAATTTCTAACACTTTATCTACTTATATGTGTGTGTGTGTTTGTATTGGTTGCTATAGTTTCAGGTGATTGAAGTTGAAAAGTTTTCTGAAGATTTAGATTGTAGGTCATTGTAATCTTTTTGTGCATTCCAATTGTTGTAATTACTATTCTATTTGATTCTGATGTATAAATTATGTATGACATTTGTGAGTTAATAAAATGGTGATTGCTTTCATGACATGTTTTAATTATATGTGTCACAATGAAATCTTCAAGTAGTTGTTATAATCTTTCTTGTTTTAGTTGTTTCAATCTATTTTAGTTCTTCAATTGTTTCTATTTTACGATTGTCTGGTTATGCAATCTTTGATTCCAACTTATTTTGATCAATAGGTTGTTTTAGCTAGTCATTATAATCATGGTTATTAGATCGATCTAGTGGATCCTTGCATACTGGTTTATGAGCATGTTTGTAGTTAGCGCACAAGTTACAAATATTCATGCAATCAAGAATTGAAACCATGGCTAGTGGTGACAGCACTAGTGCACAAAGATCAACGAACCACCGGTAGCTAGCTAATGTTTAGTATCTCTCTCATTGCTTGTTTATGCGATAGGAAATTTGGATGTGATGATGTAACAACAGTTGGTCGCGAGCATTGATTAGGGTGCGTATGTCTAGCAAAAGGCACTATAGTCTTTGGTGAGAGATCTATCGCAACGATTAGTAAATAGTAGTAGATAGATTAAATTAGTTGCTTTATAAATGATCAACTGTCATAAGAATTTTAAAACAATTATCATCAACTTTACGTCTCTAGGTAAAGATAGGATCATTATTTTATGCTATTGTAACCTTTCCGAAAGTTAGTTATGCTATTTTATGCTATTGGGTGTTATTTGAATTTATTCAAGACCTCTGTGTTGGATTGGCTAAACACCAAATGGTTCCTCCCATCATTCAAAATAACTTTTTAATCGCGAACTCATGTGAGGGTGTAACATTCCAGAATTTGAGTTTTGGAATATTTGAATTTGAAAATGAACCATTTGCATTTTTCCCAGATTAATCAAAGTTTAATTTGAATTTTGTATTTATGAAAGGATTTAATTTGGCTAAACCATTCATCAAACAAAAGATTTTCAGTCGTAGTTGGGTTCATTGTGCTTCAAGGAATTTTTCTATATTTCTGGAGATTTTTTGAATTTATTTGATATTTATTTGCTTTTATTTGAATTCCTGGAATTTATTAATTCAGAAAGGATTTTATTTTCGCAAATTCTTTTTGGGCCGAATCTTCCGCGGCTCGTCTCCTTTTTCCCGCCGTCGGCCATTTCCCCGGCCCGCTCCTCCTTCCGCGCGGCCCACCTCCTCTCTCCCTCCGCTCGGCCGGCCCGCCCACTCGCGCCCGCCGCGCTCGCCAGCCAGCCGGCCGCTCGCGTCCGTCGTCGGATCAGCGACACGTGCACGGTCCGGATACAGCCGCGTTGCGTCGTCGCCACCTCGGTTTCCGGATTTGGCACGCCTCCCCAAGCTATTTAAGCCGCCGCTGCACCCAGCCCGAGGTTCGCCTCCTCGCGCCGCACTCGCCGCCTCAAGCCTCGCCGCCCAAGATGCCTCCGTCGCGGAGATATCGCTTGTCGAAGTTCCTCCGCCGTCCCGAGGTCTTCTCCGTCACTATTTGCCGTCGCTGGTGAGCCTCCGCCGTTGTTTTTGGTCACTTCGGACTCGCCGCACCGTCCCATTCATTTTGCCCCAAACCCGGCACCGTCTCATCGCGATTTGCCCCGTTGGCCGCGTCTTCTTCCTTGGCTCCGACGTGCCCACACCAGCGCCGCCGCCACCGCCCCTCGTCGTGAGCCATGGCCATCCGATTGCCCGCTAGCGCATGGGATCTCGCCACGTCGCAGCCCCCCGCGCCCCGCCGTCCGATCCGATCGGGCCGCTGGATGCGCAACCCTTGGCAAGCCCACGTCGGCCGCCACCTCAGCCCCGCGTCAGCGCCGCGTCGCCTCGTCTCCCGCTCGCATGGCCGCCACGTGTTCTGCCACGTCTACCCTAACAGCCGCGTGGCTCTCCATGTCGGTCGGTCTGCCGTATCACCCTCCAAGCCGCTCGGTGGACGTAGTCCACCGTGAGCCGAGTCTCTGACTCGTGGGTCCCACGTGTCAGCGGTATTTCATTTCCTTTTTCCAATTTTCCAGAAATCCAGAAAGTCCAACCAATCGCAGAGTGACACGTGTCAGCTCTCTGTTTTTTCTGATTTTCTGATCTGAGGAACTTCCCGGAGCTCGTTCTCCTCCGTTCGAGCTTCGATTCCAGTGATTCAAATTTCTAAATTCATCTAAATGCAATATCTATCTTCTAGTACTATTCTTGTTAATTTTTTTATTTTTTTGAATTTGTTTTATTTATTTGTTCTCGTTTCACGTGTAGACGACGCAATCGAAGATCAGTCGAATCAACAATCAGAGGTAGAACCAGCAAGAGGCAGCGAAGGCAAGTCTTCCTTGAACATGTTGATCCCAAATTTTATGAAAATGTTATGTTGCTTTTAAATTATGCATGCTTACTTTTATGCAGAGTACTTTAAATGTAGTCTTAAGGTTTAGTTAAATTCCAGTTTGTTATACCCTCATTGGTATTGATCATGTCGAACCTTTGACACCCTAGATGATATATACTAGCTATTTTATTTGGTGATATCCAGTAGATTAGCATGGAACGGTAGAATTGCTTAGTCCAGCTTAAACGTTTCGGTATTGTGCCATTATGGGAATCATTTCAAATATTGTTTAAACTTATTTGTGAAATTACGGCAATTGGTGTTGCTGCTGTGATTTAAGTAAAATAAAGTGGAAATGGTTTAGACCGGGGCGGATGGATGTTTGGCGGGTGCAGAAAGCATGAGACCTTGGTATGTGAATGTTCCGCCCTAGTCAATTAAGGACCGAAGCATGTGTTATCATGGACCAAGTACTACCGTACAACCACAAGTCTATATGGGTACGACCTGGCTAAATAATTTGTGCGTCTCAATATTAGCTTTGCCAGTTGGTGAGTGCCAGATGTTGGCAGGCGTAAGAGGGGGCTTCTGTACTAGGCAGCTAGAACCCTAACAGCGGTGAAAACTTAGCGGGCGATGTTAATAGTGGGGTTGTACATTGTAAAGGCCTTGTCATGATCTCTCTGCTGACACACCAAAGGAAGTGTGTTAATTGCATGGCAACAAGAGTCGATCATGTCTTGTGGGTAAAATGTACACACTCTGCAGAGTTAAAACTACTTAAGTAGCCGTGCCCACGGTCAAGGGCAGGCGAGGTACACTTGCACATTGTAGATTTTATGGTTTTGTTTTAAAGGAAAATGGTGGTTTGGGAATCCGTGAGCAGATGGAACTCTCGGATTATGGTTTGGCGGATGGAGCCAGTCAGGTAGATGGAACATGCTTTATTTGTCATATCAAATTCAATTACTATTCAATTACATTTTGATCAAATGATGCTTTGTGAAATTACTATTGGTATTTACAGTTAAACTTTGCTTTATGCTAAAAGAGCCATATTATGCCTTCAATTGTTTAGCCTTGCATATAGTTATCATGCATTATGTTTTCAAGACTTGCGGAGTACATTTTGTGCTCACCCTTGCAACATCCCCAACTTTCCAGAGGAGTTTGCAGAAGCTGAAGGTGACTACGGTTTCTACGCTTGTGGTTACGACGAAGGCGATCCGGAATAATAGGATGCGAACCCCAGTCGATTGCCTGTTGGGAAAATGGATGGGCTTATCCTGCTTTTGTTATTTCGTTTCCGCTGTTAAATATTGAACTTAAGCCATGATGCTGCTTATTTGTAATAATTGGCCATAAGGCTAATACTCTTTTGCTTAATTAATATTATGTACTTCGTGATATGGATGTGTTGTCATCACTGTTTCCACTGTGTGTGCTAGCTTTTCATGGACTAGCACAGGTTATACACAGAGGGTTCGGATTCGAAAATCCGGTCCCGACAAAGGGTTTTATATGGTATATAGGTATTTACAAGCACACAGAATAATGAAGGTCTACATGAACTAGTCAGCTTCTTTGGAAAAATTGGTTTTAGCTAGGGAGGGTTTATTCAAAACATGCCAACTATTTAGCTAGCATACAAAGCTTCTAAGCTTTAGTCAATCAAGTACAGACCACATGATTCTTGTCATTTTCTTATAATCAAGGCGTCATTTTACATTTGAATTTTAACGATTGATCAGATCAAGTTTATTAAACTAACTTTACTTTCTTTATATTCAAACATTATTCTAATTTGCAACACCTTATATAAGGGCTTTCAGGGAACAAACATACCTACATATATATTTAGCACAAGTTTTATTTGAGATTAATTAAATACTTACTTAGTTATAGGTTTTGATTTTTAAGGGTCAATATATTTGAGCTAGTCTTCTGACTAAAGATGCTATTAAATTAGGAATGCTAATTAACAAGTTCATGAAGTGCATACTCTTACCTCTCTGTTCTTTTGATTTCTGGATTATTTAGCTCAATAAGGTACTCAAATTAGTTTGTCCCACATGTCATAGTATCAAATGGTATTTGAGGATGCTACTGCTACTATACCTTGGGGGCCACCGGTCATTGGAGAGGACCAAGCCTTGACCGAACAGGGCAAGGGGCTTCCTGTACAGGCAAAATGGCTGGGAGCTTCGGGTGACCATGGCCGACAGCAGTGCAAGAGCGGGAAGGAAGATGAGAGGTCAAAATAGAACCTCGAGGTCACGTTGAATCCGTATGTGATCTCTACCGAGGCTAGGACAGCTTGTAGCAACGGCGCCATGGCCATGGGCGACAATGGCAACAGGTACACGGTAGGGGAACACTACGGCGAAGGAATCCTCAAATCAAGTTGGGGATTTTATTTAGAGGATAGTTTTGACGCCTAGGAGTGAGTAATTGAATAATGGTGTGGAGATTAGGGTGTTCGGCTGCAGCTCGGTCATGGTGGAAATTTTCAACCATGGCGAAATTGGAGCTTGGATGGGGTAGAGGAGGTAACAAGGAGTGTTTTGGTGCTCAAATGGAGCTCAGGACTCACTTAAATAGCCGACCTTGGATGCATACGGCGGTCAATTTGGTTGCGTAGAAGATACACTTGTTTTGACCCAAGAACAGAGGCAAGGGAGGCTGGCTGTGTTCAGTTCATGAGGTAGGAGAAACATATGACAAGTGGGCCCGAGTTGACATAGAGACAAAGAAGCAAAAGGGGTTTTGCTATTGTGTTGAGTAGTGTTTTCTATTTTATTTGGTCTAGCTAGAATGATCCCGAATTTCTGAAACTGCTTTTCAGAACCTAAGATAATTCTCATCATTCTGTAAAAATTTTAGACCTAGGTTATGTCCCTATAATTTTTAAAAATTCTAACAATCCATCTGTCCATACTTTCATTTCTCAATTTTTGAATTTTCAGAGGATTGAAACTTTTCTGAAAATTGTTGAACCTTTTACTGGGGTTCATAATATCTTGATAATGCTACTGTAAAATTTTGAGATGATGTAAACTTATATTTACTTTACAAAAATGCTGACATTGAATTTATAGAATTTTCTAGGTTTATGTTTTAAAATTTTTAAAGGTAAGAAATATGATTAATTATTTTTTATATTTTTAATGGAGATTTAAATATACATTTACAAGATAATATAAAATTTTCAACTCAAGATAAGGTCAGTGGATTTTTATTTTAATCTGGCAAGCTTACTATTCTTAGTCAAATTCCAATATTTGACATTTCTTTTCATGAGTAAATGTGTTCACATAGCTGTAGAAATGGTGTTCTAGAGATTTCCTTTATTTAAATATATTTTTTATAATTTTTTGTTATGTGATTTTATATTTCTTAGTTTAAAATTCAACAATCAAATGCTAAAAATGTTTTTCAAAGAGACCAAAAATGCAAGAAAATTCAGAAAAAATAAATAAATCATATTAAAATATAATTCCAACTAAATCTGTTTTGTTTTTTCATTTTTAAATTTTCAGGATGTTACAAATCTAACCCCCTTAAAATAAATCTCGTCACCGAGATTTGCAGGGTCTAAAGGGTGAGTGGATTTAAATTTTAAGGTGACCTTTGTGATTATTCTGGAAGAATAGGTTATAAATTTAGCAAGTAAAAATTCAGTCCTTGTTTTGTTTAGAAAAGTTTCTTAGGTAAGGGTGATCCAGAAGTTCTAATACTATTGTGGGTATCATGTGCATAGAAGAATTTTATAGTGTTGTGTATAGCATATGTTTCCTTAGTAAATATGTGGTGAAGATGATTGCGTTTGAAATCCTGAGTTGGAGTAGGGGTTCACCAAGTTTCGGAGATGGTCGGTCTAGGAACTTGATGTCTTCCAGTCCTTGGGAGTTGCTGCAGAATTCCTTTGAGTTGCGAACGAGACGTAGTTGGATTCTTCCTTGGGCAAGCGTTGGCGAAATGTCCAAGTTCTCCACAGCCGTTGCAGACGATGTTGCCCATATAGATAACATAGAAAGTCTTTTAAGGTAAGGTTTGGTCCAGTTATGAGGCAAGGTTTTGTTCATTAAAAAAATTAAGTCTTAGGATTTTTCTTTATATATAAATTAGACGGGAAGAGGTGGTTAGAAGGCAACTTTTTGTTCATTAAAAATTCACATTACTAGAATTCCTAGAAATTAGAGGGAATGAATTAGTTATATGAAAGGTGTTTAGTTCGAGGTTATCTCTCGTTCATTAAAATCTTGTATCCTTAGAATTTTAGCAAATTAAAGGGAAAAGGATAGTTACTGGATAGCAGTCTAGTTCAAGACTATCTTTTGTTCATTAAAATTAAATTATTGTTTTAGGCAACATTTTGTTCTTTAAAATTTTATCATTGATCAAGGTTTGTTTCATCGTGAATCTTTATCCTAGGGTTGAGTATTCAAGAGAGTAATCCGAGAAGTAGTATATAAAATTTTCAACAAAAGTCCAATAGCATAAAAGAACACACACTTAGGCTAATTTATACGTTTTCTAGGGTTCTTTCTTCTACTAGCCTAGTCCTGCGAAATCTTATTTCGAGAAGTTTATTACATCGCTAAAGTTACATGTGGCCTGGATGATACTGCATCTAAAGGTAGGCTACTTGGCGATGAGTTTCTTCGAACTCTTGCACCACTTATTGAGGGTGACAGTCCAAAGCTTCCATGAAGTCGGAGAGGTTGTGATGCTTCATCACCTCCATCTCTTTGAAGTTGTTGGCATAGACGTTGTGGTCTTTGTTGGCTGGCTACCAGAATTGTTTTTAAAAGATTTATTGATAGCATTTAATGAGAACAAGGATAAGGAGAGAAATCCTTATAGAAAGAATAAATAGAGGTGAGGAAAGTAAGTCCTATAGAAGGGAAAAGAATATATGGAAAATCCAATAAGAGGAAAGAGTATATAGATAAGGGGACAAAACTCTATAGATGAGAAAAGAGTATATATACTGTAAAATTTTGAGATGATGAAAACTTATATTTATTTTATAAAAATTCTGACATTGAATTTATAGAATCTTCTAGATTTCTATTTTTGAATTTTTAAAGATATTAAATATGATTAATTATTTTTGATATTTTTACTAGAGATTGAGATATCCTTGTATAAGGTAATATAAAATTTTCAGCCTATTTTTATTTTAATCTGGTAAGCTTATTGTTCTTAATCAAATTTCATTATTTCACATTTCTTTTCATGAGTAAATGTGTTCACATATCTTTTGTTTTGTAGAAATGGTGTTCTAGAGATTTCCTATATTTAAATATAATTTTTCCTTATTTTGTAGTTATGTGATTTTATATTTCTTAGTTTAAAATCCAACAATCAAATTCTAAAAATGTTTTTCGAAGAGACCAAAAATACAAGAAAATTAAAAAAAGAGAAATAAATCGGATTAAAACATAATTTCAAATAAATTTGTTTTGTTTCATTCATTTTCAAATTTTCAAGATGTTACAATCGAGCATGGTGACTCTTGTCTAGTCTTTTAGAATTTGTAAATGTGTACTATAAAAAATCCTAGATGAAGCCTAATAAGATTAGGATTCTTACTTTATTTTAGAGTACGATTCCTACTTCCCTTTGGAGGATGACTAATATGGCTATATAAATCTATGAAGTGGTTATGAAGAACACAAAAAGCCACGAACCAACTCATCAAAAACAAGGGACACACAATAGGCCTAAAGGTTGTCTTATTCTTTAGCACTAGATTCTTATATAGACAACGATTCAAGGATCCTAAAAGGTTCGAAAGATTGTGGGAGAGCAACAAACCCTTATACTCTTCTAAAGTTGTGCTTAAAGAATTTGTGGTCGGCTTCGTCAAATCTTTTTTCTCTCATCGTGGTTGCTTCAACATCGTTATTTTGGCTAGCTCTGTTTACGAGATTCATCTTCTTTATTCTTGAGATTGTGCAAATTCCTACCGTATCTCATAAAATTCTTATCATATCGGGATACTGCTACATATAATAAGAGGTATCATAGCTTAACATTATTTAGTTAACTTCCTCTCAAAAAAAAAGGATAATTATCCAGTTTAGCTGTCACCGCCATGCACCTCGCCATGCATGTGTCCCGCCATGCATGTGTACCTTCCAAGTTTTTTTAAAAAATTTCCACGCGGGACACGCGTGATAGCGCCATGGCCTGTCGCACTCTGGTCACGGTTTCAATTTTTGCCCAAATTTCACCGAAATTAGGCAAAATTCGGTTCTTTTGGTGAGTTCTGAAATTTTTCAAAAATTGAAACTTTGGTCAAATGACCAAAAAATAAATCAAATTTTTTTAAAAAATAAAATAAAATTTTTGGACAACCATTTCGTCCGGAAATTTTCGAAATTACTGAATTTCGGTGTTTTTCGGTGGGTGGTGAAAAAAATTAAAACGAAATTACAAACCTCGACTCTGGTAGCTGATTGACGCGCGCTATTTAAATCCCCGACGCGCACAAACTCACCAGCATTAAACACCACACACTCAAGAGTCAAGAGGGAGAGAGATCGAGAAAGCAATAAGCAATGGCGGCTCAGGCCCAGCCCTTGATGGTTCCCACCGACAACGAGCTGCTGCAGGCGCAGGCCGACCTGTGGCGCCACTGCCTCTGCTACCTCACGTCCATGGGGCTCCAGTGCGCCGTCAAGCTCGGCATCCCCACCGCCATCCACAACCTCGGCGGCGCAGCGCCGCTTCCCGACCTCATCACCGCGCTGTCCCTCCCACCGGCGAAGCTGCCATTCCTCCGCCGCCTCATGCGGCTGCTGGCCACGTCGGGCGTCTTCGCCGCCGACGATACCACCGAGGTGGGGACCTACCGCCTCACCCCGCTGTCCTGCCTCCTGGTGGACGGCGTCGTCGTCGACGGCCACCCCAGCGAGAAGCCCGTCGTGCTGACCGCAACATCGAGATACTACGTCGAGGCGGCGCTGGGGCTCGCCGACTGGTTCAAGAAGGACTTTGCACAGCCACCGCCGTCTCCGTTCGAGGAGGTGCATGGTGTGACCCCCTTTCACGAGAGTATGGCGCAGCTGGACCCGGAGCACGACATGGTGCTCAACGAAGGTTTGGCCGCCCACGACAACTCGGGGTTCGTCACAGTCTTGCGGGAGTGCCGTGACCTGTTCGAGGGGCTGCAGTCACTGACCGACTGCTGCGGCGGCGACGGCACGGCGGCGAGAGCCATTGTCAAGGCCTTCCCGCACATCAAGTGCACCGTGCTGGACCTTCCACGGGTCGTTGACAAGGTCCCAGCTGATGGTGTCGTTAACTACGTCGCTGGTGACATGTTCAAGTCCGTCCCACCTGCTCAAGCAGTGTTACTCAAGGTATAACGTGAGAAACGGTGGGAAATAGCTCTCTATTTGTTTCACTGCACAAGAAAATCACAAGAATTTTAAACCGCATGAGGAATTGAAACGTCGACCTGTGCTAATCTATTCATATATAAAACAATTAATATAAGATTTATGCAGTTCTTTTGTCTATGATGTATATATATGGTCACCTTAAGCTCTTAAATTTAACGTCCTCAATGACGCATGCCTTAACTTTGTGGAACTTCATCCATGGCAGCTTGTGCTGCACCATTGGAGTGACGAGGATTGCGTGAAGATCCTAGCTCGATGCAGGAACGCCGTTCCTTCGCGAGAAGGCGGAGGGAAGGTGATCATCATCGATATAGTTGTTGGTTCTTGTTCAGGACCAATGTTGGAAGCCCAGCTCCTGATGGACGTAGCCATGATGGTGGTGACCAGAGGCCGGCAACGGGACGAAAATGACTGGCGCGAGATCTTCATGAAAGCGGGATTCAGTGACTATAAGATTGTGAAGAAACTGGGAGCTCGAGGTGTCTTTGAGGTCTACCCGTAAGGCTGCTCCAAAATATTACTAGACTGTGGTTTGCCATAGATGGTGTGCTCTAATGAAATAAATAAAGGGAGTGTCTTACTTTCTAAAGGAAAGTTTCACAGATCAATAAAGACCCGAGATGTTAATCTTGGTTACCTTAGATCTGTAAAACTTCCATTTGGGAAAGTATTACATTCGGCGAGCTTTTCTATGTATCATGTTGCAACAAGATCATGTTTGATGCTTGTTGCTGCGGATACCATGTAATCCCATGCTATCTTATGTAACCTTTTCAATTCCTGTATTATATCGCTTTTACTAAAACTATACGCCTGTCACATAAAAAAGTTTCAATAAAATGTAAGGTGTTTGCAAGTCCAACGCCACCACTAACGGGGTGTTTGGATTAGCGGCATTTCATTGAAAAGTTTTAAGATCTAATTTAAATTTGAAATAAATACTAAAACCTCTATAAAAAAATTACTCCCCGTGCAAACAGTGCTTAAAGAGTCTAATGGAACGTACATTATATCGTCTTACAACTAATCTCCTGCCAAATGTAATTCTCCTTAGATCAGTCGGCTAAATCATTTTTCCCATACGACCTCCATATCTGAGGTATTAGCTGTCTTGGATGTTGAATAAGTTTTATTGCGTGTGATATATTTCAAGGGAAGACCGGGCATGCGCCACTTTTCTTTTGTCGTGGGTAGCATTCAAGTAGATTGGTGATGTAATTAGTATTTGTTAAGAGTAGATCTGATGGTAGGATCAAAACATTATTGAAGTGTTGATTCTTGGAATAAGTTTATTTGAGTAACTGAATGTCACTAAATTTCGATGGAATTGAAAAAATGATCTGCAGCTCCCAACCTTTTGGCACCCCTTGAGATTTTGCTCAAGCTCCGCCACAGGCCCAGACTACGAAGCTTCAACTTGATTTTCTGCGCTAGCGTCCCATGCATCGAACGGTCAAGGCCCTCTTACGACAGCAACTTCCCCATACCCACATTACCCGTTTACAAAATACTCCATCCGTTTCAAAATGTAAGCTATATAGTTTTTTCAGTTTTGTTTTAAAGTATAAGACGTGCATATGACTTTAATGGTATTATTTCTCTTTTGCTCCAATTTATCTTCCCTCTTTGTTCAACATTCATGAGTAAACACTCGTACTATTCTCTCTTATTCCTAAGACAGTGTTACTTTATGGTTATTATTACTCTCCACCGTCCTCTTAGTTTTACAACTATCGGAATCATATATATATACTACCTTTCCTAAATACTACCTATATTAAATTTGGGAGCTTTCCCGGCGGGAGACCGTGCCCACGTGTCTTTCCTCTGTGAAGGCCCTCTAAAAAATCCGTAATTACGTTCAGATCCTTTCACCGGTTGAGATAATTTTTCCCTGATTTAATTGAGCTATCAAATATTATTATAAATCTTTTAAACTTTTTTATAACGGTCCTCAGAGCATGCCTAAGCTACCATAAAAAATTCGATTCATGATCAAACTTATACAATTTTCCAAAATTCCGACAATGCTACTAATGCATTCGTATCAACTCCACTAATTTAATTGAGATAATAAATCATGTTGAACTTTTTGATAACGGTCCTCAGAGCATGCGTAAGCTACCATAAAAATTGGATCATGATTAAATTTGTGTGATTTTAGAAATTCTGAATCTATTTAAATTTCGTTACTTTTGTTTTTCCAGTGCCTTCAAATGAATTTGAATTTTCAAACTTTTTGAGAAGGGTTCTATAAGCATGCCTAGGCTACCATAAAAATTTCAGATTATGATGAAAATTTTGCAATTTTTTAAAAATCTGAGAGCATGTCTAAGCTACTATAAAAATTTTCAAGCATGATCAAACTTGTGTAATTTTTAAGAATTCTGATAATACTACTGATACGTTTAAATTTCACTGATTACTCGGAAACTCATTCTTGCGCGACATCGCAGTGCAAGTGCGCGGCGTGCCGCCGCGCATATTCATCTAGTCTAGTACCTTTCCTAAAGTCCGGAGGATTTGCCGCCTCCGAGACTATCCACGTCATCGCCCCCTTCAGAAAGCCCCTACGACTACGAGTGTTCGATTTTGCGTTCGGCTCCCCCTTGTGCGAGAAGCTTCACTCGCTCCTTTGTCCTTTCCCCGCGCACCGCGTACCCCTCACGAGAAGCTTCCTCTCCCGTGCCTCCTTATACCATGAAACCCCAGCATCCCTTCTCCCTCTTTGCCCAACCCTACACGCCGCCGCCGCTTACCCCTTCTCCCGATGCGGCCCCTCTCCGCCGTCGCCTCCTCCGTCGAGCCCATGGCCGTCAAGGCGTCAACGACTCCGCCTCGAAGAAGTTCAAGTGCAAGCTCAAGGCTACCGCCAAGGCCGAGGCGGCCGAGATGGAGGCCTTCTCGAGCAGGAAGGAGAAGAAGAACAAGAGACATGAGGCGAAGGAACCGTCCTCTCTCGCAGCGTCCTTGTCTGACGACGAGAGGAGCGGCACGAGCTCCTAGGAGTTTCTTCTAGAAGCTTTTAAACTGCGAGGCACAGAGCCTCTCCACTGAGGACGACGGCGACCAAGACGAGGAGGCGTCACAGAGCGCACGAGCGCACTTGCCTCTCTTCTCCTCTCCTCTCCTCGTGTGGATTCGCGAGTCGTGGGAGCCCTAACCCTAGCTCCTAGCCACGACCACGAGGTGGCTGGTGGGTGAGGAGAGGGGGCGTGTGCGATGGCGAGGGAATGGCAGCGCCACGGGGTGGAGGGTTGCAGCTCGCCGCCGTCGTCCTGCTGCTGCATCTCGCGGCGGTGATTGCGGGGTAGGGCTCAAATCTACTGTCGATTCTCGTGTGGTTTCTTCGAGATTTTTGCTCTTTGCCTTCCCGATTTGTGTACATGCTCTCTTCTAAACATGCACAGTTCATTGACTTCCCGAGCTTATCTATGTCCGGTTAGTTTTTGCAGAAAGCTTTTCGGCCGACGTCCGAGCCTCCACGTGCCGCGCCCGTGGACCAAAGGCGCAGCTAGCAAAGCGGAGTCCGCGAAGAAGGCGGCAATGGAGCGGCGCTAGCCGATCGACGCGCAGCTGCGTCTCCTCGCCCCTGACTCAGATTGGACATCACGGTGCGACGACTCCACTCTGCTGCATCTCTCGGTTTGGTGTTCTCTTTACGTCTGGGCTAATTATGTTCATTTTTTAATAGTGATTAGGTTAGTGGATCTGCACCTCACGGAGCCATGCCAGTTGATTGCATTTTTTGGGGGCGTTCATACACTGAGCGCCTAGGTACTACCGCTCCATGCAAAAAAAAAAGGTTCTAGGAGTACAGATAGTTGGCTAATTGTGTTCATTTTTTTATGGTGATTAGGCCAGTGGATCTGCACCCCACGGAGCCATGCCAGATGATCGTATTTTTTGGGGGGGCGTTCATACACTAAGCGCCTAGGTACTACCGCTCCTCGCAAAAAAAAGTTCTAGCAGTACAGATAATTGGAGCTTAATTATTTAGCCTCTACATACTGGACCCTGATCTTTGATGTATTTTCTTTTGTCATAGTTTGTACTCTTTCTTATTGTTTGGTTGTGTACAATTTTGCATGTTGTTAGTTAAATTTTGTGCTGTAAGAACTTCAGCACCTAGGTATTGCTCTTACTACATTTTATTTTCATTTGTTCACTCCTGCAAACTTCAAACCTGTCTATATTGCTAAAATAATACTTGACTGCTCCCAGTAACACGCTGACACATAATTTTATTTTCACACTGAAAAGACTTCATCCTGCAATCTTGTTCACATTTCAGCATCGTTTACTAATGGCTGATCCATCATATATGTAATTAATTTTTTGTGACTAAGTCTTCAGTTCACAAACGATGGCGGGGCGCTAAAAGATACATATTAATGGGTGCCAGAATTATACGATCTTCCATAATTCACTTTCATTTCACGTTATCGAGTAGGAAATAATTTAGGCAGGTGATGTCATAAGGTCGCTACAATTATAGCTGATTACAATAGCAACAATGCGATCTCTGATTCTCTGAATATGGAGCTTATCTTTTTCTTCCAAAGAAATCAACTTACTGAAATTGAGAAAACATCAAGAGGGTCATCCTTTGTAAGAAGTTTTTGTCAAGAAATTGTAAGTTGTCCTTGACCAGCAACTTGATTTCCTTTTAGGTCAGACTGATAGGTACCGAAATCTATTCTTACTTGTAAGATGTTTTTGTCAAGAAATTACAAGTTGTCCTTGATAAGCAACTTGATTTCCTTTTAGGTCAGACTGACAGGTACCGATATCTATTCTTGATTTATTTTGTTATGGCTATTTCCAACTTGATCATTTTTTTATTTTACTTCCTTACTGCATGCTAAGAATATAAACCCTCTGTTATTTAGTGTCAACTTTCTAGATATTTGACAATGTTGACTGAAAAGCCTGTGGGCTATCTGAAAAACAAGAAAATTGGCCTTTGCAGACAAATCAACCATCCCAGGAGGAAGTAGCACAAGAGAACATAAATGCTTTAACTCATGATGATCTTGGTATGTTGCTTTATGAAATATTCTGCATGCCTCAGAAATCTCATTTGTCCCTTTTCTAGAATTTAACAAATTCGATAAATATAAGGTGATCTATCCAACAGACATGCTTATAACCGAATTTCACAGAATGTACTCCATTGTAGCTAGCATCTCCTGTTGATATTTGTATGGTACAAGAAAGAATTAACGGTCTATTTTTTTGTGACAGTTTGAACTGAGCATTTTCGACTGCTGTCTTTGATTTGTCTTGTGCATGATTTCTTGAAGTAAAACTATTGTCTAGATTAAACTATATGCATTTAGTCATAAATATGGCCTACTGTGATTTTACATTGCCTTGACTGAAGCAAATATATATTTCTATTTTGTTCATTCCCAACGATTTGGAGTTGTAGATGGTACAACTACAATACTATAGACAGACCTAAAACTTTTTCAGGCTCATACAAATTACATCAAACGTATTGCGGTCCATCTGACTCTTCAATATGTGCTGTCATCTGATGACATGTTCACAAGGCTATGGGGCTGGGATAAAGGGTGGATGTGCACTCAAATCTTTTGAAGATCATTCACACTATGTGATGCGAGTTATGCTCTGTCCAAAGGATACTAACACTTTTGCAAGTGCATCTCTCGACTGCACTACAAAGTTTTGTTTTACAATCTCTCTTATCCAACATGTTACTATGAGCAATGATTTGATTTGGTTCATTAATACTTTTTAATAGGAAATGACAGATATGGAGTTTGGGTTCTCTAGATCCAAATTTTATGCTCGATGGACATCAAAAGGGTGTGAACTGTGTTGACTACTTCACTGGTGGTGACAGGCCCTATTTGATTACTTGTTCGGATGACTCCACTCCAAAGATCTATTTTCGCGCCATGCTGCAGTATTTTGAATGTTTAGGTGTTCTGTACAATCCTAACATGGTGCTATTATGGTAAACCAAGTCTAGAATTACCAAAACAAGCGTTGTGTTCAGACAGTTGAAGACCACACACACAACATTTCTACTGTTTTTTCCCATCCTAAGCTTCCTATAATCATTACTGCGTTTGAAGATGGTACAGTTTTTCCATGGCATTCATCAGCTTACAGGTTGCTTTCATTTGTGTATTTACTTGTTGATGTGTGCGGTACGTTTCCTATGGCCATTACTATTCTCTATCCCTTTTGTGTATTATAGCCTATTTGAGAAACAAGGAGCACAGTTACATTTGATGCACAACCCCATGAGTACCACACGTTTTCTGTTTAAAACATATTCATATATTGGAAAATTTGCTTGCCTGTAAAGGTTAAACACACTTTTAGAAAAAGCATACTTCATGCAAATAGCCTCCTAAAATACCTAACCTAGGATAGTGAAATACTAATCAACAAATCCACTATAGAGAGAGCAGCCAACCGAAGCATTATTTTTCCCTTCTCTCTGTTGCGATATTTATTTCTTCCATTTCAAATCTTATGTGTTTGAAGTATCGACTTTACATAGGTGGTTTACCTACTAAAGATGTTGATTCCAGAAAGAGGGTTGCTGATAAATATATCCCTGTGTATTTTTCAACTTAGATGCATTCGTGAAATGCAATTGCTCTCTAAGAAGGGATTTTCTGGGTATATATATTTTCTGAAACAGATATATTGATTTTTGTCTCTATGCTATGTTTTTTTTTTGTAGTTTTGGCTTCGAAAATTGCTAACCCTTTCTGTAAATCCTTCTATTTGTTCTTAAGATTCTTTTTCATACCACAATTATTTAATGTGGTGCATCTACTCCAATTTTGTTTTGTTCAGTCTTCTAATATGTTTATTTAGGTACAAATTAGAAAACCTAATGAAACATCATGTAGAGATAGTTGAATGCTTCAACCGAAGAGGTGCGTCTCCAAGGTTCACATATCATTTCTTTTGATCTTACAGTCCATAGTGAGATAATTTTTATTTCAAGTCTGCAACTTGTGGTATGATGAATAGATTCTGTTTCCAATATGTTCAGCTCTACATACTACTAACAACTTTAGCTGCTACAATATTGAAGCTGTCCAAGTAAATAAAAGACAATTATAGCGATCTTTTTTTCCCTGCAGGCTGATGCTCTTGCTGAATATAAGCCAATGACAGACAAAAAATGTTGATCACTGAACTAAAGCATTCTGATAGTTGGCAGCTGATGCTTTGATGAATTTCAAGAAAACCCAGAATATTGTTCTATACTATGAAGAAATTGTTAGCAATAACACTGTGAGTCTGTTTCTTTATATCTTGTTTTGGGATAAATAACCTTTATTTATCTAAATAGTACCTGCTGTGCTTTCTTTCAGAAGCTCATGGATTCCTACATTTTTTGAAATTGCAAAAGACAAATATGTTCATTCGTCATCTCAAAGTCCATACCAAACAATTGCGTTATCATGTTGATAATTGGCTTGATGTTAATAATACTTAAAGCGAACGTAGTATGTGAGCTTCCTGAATGGCCAAAGGTGCCCAAACCGGCTACTGGCTACTTAATGTAAATAGGTATGCTTTAGTGAGTTTTCTTCTTTTAACCCTTAATTGTTCCCCTGCTATAGCTATTGGAGTTAGTCAAAGTCTTAGCTATCATGTTTTAATCTAAATGTCTTATCTATTTCAAATTTACTTTGTTACATCTATATAATTTACTTGATTGAATTCATAGCTATGATACAAAGGCACAAATGATTTTTTCATAAAAAATTACTTTCATAATATTGTGTTTTTTAACTTTTGTCGAATATAGGACAAAAAAAATTAGTAGTCCGAAGAGCCTTTTGGTGACTTTGAAAAGTCGAACACGTCACACTTTCATCAACGAAGGTATTACTTAACTTCATAAGAATAGTTGCTCATACATATTTACGTACATAACTTCAATTTTACACAACTTATTATTGCTGACTACTCGAGCGCGGCGTGCCGCCGCCCTTTCGCATCTTGTACGTCTTATAAAAAGAAGCAGAGTGAATAATTCTTTGGATACAGTGGCCTGCGGTTGATGCAGTGGTCTAGAGCAGAGCAGAGCAATTGAAAGGCTCCAATGCCCTGCTTGTTCAAACTGGTGCTCCAGCAACAGAATAACCTTTTTTGTACTTACATCGAGAAGTGATATTAGCAAAAGATAACCAATGTAAATGAAACTGGAATTGTAGCAAAAAAAATGATGTTTTTTTTACAATGAGGAAACTATTGAACATCTCTTTTTGGACCGCCAGTTTACTCGTTTTGCACGGCGCATTATACAAGTAGCTTGTAATCTTCCACCCCCTAATAGCATGACCAATATGTTTAGGAACTGATTATTAGGGTTGGAAAAAGAATTAAGGGCTCACATTTTGATCAGGGCTGCTACTTTATGTTAGTCAATTTAGCTATGTCGAAATGATGTGATTTTTGATATAAAAAAATCTAATCCATTGCAAGTTATTTATATTTGCACCAACTGGTTGCGATCGTGGTATGTGCTTCAGCGTTAGGACGCTTGGGTGGTGGTGTTATCGGAATGCAAATCACTGGAGATCGTGGTCAGGGACCTCTTCATCACGCATGGATGACGATTCAGTAACAATCTGTGTGCAGACTGAGGTATTCTATTTCATATTTTTTATGGCTTGTTGCAACTTTATTTCAGTATTTGAATCTCTTTTGTGACAGCTTTTTCTGCAACATTATAATAAATAGTTAAATGTATGCATCTCATAATGTAGAGATCGAAAGATTTAATCTTTCATTTAAAAACAACAACAGAATCACGTTGCCACCGGGGTGGGTAGCCCTCCCCACGCCGTGCAATCGAGGACAATGGAGCTAGAGGGGAGGAGACCAGACGGGGTCTGGCCCGGAGCCGAGGAAGAATAAGTTTTTCGGGGAAGACAGAAAACTAGACGGACGTTGTAGTATTGCAACTTGAAGCTTGTGGTGCTCTGTTTCTGATGTGCTGCTGTCCATCTTTCTTGAACCCCAAAACTACGAGCGCTCAGATTGAACATGTGCTTTGCTGCTAAAATCCTGGTCTCCTTTTGTTTTGTAGTTTAGTGTGGGAAGATTTTAATTTTCAGTAAATTGCAGTTTACACCACCCTAATTGATTTAAGTTGCACAAAACACTATGCTGATTAAAGTTCATAACGATGGCCTTAAGTCGTTGCATCGGAAGCTTCGCACTGTTTCCTGGATAAACATTCTCAGCGTAGTAAGTTTAGTATATATATATATATATATATAGGTATATATATATATATATACTCCGAATATTAAACTCTGCAACTTTCACGGGCCTCTCGCGTTGCCTATGTCGCCTTCGGCGTGACGTGGCAGCGCCTCGCTACGTCGCGTTGAGCGTGCCCGAATCATCGTGCGTACGGCTCGCACGTGCGTGAGCCACGTCGCCCACGTTGCTAACCGGATGGCACAGCTTATATATTTTTTCGGCGTCTATTTGCAAAACCGGCAGCGCGGCGCGGCTGTAAGAGCGCTTGCGCCCACACTAGCGACCCGGCTTCGAGCCCGCTCGCCCTCGAGCGCTACGCCCCGCGCGTTTTTTCCCCGAGCAATGCGTGCCACCTTTTTTTTTTGCGAAGAGGCCTCCAAGATTTTCTCAAATTACATGTCCTTTTTTCGAAAAAGCCCAAAAAAACCCGAAATTCATTTTTTTCGCGTAGATACATATAGTTTTTTTAGATACATCTAGGTCCGTTGAAGACCCCCAAAAAACCAATATTTACTTCTTTTTACGCACACCTTTTTTTTTAAAAGGCCTCTAGGAATTTCTGAAATTACATACAGGTTCTTTTTTCTGAAAAGCCCTAAAATAACCCAAAATTTGTTTTTTCGCGCAGATACATACATGTCCTTTTTTTTGGAAAGGCTCTAAAAATACCCGACATTCATTTTTTTCGCACAAACCCTCCGGAGATTCCGAAATTACGTCCGAGCCTGGTTTTTCCGAGAAGACCCCTAGGAGATTTTTCCAGTTACATCTAGGTCCGTTGAAGACTCAAAAAAAACAAGATTTACTTCTTTTTACGCAAAGTCCCCCCTAAAATTACAGGCTGCTTTTCAAAATTACATATTTATCCTGTTCCTGAAAAGGCTCCCAAAAATGCCGTTTTCGCTGTTTTTTTAAGACCCCGCCGAAATTAGAAAACCACATCAAGATCCAATTTTTTCCTAAAAAGGCCCTTGGAAAATTTGAGAGCTATATCCAGATCCGGTTTTTGCGAAAAGATCTCCGAGAAATCCGAATTTTAACAGCGCTGTTTCCCTTGCAAAAAAAAAAGACCCATAAATTGTTCTACCGACACGTGAATGCATTTTGTGTGGCACCACTCATATACACACAGAATAGCTAGCATGTCGCTCCACTGAGTAGCCAGCCCGATATATATAGGTTGTAAGCATGGCAACGCCTCAGCGTTGGCGCAGTTCAGTATTGCGCGCCAGGAGCAGATCGAACACGACTTTACCAACGTCTTCCTAGGGAACTTCCCGCTGAATCCAGTATTATCGATGTAGGTAGAAATGTGGCTCCAAATAAGGCCATGTTCCGGGGGTTTAACTTAACTTTAGCTTTCGAAAAGCTAGCAAGTTCTTAAATAGGTCAGATTTTAAATAGTTTTATGTATAACCTAGAAGTCACATATAATAGAACGGAATATGCTTTTATAATTTATTGTTGAGAGAAATTAGCTATTTGCTAAACGGTCTCATATAAAAAGATATACCTACTTTTCAGTCTAAAAAACCAAAAATCAGTTTTTAGAAAAGCAACAGCTCCTCCACACAAGGCCTAAGTGGTGACAAGTTTCAAAAATGTTTGTAACACAATAGATGAAGAATAAGGGCAAAGAACATAAAGAGCAAAATACGTACGATCACACTGAAAAGTTGCTTGAAGTTCCGATGTCCTTTGGAGCTCTCGAGTCGCGAAGTTATCTATTTTCCAGTCTCGTCTCCTTATTTTATGCAAATTTAGTGTCCTCACTAAGGTATTTATAGAATTAGCCATATTCCCGATTGCGAAAGCGCTGAAAAGCGATAGTGTCACCTTCCGCTCCTCTACCGCGGAAGAAGCCTCCTGCACTCATCATTTGTGGTAGCTTGACTGCCGCGCTCTTCGACCATGGTACCGGTCGTTCTTCCCACGCTGCCCCTCCGCAGAAGCCGCTGCTCCTATGGCTCGCCGACTATCGCACTCTCCAGACGCGGAAGCGTCTTCCGCATGAAGGTGCTGGATTTGTAATAAAAAAACGAGTTAGAGATGGGGCTATAAAGGATGATATCTCGAGTTGCCTGACTCCGATTAAAAACCTTTTCCATGGTGCTGAAAACAATTCCCGCTACTGTCAGTGTCACAGGAGGATGGGTCACGCCACGCCATAGGCTATTGTGGAACACTGCTTGATATTATTCAAGATTAGATTGCTAATTAAGAATTTGACTAGTCTCCTAAAAGGTAAAAAAAAATAGATCCATTGCCGAATCGGAAAGAGTACAATCCAAAACGGGCAAAGCTGTCCAATTAGCGCATCTTTCATTAAGTGAGATTCAAATTCCACCTGTTGCGGCCGGATGAGTAGCCATATTCGACTACCTCTTTATCTTTGTAAGGCTCCATTTTTGATGTTAAATATCAATAATGGGTTTCATGTGCATACAGCACTAGTCCTATGATCAGTGACTAGTACGCACATTTATAAATTAATAACACATCCATATACTTATTATTACATACGATAGAGGAAGCAGTTCTTACATAATATTCTTACATAATATTCTTACAAACCAAAATAAACTTTGCAGTGAAAACATTTATAACTTGTAGTTTGCCTTTAACCCATTATTCCTACAGGCAACTGGTAAGTTAAATCCTAGAAAAGCTCATCGTTAATATCACCGTTTCCTGCGTCAAAGTAAGTTTTCTGATTCTTCACCTAAAAACAACAACAATAGCAAATTGAGTACTTTACGTGCTCGCAAGACTTTTGCAAAACCTAGAATATATGCAGACTTGTATCAAGAGAAAGGCTACAACAGTTAATTTGAATAAAGCCAATTTCAATTGTAAATATTGAATAATAGATTGCAAACGGAATTTCTGTAAAAGCAATTTGACAGGTAAATAAATTAACAAGTATGTAAGCATAAATAAAACAATTCACAAACCTTCGTGTCGTGATCAACACAACAAACCATTTCATGCCAACGCATAGCATAAACAAGATTTTTGTGAAAATAATAAAACATCTAACTATGTGATGACTTTACCAAGTATCTATGACCGCGGGCGTGGCTTTTAGAAAAGATTTACACTCTGCAGAGGTATATAGCTTTACCCACAAGAAATTATCAACCTTTTTTGCCAGGCCAATAACACACTTCTTTTGGTGTGTCATTTCATAGCCTTAACTTTGCACCAGCCCGGTGACGACAAGCCTATACTATAGTGGCAAAAGATATTTGTACACACAATACGATAAATATTTATTCACCCCATTGTCCCACTTCTCCCCATAGCATGGCGTACACCATTGTATCGGTAAACGTTTGTTCCATAATCACCTCGGTGTGGACGTCCCTTCGAGCAATCAGTCCAGAAAGCCTATACTACTTCAGTTTTCCAATGTGCAAAGCTAGTTCTAAGTAAATTAATAGGTTAAGGCCGTCCCATATCAGCACTTGTGGTTGTACGGTTGTCTTGGCTTGAAAACAACATGGTAGTTCGGTCATTAATCCGACCCAGGCGATAATCTCCCCTACACTACGTGCAATTCCCATACACCTCCAGCTATTACCAATAATCGTCCACATCAAAATCATAATTTTATTTTTATTTTTAATAAATTGCCAATGATCACATTAACCATCATGTCAATAGTCTATTATGAACAATATAGCCTGAATAATGTGTACCCTTTTCTAAGCATACTAAGCATATGCATATATAAACATGTATATCCATTTTGATTTCATTGTGTGTCTATCCATATTCTAGCGTTATCAAGGTTCACATGTCAATATTGATTATGGAAATCCCATCAATGAAGGTAAAATCTACCATATCCCACAATATAGTGGAGTTTATAAAACATAGCGTATGCATGAAAGTTTTAATAAAAAAATTTTGATATGCTGGAATCAACATGGTCAAAGGGGGTTCTTGCCTTGCTGATTTTTGTCGAAGTCGAAGTTGGGGTTGTCGACAACTGAATCTGTAACGTCGGATTCTACACGTCGTTCGATGGAAACATAGCAAATAATGAACTTTAATAAGGAAAAAAGAATATAGATAGAAATCCAAATAAAGACTTGCTATATAAAACAGGTGTGGTTTTAGGGTTAGGGTTTTATGATTTTATGCACTCGTATTTTAGTCTGTCCTTTAATCCTTATTTATTACTAGTAGTCCTTGGTTATACTACGATAAGGTTTCTTGTTTTCTATAGATTACTTATCTTTATTTTATGAATTCAAGAGGCTAAAATTATTTTTGCGTATATAGGTAGTTTACTGCCTTAATGACACATAGAAATTGATTGCATTCAATTTGGAGCCCATTTGTTCAAGTTATGCACATTTGAATAATCAACACATTGGAACTATCCTATATTAGAAAAAGGCCTAAAGCAAGTTGAGATTTAAATATTTTTGCACATTTGGGTTGCTTATGACTTAAGCATTTTTAATAAAACTAGTCTTATTCAATTCGGAGTTCATTTGCAAAAAAAATTTGTGTATAGCATATTTTAAACCTTCTCTTTGAATTTAAATTTCAAAATTAACCATTGGTAAAATTCAAAAAAAATTACATAATTGGAAAATAAATGATTTTATATGAATTTATAAATTTATTTAAATTCATTTGGAGTTATATTTCAAAAGTTATTGCCATTTGAATCTATTCGGTTTTGGAAAATCGAATAGAAATTGGAAAATACGTTCTCACAGCTAGAAAGCGTCTTTACCTGCGCGCGCAGGTTTCATTTGAATTCGGCTGCAGTCACTGACATCCGGGGCCCGAGGTCAGGTACTTGCGAACGTGTATGTGTCTTTTTGTCGCTGACATGTGGGGGCCGGGCGACACCGAGTGCTCGCGTGCATGAGCGACTGACCAATCGGTCCCACTCGGCAGCGAGACAGAGCAGGGGAGGCTCGGGTTTGAGCTCGCCGGTGGTGAGGTGGGACCGGAGACGGCGAATGGATGGCTCAGTGAGCATCAGTGCCTCACTGCGCACCTAATAAGTGGTTCTGTAGAGCTCGGGGGTCACTAGAGCATGGCTCGCGGCGGAGCCCAGCGGTGAGCTACGGTGGCGCTTGCCGCGACGGTATTCGGGTGGTGCTCTTGCTCGGCAAAGTGCATTGTGAGCTTCAATGGGTCTAAGGGTGCATGATTCGTTACCTCAGGGTGGCAGTGTACGACCGGAGAGAAGGTTTTGACGGCGAGGTGTGGCGCCGGAAGGAGGCTAACGGTGGCGGAGCTTGTTGGTGGGTAGATTTCCAAATTGACTGGAGATTCAGTTTCGGGAGTAAGTAGCGACACTACTGGCGTAGGGAGTTGAGGAGTGGAGTCTGGGGCAAGGAGCTAGCCGGTGTCTTGGTTGTGGCGGTGGTGTGGCCGGAAATGGGGAGGAATGGCAGATTTAGTGTGGAAAATGGTGGAGAGGCAGTGAAGCGGTTTGGAGGAGGTTGTGGAGCACTAATGCACTTAAATAGGCTGCTGTGGCGGCGATAACGGGGTTTGGACGGAAGTTTTGTGGCGGCGGTCAAGAGCTCGGTGACGCTAGAAACCGCGCGAAATTTCTTCGCTGTGGCAGAGCGAATCGCGGGCATTTAATGTTGTGGCAGGGGTATCAGGGGGTGGCAGCGACGTGGAATCTTGGAGCAGCGAGTTGCGGTGCGGATGGGACAAGAAAAGAGTTGGCGCGGCTGGAGAAGAGACGAGCGAGAGAGAGGCGGTGGCGCTGCTCTGCTTCGGCTCGAGGAAGAGAAGAAGAAGTTGGAGAAGAGAGGGGGAAAAGATCTGGCATGTGGGGTCGGTGGGGCCACTTGGCAGTCGGCAAGAGAGAGGGAAGGGTTTATTCCCCCTGGCCGGTGGTTCCCAATGACTATCCGGGCCCACATGTAAGAGGTAGAAAAGGGGCAGCTCATCTAATCTTCTCGGACAGCACACACTTAGGCATTTATTTGGGATGTCAAATCATGTTGAATTTTTTTAAAAAAAATATTTATGTGAATATTAGATAATTTTTGCTATCTAATAAAAATTTCAGGTTAAAATACTTTGTGTAAAAATTCTAGTAATTCTTACAATCTGTTCTGTCCAGTTCAATCTTTTCTGTTTTTCATTTATTTAAAGATTGAAATGAGGTTATTAATTTTTTGAAGTTTTTTTATGATCTAAGTGATCTTATGTAAAAATTTCAGATTTATATATTTCACATTTAGTTTCTAATAAATCTGACATTGAAATTTTCAGAATTTCTTGTTTTCTGTTTTAGAATTTTAAAAGGCACTAAATTTAAGTTTATTTTTTTATGTTTTTACTAGAGATTAAAATTTATCTTAGGAAGACATGGTAAAAATTTCAATTCGATATAAACTATGTAGATTTTTAAAAAAAATCTGACATGTTACTATTTTTAGTCAAATCCCAATAATTCCCACATCTTTTCACTAATTAATGTGTTCAAATTACATTTGACTGCATAAAAAGATTTATGGGGATTTATAATATTTTAATATAATTTTTGTAAGTTTTTTTCTGATATTTTGTTTTTACCTTTTTTACTTTTACCATTTTAACAAAAGTCTTTTCTTTTAAGGCAAAAATCCAAAAGAATAAGAAAAATACAGGAAATTCCAGAAAATGCTGAATTAAATTCATTCAAAATTTAGTATTTCCATTTTCACATTTCTTGAATTTCTAGGATGTTACAATCTTACAGCTAGTTCCTTGAGATTCGGGAAAGTTTTCAATTATATTAGGGGAACGGAGAGAAATTGTTTGTTTATCTTCCTTTTTGAACCATTCTTCGTGTCGATAGCCAGATAGCGAACTGTTCAAGAGTTCGGGCAATATCTTTAGCTCGAGCAGCATCCGCTCCAAAAATGTGAATGAAGCTTTAAACAAAGAAGAAACCCTCTTTGCCTTTTGAATCAAAGTAGGTTGCCAGCTTGTTTGTATTAGTAGTCAGTCATTAAGATGAAGCTTTTAGAGAGCTTCAAGTTTCTAAAAAGAGTATGGCGTTCTGAGGAAAGGAAAGCTTCTTCGACAAGCTGCTCCCGCACTCGTGTGCACTGCCGCGGCATCAGCGCTAGCGAGCTGTCACGCTCGTCAGACATATGTCGTCTTCCACAGTGAGGGAGTGCTGAAAGAATAGGGAAAACTGTCAATACGAACACTGATCCTGGCAATCATGTGGGTGAATACTAAATACCGCATTGTTATGTCTATATTTCCATCTAATCCTCTACATTATTTGTGACGGAATCTAATTACCTAATCCTCTACAGTTGTAACTGATTGTTCATTCAGGTTTCAGGACTTCCAGAGCATGTTAGTACCTCCAACCTCATCATTTTTCTACAATGTCCTAGATAACAATAGGACACTTGAAGCAGTAAAAGGTTTCTTATTCAGTCATTTCATGCACAATAGCACATCCAGTATTGCTGCAGCAATTATTCCAATCCCATGAAGTTACAGCTTGGATGGAAAAATGAATGCACATAGAACAGCACATCAAGATGTCGGGCATGTCTAACACCTATTCAAGAAGACAAGGGAACACACGGAATGCAGTCGAATTGCCAACATGAGAGCTTGGCAGAAGTTTCTACCATCTCTTCGTCACTTGATGCGCTCCACCATTGATTTCAGCAGTCTTACATACCCTTTTCGAGCATTGCCCGAACTCGCGTTGGTAGACCGTATAGCCTGATGAACCCCTCAGCATCAGCCTGGTTGTAAATCTCACCGTTCTCAAACGAGGAGATATCCTCCCTGTACAAGCTATACTGGCTCTTGCGGGAAGCCACATTTACTGAGCCCCTGTACAGCTTGAGGGTCACCGAACCAGTTGTCGTTTCGGTGAGCTTCTCCATGAATGCATCCATAGACTGCCGGAGCGGGTCGAACCAGCGGCCAGCGTAGACCAGCTCGGCGTACTTGAGGGCAATGATGTCCTTCCACTGCATGGTCTCCCTGTCCAGTGTTAGGGACTCGAGCTCGCGGACAGCAGTAGACATGATGGTGCCACCAGGAGTCTCGTAGACGCCACGTGATTTCATGCCAACGAGACGGTTTTCCACCATATCAATGCGTCCAATCCCGTGCTTACCACCAATTTCGTTGAGCTCCGCAAGGAGGGACGCTGGCGGTAGATTTCTTTCATTTATGGAAACTGGAACCCCAGCAGTGATGCCGATTTCCACATATCTACATGTATAAGTTCAGAACAGTTTTTATTACGGCATCACGAGAAAGCACAGAAGACAGCAACTGCGAAAAGTCATCTCTCATGTTATACGAAATTAAGAATAAAACAAAGAAATGATGTAAATACAACTGGATTTTTGACATTTTTATAAGTTGACTTAACACAAGTGATGCATACTAGAGCCACGACATGCATAATCCATTCTATGAAAACTATTATTTTAGTTACACATGTTGTTCTCCGACATCCCCTTTTTTATCTTTGCATGGTGCCGCATTGTACAAGTCTTTAATTTGAAGAATACCTAGAATTCTAATGGCCGAGCTTGAATAGAAATGCCCCAATAAGATTGATTTATTTACATGACCTTGTTCAGACTACCGTCTAGGCACCTAAATCCTAATCACGAAACGGGAAGTGGGAACAATACAATACTACTTTCAGCTTACAGTAAACACAGAAAACAACGATTTCTTTTCTGGCATCATCTTGCAAGAACATGCTGTATCAAATTGAATACCAATAGGTAAAAGAATTCTCATGCTTACTTTATAAAGACTAAAGATAACACCAGTCCAGGGTTAGTCTCATCCAGGCTAAGATCGACTCTGCTTCACACAGTTCTTTCAATTCCAAAATTCAATGCATGTGTGTTGGATCTTGGATGCAAATTACCAACTTTCTCCATTCAGAAAAAAACAATGATAAGGAAAAAAAGATCAATAACTCACTCAGGTTCTGCGGGTGCATCTTCCGGAGCATTAGACATCATATACATATCATTCCTTGGCTCATTTGCCGGGTCTTCCAAAATGTCTCCCTGCAAAATGTAACATAGAACTAATTTACATCATCTGGTACCACAGGACTACAAACTATCATGATTATCAACTCAAGATATCTATGAAGAATAGATACCACTATACCAGAGTAGTACTAATATCAATTATGGAGTCTAAAATGATGCATATTAGAGCACTAGCTTTGGTGGTATATAACAGATATTTACTAAAAGTCGAATGCACAGCAGATATTTCCTTGGTACCTCATGGCTAAGGTGCCACAAATTCCGATCCCTGCTGTAAATTGATTTCTTTGACACTGGAACTGGCACATTGTGCTTCTTTGCGTACTCAATAGCATCTTCACGCCCTGTGATATCCCACTCCCTCCAAGGTGCGACCACTTTAAGTTCAGGATTTAACGCATAAAACGTAAGCTCAAAGCGGACCTGCACAGAAGTTCAGCACAAGTAAAGCCGACAACTCTAGGCATCAATATTTGTGGTAACAGATCACCATTTACCTGATCGTTGCCTTTTCCAGTGCATCCATGAGCAACAGCATCTGCACCAACTTCCTTCGCAACATCAACCATGGCCTATAGAAATAGAGAAGGTGAAAAATGTATTACGTCGAATTCTTGGAGTCTGAGGTCATACGCTAGCAACCTCTGATACTCGGATACTTTAGAAAACCGGTGTATCGGTATCGGATAGACACGATACGGCCAGATACATATCCAGCCAATATTGGTGAATCTCCTATTTTTCAAAAAGAAAATAACTCCGGATACTTATTCAATACTTGCCTGATACTTCTCCAATACCTCTCAACCATAATACCTCTATCAACTCAGAAGGATATGCTGGAATATGTTTGGTACATTAATTATACATCAGATCCAAGAACAACAAAATATAATACAAATATACTAATTACACCAAAAGACACAAAGCCGAAGCACGGCTACTCATCCCTCTAACCCTCCTAGTAGTACTCAGCCGCCTCGTCAAATCAACCAGACGCTTGAGCATCGGAACCATTCTTTAGAAAAGAGGGATTTAGCAAGAGTGAGTACAAAAGTACTCAGCAAGCATTAATAGCAAATGCAGTAAATGATTTTCTCTCATTCCAGCCATAGTCCAACTAATGATCATCTTCCCTCAAAATCCATTTTAACATAGGTTTTTAGTTTTCTTTAAGGGTTGTTTATTTTAATTATGAAAACAGCTACTAGCACTCGTATATAAGGCAGACTTAGCTTCGTAGCCTCCAATCCAGGAGACAGACATGAATTCATGATTTTAACACTGCGCAGGTTCGTATCATTTTTAGCCATAGTAACCCATCCTGTGATACCCCAGAACGTTTATCACTAATCCAGCATTAGATCTCCAACCCTGCACTCGAGTTGAGGACACCTATCCCAAGCTGTCCCACAACTCGCAGATACAATTGTACTATGCTACCGCAGCAGCACTGATACTCCCCTGGACTTTAAATATAGCGCCTGATCAACCGCAGCTGGTTTTGTGTTCGTCACTGGGACTCTTAGCATACCCAGCTTCACACTCCTAGTTAACTACCTAACCACCAATATGGAGATCATAATATCTTCATAGGACAACATTTTCTGACCGATTTCACTCACTATGGTTGATACTGGAATACGGCTCATTGCCCGAGTGTAGTTGTTTGATATTATATTATAGCCTATGTAGAGGACCCCGCCGGCTATTCCCTTCTCATCGGTGCCCTCTACCCACCATAATAAACATATGCGAACAATTCTCTTAACTAAATGAACCGATCAACTACCAAATCCAATTATCTATCCATTTCTCAACCCATTCTTTCCAACCACATCCGATTTAATATTTTCATTTGTAATATAAGTTTCCCATGTAGTGATAATATATATGCAAGTATGTAAAAGCAGTTGAAAACCTTTAATGAAAACATGATCAAAGGAAAGCTTGCCTGAATTAGGATTGATATACTCGGCCTCACCCGAACTTGGAAAGTGGCATTCTGCTGGATTCAGTTCAAATCCTGAAAAATCATAGCATATTAATCTACAACAATTTATTTGAACATGGTTTATGGCGTCCAACCATTTCCAACAGTTGCAATCTTATTTATACGAAGGGTGTTGATTTCCATTTTTAGCTGTTTTCTCATTAACCATGGTTATCTACCATTCTTTTGATCTTCAAACATACAGCTAGCTAATTACTTAACTAGTCGGTCTACACATTTCCCAATTTCTCCCTCTTTCTTTTCTTTTCTCTTCTTTCCTTCTCTCTCTTTTCTTCTCCTTTTCTTTTTCCTCTCCTCTCACCTTTCTTTTTCTCCTATTCTCTGCCTTCTCTGCCCGAAGCCACTCGGCTCACTGCCTCTCATCTCTCTTTTTCTCGGCCGACTGCCCTCTGGCTTTTCTCCACTCGACCGAATGCTCTAGCTCTCTCTCGGGAGCTTCTCCCTCTACTACCTTTCTTCCTCCCGAGCTACTCCCTCTAATCTAATCTTCTCCCCCTCCCATGTTAGATCCCCTGGCCTCAGATCGCTCAACAGACGTGAGACCTCACGAGACAAACAAATTCAAAGAAAGCGAAAGAAGAACAGGAAGAACTGGAAGAGGATAAACGTAGGAGTGTTTCGTGTTACTCAAGACATATTTCTCAATCATTCCAGACTTCTCTATTACATCCCTTTTATATGCCCCGAAACTTGCTCAGTTTAACTCAGTAACAAACTCACGCACCCGATTAAACAGTACATACTAACCAAAAGACCAACAACAACTCCTGCAGTTAAATTCGTAATTACTGTGGAAGTCAGTTGGCTGTTGGATTAACCTTCCTGATCTTGATAACCAATCAGCACCGTCCACTGCACTTTACTGAAGTCGACGAAGCGTTACCGAGGCTGCAGACTTCCCCTGTTCATCGTCTTCCTCCCTGAGATTCATGACATCACCCCGGCCTCCAGAAATTGCTTGTCCCCAGGCAATCGCCGCTGGAAACCGATGCTGCAAGACATCAAAATCTTCCCAGGTAGCTGATTCAATCGGTATACCCGTCCATTTGATCAGTACCTGCACTCTTGCTGCATTTCCCTTTTTGATCAACCTTCTGTCCAGAATGGCCTCTGGTTCAGTTGCACTGCTATCCAACTCAGCTACCTTTGGTAATTCCAAGAACACCGGTCCATAATTGGAATGAAACTCTTTCAACTGTGAAACATGGAATACCGGATGAATTTGGCTGGAGGCAGGAAGATCCAGTTTGTAAGCAACTTCGCCGATCTTTTGCAGAACTTCGAATGGCCCAAAAAATTTATATGCCAACTTGGGATATGGTCGATTCACCACAGAGGATTGTGCATACGGCTGTAATTTCAACAAAACTTTTTCCCCCACTTGAAATTGTTTCTCACGCCTGTTTCGGTCAACTTGACATTTCATCCGGTTCTGAGCAATTGCCAATTGCTGTTTGACCAAACCAGTAATCTTCTGTCGTTCCGACACCATTTCTTGAACTTCCTTACATGTTCCGGTCAATATTGGTGGAATGGCCCATAATTCGGTTCACACCCATATAGTATTTTAAATGGAGAGCAACCTAAAGATGTGTGAAAACTGGTATTATACCAGAACTCAGCTAAAGCCAACCATTTCCTCCATTTGCTTGGTACAGTTTGAACCACACACCATAAGTACATTTCCACACACTGATTTAACCTCTCACTCTGGCCATCCGTTTGCGGATGGTATGCCGTACTAAACTGTAATTTAGTATCTAAAGCTTTGAATAATTCTTTCCAAACAATACTGGTAAAAACCTTGTCTCGATCAGAGGTGATAGAAGTTGGCATACCATGTAGTCGCACTATCTGATCCAAGAATAGCTGAGCAACTTTTGCCGCTGTGAATGGATGTCTCAAGGCAAGAAAATGAGCATATTTAGAAAATCTGTCCACCACTACCATGATGACGTTACATCCGTCAGACAGTGGCAAACTCTCGATGAAGTCCATTGTTATCTCCTGCCAAGCTGCTGAAGGGATTGGTAATGGTTGGAGTAAGCCGGCTGGTTTTGCGTGTTCCCCTTTAGCCTGCTAACAGATACCACAATGCTTAACAAAGTCTGTCACCTCATGTTTCAATCCTTTCCAACAAAAGATTTTCTTATTTCTCTGGTACGTTGCTTGCACCCCAGAGTGACCTCCGATAGCACTAGAATGAAATGTCGTGATCAATTTGGTACGTAACGCCGAGTTATCCCCAACCCAAATTCTGCCTTGTTGTCTAATGATTCCTTGATGCCAGACTGAATCCTTTTTCATCCGGGCTCTGTATCGCCAATTGAGCTAGCTTTTGCTGTGCATCACTATCAGTAACATAAGAATTTATCACTTCTTGTATCCAAACCGGTCGTATCTCGGAAAGTGACTGCAACATCATCATCTGTCCGACCCGAGATAAAGCGTCCGCCACCACGTTTTCTTTCCCTTTTCTATACTGGATTTTAAATTGCAAACCTATAAGGCGTGTCATAGCCTTTCTTTGCATATCTGATTGCAGTTGCTGATCTTCTAAATAACACAAACTCCTGTGATCTGTGAGTATAATAAATTCTTGACGCTGCAAATAAGGCCTCCAACGCTCGACCGCCAACATAACCGCTAGAAACTCTTTCTCATAAATGGATAAACCTTGATGAATCTTGCTCAAAGCTTTACTAAAGAAGGCTACAGGCTGCCCTTGTTGCAACAAGACTGCTCCCACACCAGAATCGCAGGCATCTGTCTCAACTTCAAAGGTTTGATTAAAATCTGGTAACTTAAGCACAGGAGTCGAAGACATTGCTTGCTTCAGATGGTTAAAGGCTTCCTCCTCTTGTTCACCCCATTGAAATGCCTTTTTTTTAGTAAATTTGTAAGTGGTTTTGCTATAATACCATAATTCTTGACGAACTTACGATAGTACCCAGTGAGGCCAAAAAATCCTCTTAGTTCTGACACCGTCCTGGGTGGAGGCCAACTGACCATTGCTTGTGTTTTCTTCGGATCTGTTGCGACTCCTCGACTGGAAATAATATGGCCAAGATATTCCAACTGATCTTGAGCAAAAGTACATTTAGACCTTTTGACAAAGAGTTGATGATCTTTTAATGTACCGAACACTGCTGCTAAATGCTGAGAATGGGATTGCAGGTCTGAACTGTACACTAGGATGTCATCAATAAAAACAAGCACGAATTTCCGAAGATATGGTGCCAAAATAGAGTTCATCACACACTGAAATGTTGCAGGAGCATTAGTGAGGCCGAAGGGCATCACTCGAAATTGATAAATGTCCCTGATGAGTTTTAAATGCAGTCTTGACTTCATCATTTTCATTCATGCGTATTTGGTGATATCCTGCCCTGAGATCAAGTTTAGAAAAGTATTTAGCTCCAGCTAACTCGTCCAACAGTTCATCAATCATCGGCATGGGAAATCTGTTCTTGATGGTTAAATCATTGAGCCGGCGATAATCGACGCAAAAACGCCATGCACCATCCTTTTTTTTTACAAGCAACACAGGTGACGCAAAGGGGCTAACACTCGGTATTATAATACCTGAAGCCATCATCTCCGAGACTTGCTGTTAGATTTCATTTTTATGTAACGGTGAATATCTATATGGTCTAGAGTTAACCGGCACTGCTCCAGGCAACAAAGATATAGTGTGATCATAAGGTCTCTTTGGTGGTAACCCTTGTGGCTCCCTGAAAACATCTGCAAACTGCTGTAAAACTGCTGTTATTTCCGCTGGAATTGCCTCTTCCTGATTTTCTTCTTCATGTTCCAACAATGCCAAAGCTAAGATGTTGTTACTTTTGGTCCATTTCTTTAACTGCTCACCAGATACCGATTTCAACTCAACCTCTGCCATACTTCAGATTCCTTGCAAGGAAATTTGTCTACCTCGATGTTCAAACAATAATGTTTTATCTTTCCAATTACAAGTCATTGGGCTATGTGCCTTGAGCCAATCCATACCTAAAATTGCATCAAATCCACTGAGCTCTAATACTTTCAAATCTATCTCAAATGTATAACCCTGAGTCCACCATTCCATTTTGGGTACCCAGCTATCACAAGATAATGATTCTCCATTAGCTACCTTTACTTGTACTGTGTTTGCTTGTTGCGGTTTATACCCAACCCTGTTCAGAAAACTCAGATTAATGAAACTATGTGAACTACCCGAGTCCACCAAAACCAGCATGACCTGATTCTTGACTAATGCCAAAAGTTGCACTGTCTCTGTGTCTTCCGTACCTGCTATTGCATTAATAGACACTTGATGCATGTCTTCCATACTCATATCTGACTGCTCCAAAGTATCCAGTACTTCATCTGAAAGCAGTTCTCCTTGTGTTTCCACTGTTATTGCTTGTATTTGAGCTTGATTCTTCTTTTTACAGTGAAACTGATGATTAGGGTCATATTTTTCCCCGCACTGAAAACAAAGCCCATTTGCACGGCGATATTCTCTCAACTGTCTTGCTCTCCACAATTCGCCTTCCCTGGCCGAGCTTCACTCTCCCCCGGCTTCTCCCTCTGGCTCGGTCGAACCCTAGCCTCGGCGCCAACCAGCCGGTCTCCTGCAACCGACTCCCCTTGCTCGGCGTCGGCCTCTCCCCCCTGGCCTTAGGCGCCGCGCTGGCCTTGCCTAGGCTCGGCCGCACCCGGGCTCCCCTGGTTCCTCTACTGCTTTGCCATTTTTTATTTGGGGTTTTGGTTCTACTGCTTGCTGGTTGTTTTGAGGTAAGCTTGGATGGATGGTGTTATTAAGGTAAACAAGGTCTGTGATGACTAAAAAGGGTTGAGCTCTAGGTTTGGGAGGCGGGGTGACGACACTGGCAACACTTGTGCTCCGGCGAGGGCACGGTGGTGGCTAGGACGCTCCTCGCGGGCCCCTAGGGTTTCTCCCCTACTAAGACCACACTGATTTTCCCCGAGATATACTTGCTACTCTACTAATCTACTTGCTATTCTACCTTACTTGTGCACCTGATGAAGTTGGGGTTCGGTTCTAAGTGGATGTTGATGTTGGAGAGGTTGCTGGAGATGGTCTTGATGGTGGAGGTGCTGGTGGAAGAATGGCTGAAATCTTGATCTCCTCTGGGCCTTCTCCTCCTGGACCTGGTGGTCTCCTGATTCTTCTTGCTTGGCTTTGCTCCTCCTGGTTCCCTTTCCTTGCCTCCCTCTTCTTGGCCTTCTCTCCCTAGCTCTTGCTTCTTGCTCTCGATTTGGTGAGTGAGTGGAAATGTGGCTGTGTTCTCGGCTCGCTTTCTTTGGTGCTTGCTCTCTGCACTGGTTGGGAATGTGGCAAGGGAATGGGCTGGCTGTGCTCTTTTGCAAGGGTGTGGCTATGGGGGATGAACTGGCTGGTTGTCTGGCGGCTCTCGGCTGGAAAATGGGCAATGGGGAGATGAACCTACTGCTACTGCCTGGCTGCTGGCTTTACTGGCGATGGAAATGAACAATGAGTAATGGATCTGCTGCTGCCTGGCAATGGAAAAAGGGGAATGCATCTACTGTGTTGAGTCTTATCCTTTTACTGTGCTTTACTTACCATTTTACCCCTTCCTCTTTTACCAGTCACTATAGGTCATATGATCATTCTAAATGCTTATGCATAAATATGGTTATCAGGTTTACTGCCCATTATATGCTTGATTAGTGACTTAATGATTTCATTAGTTAGTTTGAACTTTAGGGTCCTCAAAGCACCCCTCTCTCTACTGGTGCGACAGCGCCCCTGGTCCTCACGCACGGTGAGTCATCCCACTAGTCCTCTTCTTCCCTCTTGACTGTGGTAGTGTGGTATACTCTTAGACAGCCAGCGGCAGCCATGAGCTAGTGAGGGCAGCATCAGCTAGGAGGTAAGACATATGGCTACGGATGGCAGGAATAGAAGCGCACAATTGTGAAGATGTTTGGGGCAGCAGTAGACTAGATACCCTAAGTAGCTTGCTATGGGCTGATGGGCTTGTGAGATAATCTATCCCATTTACTTCTTTATTTTCTTTGTCATAGTGTCTATTTTATGTCTATTTTGTGTATGACATACCATATCTCATGTATGTCTCTATATTTTATTTTTATTATATATACACACACGTATCGGTGTTTTTAGGGAAATGGTGTATCGCACATCCGTATCCGTATCAGTGTATCCGAGCATCCTAGCTAGCAACACTATCATACACTTGTATTCAACAGATCCTCAATCATATTAGCCACATTTTGCACCTTATCAATACCTTTTATTTTGTCTGTTATAGTCAGCTGAACATTTAGCTATGGGAAATCAAGCTTAGATAATGAAGCAATATAGACATAAATAATAAATTTTACCTTAGCAATGACAGGCCTAGCCATTGAGGTCCCAAGCAGATACTTTCTTTCATAAACTGCACCAGCACGTAGGCAGGGGAATATATATTCACTGACAAATTCCTCTTTCAAGTCCTTTACAACAAGTTGGCTGGCACCACTAGCTTTTGCCTTTTTCTCCAACCCTTCCATCTCAATGGCACCCTTCAAAAGATAGATAACTATGAAACCAATAGTTGGAACCAATCAAAATCAGGCAAAAAGATATGAATCATATTAACTCATTACCTTGGTTATAATAAAGTAGCACTAGTATACTGGCACATAAGGATTTCTAATATTGAGATCTTAGATAAATTGCACTAATGCAGTCGATGGTAAAAAGAGGTTGATGATTTATCCATAACCAGTATATGATAGAATGAAAGCAGGAAGTACAAGTACCAACTTTAGGTTCAAGCAATGAACTATCTAGTCAGCATGATGGAAACGACTTATGAGAACAAGATAAGCTTATATAGGCTCATTTGCTTGAATATAGCTTTAATCATATTATAACATACTTGGCCAACATCAGCGGTGAAACAAACGACTTCACAACCATAATTCTCCCTGCAAACCAAACATTAAATAGCAAAAGTAGTTATCACAACTTCACAAGTAATGAAAATAGATTTAATATTTGATCACAACCTATAACAAAGGGACAATTTATACCTCAGCCATGGGACAATAACTGATGTATCCAAGCCACCACTGTAAGCTAGTACGACCTTATTCAATTTCCCACGCAATCCACCTTTCTTCTCATCACCCGCACTAGCTGAAGCAGTTGAAATTGCATCATGCTCTTTTCCACTTGCCATTACACTCTTAATAGCTGCAAGATTTCATCAAAGAATACAAGATAAAAATAACAAAAGCAAAACAACTATTTAAACAAAGATATACAACATTTTAATACAAACATAAACCATTAGAGGCAAAATAAGACAAAGATCCATTTTGAAATAGATGTGTGGTATCAAAATAAGATAAAATTTTGGTGCGGTTCCAAAGTACAATTTCCAGATGACAAATCATCAAATAACCATGAATATCAAGATGGCAAATTCATCAAATAACTATGAACATCAAGATGACAAATCATCAATTTTCAGATGACAGTTTGATGATGAATCATCAATTTTCAGATGACAAATTCATCGAATAACTAACAGGTAACAGCTATTGCTCCTAAGGTAAACATCAAGATGAATATGACTAAAAGATGGAATCATTGGTAACAATGTGGCATCTAGGCATTTATGTTGATGTCGTTTGCAGGCATTTGCCCCCAATAATCATCATCACAATGCTCATAAAGCCATAATAGCATAGGTTTCTTATGATGAATAACAATACATTCTCGGGATGATTATTCCACTAATCTACTCACCGTGGGATCCAATATTCGAGACTCAACAGCAAAAAAATTCCCTCCCAAGTTTCCCGATTTCCAACTCTAACTCTCCTATTTCTCACACAAGATGAGTACACTGGTTGCACCTATCAGTGTGAATCAAGTTATTTCTTCGCTTAGCTTGGTCTGTCCTAGTGAATCAAGCTATTCCTCTACAAGAATTACCACTGAAATGAATCGAAGCACTTTCACTTCTTCAATTTCAAAGCCAACATTTTTAGAACATTCTGTTGATATTGTTCACAAATGGGAGTAACGATGAGCAAAAAAGCTATATAAACTCAGCTTCAAGAACAACACGAGTTCATAATAGCCAGCAGCCAAGTCATCAAAAGTAATGTGATTGTAAAAATAAACTCTTTTGACAAAGGTCCAATGTCCAGTAAAGGATGGTGAGGACCAGTTAGATCAATTTTGAAATCAAGAATCTTTCTACGAACATCGTCCTAACAAATCTTGCTGATTTATGGTGTAAATCCATATCACCACTCACCAGTTCCATAGAAAGGACGCAAAATTCAACACTTCATCAAGCAAGGACAAACTACAAGGAAAATTATGTTTCTATACCAGCCTGTTCAAACTTTAGAATCTCGACTCCAAGCCTGTGCAACACTATTAATATTTAAACTTGTAGCCACGTTGTATTGTAATTTTCAGTCCACAATTAACACAAGCGATAAATAATCATGACACCATTTCAAAACATTTCTAACGTATTCCTTGGTTAGCGATGAACAAACCCATCAGTATCTAGCACATCACAAAAATAATGAACTACATAGGAAATGCACATATGTGCAACACAATAAGCTACAGGCATAATTTTATCCAAAGAGATCCAAGACCATAAAACCTACTTAATGCATTCCCACAAGGTATGGTAAATGGCAGAGAGAGAGAAAACAGATAATCACAGTACCTTGGTATTTACAGGTCCTCTTGTTGTGTTGCTGAACTTTAACAGTGAAGTTTGCACCAGAGGGACCATTTGAAAATGGTGCAACCTAATTGTACACCAAACGAATATAAGTCTGTCTTATTGTCCAAAGAGTGGAGAAATTAACAAGCAAAGAATAGAAATAAAGATGATCTCGGTCACCTTCTTATACAAGCAGGACCTACTGTCTTGGTTCAACCCTTCATGAATAGAAAGAACCAATCAGAAACAGACAAACAAATTAAAAACTTATTTTGATGTACCAATTATATAAATTTGCAATGATGAGAGCTAACAATTAGTTAAACCAGATGCATCAAAGTTAACAAAAGAAAAGAAGGTATCGCAATGAGAAGTGGCAGCTCCACGCTAGATAAAATTTATGTCCCACAATTCCATATTCTTTTAGGGAGGTGCTTCTATGCATCACTATTTTAAAGTTTTTTAACTCGATCCTCATGACCACCACCAATCTTTATCAACAATATTTGAATGCATTACCCCACAAGCATTCAAGAACACCGTTTTACCTTGCTCATCGTAAAAAAAAATCATTTCTAGCTATCCAATAACCTAAACTATCTAAACCCGGTACTCCAAATATTCTGATTTCAACCAAATTTAGATACATAATTACTGTTTCTTTGCCCTGCATATATCAACACAGTTCTACTACAGCATTCAGTTTTAAACAACCAAATAGGGGGACCTTAGTGCTGTCTAATCTTCGCGTCTCACGAACCAAACTGTGCCATCAGCGCTGCAGCAAGAAACGAAACGAAGAACGTTTCACGAGACTACGAGGGCCGCCGAAACAAATCCCAACGGTATGCCGAACGAAGCAGAAGGAAATGGTGCTCACCGCCGGCGATCTTGGCGCCGCCGCAGCCCAGGCCGAGCGACATCGCGTCCGGAAGGAGAGTCGAGTCGGAGAGACAAGACGAGGCGAGCCGCCGGGGAGCGGGGTAGGTGGGTGGGTGGGGAGTCAGCAGGCGGTTTTACCCTTAGCTTTTTTAGCCGCTGCCACATTTTAAAAAAAAACATGACGAATAAATTTACAATATGATCCCTTGCCTGACAGCAGCAGCGACAGGTGTCACCTATCGTGTCGTGTATCGCGACAGATGACCGTGCTGCAACAGAAGCTTGGTGCCAACGCTAGAGCATCGCGGTAGATATCAATGTACCCAAGCTCAATATATACCTACTGTTGTTCCTAGGATCAGCACGAGAGGAAGCTGTGGTAGAGAAACGCGATAAGTCATACGTGTTATCTACCGATACTTTCACAGTTGAGAAAAAAACTAGATTTGTAATTTAATAGGGCAAAAGTGAAGAAAAAAAAGTGTGCAAGGGTACGTGTGCCAGTTGTCTTGCTGACCGAACATGTACCGGTACCACCCCTTTGTAATTCAACAAAAAAAAAATTGTCCAGTTTTAATCGGATAGTCACACCCAGGGTTAACAAAATCGGATCGAGCTAGAATTTCGACCCTCCGACGGTAGCAAAAACCGTGAAAACCCGCTTGAAAACCGTTTAAAAACCGAACGGTTTGCAAAGTCAAACGAATTTGAAATCTATTCAAACCGGCGAGCGATTTTCGCGGTAAATAAACGAAAACTGCTCGAAAACCAAAAACAGTTGAAAAAATAGGGGGAAATGTAAAAAAATCAGGAAAAATTGCAAAACAAAATGTTGTAAAATTTGTAAAAAAATCATTAAAGGACAAAAAGAAAAGGAAAATGTAAGAAATATATAAAAAATGTTTGGAGAAACACGGAAAAATTCCAGCATGATCTTTCCTAAATATGAAAAAGAAATCGACATAATCTTTGCTATATTTTAGACAATTGCAAGTTGTAAAGTAGGCATTTAGCAATAATATGTCAATAAATAATCTTTTATTTCAATACTACTCACATATCAATTCAACAAGTGCAAAAATAGGCATTCACATAATGACATATCAATACCATTCACATATCAACACCATTTAAATTTCAATACCTTGCAGAAATTGCTTGTGTAAATAATTTGCAAGAATTTGCTTGTATCAAATTGCATGTTGTACCACAAAATAAGTACAGAATATAACTAGTGGTATAGAGTACAATTTACATAGTAAAGTTTTGGTAGTTCATGCATGTATACAACGAAAAGTAAGCTTTTCAATATTGGATAACATTAATATATTAAAATATACCATAGCAAGATAATTTATGTGCATACAAATATCGCTACTTGAACAAATAGTACCATTTTTGGGTGTCGTCCATTGCTACTAAATATATTTCAACAAATATTGCTACTAAATTAATTGAACAAATATTAATACTAAATATACTTCAACAAATATTGTTACTAAATATACTTCAACAAATAATTGAACAAATACTCCGAATGAAAGCCAGTGAGCTTGTGCGATCATATCTGTCTGCTGATCAGCACTTCAGTAGCACCGCCGCTGCACCACGGTTTTCGAGCGCTAAACCACAGTTTTATGACCCCGAGTCACACAACTTGGACAGAGTGCTGTGAGAATTGAGTTCGATTTCTCACGGAACTCACAACAAAACTAAAACAGTACATACAAAACACTTCACCAGCCTTCACTAAAATGTATATGACATAAAAGGGCTGTAACATCCCAGAAAAGCATACATAGCCCACAAGCAAAAGATTCACCAGTACGGCCAGCTCCAGGATACCACAAGCGGCCGCGCTACTGAAGTGCTGCTCAGCAAACGGATACGATCGCTCAAGCTCGCTGGCTTCCATTCGGAGTCTTGAGATCTCTGTAGCATTGTTCATCTTCCGCGAAATAGCAGACTGCTTTATGCAGCGGAAGAGATAGGCATGTAGTTCGAGTTGACGGACAGCCATATGTAGCATGCCAATTTGTGTGCCAAGCTGCCGGGCATCAATTTCTTTGTGAGCAATCTTCTCTTCCAACCTCTTCATCGCATCCTGTAGTTCGATGCGACCATTCATTATGTGGAGCAAAGTTTCCAAGCGTGATCGCAGGTCCCTCACATCGAAACCATCAGCTTCCAACAAAGAAAGGCCCTTCATCTTCTCTTCGAATAGTGCATTCTCATCCCTGAACATTCAGCCTCTTTATGCTTTTTGCTAAATTGGCAAAAGAGAACATCAAACCTAATGCCATGCCTTCACGGAGCTCTGGAACATACTGCTGGAATTGATGAAAATTTGGTTGTTGTAGCAACTTAGTGAATATTTCCATTGCCTCAATCTGTGCCCACATTGGGGAGGTTTTCACGAATGGAAGATTCTTAACGGTCAAGGAATCTGAAGGTCGATCAGCCAAGATAGTCTCATGCACAACTAGAGATCTCCGTAGCAAGGAGCAGCAAGGGTCGTGTGTCCTGTTTGCAACGTACTTGGATATTGATGTACCCTCGATATCTTTTGGAACAGTCAAGCTATTACCAAGTTCTGCTTCAGTAGAATTGCTCATATCAAAAGAAGGCAGTTGGGTTATTGATGACTTCTCGATGGCTTGGCTATTTTCAGCTGCACATTCTACCATAGCTGAACTGCAATCCTGTCGTGACACTCCATGTTGTTCATTAGCTGCAAACGTTTTGGTTGAACTTTGCGTAGTAAGTATGTCACCCTTGAGCACAGCTAAAGATATGTCTAAGAATGGACTGACAACGCTGGCAAGCTGAGTTTCAGGCCTATTATTGGCTAACCTCGTCGTATTTTCTAAATGATCCACCTTGTCTATATCATACTTACTGTTAGCATTGCAATTCTTCTCAGTTGGAACTACACAACTCTTTACACACTCCACTGTGGCTGCCACGTTGTCCTTACAGAGCTCGTGACCATACCCGGCAGCTTCACAGCTCTTAGCTGAAGGCAATAAATTAAATTTAGCATTATCAGCCATAACCAAAAACCTCTCACAGAATTCTTCACCAGTGTCTTCTTCCACAGTTGTTGCACACTTGTCAGCTTTAGTTGCTTTAATTCCATATTGAGTTGAAGAATCAGAATAGAACACATTAACTTCACCAGGATTATGATTATCCAACGTTGAAGTGATAGATAGCACTGAGTTCTCAACCAGAACGCTAACTTTGGTTGCGCCATGTTCTAGTGCCCCAATGTAGCCCCCTTGGTGAAGATCATCTATTCCACTCAATTTGATCTTATCTACAACACTACTTTCTTGTGAATCTGAAAAAAAATAGACGGCACCATGAACTAAGCATTAGCAATATAGAGAAGATGTTGCTGACTTTACTGTAATCAGTACACACATGACACACCTTTTGTGTGTGAAATCATATGCTGAAAAATTGACTTAGTGATGAGATTGGCATTGCATAGTGGTTGTGCTCATGACATGTGTGGTGCTTGTGCATGTGCTGTTACAGATGATTACTTGATATGCTTGTGATAGCATGGTAATGATTTTGCTTGATGCAATGAGCTCGTGTGAGTGGTTGCATGGACTGATCTTGAGTCAAGTCGTGAACTTGTGCTCGTATACGGTTTCGTGTTTGTTCATGTGTAGATGTTGTTTGAAGGCGAACGTGATCGGTGACAGGACCAAAACTAGCTTCATGGAGGAACTAAGGTTTGAGACTAGGTTAAAGGAGGAATCGATGTCCTAGTGGTCAAGGATATCATGCGAAACGTTCGGACTAAAGAATGGTGCACGTGAAGACGAGTGAGTCAAGCGAGAGCGACAGGTGGATCGTACACGTGCATATGTGTGAGTTTTGGACTGTGTGCATGTATTGGACCTTGTGATATTGGGTCTAGTGTGTTTGTATGTATACATGTAATTTAGAGTTGTTTTGTTCTGGCGTCTGGAGAGCTCCTGGCGGCGTGAGTGTTCCTGGCGGCTGGTGTCTTGGTGGCTGTAACCTTCGAGCGGCTGGAGTACTCCCAGGTGGCGGCGGTGCAGGACAATAAAAAGCCTTGCGCCTGGAGACTTGTGCGGTCTGGAGATTTTCTAGCGCCATCTGAAGTTGTTGCGCCTCGAGCTCCCTTGCCGTAGGGTTGTTTTTCCTTGCATCGTGAGTCCCTTGCGGCCGGAGACTGTCATTGCGCCTGGAAGTCCTTGGCTAGAGTCTTTTCCTTGCGCTGGATAGCTCCTTGCGACAACTGTGTTCTTATTCACAATTTTGACTATGTGCATGACTTTCTGATGGGATCTAGACACAGTTTTCTTGACTTGTGAGTTAACGTTCTGTCTTAAGTATGTTGCCCTTTGATTCATATGTTAGATTATTATGGGGATTAAATTCCAAAAGTCCCATTAAATACTAGGAGTCATAAAATTGGTTTAGTACCATATGGGTAATTGAGTGAAGGTTTGACCAACTTAAATAGTTGAGTTGTGTGTCTCTCAATTAGCAAGGTGAAAAAGGGTAAATGCTGTGCCACATGCGCGCGCGCGCCGAGCTGAGCCGCTGCGGTGTGTGCGTGTCGAGACGAGACGAGACGTGCGCGGCGCAGGCCGGACATGATGTGATGTGAAGATGTGCCGTCCGTTACCTGTAACGGACGTGGTTGATGACTGGCTCATAATGATCGTCGGTTACTGGTAACGGTTACATGAGTTGATGGCTGGTAACTCCGCATCTGCACTGCACCAACGTTCGACTGCATCGACCTCTCCACTGCACCAAGGCTTCACTGCGACAACTTGTGATCGTCTACTCCGACCGTCATGGCGAACGAGAATGTTCCGCCTGTGCCTATGGTGGCACCAGCTCAAGGGTATATTAACTTATACTGCATTTTAATCATGTTATTTTCTTGTTCATTAGTCTTTGCGTATGAGATAGATAATTTGTTATCTAGTACCTTTGGTTTTGAACTAGAATTGTGTCATTATTTAATCATGATTTACATAATTCTGTGGATTAAAATATTAAGAAAATTCCTAATATTTCCAACAATCCAAAAACCTTATCCTAGGAATTTTACAACTACTGGTTTCGCTGCCGCGCTTAAGCCAACTGTTTTTTACGGCGCAAATTACAAGCGTTGGCGCGCCAAGATGATTCTGTGGTTGACTGCCATGAACGTGTATCACGTTGCGCAAGGCAAGCCACAGCCTGAGGGTGGGCTCTCTCCTGAGCAGGAGAGTGCCTTCACGGCTGCGGATAACTTGTTTAGAGGCGCCGTGATTAGCGTTTTGGGAGAAAATCTTGTTGATGTATATATGATTTTGCCAAGTGGTAAAGAAATGTGGGATGCACTTGAGGCAAAATTCGGAGTCTTTGACGCGGGTAGTGAACTCTATGTCATGGAGCAGTTTCATGACTACAAGATGGTTGATGACCATTCTGTAGTAGAACAGGCTCATGAGGTTCAAACCTTTGCGAAAGAACTTGAGAATTTTACATGTGCATTGCCCGACAAGTTTGTGGCGGGATGCATCATTGCAAAGCTGCCACCTTCTTGGAGGGATTTTGCCACTACTCTAAAACACAAGAGACAAGAGTTCAGCGTTGCTGGTCTCATTGGGTCTCTAGATGTTGAGGAGAAAGCGAGGGCAAAAGATATACGTGGGAAAGAAAGTTCTAATGCCAATGTGGTACAAAAGAAAACCTTTCAATTCAACAAGAAGAATAAAAATAAGTCTGAAAAACCTGAGAACAAAAACAAGGCCGCTCAAACTACTAGCTTCAAGAAGAAGAAGAATAAAGGAAAGGGAAACTGCTTTGTCTGTAATGGTACTGATCATTGAGCAAAGGATTGCCCTGATCGTAAAGACAATAAGCAAAAAAAGTCCGCCAACATTATTATTGGCAATACTGAGGAGAGAACATCCGGGTATGTTTCAATACCTACCGTTCTATCAGTATGTCATTCACCTGATTGGTGGATTGACACGGGGGCCAATATACATGTTTGTGCTGACAGATCCTTATTCTTTTCTTACCAGGTCATAGGGGCTACCTCCGTGTTGATGGGGAATGGGTCGCAGGCATTTGTACGTGGAGTCGGCACAGTTGACTTGAAGTTTACTTCAGGAAAAGCCGTGCGACTAAGGAACGTGCATCACGTGCCTGTGATAAATAAAAACCTTGTCAGCGGGTCTCTATTGTGTAGAGATGGTTTTAAGCTAGTTTTTGAATCCAATAAATGTGTTATTTCTAAAATTGAAACTTTTATTGGAAAAGGCTATGAGAGCGGAGGCTTGTTCCGCTTGTCTTTGATGGACATGAATAAAATTGTGAATCATGTTTGCAATCATGAGATTGATGTTTGGCATTCACGACTTTGTCATATTAATCTTGGTTGCATGATGCGGTTAGCCAGTATGAATTTAATCCCAAAATTTACCCAAGTCAAAGGTTCTAAGTGTCAAGTGTGTGTGCAATCTAAGCAACCTCGCAACCCTCACAAGGCAGCTGAGGCGAGAAACTTGGCACCATTAGAACTAGTTCATACCGATTTATGCGAAATGAACGGGGAGTTGACAAAGGGTGGTAAAAGGTATTTCATGACTTTGATTGATGATTCTACTAGATATTGCTATGTGTATTTATTAAAGTCAAAAGATGAGGCTTTTCACTATTTTAAGATCTATAAAGCTGAAGCTGAGAACCAACTTGAGAGAAAAATCAAACAGGTTAGGTCAGATCGTGGTGGAGAATACTTTTCTAGTGAGTTTAATTTATTCTGCGAGGAATATGGAATAATCCATGAGAGGACGCCTCCCTATTCGCCCCAATCAAACGGGGTTGCCGAAAGAAAGAACCGTACTCTAACTGAGATGGTTAACGCCATGTTAGAAACAACGGGACTCTCCAAGGAAAGGTGGGGTGAGGCTATATTGACTGCTTGTCATGTCCTAAACAGGGTTCCTACAAAGAATAAAGAAATCACACCATTCGAGGAATGGGAGAGGAAAAGATTAAATTTCTCTTATTTACGTACTTGGGGCTGTTTGGCTAAAGTCAATGTGCCTATCCCAAAGAAGCGTAAACTTGGACCAAAAACTGTTGATTGTGTCTTTATTGGTTATGCTTTTCACATTGTTGGATATAGGTTCTTAATAGTGAAATATGGAGTACCTGATAGGAGTGAAGGTACAATTTTTGAGTCCAATGATGCCACATTCTTTGAGGACTTATTTCCTATGAAAGAGACACTTAGCTCATCTGACCAAGAATCTATCTTCTCTCCTAAACCTTCCACTCCTATACAAATTGAGCCCATTTTTGAAGAAAATCCAATAGATGAGGACAATGAAGTAACTCATAAGAGTAAGAGACTAAGGACTACAAAGTCTTTTGGTGATGATTTCATTGTATATCTAGTGGATGATACTTCAAGAACCATTGAGGAGGCTTATTCATCTCAGGAAGGAAGCAGCCCAGAGTGAGATGAATTCCATCTTGAGCAATAGAACTTGGGAAGTTGTTGATCGTCTATATGGGTGTAAACCTGTAGGATGTAAGTGGGTGTTCAAGAAAAAGCTGAGGCCTGATGGTACGATTGAAAAGTACAAAGCAAGGCTTGTGGCCAAGGGTTATACCCAGAAAGAAGGCGAGGACTTCTTTGATACTTACTCACCTGTTGCCAGATTGACCACTATTAAAGTACTACTATCTTTGGCTGCCTCCTACGGTCTGATCGTTCATCAAATGGACGTAAAGACGGCTTTCCTTAATGGAGAGTTGGAAGAGGAAATCTAAATGGATCAGCCTGATGGATTTGTAGTAAAGGGTCATGAAGGAAAAGTGTGCAGGTTGTTGAAGTCTTTGTATGGCCTTAAGCAAGCACATAAGCAAAGGGTACGAGAAGTTCGATGAACTTTAACATCTCTTGGCTTTGTTGTGAATGAAGCTGACAAATGTGTGTATTACCGCTATGGTGAGGGTGAAGGAGTGATTATGTGTCTGTATGTTGATGACATACTAATCTTTGGGACGAACCTTAATGTGATTAAGGAAGTCAAGGACTTCTTGTCCGAAAACTTTGAAATGAAAGATTTGGGAGTAGCGGATGTCATCTTAAACATTAAATTGTTAAGAGAAGGTGACAATGGGATTACTCTTGAGCAATCCCATTATGTGGAAAAGGTGTTGAGTCGCTTTGGCTATAGCGATTGCAAACCTGCTCCAACGTCGTATGATCCAAGTGTGCTATTACGAAAGAACCAACGTATAGCAAAGGATCAATTGAGATATTCCCAAATCATTGGTTCACTGATGTATTTAGCTAGTGCAACGAGGTTCGATATCTCGCTTGTGTGAGCAAACTAAGCGGTTTGTTTCAAACCCGGGAGATGATCATTGGCATGCTCTTGAGAGAGTAATGAGCTATCTAAAAGGGACATCAAGTTATGGAATTCACTACACCGGGTACCCTAGGGTACTTGAGGGTTATAGTGGTTCAAACTGGATATCTGATGCTGATGAAATAAAAGCCACAAGTGGATATGTGTTCATATTGGGTGGTGGAGCTGATCCTTGGAAGTCTTGCAAGCAGACCATCTTAACGAGATCTACAATGGAAGCATAACTCACAGCATTAGATACCGCCTCTGTGGAAGCTGACTGGCTGCGTGAACTTGTGAAGGACTTACCGGTGGTTGAGAAACCAGTGCCTGCTATTCTTTTGAACTGTGACAATCAGACGGTGATTGTCAAGGTGAACAGTTCTAAGGATAACATGAAGTCATCAAGGCACGTTAAGAGGTGGTTGAAGTCTGTCAGGAAAATGAGAAACTCCGGAGTTATAGCATTGGACTATGTCCAGATGGCTAAAACTTGACAGATCCTTTTACAAAGGGACTATCACGGAATGTGATAGATGAAGCATCGAGGGAGATGGGTTTGAGACCCACATAAAGTCATGTCTTAGTGGTAACTCATCCTATTTGATCGGAGATCCCGTGAATTAGGATGTTGAGACAAGCTAGTGAGTGGCCGAGAGGAGTACTTCAGATTTAGCCCACTCCGCTTGAGATGCAATAACTCTCCTATTCGTATGGCAGGTTGGTTATACCTTAATGTATTCCGAGTGGCTTTGATAAGCGAGATGTTATCCTACGTAACATCTTATGAGGAATACACCTATATGAGTTCGACTGCTAGTCACAGTCTATGAGATTGGGTGATCTCTAGAGGCTCATGAAAGGCCAAGGAGTATGACTTATAAGCTCCAAACCGAGGGGATGCATTTAGCATCCTAGTATCAGTAAAGGACTTCGATGAAACTTGTTCGCACAAAACTGTCAATTCAAGGCATAGTCCATTGTTCAGTTGTGGATGAGTGTAACCATTGTTCTAGATGGAAGTTCAACTTAACAGTCTCCATCGAAACACTGGTATATAAAACTACATTGGAACTGAGAGTATTTCAAATGTGCCTTTGAAATTTGGTGGGGATTGTTAGATTATTATGGGGATGGCCCATAATTAATTTAATAGAAATTCCAAAAGGCTCATTAAATACTAGAAGTCATGAAATTGGTTTAGTACCATATGGGTAATTGAGAGAAGGTTTGACCAACTTAAATAGTTGAGTTGTGTGTCTCTCAATTAGCAAGGTGGAAAAAGGTAAAGGTTGTGCCACACGCGTGCGCGCGCGCCGAGCCGAGCCGAGGCGTGGCGTGGCGTGGCGTGTGCGTGTGCGAGTCGAGTCGAGACGAGACGAGACGAGGGAGCGGTTTGTTTTGCCGTTTCAGTGATCAATGTGACCAGTAACCGCAGTGATCAATATGACCAGTAACCGCAGTGATCAATGTGACCCGATGCGCCGTCGATTACCGTGAACGGACGTGGTTGATGGTCGCTCATAATGATCGTCCATCGTAACTGATTACATGAGTTGATGGCTGGTAATGGCTGGTAACTCCTGCTCCTGCCCGTTGCATGTCGCGAGGCTATATAAGGAGAGCAACGGCTGTGCCTTTCTCCACCTGCTTGGCTATTCTGCATACTCCATTGTTCCACTTGTAGCTGCTACTGTCTTTGCATTTCCGTCTCTGTTTTCTTGCGCGCACAAGTAGCGGAGAGAGCAGGCCTCCGGAACCTTACCCTTCTTGAGATCTTGCTCGAGATAGAGGCCGATAAGGTTTTTGGGGAGTGTACCATGCGACTGCTCAAGTGTCGGTGTTCCTGGAAGCGCATCTGCACTGCACCAACGTTCGACTGCATCGACCTCTCCACTGCATCAAGGCTTCACTGCGACAACTTGTGATCGTCTACTCCGACCGTCATGGCGAACGAGAATGTTCCGCCTGTGCCTGTGCCTATGGTGGCACCGGCTCAAGGGTATATTAACTTATACCGCATTTTAATCATGTTGTTTTCTTGTTCATTAGTCTTTGCGTATGAGATAGATAATTTGTTATCTAGTACCTTTGGCTTTGAACTAGAATTGTGTCATTATTTAATCATAATTTACATAATTCTGTGGATTAAAATATTGAGGAAATTCCTAATATTTCCAACATCATATACATTAGGCCACTATCCAGATTGTTGCATGGAACTTTTATTCCTTCGCTCAAACTTTGTGTTTTGCATTTCTCATATAATCAACTTGATCTGAAAAGTTTGATTGGTTAATTCCTCGTAGATCCTGATTAATCTCGTAATTAGGGTTTGATCAATTTTCGTCATTATTTTATACAGTCAACTTGCGAAGATCCGTAGATCCGATTGAGCTGATTCTTGTTGGGTTAGTTTCGAAATTGAATCTAGTTTCTACAGTACAAATTTCACTTCAATTCAACGGTGGGATCTTCAGGAATTACTGTTATAGTGAACATATATCAATCTCTTTTCGTGAAAACCGAAGCAATCTTTCATAATTCGTTTAGGGGTGTTTTAAGAATCCTAAAAAATTGATTTTAGCTTACGCGCAATTATTCACCCCTCTCTGATTGCTATATTAGTGTATATCGATCCTACACCTTTATTGTCCTTTAGTGGTGTAGGGTCAACACGACTCACTGTATTTATTTCTGGAAGTATTCCAGAGCCAAAAATTACGTCATTTTGCAGTTCTTCATCATCACCATTCTTCAGTTTCGTCACTGCAAAATTTTACTAGTTAGTAATTTGTATAATTTTCTTTTGCATGGTAAATTAGTTTTCCAAAGTTACGCTCTTCAAAGATAGCTGCAGTATTGTCAGTTTCCTCAATTGTTTCATCAGTTATCCTTTTCTTTGTCTGCATTTACAAATGTAAGAGCCAATCAAGAGCAAATGATAATTTGAATGTTCGTCAGTAATAAGTTCAAAAGAGTTAAGAGGATGTGCTAAAAGTAAAAACTTACAAATACAGGCTTCTCCCCATTCCCTCTGGAATTTGAAAAGAAATACACTCCTTTCGCTTTCTGGACAGATCAAATGATTCAATATTGAAGTTCTTCTGTTCAGCACTTGACATCTGATAGCAGCCTTCATCAGTTGATTGATTTTCCTGATCAGTTAATGCCTTTTTTTATCCTTGAATGCTGCCAAATTCTGGGTTAAGTGATGGCATTCCTAAAACTCAGCCCTGTGGGAGAGGTCTTGGTTGTCCAAACACTCCAAACAACAAAGCCTTCAACTGTCCACTTTGTGGCACAGAGGGCATGACAATCATCTCAGAAGATGATTGTTCAAGATGACTACTTAGAGAAAGTGAAGGATCATATTTCAAATTGCCAAATCTTGTCATTGATGGCTGTAAAGGAAGTGCCAACAGAGACTCTAATGCCAATACTACATGCTGTTGCTTTACCGTTTCTTCCGGATAGGAGCTAGGCTTATGCTTGATTTCATCGTTGCCATTACATACCGACAAGAGAAGAGAAATTGGTTCTGATACGACATCTGCATTCTTTTTCTCAAGATAATAGCCAGGTTTATCTCTGATTTCATCAGTGTCATTACATGACGCCAAGGCAGCAGAAATTGGCCTTTTCTGAGAAGTTAATATAGGTCCTTTATTAGCAGGTTTCTGAAATGGAAAAGGTATCACATCAACATAATCTTGATAAAAATAAAATATAGGGAACATTGGTCTGCAATCTTTAGAACGGTTTTTGGGTAAAACCGTCAGTGATGAGGCCCACATCACTGACGATTTTACCTAAAAACTGTCTGTGATAATATTAGTGATGATCAACCATCACAGATAGTTTTTAAAAACCGTCGGTGATGAAGAGTCTAATATAAGTCTTTTTTTTGTAGTAGTGGATGCGTGTAGAAATTGTGTAGGTGGAAAAGATATTTTCAAAGCTACTAATATATCTTAGTTTACTTGAGAATTTTTAAACAACCTCCATCCATACTAAAAGCCATTAAAATTTGTTAATCACTTAACTAATCATTTCATTAGGGTTTGGGTTTTGCCAAAAAAAAAAATTCTGGCCCAGAAATCCACTTTCGCATTTGATAGCATGATTCGCTCATGAATGCCAAGAAAATAATATCTCCACAAAAGATGCTGCCTGTAGGGTTGAACTTGATTGCAACTCTTGCATGTTGTGGAACCTGGTCCACATCCACATTTCAATCTCTTCAACAAGACGCTTCATTTTCATGAAAATGTAATTAATGAACCGATGGTGTTTCCGCAAAGGAGATTACCATACAGTAAGTGTTCACTAATTAAGTAACTAGTGAACAATTTTTTCTAGGATTAATGAGTTGAAAGATAGAAATTTTGATTGGAAAGTTGGAATCTTTTAAGTTGAAAGCTTCGAAAGCTGGAATCTTTGAGTTGAAAGCTTTAAAATCTATGCTGAAGTTCACATTTTTTAGTTGAAAATTTAACTAGGAGGTGTGTTGTGAACGCTCGAGTTATAAAGTTGAGGGTTGGAAATTTTGAGTTGAGTATTGTAGATTTGGATTTAAAAGTTTGAACCTTTAAGCTAGAAGTTACAAATTTCATGTTGTAAGTTTATTTTTTTCATACCGAAAGTTGAATTCTTGAGTTGAAAGTTTTATGTTTTCTTGTCGGTTAGTGAGTGTTGAGCTCTCCTGTGCCAACAGGGTAAGGATGCTAATGGGTTGAAGCCTAACATAGATCTGGTCCAAGTCTAATATTTTTTTATGGATCTGCATCTAGTTTGATTAAAAAAAAGTGAGGTCCAAGTTTGACCTGAGTCCAAATGAAAGCATAGACCTTTATCTAGACAAAATATTTGTGTTTATAAGTTAATAGTTCACGGTGCAATATTTACGTGATAAAACTAGGTCTATAATTATATATAATTACATATCTCACTTCTTCTATTTCGATCAATTTTTAACAATTTTCGATAATAAAAAATCGTTCGAAAATCGAATTTTCGATTTTGTGATCCTGCCGCCCGCTCGCCCAAGACGTTGGAGGCCAAAAATCTGTGACTTGTCTATGCTTAGCGTGGGCATCTAGATCAACTGAGATGGAGAAGTAGGCAGCGCGTACTAGATTTAGGAGCGACTCGCATGGCTTCTAGCTTGTACCTCATTCTCCAATCTCCATTGGATCCGCACATGACCCTCGCTGCGAGCCCTGCTCGCCGTGACCCTGCCGCGTTTCTTGCCCCTGGCCCTGATTCGCGTCTGCGACTCACGAGTCACGCCTCACCGGCTACGCCGTCGCTGCCGCTACCCCTCGCCCAGTCGCCTGTGAGTGGCCGCGTTTGGAGGCACTGAGACAACCGAAATGATTACTTTTCTAGTTTTCTTCTTATTTTTTTTAAAAAATAGTAAATCTAACCTCCTTCCAAACCATGATGCAAGAGACGGGATGCGTGGTAGTTGAAGGTGAGCGTGGCATCAGGCTGCTGCCATACTCGAGAGGCGTGGAGGGGGAACATAAGAGTGGAGGCGGCGTGCATGGGAGCGGAGATGACGCGCGTGGGACGAACGGTGCCCACGAAGGGGTAGCGTGAGAAGTTATTTCACGGTACAGAGAGCGTCGAAGATATCTTTCACGCTGAGTAATGAATTATATTTACAATTCTATTCAAGAGAGCTATTTAAAAAACAAAAACAAAATAGTGATCCTTCGACGAAGCTGTCCTGGGAGAACCGTGTTGAGAAAGACTGCTTTGAGATTGGCTTCTCCCACTTGGCACGAATCTCAAGGTGGCACAAAAGCCTTCCTGGTTCGTGGCTTCGTGCACCACTGCTACGAGAATTCCAGCCGGCACATCACAGAACGGTGGCCATGGCGGCGAGGGTCCTCCTCCGGCGAGCCCAACCCCTCCTCCGTCGCCTCCTCCGACCGCCCCTCTCCTCCTCTTCCTCTGCCCTGGTTCGTCTTCCCCGCCTTCTACTCCTCAAGCTCTGCCCTTTTCTTTTGCTCTTGCAAACCCTGATCAAGGTACCGAACCGAGCCGATGCCATTCGAGGAAACGGGGACTGTCATCTCATCTTGGTATGGTGGTTTGGTTCCAAGTTGGGAGCCGGATGCTAGCCGTGTTCAGTGCAGAGGTCGGATGGGCAGAGCTCTCATACACCTGACACCGCCATTCTTGTGTGTGCTTGTTCGGTTCTGTTAATCGAGAGTGGAGTATGTAGTGGGTGGGATTCTGTCCTGGAGGCAGTTCTTGGAATTCGAGAGCTCCTCAGTTGGACAGGTTTCCGTGCCTGCTTTTTCTGCGTGGATTGAAATTGGTGGCATATGGTTGGGAGCAGCGAACCATGCGTTCCAATTGTGGAAATAGAGTACCGAAAGGCCAAGCGTTGTTTAGGATTTCTGGGGTCTCGCTCACCTGTAGGCTTGATGATCATGTGGAACATTGTCTTGAGTTATGCAGATTTCCTGATTCGGCGTACACCTTACAATCATATCGGAAACAAGATTACGTAGTTCACTCATGCAATTTGTCTGGACTTATCATTGTGGTTGATCCTGATAACCTGATTCCTGATATTTCATTTCATTTCTCTAATAATCCTAAATCAATCAATTCCCTTTTATTCATGTTAATCCTATCGTTTTTGGATATTCATTTTCCTCGATTTTTTTGTCTACTTAATTATTTTAATTACTCTTGGATCTGCAAAAGGGAAAGTCATCTTAAGTTGGCGTGCTTTTCTTTGGTTTTTTTAGCAAAGACAAAAAATCACAAGCTAGTAGAAGACATGGATATATTAAATTATTGAACCTGTTGCCAATGATACCTGATAAAAAAAACCAGAGTTAACCGGTCAGTCACTGCTAGTAATTGGGTATCCGGTGATTACCGGGAGAAATCTTGGTCAGAAAAACATTAATTTTGAAATTTCAAAAAAAAAATTGCTTTATGTTTTGTATATTTGTTGTCAAGGCTTTATATCATATCAAACAACTTTTGCATTGTTCAGTTCAATCATTGTGTTGACTGTTCAGTAGTCACTGCGAACCGGTAAATTCTGGTGGTTACCAGCTGGTAACCCCTTTGAATCGAAATTTTGGTCAAGTCTTTTGGCAGGAAAAATCAAGATTGTTTCCGTAGCTGGTTTTTGAATCTTTGCCTGTGGTAATGAATTTATAACGATGATGTTATGATTCATGGTTATAACAGAATCAAAGAAGTAACACTTGCCCAAGTATGATCATTCTCTGTTTTCTTTTTATAAAAGTGGGGCAAACATAGTTCTAACAAATTGGCTAATTTGTAAACAACTTAGCAACAAAAATGCCAGACTGCTAGTGTCACATCCAACTAGTAATTATCTTTTTTTTTTGTTTTTTCAGGAATACTGCAATCAAAATTTATCACCTACAGTTCTGTTGCGGAACTTCTCAGCAGAAGGTGTTCAAATGTCTGCCTTTTCCTTTCTACAGCAGTGACATGATTCTAAGTTGATACCTTGCTGGGTATTTTCCACCTCTAATACATATGTGCATCACGATATTAGTACTCAGGACAGCTATTATAAACAATCTTTTGCATTATGTAGTACTTCTTTTGGATGCACTTTTGCAACATGCCTTGAATATAGAAGTTGTTTTGTGTATATGAGAAAGAGCAGAATAACCCTGTTAGTATCTAAGGAAAATGATCTTCAGATTTTAGCTGACCTGTACCCAGGAGGAAGAATTGAATTGTCCTGTTAGTATCTGAGATTCTGAGGAAAATGCTATTCGGGTTTTAGTTAATAAGGAAAACAGGATGAAAAAAATGGGTCAATTTTGTAAATATTGAAGTGCTAATTTTCGTCTCCAAATGCTTTGGAGCTAATTTTACTTGCTGTATGATGTCACTTGAAGGTGGAAGTAGTGCTGGTGTATTTCTGCTTTATGATGTCAGTTCCTTATTTCTGCTTTGCAACAATGATGTTTGTTTTTGGTTTCCATATTCTGGAAAGTTTTGCATAATACATCTTGCCTTTTGCTTTTGGATTCCAGATAACCTGAGCGTTCTCTGTTTGAGAATAATAATGCTGATCTCATTTGTCAAGTTTGGGTGGTTTGATTGTTACAATCAGGATTTGTCCACTGATACTATAAATTATCTACTTGTTAGGGCTAGAACAGTTAAAATCAATCAGGATTTGCCCAGTGATACTATAAATTATCTACTTGTTAGGGAGAGAAAAGTCAAAATCAGATGAAGATGGTTACAGTGAGGCAACTGTTAAGCAAAAAGACTTTGCGCTGCAACAAGCTCTGGACCAAATTACATCTGCATTTGGTGAGGAGTCAATAATGTGGCTAAATCGCTCTTATGGTCCTAAAGAAGTTCCTGTCATATCTACGGGATCCTTTGCATTGGACATAGCTTTAGGAATTGGTGGGCTTCCAAAGGTCAGTTAATGGTATTAGTTATTTTGACTGCATAATTGAATTATTGTGGTATCCACGACTGGATACAGGCCTTAATTTGTGCATGACTTGCCAGTTGACTGACCTATTCATCACAAGAACAAGCGTGTCAGTTGCTTGATCTTACATTAGTGATTGCACAGGAAGCTGAACCTCACTAAGTTTGGATGTAACTTTTTTCAAGAACACACAGGAGCTCTGTGTGCCTTTTGTATTAAGAAGGAAATAAAATCCACAGTTTATAGCAAATATTACAGTGTAGGGCAACATCACCACACAATCCACCCGAAGACTCAAAGAGCTAAATTAAAGAAAAATCTACCACTACAACCATGCAACAACAGGCTAGAAATGCCCGAGCCCCTGCCTCCCGCCATATAACACACTCCCGCTTGAAGGGTATAAGTTAAAGCACACACATAAAAGGATGTTAATTTAAAGTCATGATTGGCTAGAAAAGGATATATCATGTTAGTTTAAATTCTTTCATTATTGCTTAATTGATAAAATTCTGAATGAATTTCACTTTCTTCACATATATGATTGAATTTTTATGATCATGCTGTTTATTCTTTTGTTCACTGTTAACTTTTACATTTATGAGCAGGGAAGGGTTGTTGAAATTTATGGCCCAGAGGCTTCAGGGAAAACAACTTTAGCACTTCATGTCATAGCTGAAGCACAGAAGAATGGAGGCAAGTCATGTACCTACTTCCGATCACCACCTGTGAATTACTGAATCACATACCTTGACTCTTAGTATTACCCTTAAGAAGACCTCCATAAAAGCAAGAACAATGCAAAAAGTGAATTAAGATGCCAGTGCACTAATTTTGACTTCTAAAAACAGGAGTATATTATTTGTTTAGATGAAGTATATTTCAGAAAGAGGTATTAGAATGAGTACTGCTTCTAATGCCTGAACCCGTAGTGTTAGCTTCCATGACTAACACCACACGGAGCTTGGAGTGGTACCTTTGACTTCAAACCTTTCAACGAAGAAAAGGGCTAATTCCAATAGATTTTGAGTTAGTTGTGTAGGACAAAATTCAGAATGGTATTAGTACTAAACTCATTTTTATTTTAATATCTTCTGAAACTAAATTAATTGTGAATGTCTATATTTAGTTGAGAAAATGGCCATCACCTTTCTATTGTTTTATGGTCTTTGATTTCTTTTATCAGAGCTATCCATATTCCTCTGGCCCAAACATGCAATGAGCTGTGAAAAGGAAAAGTGTGAATTGTTTGTCTGCCCCTGAAATTTGGATATTTGGATTAAGCCATCGGCCTTTACCACTTTTCTTATTCACAAATGGGCTTAAGTTTCAGTAGTAAATAAGAAAGTGGCAATAATTCACTGGTAGACCTATTATTCAGTGGTGTAAACAGTTTTATTCCCCAAAAGAGGGGTGCTGCCTCCAGATTTCAATATTCACGTATGCTGTTAGGGAATATCTCCTCTATGGGATGCTTTGATTTTATTAACTTGTTCGATTCTTCCAGGATATTGTGCTTTTATAGATGCTGAGCATGCTCTGGATCCAGCTTTAGCAGAGTCTATAGGTGTGAAGGCAGAACACCTGCTCCTGTCTCAACCAGACTGTGGTGAACAGGCCCTTGGCCTTGCTGACATCCTAATTCGAAGTGGTTCTATTGACGTTGTGGTTGTGGACAGTGTACGTTGGAAGTTAGTACCTTCAGCTGTCTCCATGCTTTGTTTCTGCCTTCCTGCTTCCTGGGGCTTCAGAGCTTAAAAGATATTGATAATATTCTGGTTATGCACATGGGAATTTTACCTTGAAATGAAATTTTTTTTATACGATTTACAAATTGTTGTATTCACTCAATTTGATAATTTCACTGCTCTTTTATCATACTTGTGATAATTCGTACTCCAGAATGTTATACAACCAACCAATATTTCCTCTGTGCTGCGCACTCCATAATAGAACTAACTTTTTTATAAAAGTTATTGTGGTTACATTTTTATTACTGCTAACACTGGGCAGCATAATATGTACAGGTAGCAGCTCTTGTTCCGAAAACTGAATTGGATGGTGACATGGGAGATGCACATGTTGCACTTCAAGCAAGGCTTATGAGTCAAGCACTTCGCAAGTTGAGCCATTCTCTTTCTCGCTCCAGGACAATCTTGGTGTTTGTTAACCAGGTTTGCCATTTATGTAATTCATTGAATAAAATATTGGTGATACAGGCTTCTGGAATCTTGATGAGAAAACTGCTTGTAGCGTACTCTTTTCAAATGCACTTTGGATGCTTCTAGTTATGTTAAAGAAATTTGCTTTGGAATCACCATTTGAGTTTTGATCTATGTTTCTCTTTAACATTCTACAGACATCTGTTCCAACCTATTTAGGTATGAGGACACTATATTCAGGGCGCTACTCCATTTTTGGATGTCAAGAATTATAGCATCGTGCATCTCTTTAACTCAAAGAACTAAAAAAAAAACTACTTCAGTCCTTACCATCATTAAGAGCATGTAATTGTTGAATTCTAATAGGCCAGTGGTGTGACGACATAGGTTTTAACGGTGTAATGAACAAGAAAAATGAAAAATCAAATTATTAGCCAACAATGTGTAAATAAGCTAGGAAATATTCTAGTAGACTTTTATTCTGGATGTGATGTGATTTTGATTTGCATCTGCAGGGTATTATGCTCAATACTTAGCTCCAACCAAACCTAATCTTTTTAGCATTATTCACTTGTGATGTTTATTTCGAGGTAACAGCTAGTGTTTTTGTTGGGATATAATCCGGGATAGAGATAAATTACGAAGTTAGAGATAGAGTTCGATTGCATTACAGTTGTAATTCTCACTGTAAATAAAGGGTGTGAAATCCAGTAGGATACAAACAATATTCCTCAAAGTCACTATATGGTATCAGAGTCTTACCTTTTTTCCGTCGACCGCTCGTCCGCCATCGTTGCCTGGATCCGCCGCTCTTGCTATTTTTTTATGTGTATCAGAGGTACTATGTCTGTGTTGTTGAAATTGGTGCTTGAAGGGTTGCCGTGATCGTAGAGATACGTGCGACATAGGTTTGTGAATGGCATTACTCCAGTTATTCAGACGAGATGAATCTGGAGGAGTTTGAGGCTGCAAGGAAGTAGAACACTGCAACGAAGGCGGCGGAAGAGAAGAGGGAGATTGTTGAGTCGACTTCCTCACTGGTTACACAGTGATATGAGAAGTGTATTACAGGACCTTTTGCCGACAGGTATGATTGGTCCGAGGGCCAGTTTAGGATCGTCCGAATTGAAGCTGGAGCTAATACCAAATGATGTGAAGTTGAAAGGGAGAAAGAGTTACCAAAGTTGGTCTTGTAGGGCTTAGTTGATTCCGAGGACAAAGGGGTGTAGCATTACCTACAGGAGATTTGTGTTGAGCCTATAGACAAGACAAACATGGATTAGAGGATGTGGAACACCACTAACTCTGTGGTGGTGGCTTGGTTGCTGACTTTGATGTCTCCATCCATCGCTCAGATGGTGGAGGTGATGCATAATGCAGCGGAGATGTGAAAGACGCTGAGCAACATGTACTCTAGGGCAAGCAATGTGATGATGATGGTGGAGGTTCAGGGCAAGGTGGAGGCCCTAAAACAGGGGCAAGGAGGAGGCCCTAAAATAGGAGAAGGTTGTCCAGGAGTATGCTAGTGAGTTGCAGCAGCTAGGGGCAGACTTGGATCACTCTGATCCACTGCAATTGACATGTGCTTGTAATGTTGAGATTGGCATATTATTGCTACAACACAGACAAGGCACACACTTTCTGAAGGGGTTGAACCCATAATTTGAGGGCAGAGAAGCTGTGTTTCACTTGACGAACCCACCTACTATAGAGGTGATTTTAGCTATGGTGTAGGAGGAAGTTCGACTACGAGTGATGGGAATTAACAACCCAATCAGATTGCCTATGCTATACCTCATGATAGTGGAGTGTTAAAACTGTGGGCTAAGAGGACACCTAAGTCGTGCTTGTCCTCTCCCAGGGTATGGTGGAGTCCGAGGTGGAGATCGTGGAGGCCAAGGAGATTGGGGTCGTGGAGGTCGAGGTAGAGATTGTGGAGGCCAAAGCAGGGGCAGGGTTGGCCCTAGAGCCATATGGCTATGGCAGAAGAAAGCATGTTTGTTACTCTAACAGGCAGGCATGCTATGTAATAGGAGCAATGGCAAAAGGGCAAAGCATTAGAATCTTCTCAAGATTCTATGCCAGCACCTACCATCTCCTTTGGTAACATTGCCAACTACGCCCACATGGGCGAAGATACTCAGACACAGGCACTTACATTCACATATAAGCATCCTCATATTAATTATATCATGGATTCAGGGGCATCTAAGTATGTTACAAATTCTCTTAGCGCATTTGCATCCTACATTCTGTATACACACTCTGAAATTGTTCAAATAACTGATGGGACCTCTTAGCTTATTTAGGGAATAGGATATTTGCACACCATCCATTGCTTTATCCTCTGTCTTACATGTTTCGTCCTTTTCGATTAATCTTTTTTCAGTTAGTTTCGTCATCAGCTAATTCAAATGCATTGTCTTATTTGATGAGGACTCTTGTCTATTCCAAGTGAAGGAACTAGGAAGAGAATTGGGACTGGAATCAGGGGTAATGGTCTGCGGTATGTTGATCAGGTGGATACGGCGTTGGCAGTGGTTGCAAGAGTAGTTGAGGAAGATGTTTTGCTGCATCATCGTCGTTTAGGACATTCTTCGTTTGAGAGTTTGAGTCGGATATACATTGAGTTGTTTGATAAAGTAGATGAGAGTAAACTTGTGTGTGATGCTTGTGAGTTTAGAAAGCATACACGTTCTACTTATATTATTATTGATCTTCGGAGTTGTGAACCTTTTATATTAATACATTATGATGTTTGGGGCCTCTGTGAGTGATTTTAAGTAGTTTGTCACATTCATTGATTGCTACACTTGTATGATTTGGATCTATATGATGAAGCACAAGAGTGTTTCTAGGACTTCCATCGGTTGATGGCAACTCAATTTGATGTGAAGGTTCAAATTCTTCGAACATACATTGGAACTGAGTATGTTAACAAGGAGTTTGCAGCATATCTCTCAGAAAATGGGATACTTTATCAAACCACTTGTACAGTAACCCTGCTTTAGAATGGAGTGGTTGAGAGAAAAATCAACATTTGTTGGAGTTAGCACGTGCCGAAGAGATTCTGGAGTGAGGCGGATGACGGCTACATATCTTATCAATTGCATGCCGTCTTGAATACTTGGGATGAAGTATCCCACTGAACTTCTTTTGGGTCAATGAGAGTTCAAGGTTCCCCCTAAGGTGTTTGGTTGTGTGTGCTTTGTACAGGATCACCGGTCAACGGTTGGACAACTAGATCCTTAGACTATGAAGTGTGTCTTCATAGGCTATTCATCTAGTCAAAAGGGATATAAGTGCCGGAAACCTAATGGAAAGAAAATTGTTCGTGAGTATGGATGTAACTTTTCGGAAGTTCGAGCCTTACTACACAAGCAGTCGTGATCTTTGTCAACTCTTAGAGGAATTCTCTCATGTCTCTGAGGGTGATAATCAAGAGGGGAAGTACAAGGAGAATGGAAGTGATAACCGAGGAGAAGAGAATGGAAGTGATAACCGAGGGAAGAAGTTGTTGTGGGATAATTATGTGTTCCTCTCCGAGTTTGGATACAAAATGTGAAAGAGATGTAACAACCCCGGAAGAACCAAAGGTGTATCAGAGAAGATGCTTTAGGAGATGGGGGAGAGAAAGCCATCATTGTCGGTACATGTGCCATCAGATGAGCAAGTTTTATCAGAGGAACCACAACCTGAACAATCAGCCATTCTAGTTGATTTAGTCTCAGTCCCATATCTCTCAAGTCTCTCTCCATCAAGTTCTTTGCCTCCCTTGGGGCAAGTGGTAATGTTCCTTTTGATTTCTCTCATTTAGAGTTACCTCTTGCACAACGTAGCGCAAATAGAGCTAGTGCTGGAAAGCCTCCACCGTGGTATGCTCTGAGCATGACATTACAAATTTCATCTCATATTCCCATATCTCTCCCTCAATGGAAGGATGCAATGAAAGAAGAGCTTGGTGCACTTCAGAAGAACAAGACTGGGGACCTTGTTCCACTTCCAGTAGGAAAGAAAGCAATAGGATACAAATGGGTCCTTACAGTGAAACAAACATTTGAAGGCAATGTGGACAAATACAAGGCGAGGTTAGTTGCAAAAGGTTATAGTTAGACCTATAGGATAGACTATGATGAAACTTTTGCACCGGTAGCTAAGATGAGCACAGTGAGGACATTGATTTCTTTTGGGTAGCTTCTTCATCAGTTAGATGTGAAGAATGTATTTCTCCGTGGAGATTTACAAGAGGAGGTATATATGGAGATACATCTTGGCTTTGAGAATAAGCAGACTACTGGAAAGGTGTGTAAGCTTAAAAAGTCTCTATACGGCCTGAAACAGCCTCCACAAGCATGGTTTGACAGATTCAGACGTGCAGCTTGTGGTATGGGCTATTCCCAGTCAAATGAGGATCATACGGTGTCTTACAAGCATAGAGGTTCGCATATCACCATACTAGCAATCTATGTTGATGATATTATGATAACCAGAGATGATAGTGAAGAAATCAAATGCCTGAAGGAGAGATTAGGATAAGCATTTGAGGTGAAGTATATTGGACCTATTATGCTTTGGAATTGAGACCGCTCAGTCTCCAAAAGGGATAGTTCTCTCTCAAAGGAAGTATGTCTTTGATCTGTTAGCAGAAACCGGTATGCTTGGTTGTCGCCATATTTCCTCACCTATTAATAGGAATTACAAACTCTGTGTCGAGTCTGGTAATCTAGTTGATAAGGCTTATCAAAGATTGGTTGGGGGTCTCATCTATTTGTGTCATACAAGGCCTGATATTTCATATGCGGTGAGTGTGGTAAGTCGATATATACCTGATCCTAGAACGGGATACATGGAAGCTGTCTTTCAAATCCTACGATATTTGAAAAGTAGCCCTGGGAAAGGCTTTGGTTTAGAAAAAATCAACACTTAAATGTGAATGGATATTGTGATGCTGATTGGGCGAGCAGTATAGATGATACGAGGTCTATATCTGGATATTGCATCTTTGTGGGTGGTAACCTTGTGTCGTGGAGAAGTAAGAAGCCGTAGAGGCATAATATAGAGCAATGACATTAAGCTTAAGTGAGATGATATGGATGAAGGGTGTATTGTCTGAACTTCAGGTGTTGAGGAGTGGTCCCTTGATATTGCATTGTGACAATAAATATGTGATCAACGTTGCTAACAATTTGGTATAGCATGATCGTACCAAGCATGTTGAAATCGATAGGTTCTTTATCAAGAAGAAGTTGGATGATAAGAGTAATGAAGTTGGAGTACATCAAGTCTAGTGAACAGTTGGTTGATTGCTTCAATAAAGAATTAGGTCCTAGCGATTGTGCTACAGTATGTAACGAGATGTCCATGATTGATATTTTTAGCCCATCTTGAAGGGGAGTGTTGGGATAGAACCCGGGATAGAGAATTATGAAGTTAAGAGATAGAGTTCGATTGCATTACGGTTGAAGTTAGAGATAGAGTTCAATTGCATTACGGTTGTAATTCTCGCTATAAATAAAGTGTGTGGGATTCAATAGGATACACACAATATTCCGCAAAATCACTATAGTTTATATCTTGGTATGTCTTGGTATGTGTGCAGGTACGATCGAAACTAAGCACATTTAGTGGATTTGGAGCACCAGCAGAAGTAACGTGTGGAGGAAATGCCTTGAAATTTTATGCTTCTGTCCGCTTGAACATCAAAAGGATTGGGCTTATCAAAAAGTCTGAAGAGGAGGTAAAAGCATCACAATTATATTAATTATACATTGCTGGGTATGTAGTATCCTTTTGGTAAATGTTCTTAGACTTGCTTATGTAGGTCATCTAATTTGGTAAAGTGTTCTTTTCCTGTGAACTTGTACCCCCACATAGTTATGGCCAACCAGATTGACTTTACACAAGGATGAATATTCAGGAAATGTTATTTGAGTACTTCGAACGTATATTAAAAAACTTCATTCTTAGTCACTAGATTTAGTCCAAGATTTCATGGGCTCTTGGCATAATTGTTTTTTCTTATTCGATAACAATCAATTTGATTTCTTTGTTGCTATTTGCTAACACCAATTCAGTTCCCACTCAACAGGTTGTTGGCACGCAAATTCAGGTCAAGATTGTGAAAAACAAACATGCTCCTCCATTTAAGACTGTACAGCTTGAGCTCGAATTTGGCAAGGGCTTGTGTCGTGAATCGGAGATTATTGAATTAGGCTGCAAGCACAAGTTTATAACAAAATCAGGAGTGTTCTATCACATGAACGGGCAAAATTTCCATGGCAAGGATGCTATCAAACGCTACCTTGCTGAAAACAAAGATGCCCGAGAATCTCTGATGGTAATGATAAGAGAGACTATAATGCAAACAAAGTTCCAGCCTGATAGAAACAATGAAAATGCCAACTCAGATACGAGCTTAACTGAAGAGATTGTTTCGGCAACAGATGAACTACCTGGCGAGCTTGAGGCCTGAAGCAACAGAAGTGTAAATATGTTACTCGCCACTCTTCTAATGTGTTACCGGCCATCTCTGCTTGGAAGGATGAAACTGCGGAACTGAGGTTAACTAAGCTGTGCAATTATAATCGACTAGAGACATCACGTTTTATCTTTCGCTGTGTACATGCCATTGTACATATTTTGTTCTTTTGTCCGGAAAAAACAAGATCGTCAAATATTCCCGAATACTGATAATAGTAGCTCCTCGAGTTCATAACATTGAGCTTGGTTGAACATGGCGATGGGAGAAGCCTAGCTGGCCTCATCTTATTTTCTGTGAGTGGGGCCCAGATGTCAGTCTCCACACTAGGTTTCATAGTTAATGCAAAGTATTTCCTAGAGAAAGGGTAAAGTAGAAGGTTCCTACGAATCTGGGTGATGTTTGTGACCTGGTTCGGACGACCATGTTGGCTAAAGTTCTGTACTGCCTCTGGCATATGGATTTAAAAGAGGTTTTGAAAAACTTGCCGCAATTCTACTATCTCAATTTTCCAAAGTTGCACGTTTTTTGTATTACAGACAAGGCGTAAATGGAATAACGGATCCCATTTTCACATGATATTTGCTCTCTTTGATATTACCTATCCGAATCAACGTGAAGAACCATAAGAAAGACTTTATCCCACAATTCGTAGTCATAAAAAGTAAGCAGGTGTTAGTTGCAAAAGTAACAGTAAGGTTTAAACTTACAGCCTCATCATAGATAGCGATTGTAACATACAGTATGAAGGAGGTATGAACAATGCCATCAAACAGAAACATACACCACTCGTCAGTCTAGTTAATATTCCAGCCATGGGGATCTCTTGATGGAAAAGCAAAGCTTAGAGAATTCTCAATATAAGGAAATTTTGCCAAGCTTGCGCAACATTAGTCAGGATTTTCAGCTAAACATTTGTTTAAAAACTCATTTATGGCATATTCCATCACCCCCATAAAAGAATTGTCCATTACTAATAGACGAAAGAGTATATAACATGGGGAAACATTGGGGTGCAGTTGCTTATTGACAACATGGTTATTGCCATTTGCATCAACAAGTTTGAGATGATCCATGGATGCAGCATTTTTATCTGGATAATTTAATCCCACTCCCCATCTTAGGAGGTGTTTGCCCTTCATTGTATCTGACAAAGCCACCAACAAAAATATCCACGGGTGTATGAGCCAGCTTGGGCATCAAAGATTTCGTAAAGGAACCCACTGATATGGCAGTATCGTTAAGCACATAATAGACCTGCCAATCACCGGAAGAATCCTGCAATGAAGTAAACAATGATTTACATAAGGTCAGTTCAAGAAAAAAGTTTTTGAATGCAAACCAAATATATATAAAATAAATAAATATGTACAAAACTCCCTGCAAAAAATATCTCTTCTAAATTTGGTGTAGGACCACAATTTTAGATTGTTGTTAGATTACAACATATATGTAGTTGATGTTAGCCTTTGTAGTTCCAACTAACTCATTGTGACTTCAAGGTTACCTGATCAACTCATTACTGAAGTTTTCATGGACATTATGAATTATCTGTAATTATTTAAGACAGTATTGTCTGCACCTGCCTAGTGATTGACATTATTGGATTAATATCTTAAGTCACAACGAGTATCGAAAACTTGATTTTCCCTGAGTCTAGATAGAGGTATGTAATATGAATATTAAACACATAGTGAAGAATCTTATTGGCTAACAATTGTTTGTTAGTAGTTTTATAAAACTACTGCTTAAATGGCATCCTTATGCAACGACGCGGCCCATACTTGTGGCCAGAGTGATCTATCTGAGTAGAAGTTATGGGATAGTCCCACATTAGAAATTTGATTGTATAGTACTACATAATGACTTGAAGGTCCAAATGTAGCACAACCAAGTTAACCACTTTGGGCGAAGCGAGAACGAAAGCACAATGTTGTAATTATGTGTGAGTAGGCCTATCCCATGTACATTAACGATTTTGGGCCTTGGGGTGTTGTAACTTACGTGCATACAACATTTATAGATCCCATATAAGTAATAAGACATGGTTGATAATGCACAATTTCTTTGGATGATAAGTATATATATATGCCTTGAACACTCTTAAGTGTGATGTAATGCCTTTTGTAGCCGGGCCCGGGGGGACCACTAGAAACTGGATCAATGATAGCACCAAGAACTATTTTTGAGCCACTTGTCCCTTCAAAGCCAGGCTGTCATACTGTGTTAAAGCAATGGGATGTACTCCCTCCGTCCTAGAAAGTAAGGGACAGAAGAAATTTTAGGATAGATTATGGTTTCTACCAAAAGACTCTAATACCCCTATTTAATACTGTGTCTTTATTAATTGGCAACATGCATGCATTAATTAATCACGATTATAGGGAATGACCTGCAGCGTTTTTGTTTTGGAATATGTGTGGTCGCATGTATCTACGTGCATCTGCATGTATGGGCACAATTTGAGGACACAATTTAAGGGGGAAGAGCTCTCAATCCCTAATATTGGAGGACACAATTTGAACGCTTCTCTCCCTTACTTTCAAGGACGGAGGTAGTACCACGCTGGCAATCATTAAATAAAGGTAAATATCTGATTTTTAACTTAGAAACTACATTTAGGTTTGCAACATACTATTAAAACACTATATTTAACAATATGGATGTTTCACCACCTACTTTGGAGCTGTGTGTGTAGAGATCTTAATCTAATAAATCTAAATCCAATCGATACGTTGTACTAAACTGAACTGAGCATATGAGTAGTAACTTGAGCACAGATTTTAAACATTCCAAGAACTTGACATATGAATTCCCATGTTATAGAAATAAAAAGAATATATATATATATATATATATATATATATATATATATATATATATATATATATATATATATATATATATATATATATATATAATGCAGTTTTGAATCAAATATTCCCTTTTTTTTGTAAGGAATAGTATTTTGTTGTCTTGGTACAGCAAGCATTGGAACCATACGTTTATCCTATACAAATGAGATATCAGAATAAATTTTGTTGGGTTCGCATCAAACTTACCATCCATTGCGTGAAAAAATGAGTACGAGAATCCTTGTACAAATCTGGATAAATCTGTAGAAAACCTGAAGTAATTAAATGATGACACACATAAAAAGTAGTTTTCTTCACAAACATTTGCTACGGCCCATGGTAAATATTATTGGATATAAGGGTTCCAATTCATTTAATTTTCATTCCAGTCAACTAAACCATTCGATATTTTGCATTGTAAAACACCCTCTAGAACATAGACAATAACCTAAGCACCCCCACAGGACTTCCACTCCTTATAAATACATCTAATTTTCATTGTACCTTGCACTTTGCACCAAACAGATATATTAAGTAAAGAGAAGGCCCTAAGGAGTAAGGATACTCTCCCCATCTCTCTGTCGTGTCAATTGTCTGAATCTTGACTCTCTGATTGTTGATCTTGTGTTTGAGATTAGAGTATTATTATTCTTTTATCGGCAACACGACTAGCTATTCACAACATTTTCAACCACGGACAAATTTGTAAACTGTCCTTGTAGACTCATATAAAAGAGCATTCATTCATTGAATTGGATTCGATTTCTAATTTTACTAAAATTTGAATTAGTTTCCAGATAATTTCCATTCCAATTTTTGTGTTTGGGTGCCATTTGGAATTGAAAATTTCTCTGTGCTCCAGAATACCATGTCTCTGTCCTCTGCACAATCCCAGTGACGGCATCAGCGATTCCCTTCTTTTGCTCCTCATCGCCGGCCGGCTACTCCACTGCTCCTCTCTTCGCCAGTCCCGCCGCCGACCAGAACCACATGAGCAGCGGCGCGTTTGGAAGCGACATCGACGGCGCATTCGAGCACTCGTCCGTCTCTTTCCTTTGCTGCTCGTCTTCTTGGTTGTGCTCGTCGTCGTCTCCAGAGTCTTGATATCGCTGCCATGCTCCGCTCATCTCAACGGCCTCGACTTCATCGCTCACAAGGAGCTCATCTGCCCATCTATTGCAAGGAGCTCATTGACCTCAACACCAATGTGGCAGCGGCAGCCACATACTCCTCTCTCAAATCTGTCACGCGCTGCCACACAATCCATGGATTAGAGTTCTCCGTGCCGGGAATTTTCCACAATCCATGGATTAGAGTTCTCTGATTTGGGAATTTCAAGCATGATGGCACAGTTGTACTCGTCAGCGACACAGATAACAGCAGCAGCTGTTCAATGGCATGGATCTGGAGCGACAGAGACGGCTTAGGCATGGATCTGCTCGTACCCTCCCGCACCACCGGCCTTGGCGTCTTGGTCCGGGCAACCTTGATCTGCTCGCTGCACGTCACCTTGGGCCGAGCGATGGCGGCGGCGACTGGTTGGAGACAAGCAGCAGCGGTGGGGAGGGGAGGGGCAGCGGGGAAGGGAGATGCGGCGGAAGCATTCTGGAGTCGAGCGCCGACGAGGGATGGCCGGCGTCGAGCGGCGGAGGCGAGATGTCGCTAGAGCGCGAGATCAAGTAGTGGAGCCTTCGATTCCAGACAAATGACACGCGTGAGCCAAGAATCCATCTTACTGTATGAAAACTCTTGGAATTGCCCTAGAATCATCAATTCCAATCCTGGAATCCCATCTTGTTGTATGGAAACTCATGGAATTAGCGTTAGGAGCATCAATTCTAGTTCTAGGGGCAGCCAAACAACTCCTAGAATTAAATTCCAATTTCATGATTTTCAGCATCAATTTGTGGGCTCCGTAATAATCTTTTCCATGGCTTGTATACCATTCATACGTTGCTAACTGCTCATAAAAGCGTTTTCAAATTATCAGCATATATAACAATTGTGTGCTAAAAACAAAAGCAAACATGTCACGTAAGGCTGATGATAGAGTTTGCCCATGAACAAAGAACTTTTAGAAAATGAGCTCTTTTACCGTACACTAAATTCAATATAGACTGTTCATTCTTTTCAATCCAATGGATCAGATTAGTTAGCATTTATTTATACTTCATATAGTAGTAGAGTAATGAGAATACTTTTAATAAATCAATGACTAGATCTAAAAGTTTGTAATAAAAGTTTCCCCATCCCCAAGCTAAAGGAGAAAATTGAAACGGTTTTGTGCTTTGAGCTGGAGAAGCATTGCCATCTTTATATTGTGTAAAACAATTATGCTAATATGAATATAATTAACTACAAAAAGACTCCATAGTTGGTAGGATTTAAAGACTAAATTAATGTAGGGATTCCATATATAAAGGGAACACTTTTAGAACAAAGAGGTACATTTGAAAGAAAGTGAATCAAAGCAAGGATTGTAATCAATAGAATATTAAGTTGATCCAATCCAGATAAGCTTTATCCCTAAAAAACCAAGATCCAAAATTCCAAGCAATATCCAGCTAAGCTTGGTCCAAGCCACATCCCACCCAAATTCAAACTGATATTGTCCATGTCCATCCATATCCAAACAAATGAAGTCCATGTATATCCAAATCCAAATGGATATATATTTGGCAAGTAGTTATCGTTTTTTAAAGAAAAATCTGGAAAATAGTTATCTTTCTACCGTGAGATGTTGCTGTTGTGGGAGAGAACGGGCACCACCACCGCTACCACGGCCATCGTCGTAAACACACACTTGTATCGTCAGTATTTGTAGATGCAGGCTGCCGCACCATCGACATGGGCTTGCCCTAGAGCCAAGCAACAACCACTGCCACCGCCACGGCGAACTCACGCCACCACTGGCTGCTGTGACATGGATCTGTGGTGGTTGACGCAGTTTATGCAGAGTTATGGTGGAATTAGTCTTATATTATTTGTTTAAAGTGAGTTGGATTAGTATAGAGTGTTCACCAAGTCGCTAAGCGCTAATTGAGTGGCAGACCGATGCCTATTATCTAATCGTCGATTAGACAGGCTAGGCGGCTACCTAGACGGGATAAATCGGCCTAGGTGGCTAGACGGGGTGAAGCCTAGCGCCTAGACACCACCTAGACGAGCTAGGCAGCCGCCTAGTGGAACAATGGTAACATATAATATCTATTGGATCTAAATGTAGCACCTTTGGATTAACCATTTTTCCGTAGAAGCGATGATAAAAATGTAAGTGGGGTGATATGCATGCGCAAGTCCGCCCCACAGTGGGCTAGACATAGAGCGAATTTTAGACCTAGGTGATACATATGATATTAAAGTATTAACCTTCGCCGCACAAGCACGTACGGGACAGCGACGCGGGCATATGGGGCATAGCATGTGTGGGCTCAGAGTGTACACACGGTATAGCATATATACTAGCACTGGATGCATGGGCGTGTACCAAGGAGTGGTTCTAACCATTTGACGTGTATACGGCCGTGTGCTATCGAGGGAGTCAGCCCTTAAAGAGGGGTACGTGAGTGTAATATCCCGGCTAGTTAGTGTAATGGCTCATGTGGTCTATGAGGGGTCGTGATAGGATTAGTCATATATTGCTTGTTTAAAATAAGTTGTAGTAGTATATAATGTTCGTTACGTTCAAATGTATCATCTCCGAACTAATTCTTTTATACGAAGAGAGGCCAAAAGTACAAGTGAGATGTTATGCATGGACAAATCCACTCCACGATGAGCTGAGCATAAAGCGAATTTATGAGCAAGGTACTGTAGGTGCATGCTGCCACCATTGCGACGAACTTGCGCTGCCGTCGAGGACATGGGCCACCGCCGTCGCTACAGACTGAGCCATCTCCGGCCAAACAACCAGAGCCAGTTCCGCTCAAAGTCCCTCCCGTAGCTCCACTTCAGTCAACGGCTTGGAGACGAGGAGTCCCTTGGAAGGATATTTTATAATTGAAAGTGTCACGCAATCTAACATGATGATTTTGATAGGAATAATCCCTTCTACTAATCTTGGAAGACTCCCTGGATGGGGAGCTAGCCCACGTATCCCTTTGAGCCGGCTCGGCTCGCGTCTCGACTCGAGGTGCTAGCTGAGCCGGAAAAATATTTACGTTTAGGTCTTTTTTCAGAAAAAAAATATGTTCGGGTCCTTTTTTTCGAAAAAGAATATATATTACGCTTAGGTCCTTTATGCTTTTTTAGGGTTTGCGCTCGGGTCCTTTTCCATAGAATCGGAAAAATATTTACGTTTAGGTCCTTTTTTAAAGAAAAAAATTACGTTCAGGTCCTTTTCCGGGAAAAAAATTATGGTTAGGTCCTTTTTCTCGAAAAAGAATATATATTACGCTTAGGTCCTTTATGCGTTTTTAGGGTTTGCGCTCGGGTCCTTTTCCATAGAATTAAAATTACGTTTAGGTCCTTTTTCGGGGGATGCGTTCAGATCTTTTTTCCCGAAAAAGAAAATGCATTTCATTTAGGTCTTTTTTTCGTTTTTCTAGCATTACATTTAAGCCCTTTTTCGAAAAAACAAAATTTTGTTTAGGTCCTTCTCGAAAAAAAATATATGTTTTTTTCTCTATTTTCCGTTTTTCCCGACGCTTTTTGTTTTCTGTTTTTCCCGACGTGGGCCTTCTGTTCCAGTGAAATTTCATATTATATTCTTTCAACTGTTTCGCTTGTTTTCTCAATTTGCTCACGTAGAGAGCGACAGTCACACGTTTTCTCAAATTTGCTCGCGTGGGGAGCGGCCGTGTCACGCCGTGCTCGATTTTCTAGTAGTCTCTGTGATGGTTGCTTGATCTAAAGAATTAGAATTATGGGGTTTTAATTAATTCCCTCTCCTCTCTCTTATAAACTCAGTGTGTGTACCGATTGGCATTACCATGTTACTTCATTATTAAGCTGCAAACTGCATCAATGTCTGTTGAGAGGTGCTTCCATGCTTTTTCTTTTGACAGCTGCACAAATATTAAAGTATGAATGAATGGTAGATGATGATTACTTACCCCTTCGCTTGTTTCAAGATTTGTACGACTTGTATTAGAAGAGAAAGTATTGAAGCACTGCTGATGTCTGCTGCATGCTGCAAGGAACAAAGTTCATGCTCTCATCTTGAGAACATCTAGGCCCTCTATTTTTTTTAGTTATGCTTATTATGCAGGTTTTGGTGTTGATGATCAAGAAGCATACTTAGTATAAGATGACAATAGCTATATTTGAAGAACTAGGTTAAGGTGTTTATTTTTAGTTTTGGCTTGGGAGATGATTCAAGCCATATAGCTAGAATAACCGTACTATTAAGAGGGATTATACACAAGTAATAATCTTGGTTCATATGCTAAAATCACTAAGATTACTTGGAGCATAGGACATTTCACATCTCTCACTCAAAAATCCAGATATCCCTTCACTTAGCCAAAAAGAGTTCTTTTTCGGACTAACTTTATTTAGTCCGGCGCTAAAAAATCAAGTTTCAAGTTCTAACCGAGCGCACTCCATGTACGCCGGACCGACTTTTTCAGTCCGGCGCTAAGAACTCTCTTCTGATTTATTTCAACCGAGCGTACACCGTTCATGATGGACCGATCTAAATTCATCCTTATCTTCAAGTCCAGCGTATATTGTCTTTTCACTCTAAACAAATTTCTAGTCCGGTGTTAAGAATTACTTTACTCAAATCTTAACCGAGAACATGCCGTTTGCTGCGGACCAAAATTCTGAGTGTACGCCGGACCAACTTTCTCGGTCCGGCGCAAACGTGATTCTCTCTGGTAAAAACCAGCGGCTTTCTCTTTTACGTTGGACCAACTTTTTCAGTCCGGCGCAAACATTATTTTGCTGGTATCCAAATAGAACAAAGCATGTGTACCCCGTACCAATTTTGTCGATCCGGTACAAATTTTCCTTTACCAGTACATGTATACGACGGACCGGTTTTTTTCGGTCCGACGCAAATGGGTCACACTGGGTACAATAATACTTCTCCAATCTTATGTACCCCGGACTAACATTTTCAGTCCGACGCGTGTATATATTTCAACATATGACTCATACACCTTAAAATACTTATAAAAGAGGTAGTAGTTGACCTCTCTCATCCATCCTGCCAACCCCAACAGGCAAATGGCAAGTACAAAGGTTATTTCTGTTCAGGCTCTATATATACAGTGCTTGAGTTCACAAAAATAAGTAGAGTTTTGCACATACACATCCTTAACATTTTGAACACCGTTGACATCTTTCAAATCAATTACAACTCTTTGATCTTTAGCATTTCTGAGCTTTCATTCCATCAAAGTGTTTGAGCTTCAACTCATAAACCACAAACATTTATTCTGAACATTTAGAGTTCTTACTCCAAACCGAGTCTAGTTTGCATCTAGTTACTGAACCAAGAGATAAGGCTTGTGGATAGTCTATTACTCTTAGAACTAGCTGTTTCTAGACGGTTGGAGAAGTTGTTAGTGCGATCTATCCAAAAGGGATTGTGAAAGGCCACCATTGCTGTGAAAGGTTGAAACTCACCTCACCGGAGTAGTGGAAGAGTCAAGCTAGTGAAAGACCAAAAGCCAATGAGATTGGCTATTTGGTGGAGCAATACTTCTGAAGAAGTGCTCTAACGGGGACGTAGGAGATTGGTCTCTGAACCTCGGTGAAAAACCCTTGAGTCATTCTGATATTGCTTTATCTCTGTGTGTTCATCTTATTGTCTGTAATCATTCGAATTTTTCTTCAATTCTGATCTTACTGAAACAGAGTTGTGCTGAATTTCTATTCAAACTCTTTTCTGTTGCTATTTTATTGAGAAAAGTTTTCTTAAGAATTAAAAGATTTTAAAGTTGCCTATTCACCCCTCTCTAAACCAACTTGATCCTTTCACATCTGCCATAATTCATTCACTAAACGGCAGGCATTTGGCTACATAGAAGAGCTGAAGATATAAAATTACAAAGAGGCCCCTGTGGCCTGAAGTCTGAACTCCTAGCACTACCAATCCAGGTTGTGCTACCGATGGGATCGCCGGAGATGGTGTGAACAGCCGCCGCCAACCTGCTGGAATCTTCACTGGGCAGGAGGCGTTGCTCACAGTGAGACCGCCAATCAACTGCCCATATCAAATTCTGGTTAAGACCAAAGCTGCTGAGCACCTCCACTACCGGACGGGCCAGGCATGGAGGTAGGACTTGGGTCGACGGCGGGAAACCAACCACCTACACCGGGAGGTGCTGCCCAAAGGCCAGAACTGCCCAGACCTGGGAAGGAAGGGGAGGGATTCTGCTGTGGGCTGTGATGTTCGTCCTTTGATCCAGGAACGAGGGAGGAGAACACGGCAGCCGGAAAGTGGCGACACGCCGGCAGGGACGGTGATGAGCACCAAGACCGCAAGAGGAAGCTTCTTACTTAAAGAGTGATTAGTAGAATTCAGATCTTACCATTGATTTGTTATAGTTATTCTTACTACTCTACTACCAAATGAAGTACAAATAAATCTATCTATTGGATCGAAAAGAATAAATAGTCCATATTAAACTTAGTGTACCCTAAAAACCTCATTTTTTAAAGGGGTAGGGAGACACAATTCACTAGCGCCGTGCTTAACTTAGGCAATCAACATTCTCATGATCATATGTTGTGTATTTGACCTGGGCACGAGCGCGGTTCGATCAAGAAACATGTAACAGACTCTTTATTACTAACTTTTCCAAGAACATGTTGCTCATGCGCCCTAACAAGGATTCCAAGATCAAGCAAAATTTACCACTACAGTTAGCCATGGGAATGGAGCAAATACTACATGAAAACAACAAATCAAGCCAACAACGAGAAGCACATCCTCGCGGTGCGATGGCCGCTCTACATCATTCGTCCGGTGCAGGTGGATTGAACATTGTCTTGAAGAGTGCCAGAGAGCGACGTGTGAAACACTTGGAAACAAAGGGTTTGCAGCACTCCTGAATTAGATGCTTTCATTCTGCACCTGGAACCATACAAGCCCCGGCTGACCACACCGTCTTGACTCAGGAATGGGTACTATTGGCCCCAAAAATATACGCCATAAGTCGAGTATTATCGTAACAAGCATTGCTGCACCCAGAGCATCCACAGCTACTCTGGGCAGGTCCCACTTCTCATCCATTTTTTCGTCAATCCTGAATGTCAACTAAGAGAGTTACGCATGTACCTTTTCATCAATCATGAATGCCAAATAAGAGAGTAACACAAAGTTGCATGTAAACTGAAAACTATGATGCTCGATATTTTTGTATTTTCTGTGTTACAAGCTTACAGCAGTAGTGTTCACGTAAGTTTATACGGGATGGAATCAAAGTATGGCTATGGTTTCTACTGGTCAAACAAAGTTATTTAACAGGAGTGCTATACTGCTATCGGTTTTGATAAATGCTTTAATGTTTGAAGAGACTAGTGTACTAGTGCATGATTTAAGTGTGCCATCAGTTGAGGAATGGCAAAACATAAATTTAGCAAACTTATTCCATTTGCTGGATTAAGCTCAGATAAAGGAAAAATAAAAAATGTTAGTACTAAAGGAAAAATAAAAAATGTTAGTACCACAAAAAGGAACATTATTCCTGTGGAGACAGTGGGTGACAAGAAAACGCTGGGAGTATCCTATCTATCAACCTGAAATGATGTGAAAGTTCTTGGAAGTTGGAACTAATACTATTTTGGTGTTCCAAGCTATCGATGTTGACTACATCCAGCTAGTGTAGGAACAATTGCATATTTACCAATACAAAGATGTGCAATTTGTGATTTGCCATCCAATTCGAGCAAATTGCTTATATGCCTCTGAGAAGGGAAATGGGTTTATTTGCCACTACCAAGTATAGATTTCAAAATAATGCCAAAAATACCCTCTACCCTTTGTTCTTCTCCTATCTCTCCTTTCCTTCTCCCTGACTCTTCCAAAGTCCCAACCCATCTCTCCATTGCATGTAACACCTTGGGCCCAAAATTTCGGGCCTGATTGATTGATGCCTAACCTTGCCACAACTAATCTTATCCAGATGTGGCTTGACACACTTTTTGTGGCAACAAAATTCAGCGCCACAAGTGTGGCAAACATAGGCAAGAGTTGAATCTATGAAGTTTGGGTTATAGGACTAAGAAAGTGTGGTAAACCACAATTATGGCAACAAAACAAACACCAGCCTAAGAAATTGTGGCACGCTTAAGGTTAGGTGTGGCAACCTTAGGCTGCAAACCAAATAGGCACTTTCTACATGCCCAGCCCATTATGGGGTGAGCCTACACATGCATAGCACCTCGCTTACACTTTCGCCCTAGTTTGTATAAAAGGGTTAAAGCGGAGGTGCTACGTTTATATCCAACAAGCATTATATGCTACCACAACTCACTTTAGACAACAAATGTGGGATTAATCCCACCACCATAACACCACTTGCGTTACATGGGCTAACACCGATCGAGGAGGGTGTTACAATCGCCCCACCCCCGCTTAAAGGGTTGACGCCCGACAGCACACCATATAAACAACAAATGCCTAGAACCACCCTCGGTACAACCTCTATGGTGTGGGTACCCGCTCAATGACCCACATGTGCACATACTTGTGCAACGAGGGTCGATGCCATGGTACCACCCATTTAACACCCTGGGTCCAAAATTTGCTCTATGCCTTACCCACCATAAGATGAGCCTATGCATGCATAGCACCTCACTTACATTTTCATCATTGTTTTGTGTAAAATGGTTAACTTGAAGGTGCTATATATGAATCCAACAGTATTTACTACAACTCACTTTAGACAACCATTTGGGATTAATCCCACCACCGCAACACCACTTGGGCCACATAAGGCAACACCAGTCGGGCAGGGTGTTCTAGTGCAACCCCTACACAAGCCACCCGCGTCCCCACACCTATGTGTCACCTGTGCTCGCACGTGCGACACACTTACTCCTCGAGAGCGGCGGCCATGGTGTGTGTGAGCGACACCGGGCATCGTGTGCGAGTGGCGGCTCTTCTCACCTGAGGCTCTCCTCGACTCGTCCTCCTTTGCATAGTTGTGGAGGCCATCTCAACACCAACAAAATGCCTCGGCCTCGCTAACTCGCCTCAAGTACACACCAATTCCATTCCATTTGATTTCGTCTGCTTCCTTCAATTGGTTGCTCCTGGATTCATCTAATAATTTGCTATTGCATAGCTAAATGCCTTGCCCTATGTGGTTGCTAGATATTTACAGGAACCATAGAGTAAATAAGCATAAACATGCCCACTTGAAATCTGATACAAACAGCGGCGACTCGGGCAGAGGCCAGTGGCAAGGGCATGCACCCGCTTGAGCGAACCGGTGCAGCTGAGCCGCTTGGGTGAGGCATTGCAGCTGTGGGCACTATGCTGCTGTTTGTTGAGTTCACCCACAATGTGTTTGATAAAATGCTTCAATGGACTGTAATATTTTCTTTTCTAGTTTCTGATGCATGTGTAGAATGGACATTTGACCCTGGTCAAACCTGTTGACCCTGGTCAAACCTGTTGACCCTGGTCAAACCTGTTGACCCTTGTCATAGTGGCAAATAAATCATATTTCCCACCTTTGCAGTGGCAAATATACAATTAGCTCGGATAGGATGACAAACGTGTAAACCAGAAAATCCTAGTGGCAAATAAAAATAAATATGTTTGGGCAAACATGGACTGAGTTAGGAACCTGACAATGTTGTGTTAATGAACAGCTTGATGGACAAAGTGCATAAAAGAAATAGGAGATAAACATATGCATAGCTCAAGTATATGAAATAGAGCAAAGAGAACATTATAAATGAAACCTGTTGAACACGTCTAAATTCTGGTTCAATTTTACCTTGAGAACATTGGGAAGCTGACGATGAAGTATATTGCATAAAACAATGAGCCTACTTTGTACATTATATCCCGGTCAATAAATTCATAATACGGAAACTGCAAAAGTCCACAGAAACATCAGGCATATATTTTCTTCGGGAACAGAAAGTGGGAATGTTATTAATAAAAAAGGATGGATCGCAAAGCATAACTATATGATCATAAGGAAAGGAACGTTTAGCATTTTAGATAGCATTACTGAAAAATGAAAACAAAACCTCACGTGCATATGTTTTGAAAAGGATCTGTTACACAAACAGTTATCCGTTCTATGTAACATGCACTGCAACCATTATGACCAAAAGAAAATGCAGTGAGCACTTAGTTCTAGTAGCATGTAACTGGTGTAATAATCACAACTATAGATTAGCTGCAAATATTTATCCTAAGTATGTTGTGAATATTTAATCTGAAAACATTTAACCATTCAACTTCAACTGAATTATCCTTGTTCACAAAAGTAAAAAGCAGCATGCCACGATACATTTGATGTATACCATAAAAACTATCGTGATTCATTTAAATACATCACTTATTATAGTTAGATCGATGTAATGATAATGGCCCTAATATATCGGTTTAATATTATTATTTAATTGTCTACAGTCAAAGAACATTGGTCCCTAGGACAACAATGATGCATTGAAACTAGCACATGATGCAATTTGCAACTGATGGTACTAGCCAGGGTTTGAAATTTCGTTTTCAGTTGACATCTCGGAGGTGGGTGAAATCTGAAATTTCAGCAAAATCTCATAATTTTGGACGAAATCCGGTCCAAATTCAAAAGGCAAATTTGAAATTTGGAATTTTTGAAACGCAATTCGGTCGAAATTGCCGAGATTTCGGTAAAGTTCAACCGAGCAAAAAAAAAGTTCAAAACATGTTGAAAAATTTTGTGGATGGTCCTGACACATCACTAATGTTCCTATAAAAAAATTCTGATGATGATCAAGCTCGAGGAATTTTTAAAAACTCTGACAGTGCTACTGTCCTGATAAAAGGCTGACCGGTAAATTTCAACCGAATGAAAAATGGTTCAAAGAAAGTTAGAAAATTTTGAAAAAATTTTGTGGATAGTTCTGACACATCAATAATGTTCCCATAAAATTTTCAGATGATAAACAAACCTGAGGAATTTTTAAAAATTCGGACAGTACTACTGTCCTGATAAAAGGCTAACCAGCAAATTTCAAGCTAATGAAAAATGGTTCAAACCACGTTAGAAACTTTTGAAAAATTTTGTGGATGGTCCTGAAGAATCACTAATGTTCCCATAAAATTTTCAGATGATGATCAAGCCTGAGGAATTTTCAAAATTTATGATAGTGCTACTCTTCTCATAAAAGCCTGATGATAAATACATAGATTTGATTGAGCAACCAAAAAAGGTTTAGAATTTTTGAAACTTTTAGAGAAGAGTGCTAAGGCAATGCATAAGCTCTCATAAAAAATTTGGATCATGATCACTCAAGTGAATTTATAAAATTCCGACAATGGTACTGTATCATTTATGTTCCTTCTGTTTTTGTTTTTTGAAAGATAACAAATGAAGTTCAATACTTCCATAGATTTGAATGAGCAAACAAAAAAGTTTAAAAACTTTTAAACTTTTAGAGAAGGGTTCTGAGGCAATGCTTAAGCTCTCATAAAAATTTTGGATCATGATCACACTCGAGCAAATTTATAAAATTCTGACAAAGTTACTATCTCAGTTATGTTCATTTTATTTTTGATTTTTTAAAGATAACAAATGAAGCTCAATTCTTTTGAAAAAATTTATGTATGATCCTAGACTGCTAAAGATGGTACCATAAATTTTTCAGAGCATGATCAAGCTTGTAAAATTTTATAAAAATTTGATAGTGTATCTGCCGAAATTATAAAAAGTCTCAAAAATTCGGTTTTTCAACAAATTTTCATGGAAGATGACATCTTAAGGGTTATTGGGCCAAATCCGGTAAAAAAACCCGATTCCGAAATTATTGTAGAAATTTGAATTTTTTTTTATCCAGCCGGGATTTTGAATCTCGTCCACGTCCGAAATCCAAGATCTCACGAAATTTCGCCGAGATTTCTAACCATGGTACTGGCATACATGCTGGAGAACTGATAATCTGAAACTAGCAACGAGAAAGCTACACTAATTGCTATCATACTATGTGTCAGAATACAAAAATCTGAGATCACCACAGTTCATCCTACATCACAAATAATGTCATCTAATAACAGTTACTCATTTACCATAATTGGAAGTTTGGATATGCCACATACAATGACAGCATACGATTTGGGTACATCAGAAGTCACACAGCAATGTGATACCACTAATTAGGTACAACATGGGGGTAGAGTGTTTTACTTTATTTGTTCTCCATATATGTATTTATTTGAAACTCACACGCAAGGAAAAATAAACAAGAATGTTAGAAAAACCTCTGCCTTGACAGAGAATGCAGTACAATTTTTAATTGTGAGACATAGGATAAGGGAATTTTAGTCATGTAGATGATCCAATGGATACATACAGTAGGAGCTAAAGATTTCTCCTTGTCAATCAACTGAAACACGAAGCAATAATCTTCTAGAAACATTAAGTGGCAATACAGAGCATTGATTGAAATTTTTAGTTCGTATGAACTCTGTTCTGTATACAAATGTAAATTAATTCATTTTGTTTATTTAATTGCTTTTGTTATTTGATTCTTCCAGGTGCACCAGACAACTAATCTCTTATTAGCCATTTCTACACAGTGAATGGTAGGTGAAGGAATTGCACAAACCACTTATTTGTAATTATGATGGATGATATATATATATATATATATATATATAGGCAACATATCCAGTGAAAAACCCCTTTACCGTGAAAACTCCGTGAAACCCACGTGCACAAGTTTTGAAAAATTCTCAAAAAATTACCATACGTAGGGGAGGTCAGCTTCTACAATCCTGCAAAATTTGAAGACCAAACTCAATCGCATTTGAAATTATTCAAATGCGATTGAGTTTGGTCTTCAAATTTGCAGTGATGTAAGTTGACCTCCCCTACGTATGGTAATTTTTTGAGAATTTTTCAAAACTTGTGCACGTGGGTTTCACGGAGTTTTCACGGTAGCTGACCTCCCCTACGTATGGTAATTTTTTGAGAATTTTTCAAAACTTGTGCACGTGGGTTTCACGGAGTTTTCACGGTAAAGGGGGTTTTCACTGGATATGTTGCCTATATATATATATATATATATATATATAAGAAATATCAATGATTATCTAGAAAATCTTATCCACCGTTGTCCATAGCTAGATGATTAAAAGGGATTGTCTACATGTCCTGTGGTGTCTCTACCTGGTCCAGCAGGAATACATTACCATTAACTCAACAGGGGATGCACAACAAAGTTGTAGCTAATTGGATTCAATCAGAATAGTTTTTGTTCAAGAATTAAGACACAAATTTGTCGATGATTGTCACTGTAAACAAGCAGCGGAAAGTTAAGTAGTACTAGATGGTGGAGAAAAGCCACGTAATATTTATAGTACTGTAAGCATGAAGAAATATATGCCGGAACATACATTTGCAATGGCTAGGGTCTCCAAGTATGCTATGAAGTATGAGAGTGCTAAAACCCATGCGGCTTCAAACAACCACCGAATAGATTGTGGCAAGTGAGCTGTAGAGTGACGTAATCTACGAAGCGTCACATTTGATGCCATGTGATAGAATAGGAAGCAAGCATGAGTCAGGAGAAATGTTGTATGGGGTACCTGAAACATGAAAGAAAAAATCAACACGCATTACAAACAAAGAAATATCATCTATGATCTACAATTCTACATCATCTCAGCTAAAGAAAGCATAAATATTGTTAGTCTAATTTTGCAAAAAGGAAATAGTGTAGTACACAACAATAACTAGTATGAAGAAAAAAGTGCATGGAAATGAAATGTTAGTTGCTGTCCCACAGTTGCACTATGAACAGCAATTCCTAAAAAGAGTTGCAGAATAGATATTTCAGCTAGGTTATTGGTTTGTATCGGCCAGGGTTACAAATACTGGCCGTAACAATGTAGCAACCAAGAAAAATTTAAATTCAATTGCAGAATTTTAAATTTGAATCGATGAGTGGTCAAACCGGACAGTAACCACATGGGAACTGGTACCGCTAGGGTATGGTATTCTTTTAACATCTGGAAACTTAAACCCTGGTAATGGTATTAACCCCTATTTTAATAGAAGAGAAGGGATGGGAGGGAATATATGAAGTGGCAAGAAAGGTATGAAATGAAACAAATTCCTAGTTTCTTTAGCATTGATTTTATAAATTTTGTATTATACAATTCGAAGTAAATAAAACATTTGTAAAGAGTAGCACTCTAGGTGAAATCCCCCCACCCCATCGTCCCTTGCATGATGAAGATCTTACATTATTCATCCTCCATGATGGAAAAGTATACGACGCTCCAAGAACTGTGAAGAAGTAGTGTGTCCAAAAGTAGTTACCAACGTAACTGAAAATTATAATCCAAAGATTAGCCTGCAATTGAAAGATGTGCCCTGGAATTAGCAAAATGTTTTGAAGAGATAAAGCGAAAAGGAAGTTCATACACAGTTAAGAAGTGCCGCTCTGGTTACTTGTATTAATAGTTTAGTAATAAAGTAAGTATTATAGTAACTGTGAATAATATATATCAATAGCGATTGTTTATACAGAGCAGCATGGCGAGTTTATCTGATAAACAGCTTTTAATAGTGCTACTTGACCAAAATCAAATTGGTTGGAACCACATTTTTCACTTCAATGTGTCAAAGTTAAAATCGAGTAAAGTATAATTTGTAGTGAAAAATATACTTTAGGATCAGATTTATAGAAAAGAATCATATTACATACAATTTTGGATTTTTCCAAGACAGCGTCTATCTCTAGAACTCAAATTTGCTTACAAAAGATCCAGTGAAAATACTTACCTTTACCCAATAACGGTCTTTCAAACGTTTAAGACTATCTGCCTGAAATAAAAACACTAAATAAGTTAGCTTCCAAATATATTAAAAGAAAGTCACAAGAACGAGTTTTAAGAAGATGCATTATTTATTTTTTTAAGACAGTGACATAGTAGCATCTTAGTTCAAAGATGCCAGCAAACAGCAACCCATTTTTCAGCTTCATCCAGAATGATAGCAAGCATGTTAGCTGTAAGTAAACTAACAGAACAAGAGACAATGTTTGCTGCACCAGAAGCAGCGTCCTAGGCTGGCAAAGTGGCAAGGCACACAGCCCTTTCTACTCAAGGTGCTAAAGAGCTCTTCTCACAAACAAAGATAGTTTAGGGCAAGAAAACAGGAAGAGAAAACAAAAGGCAAAAAAGATGCTACGCCTAACTGAAGCTCAATAACAGAGCGGAGTGGTCCCAAATGTCATGATCTAGTGTTTGCTTTGATCCATCACCCACACAAACTTGAAAGAATCCAAAATGAAGAAAGACCATCAGTGAAGAAGAGAGATCAGCTGCAAGTGAGAGGAACCCATCCTCATGGAGAGGTTGAAGAGGCAAATCTCACTAATGTTGCAGACTTGTCTGCTCAGCATTTAGTTTTGTTCCTTCCTCGGCTTTTTATTATTATTTTTTACTTATTGCAGCAATAATGTCTTCATCTGTATACGCAGGCGTATATTGGTCCCAAATGTCATGATCTAGTGTTTGCTTTGATCCATCACCCACACAAACTTGAAAGAATCCAAAATGAAGAAAGACCATCAGTGAAGAAGAGAGATCAGCTGCAAGTGAGAGGAACCCATCCTCATGGAGAGGTTGAGGAGGCAAACCTCGCTAATGTTGCAGACTTGTCTGCTCAGCATTTAGTTTTGTTCCTTCCTCGGCTTTTTATTATTATTTTTTACTTATTGCAGCAATAATGTCTTCATCTGTATACGCAGGCGTATATTGGTGCTATGTCAAGCAACAAGAAATGCCTGGATGGAAATATGATTTCCTAGATGATCTAAAACACCAAATTGCTAGTGACTAGTGGACTCTCAACATAAAATATTTTTAGTCGGCTCTTGTTGCCATCTGGATAGTGGGGAGATATTCATGTTCATGTTTTGCACCTAATGTTTCTCGACCGTGGGGCTCTTTATGTCACCTAATGGTAGACACTCAAGGACACCTTAATTTCTAAAGAAGGGTGTATAACTACCCTCGAAGAATGAAGAATCGCATCAAGCAGATCTTCAGAAGCATGGGCGGAACCAGGGGTGCCGGGGTACCCCAAAAATTTGAGAAACTCTAAAATTTTATCTCTTCAATAGATTAAATTTGTTGATTGAATTGGTTTCGATTTTGGTGATTTGGAATTTTTAAGACATTAGAACTATTTGTATTATACTTTTAGCAAATTTCAAATATATATGTTGGATATATGATGATACCAAATTATTGCACAAGACTATAGAGTTGTATGTGTGAAAAGTGTGCACCCATCAAAAATTTTCTAGTTCCGCCACTGTTCAGAAGTGGACCAGTGATGTGGGAGTAGGAGGTGCCAACTGCCAAATTACCTTCCCTACAAGGAACAGAGGGATGACGAACGCCGGCACGGTGGACACCAATCCAATAACCAAGTACTCCAGCTCCGTGAACCTCTGCACATCACAACGAAAGTCCAAGGATGCTTAAGCAGCTAATCCACCCACTTCAAATCTCTAAAAAACAAGAACACCGCCCCAAGATCCAATCTTTTCTTGTAGGATCCAATCTTTCTTCTACGAACCAAGAATGCTCCCAAGATTAGATGGATCGAGCAAAGGCCGAGGGCGAGCAGATACCTCGTAGAGCTTGAAGGGGACGACGACGCCGAGGCAGAGCGTGAGCCAGAAGGGCGTGTAGAGAAGGAAGAACGTCTCCCCCCACCGTTTGCTCCCGTCCGCCGCCAGCCACAGGGTCCTCCCCGACGCACCGCCGCCGCTCCTGGGCTTCGCCGCCGCCGACCGCTGCGCAGCTGCAGGTGGAGAGACTCCGGTGAGGCGGGGGCCACATGTGGGGGGGCGCCATTGGACGCGCGGGCGTGGGGCTCACCTGCCATTGACCGATGCCGCCGCGAGCTGCCTCTCTGTTGCTGTTGGCTCCTGAGGGGGTGGAGAGGAGGATGGATGTTAGGTGGCAGCGTGCGCTCCACTGACGCTCGGGGGGGCATTTGCAGCCGATTGGCCCCGCCGCTGGGACGATGGCAGGTGGGCCCTGGACGGCCGCGCTTTCTCTCCAGTCCCAGCTGGATGGCCGCATGAAAGGCGAAAGCGACCGGGTTCGTTACAACAGGGATTTATCCTAAGATTGCAATTGCTGTCGAGCTAGAAAATGCCATGGCAATTGATCCCAGCCCAAAATACCATCGCAAACATACAAAATTATGCAGAATGCCATCGCCATCCATTTCTTCCGTTACAAGAGTCATCACGTATACTCTGTATATTAAGTTTGAAAGGTTTTTCGGCTCGACTTGTGTTGTGGGCGATGTGGCCGTCTTCCTTCGCACCGTATCGATCTCGACCAGAGCATCGTGCGTGAGTAGTTATTTGTCCATCATAGTGTTGTTCGCCACTGTGCCTAGGGCTCAGTTGTCACAGGTTGTGACATATGACTGCCTACCTCACGTCATTAACCTCACATTCAATTGTGAGGAAGAAAATATTTCAGAGGGAGACGAGACGACATCCGCCAAAATTTCATAAAATGTAAGTCCTCCTAAGCTAAGACCTGTTTAACAAGCTTCACTTTCCAAGAACAGTATATACAGTTTAGACTCCACTCGAGAAACATGAATTTTCTGATAAATGGTTCAATTTTAGTAGAAAGCAAAGAAAATCCTATGTTTCAAATGGGGCCTTAAGCAATTGGTATACTCCTATTTCAAATGGAGCCTTAAGCAGTTCGTATATGTGCCTCGCAACGTGACACACGGATCAGTTCATGGTGTATAAATTTCTAGATGCATTTGCACGGTGTCAAGCCACACCACGCAGGTGTGTGATATCGAGCAAAGACGATTTTCTTGTCGAGGAAAAGAACTGCAAAAAAAATCCAAGAAGTTTGGAGGGTCTTTCCGTAAAAAACGTACTTAGATGTAATTTTTGAGGGATTTCGTGAGAAAAAACGATTTGGATTTAGAATTCTCATGGGCCTTTGAAGAAAAAAACAATTTGTGCAAAACGGAAACAAATTTTGGAAGTTTTGAGGGTCTTCTCGCTTAAAAAATGTACCTAGATGTAATTTTTGAGGGCCCTTGCAAGGCAAAAAAAGGGAATTGCGCTAAAAAATTAGATTATAGAAGTTTAGAGGGCTTCCAAAAAAACCGTACCTAGATGTAATTTCGTAGGGTCTTTTCAAAAAAAAATGGCTCTAGAAGTTTTGAGGGTCTTTCCGTAAAAAATAAACATATATGTAATTTCTAAAAAATTTTAGGGTGTTTCCGAAAAAAGCGCACGCCACGCGTTGCGCGGGCAAAAATCGCGCATGAGATCGCAAGGGGATTTGAAGGCGCGACTGGAGGAGTGAATGCGGGGAGCATTACCGTTGAGCCGGGCGCGCATTGTTGAGAAGCGACGGCGTTAAAATATTTAATGTGTATCAACGGGCGAGCAAATAACGTAGAGCGAACACGTCGACTTGAAATCAATGTGGCCGTACTACGAGGATTAATATACTGAGTATATGACCAACTACTAAATGACTACTCTGCCTCTGAATATACTGTATTTTCGGTTCGATGCCACAAACCCTCCGCCACTGAGGTCAACCGAAAACTCGCCGGAGATTAGGTAGAGGCGCGCAAGGGTCATGGAGGTAAAACGGGGCAGTTGCTGCCGTGCTCATGCTCTGACGCATGCCAACTCACTTTAACACCCAACCTAGTCGGGCAAGTGTAATACTGATTGATACTGGGACAGTCCATATTACAAGTTTAAGGTAAGTGGAACTATATATAATACATGCTGATCGAAACTTATTATCTTTAAGATAGAAGAAGCTAGGACCAAAAACTAAGAGCATGTACAATAGGCTGATGTCAGCAGTATATAATCTTTATCACGTGGGATTTTTGCTGGCGTAGAGGAGAGAAAGAGAGCAGATGTCTCTTCGTGAAGAGACGACTCAAGCCTATAAATTTAAAATATATAAACACCACAAAATTAATACCATTGTATGAGTTATTATCTATAACAAATATATTTTTTATGTTGTAATTAATAGATTGTGGGGTTCCATAGATACAAACTTAATAGATAGATAAACCATTGTAGAGATTATATTTAGTTTTTTCTTTCGATGACATATAGGGTATATAGACAGCTACTATTGTACAGCGTGTTCCGCTGCGTGGCGACGGCACCTACCATTGTGTTCTCGTCTCTCCTATCACTTGTACAAGGAAGTCAGATCGACACGGGTCGTTTCTGCAGCTCTAGGCGCCGTTGTGTTGTGTTTCTTCGAATACGTGCTTTGATTAAAATGCCACGCAATATGCATTTGAATTAAAAATCATCATCGTGGAGAGTAAACTGTGCTTCGTGTATGACCACGCAATATGCATTTGCACCATTAGTCATACTTGAAGCACAGTTTGCAAAAGAATACATCGCTACTATTAGAATGTACTCCTGATTAATCTATAACTATGAGGTAGTACTCTAAGCATAGAACTAACAGTGTACTCCTATATACTTGTGCATGAGATGCAACAAGATATTTAGGCTCGCTTGATGTTCTGAACAGCATAATTGAGTTCCCACTTATACTGAGGACAATTTGTTGAAATGTTGATCATACCATGGATTGCAAAAAAAAGAACCCCAAATGTTATCAGTGTCATCCTGAAACTCAGGTTCTTCCAAATGTGTAGTGTGGTTTATCTTCAGTACGAGCACACACTTCTTACAGTACCTGCATGATGTAGCTAAAAGATTCTAACCTTCATCAACACCATGGTCACAGATTATAAGTACTCTTTTAACTCCAAGCCCCACCGGATCCCCGAGTTAGCCATAGAGGAGTTGCTAAACTAAGGCAATCAACATTCTCATAATCATGTACATGTCCTATCTATCCTTTTTTAGGAGATATTTGTCCTAATTATTGAGAGGATAGAACTGAAAAACGTGTTCATATCTTAGCAACACCTAGAAAGAATTGGCAGCAGATCTTGCGGAGAAAGAGTCAGGCCCTAATGAAGGTCTATAAAGGAACTCCTGCAGCAAAAGCTGAATAAGTCCATTTGACCTCTATTAACTATTTTGTTTGCCTAAGAAACAATCTTCAACTGTGAAACCAGGTAATTGATCCCCCTCGACCATCGAAATCATCATTTTTCTAGCCCCTAACAAAATTTTTTTTTTTGCAAATCTATCCTCTTTCTAAATATAATTGCAAAAATAACAACATCCTCAACCGCGCTCCTACAACTCGGAAGGAGTTACCGAGCTAGGGGTATTTTATCAGGAGGCTAGAAAAGCTATGGACCAGTCAAAACCATATATTTTTTATAATTTTGACACCTAAAGCTGGTTTCAGTAGTGGTTTTTGCCACGTAGACACCATATCACTTGTTTTCAGTTGATATGGCAGCCCAATTAGTAGAAGCAGTAGCCACGCCATCTGGCTTGGCCACATCACCACAAATCCCTCTTTTACCCTGTTCTCTCTCTCTCTCTTCCTTCCCTCCAACCTCTCTGTTCATTGGCACATTCTCAACTTGGTTTCTTCTGGTCGAGATTGAGGGAGGCTATTAAAATGATCTCCAAGCGATTCAATTTAAACCAGCGAGCATATCTGCTTCTCTGCTTTCATGTACTCCAAGTTATGTACGTCAGTACGTGTCATTGCCGAATATTGTAGCTTATCCGTCACACACATATCTGTTCTGTTTTTCTTGTGTTGCGATCTTGGCAACCTGTTGTAATCGAACTCTTCTATAGATGAGACTGTAAGTCTGTAAATATGTAGGAAACTTATCGGTTTCTAATAAAAGAAATCGGAGGGATTTCCCCCCATCAGATTCAAAAAAAAAAGGGAGACTATAAATTGAAATGAACCCGAGTGAGGTTCTTGCGGCAAATCAATCTGAACTTCTTCAGTAAATGACCAAACACTAAAATATATGGAAGCGGTTTCACCAAACTAGATCATCATAATCTACTGCATTGCTAAACAGAGTCGTAGTTCGAGCGGAATTTGGTCTATTGCACTGGATTTTGCTGGCTTTGAGTTTTGCCATTGATTTTTTTTCTTAATTACTTTCATCCCACTAAAATTCGAAAACTCTTTTGAAACTACTGCTCCAACAAGGTCAGGGACCTCTGACCCAGAGTAAATACTGTTGAACATGTCGTCGCAAAAAAAAAAGGAAAAAAAGGAAGGTCCTGTCGAACATATGGTGTTCCTCCGCCGTGGAGGTCAACAGCAAACTCGCGACGACACAGTCGAGCCATGCATCTGCTGGACTTGGCCCAACATCATTCAGAAAGCATCTGTTGGTTGCAATATGTCTGTCACCTCAAATGAGGTTACCTGTGCTTTCGGCCTCCACAGACCACAGGTAAGGAAGAAGATCGCGACGAGAAAGTAGTGTTGAGGAAACTGGCCAGGTTAATTACCTGTTTGCAGAAATAATTCCTACTGTCCGTCAGTCGGTCGATCTAAGTCTAAGAGCTGGAAGCAACCCTAAATGCTAGCTAGAACCTTTCACTGGTTAAACTCTATTTATAGTTGGATTTGCCACAAAAAAAGTACTTTAATAATACTGTATATCTATAAGTACTTACATATTCATTGCTAAAAAAATAAGGATCCAAGTTTGAATATTAAAGTTAACGCCGTCAATTATTTGAAGAGCAGTGCTTCAATGCTTTCCCTCCTAATACAAGATGCACAAATCTTGAAACAAGCGAAGGGGTAAGTAATCACCATTTACCTTTTATGCATGCTTTAATATTTGTGTAACTGTAAAAAAAAGAAGCATGGAAGCACCTCTCTTATTTGAAAACGGAGGGAGTATTATAGTCCAGATATTTAGAAAGTTCGTGCCCTTTTTCCAGCACACGGAAAAGATATACATGCCATTTGCTCCTTAATTCTTACTCCTCCGGTTCACAAAACCTTATCGGTTTGAGATATGTGCAGTCAAATTTTTGAAATTTTAGCTATCGATATCTTTTTAAATATTTAGATTGGATGCATGAAAATCATGGGTAGATTCGCTTCGAAACGTACTTTCATAATATTATAGTTTTATTGAATTTTTTAAATATATCACAATATAAATTAATGATCAAAGTTGAGGTTTAGGGACTGTATAGATGTCCAAAAGAACAACCATTTGTGACGTTTGGAAGAGGCGTTCTATAAAAGGATTGGACTACTTTCATAGTTTCACCTGCCAGAAAGACATGAAGATGCTTTCTCTAGTTATCAGTGAAGTAGCAAGGCGTATAGGTTGTTCTTTTGCATGACATTTTAAAATACATCGGAATTTTAACAGATAGATCCCAAATAATTTGTAAACATGTAATAGAGCTCTCAGCTATCAATGTCCAGCTCCACCAGTGGTGCATGGGTGTTTTTGTTGTGATGCATAACATTTCTTTAAGATTTAACCTGAATAAGAAGGCATAATTAAAACAACCCAAAGAAAGGAAATTTAAAATCATATCTCAAAAAACCAAACAGTCTGCGTATGATTTGAACTGAGCAAAACTTGATTTGCACCCAAATGTTTACAAATTAAACTGCGCATGATTTGAACTATTACTGGTTCGTCTTTCTTTTACTTGGCTAGCTAGTGGACCCAAGACATCGTTTGATGCACAACAAAGAGCTAAACTTGATAGCCGGTGTATCGCAAACACGAATTCCTTTTTCTCTTTTTTTTTTTGGGGGAAACAGGTACCAAGCCCACTATTTTATTAGTGAAAGGAGATATTCAAGTCACTGATATACGGGATCAGAGTCTACATGTTAGTGATACAATAAGTAGCATATAAAGGATATAGTTAACTTTCAGTTGCATATAAAAAATTGCTCTATATATGTATAGTGAAGCTTTGTTCTTGTGTCGACAACATTGAGTATGTATAGTGAAGCTTTGTTCTTGTGTCGACAACATTGAGATGTCCATCAATGGGCTGGGGTGGTGGTGCCGGCTGTGGCGGCGGCAAGCGCAGCATAGTTAATCTTAGGAGCACATTTTTGGTTCTTGAGTTTGACGCTGGAGGATGTCATTACCAGTTACCACCATGCATCTGCTTCACGAGATTGCATAGCTAGTAGTAGCAATTTGCAGACCCGCATGAACAGGGTATCTAGTATGTTCTGCATGGGTTTCACACGGCCTAAAATCAATGTATAGTGAAAGATCATGTAGAGGTCTATCTTTGTTAGTGATGAATTATTGACTTGGTTTGAGCATGTGGTGCTCTAGTTTGAGTTTGATTTGAATTCAATTTTGAATTTGGAGCAATTTGAGGACTGCCGGGTCAAGGGCGGCACTAACAACCTAGGATGACGGTAGTATCGGTCCTACGGAGCTACCGGTCGTGTGAGCGATAGTCTTTTCGTAGAGAGGTGTTTTCTCTTAGGTTAGATAAGGGCGGCACTACCGGTCATCTGTTAGCGGTAGTACCGGGGGTGCGTTAGTTATTATCAAGAGAGGTGTCTCTCAGAGTTGATCAGTGGGAGCGGTACTACCGGCCAACCAGGAGTGGTAGTACCAGACTTACGGTACTACCGGTCCTAGGTGGCAGTAGTACTGACTTTCCACTGAGATGTGAATTAAATTTTATTGATTTAATTGCATATCTTTATAAATAGTGTTATTTGATGGTTTGCTTGTTTGTGTTGGTTACAGGACTCTGGGGCTAGATCGTGGTGAGGCGAAGGCAAGACCGGGACTAGTCTCGGAGAGCTGAGGTCCAGAACTATCAAGGGACGTCGGAAGATGATTAAAGCCGGGAAGTGGTTGCAAGCTAGGAAGACAAGGAATCGGAGCGTGAAGCACTGGTGATGGACATGGCGGGCAACGACATAGACTGGGACTAGACCCAGGAAGGAGTCGAGGTCCAGAACGGTCAAGGAAGCCGATACCACCATAATGAAGCTGACGAGGACACGTGGCACGTCAAGTGACTTGGGCCCACTTACAAGCGAGGACGGTTCAGGGGAGTCCGGAAGCATGAGAGGCTTGGCGGCAAGTCATTGGGCTCATGTGGAAAGCGCGAAGCATGGTGATGCTTCTAGGAGAAGGAAAATCGGTCATTAGGAAAAATTAGTAATTTATCCAATACCGATGGTCGAGGTGGTTTAGAAAACCGTCACGCCAAAGTGGAGTTGGACACAAATTCGGGCTCGTAGGACAAATTTGGCATGAATGTTATGGTTGCTTTGAGAAGCGTGCTTGTGTAACTGTAAAACCCGTTAAGAGTGTTGGGTTTCGGGTTAGTCATGTAAATGTGGATGGTATCCACTTTTAGTGTTCAGGTTTAAGGTTAGAGTTGCCTCCACTATATAAGGAGATGTAGTGGGAGGAGAGACTTGAGACCTTCGAATTAGTCACCAGGAGTTTTAGGTTTTTCACAAGATTTTATCTTCTTGTGTGGTGTGGTGTGTGCTCCTTGGGAGCTTTGCTCTCAGGTGAGAGGTTTTGTAAAACTCTATTCATGATCTAAATGCAAATCATCACTTTGCTCATGTTTTTGCCTTAAGTTTGATCTTTTTCTTGATTTGCTCTTGCTATCTTCTTGTGGTTTCTTTTTTGTTTGATCTCGTGCTGCGAATAATGTATGATTGATAGATGTATCCTCTATAGATCATCTCATTAATCATTTAGGCAAGCTTCTTTTTTATCATCCGAGTTTCTCCAAGAAACCGGTTTTTGAGTTGAGAAGAAAGTTCTTGAGGTAGATCTTGATCCTGCTTGGTTGAGGGATCTTTCTTGGGTGTTCTTACTTGCTATGACATGTGGGAGGCTCTCGAAGATCATCTTGATCATCAAAACCCCACGAGCAAGTTTAGAGCTAAGTTCTTATACTTAAACTCGTTTTTGTGCACTCTTCCTTTAACTGGAAAAAGATCATCACTTTGATGTCAATCCTTGTGATTGAAGATTGGAATAGGTTCTTGACATCCATAGGAATGTGCCTACAAAGTTTCACAGGGTTTGGATCAGTCGATCAAAAGTTACACGATTTTTTGATCCTGAACGCATGCTGATTTACTGTTTATACCATGTTTTACTGTTCACCAGCACTACCACGATACAATAACCCTGTAGTACCGGGGGTACTGTTCATCCCGGTGCTATCGGCCATCCAAGGGCGGTAGTGCCGCCCCTGTGCTGATTTTTAGAATATTTCTCTTCTTCCACTCTTCTCAGGTCTTGGGGGGTTTTAGTTGGATTCTTTTGGGGGGAAATTGTTATGTGTTCATTGACCCCCTCCCCTCTCTGATCACCATTTCCGATCCTTCATATAGATAGAGTATGTTTTTTTTGTAATATTTAGGTTTTAGTTCAAAATCGAATTAACAAAATACCTATAAAAAAACCTCATCAATACACCTACTGATTTAAGGGTGTTGACAAACCATAGTTCCTTTATACTCCTTCGGTCATAAATAGTTGTCGTTTTGGATATCGACATGATCTCCAAAACACAATTTTGACGACTAATTTTCATTATAATATATTTATAAAATCTAATAAAATTATAATATTATGAAAGTATTTTTCAAGATAAATCTACACATATGATTTTTATGTATCTAATTCAAATAATTAAAAATATATTAATAGTCAAAATTTTGAAAGTTTGATTGTAGCTATATCCAAAACGACAACTATTCGAGACCGAATGGAGTATATGTTATAAGCAGTTCTACGATCTATCCTATGCGAACATAAACGTTGTACATAATAAACCAAATGGAGTAAAAATGCAAACTTTGGAACCTTCTTCTCTAACTCTACTTTAGCTTGAGCATCAATTCGAATCCTTTTTTAAACGACTGTTGCGGTTATGGGAGCGGAATAAATTTCTGTTGAGAAAAGTTATGCTTGTGCCTTTCTACTCTCAGGTTGAGAGATAGAGGCGAACCAACAAAAAAAAAACATGCCACATCTTGAACTCAACTCTCCGGCTCCTCTCTTTCCAAATAGAGACCTTAACCATGCAATCATATGTTCGTGTTATTTGCTATCCTTGCCTAATCATGGGTCTAATGGCTCTGCAGTCTTATGATCTAGAATTCTACAGAAGATATATATATATATATATATATTCGCTATTTATAACGGAGGCAGACCAATTGGAACCATAGTTGTCAATATTATACTAAAGGCTATATTAGTTCAGCTCTTGGAAAGGTGCCGCCGGTCCATACCAACGTATTGTTTCAGGTTTAATATGATAATATATATTTATAAATATACATATTTTTAATTATATATATACCAAATTTCAATTATTATATTACTCCGAATACATAGCAGTACTATCAAATATAACATACAGACGATATTATCAATTTCACCCATATGGTATTGTATGTATCAAAGCTGGTATGGCTGGGATAAAAGCCGATATCGAGGCAGTATGACCTATATCGAGGCTAATACGGTACATGAGGCTACTTTATACCGGTTTATATGATGAAATAGTATATACCACCTATATCGATCGGTACTAGTACCGTATTAATAACTTCTATGATTGGAACCCCAATATCCAAGAGAACACACACACAAAAGAACAGGCCGAGCACCCCAAAGACTCAACTCGAGCATCCCATGCTTGTGTCTCATTATGCAAGGACCAACACAATCGATAACCTCCCGTCCCCAACACATAACTCGCAGTATCACGCCAAAACGGCGTAACAAGTCGTAGGAGCTGACGATTTGTGGCAACTCCAACAGCAGCTAGTCAATGCTTTACTCATCAGCCGCGCACGTAGTAGGATCAAGTAGGCTTCCATGTGATGAACACCTCAAATTCTCATCGTTTTTCTATCAGCATTGCTCACAAGGCATTTGATTTTGCAGTTTCTTGATTGAGATGCCTTGTATCCAAAGGCCAGAACGAAGCTGTATGGGAACAAGAAACAGCAGCTCAGTCACACACAACATCACAATATTAAGGAGTTACGGATGCGGAGATGATAACTATCATTCAACTGGACCATCATCATCATCACGACCAACAGTCAATTAAGTACATGGCTAAATCATTTGAAAATGATGGACACACTAGGTTTTTCTTCTGTTTCCGCAGGACGACAAGAGGTGGGTTCTATTTGTTTGGTAGACCCACAACACAAGGGTGCATTGTTACCCTTCCGGCATAACTGAAATGGAAGCAGGAACACAGGTGCACAGATGTTCACACCCTACCGCCTTTGCACTGACTTGTAAAGCACAACTGTCACGAACTTTGCCCTGAAACGATGAGTAATCCCCAGAGCAACAACGGATCTTGAGTTCTCTTTTTCTATGTAGAGGTGATTGAGTACCACGTTTTGGGGTGGAGGGAGGCTGCTTGAGTCATCATGGATTGGTGGGAAGCTCAATAATGTATGCTGTAGATGAGGAGGAACCAAGGGGGGCTCTCTAGCTTCATCTTCATTTCCAGGAACAGGGTTATTGTAGCTTGAATCTGGTGAGGCTGGGACTTCAAACCCAACAACGTTGACCCCTTCCTGCATCGTTATTATCAATCAAAACTACGAAAAGAATCAAGACAACGCTTTAGGAAAGAACGCTAGAGGCATATTTCAATATATCTTACATGGTCATCCCTGCTTTGTACGTCCATGCTGCAGCAAAGACACTGTTGCCTATCCTGGTAAATGAGTACAAGTAAAATGTTCATGTGAGTAAAGAATATGAATAATGTGTGTGCACTGGGAATTAGAAAGTAAAATTCAAGAGCTAACATAAATTGCAGAAAAGAATTATAAATTGCATATAAGAATCGTTGCATGAAATTTGCATATTGTGTATTCGTATTATAGTATCATTCACTCCATGCAAAAGACAATTTGGAAGTTTGGATAACTCCTGTTCAAAAAACAGATTGGGTGAACCAAACAGATCTGAGACACCATCAAAGCTAGCTGTAAGCTTTGTAGCCAAGATTAAAGTATGAATCAATAGCGACAACTTTGGTATTAAAATCCAGAGTTCATGAAATGTGCTGCAAAAGTTTTCGAACATTTGATGTTTAAGACCAGACAGGCATAGTAAAATTAAACGGTATTTTTCCAGTGACAAATTTTGAGCCTGAGCTGCTCCTACAGAAAAGGGTAGGATCAACATAGCTAAAATATTTTATATTTCAATTACACACATGAATTCAAATGGTACTTTCCCAGAGAGCAGTTTTGGCAATGAGCTGCTCCTACAGAGAGGCATGATGACCTTGTGCTAAAAGATTTCAATTAAACAGATGAATTCAAATAGTATTTCCCCAAAAGTCCAATTTCTAACCCTGAACTGCTCCTATAGAAAAGCGGCTAATTATACTAGACAAAAGATTTCAATTAAACACATGAATGCAAACTGGGTAACTCTGCCCGCAATAAATAGTTCAGCTTTAACTGAATTAACGCAAATCAATAGAAAGTGAAACAAGACAAATAGAAGAAAACTTGATTATTCAACATCATTAATAATTAACTGAAGCAAACTCTTACCTTAAAATACAATTTAGAATACAAGAAAGAAAACGAGACGTTACACATAAACAAATTACATCAACACTCAGCAGTATTTGAAAGAACCATCAAATTATTTGGAGTATCCCAATGGTAGTGATACCTAAAATTTTAATGGATAAACAGAAGGCAGTTTAGTTTGAGCCGAATATATCGGTCTAATTCGAATTCGGGGAACGAAATGGATGATATATAGGCTTAATTGAACAAAAAAAGTTAAGAAAATTCGACTCCAGTTCCATTTTCGATTTACTGGATAGCCCCTCGATCTCGTCTTCCGGCTCCCCAACCCATTCCTCTCACCATCTCGCAATCTTCTGCGATGGGCCAAACCCTCAATATTTGCAACAGCACCAGTTGGCCACCTTCCACCTCCTAGAACTCTCTCCTCCCTCCTCAATCAGCATGGAGCAGACATCCCCACAAACTGATTTCTTTTGTTGGTAAGGAAACCCTAACTTGCTTTTATTCATTTTGATTTGATATAGTTTGGTCGTTCGTGTTTTGTTGCAAGTAATCGAATCAATATCCTCCTGGGACGTTACTCTATCCAATTGTTTTAAATGTGTCAACCGCAGCGGCTCAAACAGAGCAGCTGTAAAACCAACCAAAGAAACAGCCCAAGGTGTATCAATTACCTCTTAGCTTAGCATGAGGTGAATTCAAGAATGCTTTTTGCTGAGCTGGGGGACAAATGTGGAAGCCGGAAAATAGGCAAAGGATTGTGGGTAAAGATTTTGGCGGGGTTACTGCATGTAATTCATTTATTCTGATGCCATATGTGGGAATGGATGCTTGGTTTGTTGCATGCGAGCATAGAGGCGAATATAGGGAAATCTGTATAAACTTACAAATATGTAAACACCTAATTAGTTATGGCAACTAGTTATCATTATTATTGTTTCTCATTTGGAAAATGAGGGAATTGGGATTTAAGCTGTACCATTGCTTTGATTTTAATCATATACTCTGAGCATATTATCGAAGGTAATACCATTCAATCTCACTTATGTTGTATATATTTTATAAGCCATTGATTTGACGTATCCGATGGTGAGAAAGCCTTGGTGGCTCCACCCAGTCCAAATGGCTGGCGAACCAGGGCAATGGTGGCCGTGGTTCTTTGGCCTCAAACGGTTCAGATACATCTAGCAACCTCTCTCTGGAAATTTCCCGCTTCCCAAACCACAGTTGGGCCCACCAAAGTATCTGCATCCTCTTGTGCAAATAAAGGTAAAAGCTTCCCGATCACGCCTTCCTTTCATTTCCACATTTACTGTTCTCTCCACCACTCACAAAATGTGGGCAATACAGAACATTGCCCCACATGTAGTAATAGCTTAATAACCAACCATCTGAGGACGTAGCATTTTTCATCCAAGAACTGCAGTACAAACTTTTTGTAAACACTGAAGCATGCATGTATGTTTATGCGCAAAGTATTTGGATGTAAACATTTTATTATGCATATAGCTAAATATATGTTTACGTATATGTCAAAAAATAATGCTTCAAGCCAATAGCCAAACTATACTGGCCACAGGAATGGTGCTGCCACTATTATTACAATCACAAATATGCATGTATGCCACAGCTGCCACATCCTAACGATGCTCCTCTAGTGGCATACCATCAACGACCTTGGATAATTGCTCAGAAATTAATGCATTAGCTATATCATGCTAAAGCATGAGAAATCAAATGATTATGCCATTTATCAGAAATTATCACATATCAGAAGCTATAAGCAACATGCAAAGAATCTTGAATGTCTAAAAAGATGAAAGAACAACAAATGGAGGATGCATTCACGAGCTACGCAAAGGCAACCGCAGCATAAGCCTCCAAAGAAATCGAACGGCATCTGGCTCTAAGTACTGCGAAACATAACATGGCATATCAGAAGCTATAAGCAATATGTAAAGAATCTTGAATGTCTAAAAAGATGAGAGCACAGTAAATGAAGGATGCATTCACGAGGTAGGCAAAGGCAACCACAGCATAAGCTTCCAAAGAAATCGAACAACGTCAGGTTCTAAGTAGTGATGAACTTAACATGGCATAACAATATCAACTGGAATCTCGTACATACATTGCCATTTATCAGAAATCACATATCAGAAGCTATAAGCAATATGCAAAGAATATTGAATGTCTAAAAAGATGAGAGCACAACAAATGAAGGATGCATTCACGAACTAGGCAACCACAGCATAAGCTACCAAAGAAATCGAACAGCATCATGCTCTAAGTAGTGAGGAACTTAACATGGCATAACAACAACAACTGGAATCTGGTACATACGATGCCATTTATCAGAAATCATCACCATATCATAAGCTATATGCAATATGCAAAGAATCTTGAATGTCCAAAAAGATGATAGCACAATAAATGAAGTATGCATTCGCGAGCTAGGCAACTACAGCATAACCTTCCAAAGAAATCGAAAAGCATCAGGTTCCACCTGATATAACCCTATCATCAAGCAAAAATACGGTGCATGTACAAGACCTAGATGATCTAAGACCAACAGCAAGCAACAAATTAGTACAGACAGGGGCAGACCTAACGTGGGGCATGGGGGTTCAGTTGAACCCCCAAAAATTTTGGAAAATAAACAGCTATTAGTACTCCAGCACGCAATAAACTGCACGGATTGGAGTAGAAAGAAAGATTTGGATGATCCCCCACGAGGATGTTGACGGGGGATCTCCGGCTGGAGCTCGGGGGAGGGGGAGATCTGGAGAACAGTGGAAACGAAGGAAGGGGAGGAGAAGAGCTCACCGCGCCGGCTGCCGGAGAAGGGGGAGGGGGAGATCTGGAGAACAGTGGAAACGAAGGAAGGGGAGGAGGAGAGCTCACCGCGCCGGCCGCCGGAGAAGGGGACGCGAACGGTGGGGACGAAGAGAAGAGGCGGAGAACGTCTCGGTCGCTGAGGGCGATGCGATGTCCAGAAGCGTATCCTCTCACTTTATGCTGGAATTTGTGTTATAACCTTTATTCAATCTACACCGTCCGTTCCAAATAGGTGGTCGGATGCTCACAACTAAACAGCGGTCCAAAAATCTACAGTAACTTCTATTCTTCCTGGCCATGGCAGCTTGGCGCTTCCCCCTCTCTCACACGTTTGTCGGCCAGTCAACGTAAAACAAAAAATGTTGTTCTTTAAAGAAAAAGAGTGAGCACATGTAACGGATAGAAAATACACAAACTTTACTGTGTTGTCGTGGACTATATAATTGTTCCTCTCTTGAGGCGTAAGATAATCCATTGGAAGATTATAATTGAAGTATCGAACAAACATGATCACATCTTCAACAAAAAAAATTTAAAAAGAATCAATCTTAAAGAAAACAAAACATACAATTAGTGAGTAATGTGTATCTTTTCTAGAAGCGAACACAACAACAATATCAGTTCCCTAGCTACCTAAAGAACCAAAAGAAATAAACCAGTACTAGAATTTATATGCACAAGCTACCGGTTTGCTAGAATGAATTACAAGCGCCGGGTGTCCTCAAAGTTTCGATGGTCAATTTCATATTTGATGGAACAATATGGCTTTCCCTCGCGTTGAGCCTCTTCAAGACTATGCTATAAAGTGGCTCGTTGTCAGGTGTACAAGCAAAAACTAAGTGAAAGATCAACAACGAGATGGTTAAGTCAGAAATAGATGGCGCTTGATGGCTGACGCCAAGCAGGAGGGGAGAGAGCTCTTGCCAACCATTGACGGGAAGAATAGAAGGGGGAGGAATGAAGGATGGGGAATCATTTACTTGGCTGTTGGCCGTCACTCGTCGGTTGGCTTACAAATCTAACCACTCATTTGGAATGGACGGCGTAGATACAGTAAATGCAAAGTTTGCCTTTAGACCACAAAAGAAGATGATACACTTCAACGGAAAACTGGGACCAAGAAGACTAGAAAGATAGAATATTTCTTTGTATAAAAATACTTCTCTACTTAAATAAAACAAAGAGAATGACCGGTCATCAGTTGTTCAAAATTCTATCATTGAATTTATATCAAATCATTTTAGTTACTCCTACTCATTCTTATTATAACCACAAACCATAGTAGTCCTAATCCTACTCGTGTAATTTAAATGTAGTTCATATGTGTTCAAAGCAATTAATATAAGTATAACCGAAGTAATATGAACCTTTTCAATGTAAATGGGAATAATTTAAGCTTAATGATCTGCGATGAGATCATGCAATTTAAATGTAGTACATATGTGTTCAAATCAGTTAATATGAGTATAATAATCTTCATTTCCACCTACTGAAAAAGAATTAGTCACAGCATACCAATGTACGAGGATTAACCTCGTAATTTATATTTGATGTAGGATATGACATGCTATTAAGGTATTTATCCTTCCCAACTAAAGAGTAGAACTCAAAATGTAGTTATAGATATGAACATGAGTAGTCATTAATAGATAAACTAAAATTTAATATAATAATAAATATAAAACAGTAAATAAACACAAAAATTAAATGCAAAAAAAGCACTACGCTCCCCAGCAACGACGCCAAAAAGAACTTGATGGCCAAATGCCCAGCAAGTGCACTGTATTGTTGCCGTAGCTATTAGTATCATGCCTATGAGGAGTGGTAGGTTTTCTAATGCAAAAGTCTAGTCTTAATAATAAATAAAATAATTAAATGGATACAAATAATAAATTACATAAATATAAATGACACGATATATAATAATTAAAGGCATTCTTGAGGCGTCGGTTCTCCATGAGTTTAGAGCATCGATGGGTACCACTATGATATTCGTACTATCTTTATGAGGGTGGAGCCAATGATGAATATGTTTGTCAAACACATCCTTTTTTTCTCCATGAAAACAATATGAGAGTCCCCTACTGATAAAATATATTAATTAGTTAAAGCAGAAATAAAAGTTTGCAGGCTCTCCAAAGAGAGCATATACAAGAAGTTAAAGTTACAAAGAGTGAATCTAGTAAATGACAGAAGCTTTGTCTTGGAAACACATCCCTTATAAACCCTGCTCGCAAGTTCTACAGCAACAATACGTGACGGATTTAACAAAGGCATTATCATAGACCTCAGGCTACAACATTAGGTGTGGATAGGTCTCTATGATTCCCCCGTAGCAACAATCTAATGAATTCGGTATAGCTTTTCACACTTCAACCTTTCATCCTTATCTCTTCTAGCAATGCTATCCTCCATGTCCTGTAAGGGAAAATGGTGCATAGTTGATGTTCGTACAACCATCATCACAAGAATATACCAGACCATACCGGATCCTCGATCTATCTCATGATCTCTACATTGGAATATCCCGTGACCTCAAGAACTAAATAGATTACTCAATAATGAAACAAGAACACATAAAATAACATATAGAAGGCACCATGTATGATGTGGAAATAATATATTAAATCGCAAAACCAATCTAATGAAGAGACTATTCGATGGACGCATAGGCCCAAATCTTCGAAATGATCTAAGATAGTTTATGGCTAAATCATATAGAGAAATATGGTGGAATGGATGATCTATAGGTGGAAGAAGGTATTGGTGGTGTCCTTCCCCTCTAGGATTGGTGGTGACTCTATGTTGATTCCTCTCCCTCTGTGTCACTTCGATCCCTTCACGATGCAATATTTAAGGTATTCTTCCCTCTAGTAGTAAGGGCTAGGACCATAGCCATCGTGATCTGTTTGACAAGGTGAACGTCTGGAGGGTGATACGGTTATGTCCTGCTTCAATGACTGGTACATCATCGACTAGTACATATGGACCACGATTACATATTTTGATAACATACTCTTGTTTACTAGTTTAGAGCTAAATGCCACCACGAGGGAGTTGGTAGTTTCTTGTTGGGAGAATTGATCATATGCCCTGTTTTACTTGGTGCATTTTTATCAATTATTATTTTCTGGGAGAATTGATCATATGCCTTGTTTTACTTGGTGCAATTGATCATTTACCCTGTTTGTCTCACTGATATATGGCCCCAGGGCCCGCATGTCAGTGAGACATCACAGAGCAAATGATCAATGACACAAGTAAGTGAGGGTATTTTATCAATTATTTCTTTCTTGTTGTCGTGTTCATGTGATTCCTTGTGTTTTGTAGCAGCATCATGCCTGCTTTTGCGTGGTTGGGTAGATAGGGTCACGAGAGTGTGGTTGGGCCGTTGGGCAAATTCTTTTCTCTAGTAGGTTGCTGTTTTGACAGTGGTTGGCATCATCGGTTTGTCAGGTTGCACGTATCTAAGTTATCATCATCGATCCTACGTTGTGAAGATTAGGCACCTCGTATTATCTTGGTATTAGGGCTTCGGTTGACACGTAGGATTGTTTATTCTTAGTAGTAGATCTATTTTCTATCCTATACACAAAAAGCCGTACAAAAATATTTTCTTTCAGCTTGTAGTTTCAATCTGTTATTTTAGTGAGTTTAGTTAGGTTTTAGTACATTAAAACCTTTGCTTTAGGTTATGGTTGTATTTTTTTTTGCGTTACTCTAGTTTTTGTTCGATGAGTTTGTGTATTATTCAGTAATCTTGTCGTAATCTATATATCTATTTGTCCGGTTGTTTTTTCATATCCAAATCCGACTTCTTGCTAGGTGTTTCGATTCAACGAATTTTAGCACCAATTCGGTCGATCGTGAGTTGTTCTTTTTGTGTGTTATTTTGATGTAAAGTTTGTGAGTCCTATTTCCAGTCATTAGTTATGTCTTTGTTGTGAAAATTTTGATCCTACTTGAGACTAGCCATTTGATAACCATAGTATTTGAACTGTAGCTTCTACAGTGAAAAGGCGAGTGGCTGCAGGAGTCACTCCCTCCGTACCTCTCCAACAATCTAGATATAGATAAATTCATTCAAGAAAAAATTTTCTTGGCCGACCTCTTTTGTTTGAGCAAATCTTAAGTTGTTACTTCAAAATTCAGATTGTGCATTGCCTTTCTTTGAGCAATCTTGTGCCGTCCTTCATTGTCTGAGCAATTGGCTTGCGTCTCTGTATAACTCATGCGATATGAGCTATTTGGTATAGTTCGTACTTTATATTCCTAGCTCATTTCTTTGATTGCAATAAGTTTGTGTGAGTTGCTTTGCTCTTCCATTATATCATAAGATGAGCAACTAGGCATTAGAATTCTAGTTTGGATTGCTACGTGGTTTGTAATCACTAGAATTTCATATTGCATAGGAGAGAAGACAAGAGAAGGAGCGGAGGGAGAGGGAGGCCGGCGAGACAAAGCCAAGGTGGTCTCACCGTAGCGCCTCAAAAAGTACATGGAAGTGTGCACGACTCGACATGAGTCAGTGTTAGCGTGGGCGTCATGCATGTCATCTGCATGCATGGGGATGGGGGCCTTGTTTTAGCCGAGGCTTGCAAGGATGGAGTGTTGTGCGGTATATATATATATATATATATATATATATATATATATATATATATATATATATATATATGGGGCCCGCGTGCAAACTCCCGTGCATGCAGCTAGCTGGTTGCGTCGCGTACGTGTAAAGGGAAGTGTTACTGGGCCGCGCGCGAGAACGGGAGGCGTACGTACTGCGTGCAGCATGCTTCGTGGGGCTGAACCGCGCGCGTGTGATCGACGCATGACCACCGACCTGCTTGTGCATGCGCCGTGAGCCACGCAGAAGGCAGCAAGTATAAGACTCCAGCCGGGAGGTCGTGTCGTGTGGCACTCACTACATGGGAATTAGTATAGTGCTCTATCTTTCGGTTTCCTTTTTCCAGTACGTAATGGTATTTTTCTTTTCTAGAACGTTTGTTTTCTTTTCTTAATTCTAGGATATTTGTTTCCTTTTCCTTGAGATGATGCTGGAGGTGGAGGGAGATCTGTTGTGGGCCACAGGGATGAGTTAGACACATTAAACAATGGTCATCGGATGTGGGTGAGTAAAGCTGAGGAAAGATCTGAGAGGTTAATTTTGATGGAAGCAAGTTTCTGGGGACGTTTCGCTGGGTGCATGAAGGTTGGGTCATCTCTAGTGGGGTGCATTATTTGGGGTAGACATAGAAAAGAATGCTTAGGTGCATTATTTGGGGTAGACATAGAAAAAAATGCTTAAGTGCATTATAAAAGGGTATAGATGGGATGCATGCATGCGCATGCAAGCCAGCAGGCAAGAGTACGTGCCACGTGAGTGGGAAGCCAGAAAGAAAGCCATGACGTGGAGAAAACAGCCAGAAAAAGATCCCTCAGCACAAACGAGCCGAGCCGAGAGTGCGTGGCCATTAGCACAAAATTAGAATGCGGAGACACACGATCTCATGCCGCACTCGCGTCTCGATAATATAAAGATAGGCACTGGGATTAATTTGAACTCCCGTAACTATGAGTTGTATATAGTCCATCAACTGCACTGCATAACAAAAAGTGTTTCCTAGGAGCATGCGTATTGGTCGTGCCCGTTTATAGTGCAATAGCAACTTTGACCAGTTTGAGTGTGGGAACACAGTTTCTGATGTGGGTAGCATAATCTATGAGCTACATAAATAGTAAAGCATTAATGAAGGGTGGTTGATGATTACTTATTTCTTCGGCTGTTTCGAGATTTGCATAAATTATATTAGAGGGTGATGCATAGAAGATGTAATACTCATAATTGTATCACATTTATATACTACTTAAATTTTTTTTTTATCCGCGGTAAAGCACGGAAATTCAACATGTCTTACATAAGTTGAGAACATACACGCGTCTAACAAAAGTGACGTCCCTATCTGGCTACTACAAATATATTGGAGTTGGAGGCGGCTGCAAGCCGGCGACCATCATTCACCTCTCTCCGACGAGGAACTGGTGTAGTCCTGTGGGGATTGCAGCTTAAGCAGTCCCCCGCGGACTGTCCGATCGAAAACAACGGTCCGGATTTTCTGAAGATATTATACTATTTTTATTATGCGAAAACACTGTAGTGATCTACTATAGCACCGCACTATTCACAGATCCAAACGGCTCGCGCCTATAAAGACTGCTTAAGTTGCAGTCCCTGTAGGAATTGCACCAGATCCTCGTCCACCTTCTTCTACTTTCGTATAATATCTATAAGAAAAAGACAAAAAAAGAGAGGAAAAAAAACACCTCTCAACAGAGCAAGTTTACTCTTTTTTTTATTATTCCAACAAATTAACCATGTGCAACGTAAGCGTCACCATCTTTATCTTATGAGTCGTTCCCATTAAACCCATTAAAGGTAAAGGTAGTTCAGTTGATAACTCAACAGAGAAGAACAAAATTAGCTGAAAGTTCAAACTCTATTAATTTGGTTTTGGTGTTAATAATAAATCTAATATTCAGACTAACTATTTTGATAATCATAATATTGATTAGTCTCAATTGTTAATTAATGATAAATCCTTTTATAAGATTAACTCTTTTGTTGAGTTTAACTCTTATTATTTTCTTTTGGATGAAAAAGATGGAAATAACAAATGCATGCATTCATGTTCATGGATACAATATTCATGATTATATTGATAAATCTAAATATGAGACTAACACTTTTACTGAGTATATTTTTGATTAGTCTCATCTTATTGAAAAATAGAAATCCCAAATGTATGCATCTAATACAACTCTATTATTTCTATATGCATTTCTTGGATTCAAGATAAAGAATAAACTTCACCGTAGTCTCAATCTTAAGATGTGCATAGTGTTTTCAATTCTATATATACATGAATGCACACATTTAGGAGGAGTTCATACTTTATCTTGATGTTTCAATAGTATTGATCCCTTTCATCTTGCTATAAATTTCAAGGATCATTACTTTGAAACAAACTCCTAAGTATATATAAAGCTTGTGTAGTTGTAGTATACTCATGCTAATATGGGACAAACTCCAAAGCAATCTCAAAAATTGAATATGTGCATATTGATTCAAGTTCAATTATTTGTATGCACATATTTAATAGAGTTTATTCTATAGTTGATTGTCTTAAGAGTATTGATCCCTTTCCACCACTCTATGTAAATTGGATCATTACTTTTAGATTCCATCGACAATTTAATTCAATTTAAATTGTGTTCGATTTCCATTCAATCAACAAAGAACTAATCATGTGTTGATGGTTCACTTTGTTGATCTTAGGACAATTGAAAGTTTTTGAGTATATGAAGCATTAGTTGTATTAGTGTACTTAAGACACAATTAATCTTTCAATCAATTGTCTTTGGACTGTGGTCAATCATCAAAGGATAAGATCAAAGGATCTTGGGAGCATCCATTATGTGTTAATGGAGTGCATTGATGATTGAGACAACCATGTGTTTTGGACTAACACTTTCAATGAGTTTGAAATAGGTTAAGTCCAAGGTCGAGATGGATAAATGGGACAAGTGCATCATCATGTGTTGATGAGCATCAAGAGAGGATCCCGAAGCTAAGACAAGGAGAGTTCATCATGTGTTGATGAACAAGATGAAGATCCCGACTTAGAGAGAAGATGATCGGTCATCATGAAAGCTCCAAGTGGTTGCGAGAGGCAAATGTATAACTAGCTAGGGCTAAGGATGTGTTTATAGTCTTTTACAGGTCTCGATGTTTGGATGGGAGACCGGATTGCTAGTATATGTTGTCGTACTATTAAGAGGGGTCAAGTCTTATAGCTTAAGTCTCATCATGTGTTGATAGCTTAATCCCGTTTGCTCTAACTCACACTCTCTTGATTTGGTTTTTGCATAGAGCAAATATTTGTGAATGTGTTTGGCAAATATTTGTAGCACATGCTTACAATTTTATTGATGTGTTCTTTGCATGGAGCTTTGATTTGCAAATGTATTTTGCAAATAGGAGAAGCTCATATTTGATGTTGTTTTGCAAATGTGTTTTTGTAACAGCCTCAAAAATCATAAAATAAAGAAAATGAAATAAAAATCTTTTGTGTATTATTTTCGAAATTTCTGAATTTTCTAGATTTTCTGAATATTCTTTTGGCTTTTCTTTAATGCAAGAAGGTGAAACAAAGAATATAATAAATGGAAAATGGTAAAAAGTAAAAATGTAATTCAACAAAAATTTACCAAAGCCTCCAAAAATATCTAAGGGCTCTCCTCAGCTTGCTTAAGTCGGTGAGTAAGCTGGATTAATAAAAATAACAATTAATCAAAGATAATCATGAGTGAATATCTCAGGGTAAAATGGTAAAACAATTTGGTAAAAATATCTATAAGTCATCCTGACCCAAAATTTTTATATTGCCGACACCAAAACAGTATCAATCTTCAGTAAAAATATAAAGAATTTATTAATTCATTTTATAATTTTAAAAATTCAAAAACAGTGAATAAATAATCTGGAAAACAGAAATGTCAGAATTTTTAAAAATTAAATAATAATAATTAAAGTCTGTAATTTTTACAGAAGGTGTATAATATCATTTCAAACTATCATAAAAAGTTTTGTAAAATAATAGCTTCGTTTAAATCGCAAATTAAAAGAAAAACCGGATGGGCAATGCAGCAACTGTTGCACTGTCAGAATTTTATAAAAATCTGCATGCATCATAAAATATCTAAAATTTTACTGGAGTATGGTAATTATCTTGCCGACGGCTGGTAAAATTTTTATAAAATTTAGAGTCGGTTTGAGCCTCGAAATCCCCGTTTTTATCCCGTTCCATCTTGAGTCTTCGCCAGACTTCTTTTTCGCTCTCGACATGTGGGCCGGGCTGTCGGTGAGACACCTCAACCGACAGCCGCTGCCAGCTCGCCCCACGCGTCAGCGACCCGCCGCGCCTTCTTCCTCCCCTCTCTCGCCTCTCTCCCGCGGCCGACGTCGCCTCTCGGTTTTTTCTCTCACCCCAAGCAAACCGCCTTTCTCTTCCTATATAAACCCTCTCGTGTGTTCGCGGCCGACCTAGCCGTGCCCCTGCAAACCCATTCCGCTGCTTTGGTCATCTTCTCCGCGACGGCAAAACCGCAAAGAGGGCAAAACTTCAAATCTTCCGCCTCGGTCCATTCCAACCCAATTCCTTCGACCGAGTCTTCCTCGAGCCTCCAGAACCCATCCCAAGCTCAGTAAAGCCCTTTCTTCCCGGCGAGCTCCTCCGCGTGTTTTTCTTCCGCCACCACCGCGACCGTGAGAACCCTCCTCGCCATTCATTCTTTGAGCTAAACCGAAATGGGATCCTTGTGATGCATCGATGCTCGTAGGGGTGATCTTCAAGCTCGGGAGTAGCTAGTTCGTCGCGTTGTCTGGCCGGCCGTGAGTTCCGCCGCCTCGCGGTGCCGACCGCCTTTCCGACCACCTCCGGTCACCGCCGCCACCCAAAGGTTCGCCGGCTCTCTGAAGCTCAAGGTGGAATCGATTCCGCATTCCGGCTCGGTCGCCGCCGGCGAAGCCGGAGCTGGCGCTACGCTCTGGTCACCGCCAAGCGGGCCCGACTGTCGGTCTCATGCGCAAGCGTCGATCCACGCCATGTGGGCCTCGGTGTCGATCGCTTGCGCGTCGTCGTCGCCGACATGCCGACCGCCTGTCGACTGTCGACCTCAGCAGCGACCGTGCGAACCAGCAGCGTCGATCGCCAAGGCTAGTGCTGCCTGACATTGACGGTGGACCCGTCTGTCAGCGTCTCGGTGCGGTTCCGCCTGAAAAGGGAAAGCGCGTTTTCCGCGCGAAAGAGTACTTTCCATTTTCGGCAGTTTTCTGATTTTTAGTATTTATTCAAAACCTAGATATTCAAATAGCCATATCTTTTGAATAATTTAACCAAATTTGATGAAATAAATTTCTAAATTCATATAAAATTCAGTAGATTCAGAATATGCAAAAATATTTCAGAATTGAATTTTATTTGAAATTCGAATTAAAATTCAAAAGAAAGGTTAGAAATATGCCATTCATGAAAATTTTGCAAATAACCTCCAAATTTAGTAAAATAAATTTTATTAGAATCCTTGTAATCTCAGAAACCAGAATATGTAAAAATAATTAGGGTGTGTTGTAAGAAAAATCTAAGTTATAAAATGAGTAGAAAATAATGCAATAATGGTTTAAATAGATCAAATCTTTAAATTGCAAAAGAAAGCAAATAACTCCTGAAATCATTCCTGAATTGTGAAATCATTTTATTTGAATATTTCCATCTGATTTCTTTTTGGCTCTATTGAAATTTGGTATTTGTTATATGTTGTCGTACAACGTGTAGAACCCGACGAATCCGGTACATTCGACGACCAGGAGTTTGAAGTCGAGGATAGTCAACAAGGCAAGCAAACCCCCTTTGATCATATTGATCCCAGTTTTATAAATGTTTTCATTAAATGTTTTACTGCATACTTTATTTTGTAAAGTCTGCTATATTTCGGGTAATGGTAATTGTACCAGTAGACTTATAGAACTTCCTTAATAAGTAGAAAATTGTGAACCTTGAAAACCCTAGAATAGCTTAGACACTATTTAATGTCAATCTGGGTTACTCACATTTAGTGAAATGCTTAGCCAAAGCTAAATGAAGATAAAACTGAGAAATGATTAAAGACTTTGGATATGACATTTAAATGGGTATGACCATTTTTGTGGTTGGTATTTGGTTGGAAAATGAAAATAAAACTATGGTTTAGATGCGGGCAATTATTGGCAATAGCCGGTTGTGCATGTCTTTGCACGTAGTGTAGGGTGGAGATTATTGCCGTGTCGGATTAAGGACCGAACTATGGGTTGTTTTCGGGCCAAGAACATTCATACAACCACAAGTCTTTGGTATGGGACAGCTCTAACTTATTAAGTTATTTAAAACTAGCTTTGCACTTGGAAGGCCGGAGTAGTACGAGCTGTTTCTTAATGAATTGCTCGACGGGACGTCCACACTGAGGTGATCATGGATTAAACGTCTACCAATATAACGGTGTATGCCATATTGTGGGTAGTTCCATCATTTCTATGCTCTGAGTTCTTACACCACAGAATGGGTTTATCGTCACCGTGCTGGTGCAAAGTTAGGTTTAAATAATGTAACGGTTATAATATGACTCTTTGCGGCACACCAAAGGCAGTGTGCAAATATCGATTGCTCAAAGAGTCAGTCATGTCTTGTGGGAAAGTGTATACCTCTGCAGTGTAAAACTAATCGATTAGCGCGTCATGATCATGGACACTTAGTAAAGTCATCACATAGTTAGCGCTTTGCTTATTTTCATAAAAAGTGGTTTCTACCACGTGTTGGTCATTCATTGTGCGGAAGGAAATGGTTTTAAGTATGATCGGTTTACCCAAACATTCGTGATTTATTGATGCTTACATTCTATCACTTTCAATATTAAATTGCTTTTATTTAAATTCCATTTTGCAATCTATTATTCGGTATTTACATTTCAAACCGACTTTATGCAAATTAACCTTATTAGCCTTTCATTGAAATGGCTGCATGTATTTTAGGATTTGCATAAGTCTTGCGAGTACGTAAGTACTCAACTTGCCAACGTTGATGTTTTTAGGTGAAGAAAGCAGATTTCCCGACGATTCTTACATTGATGCGAGGATACGGGAATTTAACGATGAATTTATCTAAGGATTTTCCTTGTCGGTTGCTGTGGAACAATGGGTTAAAAGGCATACTACAAGAATTTGTCTCCACTGCAGTTTTACTTTTGGTATTGTAAAAATAATATGTAATCTTACTTCCGCTGTGTAATAAAGTTTGTGTATGACTGTGATATCAATTTGTATTTGTGCGTACTAGCTACTGATCATGGGACTAGTACTGTATGCACATGGTATCCATTTTTGGTATTTATTTATCAAAAATGGGGCCTTACAGTTTTGCAAACAAGTTGATATTTGTACAATTCTTTGGAGCATGTGACTATAGTTTGCAAATATATTTTACAAATTGGTTTGATCATATATTGATCATCACATGGTTCAAATATATGATCTTGATTGCTCTTGTTTGCAAGATTTATATTTGCAAATGTGTTTTGCAAAATATTGGTTTTCATGCATTTGATTTTGGAGCATGCGATTAAAATTTACAAATGTGTTTGCAAAATTGTTTTGATCATAAGTTGATCATCTCATGACTCAAGATTTGATCTTATTGACTCTTACTAGTTTGTAGTTACGCTCTTTATCAAGTCTATGTGAGGGATTTCGAGAAAATCAGATTTTAGACTTGAGTGACTACAGTGGAGTTTTTATTTTTTTTGTGGTATTTAAAAATATCTATGGTTGCTTAAATCTTGAAAAAAGGGTGAAAATTATATCCCTCTTGATAAACTTCACATAGAGTCAAAGATCACATAAATCGGAGTTCGGAGAAAAAAGTTATGACCATTTTAGTGGCTGAAACACTGGTAGCACCGCCCTAGATGGGCGGTGCTACCGCTCCAAAAGCGGTGTAAAAATTCTAGAATGTGTGTTTCAGCCAAAGGAAAAAAAAGCCCGGTGCTACCGGCCCTAAGCTCGGTAACACCGAATTTTTTATGTAACGGCTAGTTTTTCTAGGTGTTGGCCTTGAAACCGGTGCTACTGCCTAGTAGGGCGGTAGCACCGAGTTTCCTGGTCTTTTTGCCCCATTTTGCCCTCTAACTGTTAGTTTTCTTGGAGATGCTATAAAAGGAGCCTTGGGGCTGGCATTTGGGTGTTGGTAACTTTGGAGAAGATTTGTGGGAGTTGTGTGCATGTGTTGCTATCGCCCATTTGGTTCTTGAGCTAAAAGTGAGCTCTAATTGCATGTGTTGCAATTAGGAGAGAATCGATAGTCTCTTGTGCATGTGTTGCACTTGAGGGAGCTTTGTGCATGTGTTGCACTCGGTGATCATCATTGTACATGTGTTGTACTTGGTGGAGCTTAATCTAGAGGGCTTGATTTGTTACTCTTGGTGTTTACCGATACCTAGACGGCTTGTGGAGGCGTCGTACACGGTGATCTTCTTAAGAAGATTGTGAGAAGACCCGGCAAAGTTGTGAAGGTCGGAGCTCACCTACCCGGACGGGAAAAGAGCTACCACTAGTGGAATCGAGGCGGGTGCTCAATTCATGGAGTCGGTCCTAGGGATGAAAACGGGTCGGATATCTCCCGCCCGATTCGAGACCAGATCCGGTCGGGACCGGATCCGGGACCGGATTTTTCTATCCGGTCGGATCCGGGACCGGATCCGGATACTTGAATCCGGATTCGGGATCAGATCTGGAGCATCCAATATCCGGTAAATACGGGACGGGATCCAGATATTCGGATTTTTCCTATTCGGATATCCGGATTTTTCCTATTCGGATATCGGATCGGATATTCGGATTTTCCTATTCGGATATCAGTAAGGCCCAGCCCATTTTCATCATTTTCTTTCCATTTCAGCCCATTTATATTAACAATTACTTGGTTCTATTGATCCTCAAATAGCATATTCTTTCTACGATGTTTGTTGAATTTAATTGATATATAATTTGTTACTATAGTCATATACTCGTATGGTTTTAATTCAATATATATTACTCTATATATGCGTGCATTATCTTTATATCTTTATCCGTTTCTGATCCGAATCCGTCACATATCCGTTCCGTATCCGTATCCGGAAAAAAAAATATGGGTTAGGATACGGGAAGAGCAATATCTGCTCGTATCCGACCCGTTTTCACCCCTAGTCGGTCCAAAGTGTTTTGGGCTTGCCTTAACGTGGATTAGGGGAGATCGGCAAGTCTTCGAATACCACGGTAAAAAGTATTGTGTCTTCTTGTGTATGCTTGCAATTCCTTATTTACATTGTTGCAATTTACATTCCTATAATTAAATTGATTGCTTATCTTTAGGATTGCAATTTATTATTAGAGACATAATTAGTTAGTACACTTAGTGAGCCTATTTGACTAAGGCCCTGTTTGTTTTAGCTTTTGACTCTCAATTCTAGCCCCAAAAGCAGAATAAAAAATAAACAACCCGATTCTAGAATCCGATTCTCATAATCCAGCCCCATCCATATACATTAGAATTCACAATACACTTCATATGTGCTTTTGGACTACACCTTTTGAAGAATCAGCTTCTCTACAACCACAATCCAGAATTAGCTTTTAGAGAATCCAAAGCTAAAACAAACATGCCATTAGACTTTAATTGTTAAAACCTTAGTTTATCGCTTACGCATATATTATTATTTAGGCTTTGACATACGAGTTTTTAGGCGATATTTTAATTAATCGTAATTACTTTTATAAATGAAGGGTCCACAACCCATTAAGAATCACAGAATTTGTAAAATGCCACTAACCGTCAAATTTCTGTTGCTATATGATATTTTCTTTCTTTTTCCTCTTCTCTTCTTCTCCCATCTCTCATCAATTTCTCTTATTTTCCTGTCTTTCCTCACAGGAAAATACCGAAGATGCCCACACTTTTGTCGTTGTGTATAGGATTGGCAAAAAAGTTCATAGGTTCGAATCAAAATTTCTTCGATTACAGTAGTTAATAGGTTCAATGAAAAAAGTTAATAAGGTTTGGTTAGTTGCTCGTTAGCTCGAATTTTAAATAACCATTTAAATGATTAGTATAGTGCCCTGTCTTCCGATTTCCTTTTCTCAGCACGTAATATATGGTCTTTTTCTTTTCTAGAACGTTTGTTTCCTTTTTTCTTAATTCCAGGATATTTGTTTCCTTTTTCTTGAGATGATGATGGAGGTGGGGGGAGATCTGTTGTGGGCCACAGGGATGAGTTAGACACATTAAATAATGGTCATCGGATGTGGGTGAGTAAAGCTGAGGAAAGATCTAAGAGGTTAATTTTGATAGAGGCAAGTTTCTGGGGACGTTTCGCTGTGTGCATGAAGGTTGGATCATCTCTAGTGGGGTGTATTATTTGGAGTGGATGTGAAAAAGAATGCTTATGTGCATTATAAAGGAGTATAGATGAATAAAATAATTTTACTGTTGAACTATGCTAATTTTGAAAGAAGCTCAATAATTACTTGTTAAACTCATAGCCTAACCTAGTTGCGTCAGATCAAATGAACAAAACGGAAGAACGCATGGACACTCCAAAAGCAAACAAACCAGGCCGCTCTTTGATCAAACAACAGGACTCGCGAATTCCGTCCGCCGGGCCGCCATCGCCGGCTCGCTGGTGCTTACCTCCGCCTCCGCCTGCGCGACCGTGCCGCCACCCTGTGTCCCGTCTGCGCGAGTGGGCCGCCACCGCGATTTTCAGCTTTGAAGTCGCGTCCTCGAGGCCCGCCATGACGCGCGGTTCTCCCGGCAATGTCGACGAATCGAAGCCCATTAGACAGACAACCAAAGCCCACACAGCCTAACACCCGGCCCGGCTCCTCTCTCAATTTCTTCCCTTTTAATCTGACCCGTCACCACCACCGCCGCCGCCTAGGCGCTTCCCCCCTCCTTAAACCCTACTTCTTCTGCGGTGCCCCTGTCCACCGACCCCGAGGCATCGCCGGAACGACCCCCAGTTCGCCGGCCAATGGGGAAGCAAAAGCCCGTCTCCGCCGCCGCTGCTCCTCGAGGTACGAAAGCGTAGCCGTTCAATCCCGCCGCCTTCTTTCGTCGGAAACTTTGAATTTGCACCTTACTTGCTCTCCCCTCCTCTTTCTGCTGTTGCTTTTGTCTCAGGGAAGAAGAGGAGGCGGGCGAAGATGACAAGGCCCGCGAAGCAGGGAGCTGAGTTGCGTGAGGAGAAGCCCAAAAGGAGGGAGCTTTACGGCGGGCTGCCCGCAGTGGCGCCGCCGGACGCTGGTTCAGGTTCGGTTCTTGTTGCGTGTTAATCATTTCTCTATAGCAGATAGTGGCGGTGTAGCATTAGTAGAATAGGCGTTAATGGGTGGTACGACGAATTAGTCATGGAACCAGGCGTTTCGTGGGATTGGATGCAGGGGGGTTGGATAATGAGGCTTTGGGTGATGTATGAGCCAGAGGAAAATGTCAATTCAATACCGGGTTCAGGTAGTTCATCTTATACCCAGGAGTTTCGCGGTTTGCTACCTTTTCTTCAAATTTTCATTGCGAACACGAACGCTGTACACTAAACCGGTTCGGGTTTGACGTATCTGGTTTGCGATTTGCGGGGGTTTACAGCGAATCTGGTAAAAATTAGCTGAGGTACTGTAGTAGTGCAGTACTATGTATCTGGATATCTGGATATACGATCATTATAGAAAGATTTTTTGCAAACACCTACCAGTGAAGCTAGCTGTTTAGGAGTCCAAGTAGGTTTGTAGCTGTCTTAGATATCTAAGATTTGCTGCATGAATATTTTGCTTTTCCTAGTTATTCCTAAGGTCTTAACTATCTTACTAGTGAAATTTAGGCATTTTTCAAGCGTTGTACTTTTGTGGTGACTTGTATCTTTGCATGTTTCTATGGGTCTTTTTGGTTTATGCGTCACCAACCCTTTGCATGTAGTAACACAAAATGGCAAGTTGCTAGCATTGGTTTGGCCAGCCATGTGTTCTATGAGGTGGTTACTAATGCTGCAATTGTGTTGTTTTCGAAGATGTTATGTCTGGGTCAAAATATTCTTTGCATAATGATGTGCAAGTGCACCATCAGGCTTTTTTTCCTTTCCCGATGCTTTCTTGCTTCACAGCAAAATAGTTCAGCTTGCATCTATTGTTACTGAACTTGAGCACTGCATGCAGCTGAAATCTTAAGTACTGAATCTAGGGCAGTGGAGGCTGCTCAATGTGAGAAACAATCCAATGGGAGCTTTCAAGGCCCAGAGCAGAGCGATGAAGATGACATAGAAGATGAGTACAACGTTTCCAGTGAGGATGAGGCACATGATATGACAAACAATAAAAATGATGGTTTTGAGGAAAGGGAAACTTCATGGTTGGTGCTATTTATACTGCGCTATTCACATCCTTTTTCTGCATTGACTAGGAGGGTTAATGACTGTATTGTGAAACTGATTCGAGAATATCCGAACAAGTACTATATTTTTATATGATATATCAACCATTCTTTATTTTTTGGTTATGCCTCCATCTTTTCCTATATGATTAGCTTTCATAATGCTTTGCTTAATGTCGCCTGGATACTATATTTTTGGTCCAGCAGTAATACAATTTTGCTAGTTAATTTTGTATGATCTTTCTCAATTAATGGTTAGATATCCTTTATGATGATTGAAATAATTTGTTGAGTAAATTTCACAAAACCCAAGATATTGGGGAATTGGTAACACAAAACCCCATGTTTTGGCAATCTTTTCACAAAATCATGGGCTTCGAGGCAAACTACTACACATTACCTCGGTTTGGCTGTTCTACCACTCCAAACCCCATTGCTTACCTCGTTGGCCAACCTGCAGGGTGTTACGTGGAGGAGGAGCACCAAGCCCTGGTGCCACAGCTGCAGGGACGTGTCGAGGGCTCAAGGCGCGGATGGGCAAGCTCTTTAGGCGTGAAATCTGTGTGGCCGTTCCCCATTGACCCAATAGATGAAGTTGCATTCATCCTCGTCCTACCATTGCATTAACACGTCATCAAAAACAAACAATTTACATCAACATGAAAATAAAGATGCCATTTTACCTCATAAGGGCACACGAGGAACCTTCTTCCAGTGTCACCCCCTTCCCCTTCCCAAGCCACCCTTATTGGCATCTCAGCTTGGTAACAGTCTCCTGACCACAGTACGCCGAATCCTCCAAATATAGTGGAACTTTCTCGTAGAGGCCGTGAACTCGCTGAATTTTTAAAGAACCCCCCAAATAAACAGCAGGCGCATATCCAAATCCCCCAAATTGAGCTCGAAATTCCAAAAATTGGGCAACAAATTGATCACACACCATTAGACTTAGGGCCTAATTCTACTAATATTGTGACAAATCACTCAACCAACCAACCAACCAACCAACCAAATTCCACAATTTGTAGCTAACCCTAGCCCTAGCTTGATGAGCATACCTTCTCAATGGGGGCGCTTGCCACGCTAGCCTCTTCTGCGGCCCGGCGAAGCACCAGCCCTGGTCTTCGGTGCCATGGGTTCCTTCCTCTGAGCGCCTTCTCCCCCTCTTGGCTTTCTCTGGATGGGCGGCGTGTGAAGAAAAGTTGCGTGAGACAGGGTTAACAATTTCGTTTTCGAACTGAATTTCGAGAATTGCTCGGCACCGGTTTTTCGCGAAAACCGGTCGAAATTCGGTAAAAACCGATCGGTTTGCGAAAGTCAAACAGGTGGTCAAACCAATTCAAAAAAAACGAAAACCGGTCGAAAAGCTCGAAAACCGGTCGGTTTTCGTCGAAAACCGACGACAGAAGGAAAAATGGTGGAAATGAAAGGAAAAATTGAAAAAATGCAAAAAAATTGAAAAAATTACACAAAATCCCAATTAATCTATAAAACACCTCAGAGAAATTTAAATAATTTTTGAAATCATTTGTTACTTCTAAAAAATCCAAAACAGCAATTAAGGAAAAGGAACAAAGATATTGTCAGATTTTTATAAATATTTAAAAGATTTTTTATATTCTGAAAATTTAATGTAACCATAAATAGTTCCAAAGTATTATGCAATAAAATTTTAAAAAATATTAGACTTCATTTAGTACCTATATAAAATCAAAAATAGAAGAGCATATACAATGATAATATCACTTTCGAATTTTTAAAAATACACATATCTGATCATCTTCGAAAATTTTACATAATCATTGTAAATAAGTTATAACATCACAAAAAAGTTTAAGAAATATTAGACTTCATTTTGTGCCCCTAGAAAATAAAAACTAAAGAGCATATATTGTGACAAGATTATCGCTGAATTTTTAAAAATGTACGTGTCGATAATAATCGAAAATTTTATACAATCATTAGGATGGCCTCGGGACCGCACAAAAAAATTTCAAATTTTTCGACACTTTTATGAAATTTCTTCAAATTTTTAAATTTACTATTCATCTGAATGGTTTTCCGAACGGTTTTACTTGCCGAACCGGCTCGGCACGGCCGGTTTTCGCGAAAACCGACCGGTTTTCGTCGGCATTTTAAACCCTGGCGTGAGAAATGCGAGTGACGCGCGAGATGACGGCCTCGGCCAGCCTTATACCCACGGTCCATGTTGGCTTCGTGTGTGTCGTTGCCCCTCCACGTATGCGCCTGCATGTGGGCCAGCACTGTGAGAATGGGACGGGATGATAGGCAAAATGGCAAATTGTGGCTTGCTGTTACCATATGCCTGAGAACCTGTGGTTTTGTGAAAAGATTGCCAAAACATGGGGTTTTGTGTTACCAATGCCCCAATACCTGGGTTTATGTGAAATTTACTATAATTTGTTCTATTGCCATTTTGATCTGAGGAAGTTTGTCCTCAATTTTTTTTATCGTGGAAAAGTAACTGTGCAAGTACTTCTCTTGAAAAACTCCATATATTCTTACTGATTAGCACAAGTTAAAAAGGATATCTATTCTAGCCAGTTGTTTTCATTTTCTTTTCTTGATGCATGATCTTTTCGTTATAACTCTTTCTAACACCACCCTCTCTTTTGTATGTTCTAGTTCATTTCATCGTCATGTTAGTCACATCATAACAAATGAAGAAGTCAATGCATTAATGAAGCAGAAGTATAAATTTAATTGGGAGATGGCTGCAGAGGACACTCCAAAATCCAAATGGGTTGGAACGGGTGAAAAAATGCAGGTACTTTGAGGAATTGGACCTTTGATGAGTTATTGATTAAAACACAAGTAATGTATTTTGAATTTATATGCTCAGTCAACTGCTTAAAGAATATTATTGATTCACTTCAAAAAGTTAGTTTTTCATGTGAAGTAATATTTTGTGGGTTTCCAAGTTTGAGGAATAAATCAGACGTTGTACATCATATAAACTGAAGGATTATTTTGATATTATTTTTCCTTGAAATGCGGGTTAGTGGTTACTGAACATAGGTCCTTGATAGTCGTATGTATAGTTCAAGCCAAAGTTTTCAAGATTATTTACTCTTGAAGTTTAGCATGTGTTTAGATAACCTTATGACCTATATTCAGTTCTGGAACTTACCTATGTTTTTGAGGAGTGAATATGGTGCATGTGTTTGTACCACAGCCATCCCCACGTTTTCCTGATTTCTTATATGTTTTTGTTGTTATGCAAATTGCGCTTTGTCAAGGTAGGGCCTGCTGAAATATTAGTTCTTGTTCCTTTCAATTTGGCTTTGAGTTAATGCGTTTGCCTCTTTTATTCACTATAGTGGATGTCATACTATTCAATTTTTCTTTGCTGAGTTAGTCAACCACTTCTTTATGACTAGTGCATGGATGATTCTCTAAGTAGTTAAAGAACCCCTCCTTAATGCTTTGTTCTTTCAGGGAGTTTATGGTGATATTCTTGGTGATGTCAAAGGAAAGTTGAGGGACCATTGGCAAAATACCCTCTCTGACCACTTGAATTCTAGACTGAAGTTCTTTTCACTTTGTAAGTTCTCTTCATTGTTGCCTGACAATTAGTGCTTTATTTCTCAAACAGCTTGACTCAATAAGAACATCAAGGCTGCTTAGTTTGCCAGTTGCATTGGTATCTTTTAAAAGCCACTTGTGTTTTACCAGTTTTGGATATATTAACTAATCAATAGTTGCTTCTTTAGAAGAATATAAAAGAAATATTTTGCTAGGATTAGTAAAGATTCCTATTACTGACTAGATTTTGAAGCACATCCCAGCAATGGCAATGTGGCCATAAGCTTAGTTGGATCATGACTTCACATGTATCCACATCAAAATACTTTTACATGATTTATGTTTGTTACAACTCCATCGCTTGTATCCAATTGAAACTAGGTAGAAAATATTTTGTCATAATTAAGTTAGGTTCTATTTTTTGCCTTTGCTGAACCAGTAAATACCATACATTACTTCTTAAAACAGGTAATGTTAGAAATTCCCCAGAGAAATGGTGATATCTGCCAATCCTACCTCTTCAGGTGTTGATGTTGTTAATTTTGGCATATAGAAACATAAAGTACCTTTTGCGGTTCCCTTATCCTAAAGATTATTTTGTGTGTGTCTGTATTCGATCCAGTTTCTAGCTGTATTTGTGGAAAAGAATGGTTTCTAGCTGTATTTGTGGAAAAGAATGGCTACCTATGTGGTTTTAGCACCACCAACTCCATTTCCATCCCTAGTTTTTCCTATACTAGAGCAAAACTAGGCCAAATTAGGGCTTCATGTTGTATTTCCTCACTAAAATGATGTATGGTGCACACTTTCACTTATATTAAGTGTAATTCTAATCCTAATTATTTATTACAGGTAATAGTTATCGTGACATAATGCACTGTAATAAGAAGCCATTTTATCTCAAGGGTAGCGCGGTGGATTCCAGTACTATGGATGCATATCTTATGCATGCTGTAAGTTTTACTATCCCTATTTGTCATATTATTACTGAATCTGTTGTGATGCTGACTAATGTGCAATGTTATTACATTTGCAGTTGAATCATGTTCATAGAACAAGAGATGTTGTCATTAAAAATGATGCGAAGCTTAGGAATTGTGCTAACGAAGATATTTTGGATGATAACTCATACCTTGATCAGGGTTTTACACGTCCAAAGGTATTTTTTGACACATATATTGAAAAATCAGGAATCCCTTCTGTTATGCACACACTTAAACATAGTTAGCACTATCTACCTGTATTCTGGGGTGTATTTTAGTATGCTACACCTGACCTGCCATTTATTTACATGTACAACGTCTTGTTTCTTCATTGCAGCGTGTGTTGGCATTGAAAAATAACCATGATGATGTGAGATGGTTGGGTTTATAAAAAAGCTTTAAGCATGCATGATACTGGCACTAATTCATGTCAATTTATAACAAATTGCTTTGTTTGGGAATTTGTATAGCTGACTACATTATACCCAAGTGTAGTAATGAACTAATGATTATCCAACTAGCATGCTGCATAAGATACATTTGATCTTCGTTTGTTTCCCTGAAATTTCAATAAGAAATATTTTCATTGGTTGCAACTCACATCAAGTGTGTTCTTTGTTATTATAGTGGGCACAGACGCACAACATACACACTGAATATCACCACTACTCAGAAAGGTCTTTCTATGGAATCAAACACATTTCGGCAAACATTATCTAATTTGACACTATGCGTGACATAGATGTGTGTGCTGTGCTATGGATAATTCATTGACTATTAATTGTACTATTTTATTTAGTAAACGTTAAATGTCAGTGCATTTACCTAGCACACTGTCACCTCAATAATTTATACACAACTTGTCATTTTTATCATTATCTATTCAACTTAATTCTCTTTTCTTTTTGTATTATAAACATGTCCTTAGGTTCTTTTCTTGTTACCTCTCAAAAGCATTGCACGACGCATTGTTAAGAGATTGATCCAACTTTCCCCATTGTCGCAAAAGGTACAGTTTTATTTTTTAAGGCAAACATTGTAATTTCAATCTCTTCAAAATACAGAACAAACTTATATACAAACTTCATTCAGATCTGTCCATCATTGTAAATTTAATTTCGGATAGCTGGTACTGAGATTATTTTGCTTCTGGTGCTAAGGGATTCTTTTGTTTCTTTTATAGGAGAATGCCATGGGACAATTCAGAGAAAAGTTTGGCGAATCAGATGATGAACTGGAGGAGCCTGAACATAGTTCAAAACCCAAGGACTTTGACCTTCTTTTCGCTGGAGATACTGAAGATCACTTTCTTTTTGGGATAAAATATACAAAGTGAGTGTGCTAGACTGTTTATGATTGCTTGTAATAATTTTCTAGTAGTGGAGACTCAAGTGTGTGCACTCAACTCTCAGCAATTTTTTTTCGTATAATTAAAAAAGAAAGTCTTTTCTCCCTTCTGTTGCCTATTACAGGCCTCTGAAGTGAACATGAGTATTAAATGAATAGACAAACCCATCAGCAGAACCAATTGCAGAAATATAAAATTCATATTGGTTTACTTTTTCTTGAGAGTTTAGTTCAGTAGCTTCTGGCTTATTCCTTCTTTTGAAATGCACTTGCGTGCCATTGTTCTTGTTCTCATCTTTGTAATGTCCTTTAGTTATCTAATCAACTGGATTTTTCTGAATGTTTACATCCACAAAACAAGCATTGAAGCATAATATGTCACTTGCTTGACTTATGCTCGTCAGCTCCTGTAATGTTTTAATCTTCCATTTTCAGAATTGGACCTTCACTTCAATAGTCTTCATTCTTAAAACTTACTTTTGCAAATAATTTGTATTCCCAAAAAACCTTATGCTAACCATTGATGTAGGTGTCATGGTGGCACCTTTTGTGGATCACTGTCATGGAAGGAAGCTATTGTACATTTCAGTATTAATTTAAAAATGTCATTTATGTAATAGTTGTAATATCTTAATAGTTTTTCTTCTATTTAATTAATGTGACACTAGTGAAACCAAACTAAAGCTGTCCAATTTGCAATTATAACTTTACTATAGCTTACAAAACATAGAATTACACAATTTAAACTACAAAGCAACATGTTCTTGAAGGTCTCGATGGCGATAAAGTGTACACTCACTAGACAGCAAACATGAAAGGCAATGAAGGACAGTACCTTTTCCATGGTCAATGATATCTGCATCAGTGTAGGCAACATGCACTCAGTAGTGGTTTGAGTGTCATTAATTTACATATTTGTTTTGAGGGTTTTCGATTTTTTAACATGTACCAAGTCAAAAGACCCCTAAACCTTGGATCTTACCTTTGACGTAAGATCGAAGGTTTAGGGGTCTTTTGACTTTGATTGGGTTTTATTCCTAGTCTACCCGAACTTGTTTGGGACAAAAGGCTTGGTTGTTGTTGTTGACTAGGATAAAAGCCTTGTTATTGTTTACGCAACCGATAAAATTGCACAATATAGCAGAAGGCGCTTAACACATTAGCAGTTGTAATTTACACTACGTGATAGAGCAATAGTAGCTGTGGTAGCCTGCTTTTTTATACATTTTTCTAACTAAGACCTCTTAGCAAATTTTAATGAAATAATGCCTGTTCATAGATAGTAGCGCCTTCAGGACAGTTCATATTCAGCTGCTTCTCTCCAGTAATGCTAGTTGCTATGCTTTTGTTAGGAAGCAATGTTCTTCTAGTAAACTAATTATCAATTGACAAAATGGATGTTTCAATATCTTTATGTTTTATGTTTAGTTGATTACTCTTTGATATTCAGCTCTGTGAAATCTTATGTTTTAGTAGAATATATGCCCTTAAATTCATTTTTGCTAGTACATTGGTATTTTTATAGGATTCTATATTTACATACAGAAGATTTTTAAAAGTTAATATTTGAACTAACGCTTTTGCAGGAAATCTGTTAAACTGTACAGCAACTTCTACTCTTCTGATATCATAGTTGCATCTCCTTTAGCGCTTAAACTTGTAAGTTTTCTTTAACTAAGGTTTCTTGATAGACTCTGACTCATAGTTACTCCTGTGTCCAGCAGCTGTACATTGTTTTTGTACCGGGAACATCTCATAGGTTGCTGTTCATTTAGTTTAACACTGGACACACAGTATCAAAGAAATAAGAAAACAATATCATACTTTTGCACAAACCCCTGATGGGTTCACCAGCCCCCTGACCCAGCGAGTGCCCGACGGTGAGTGGTTATGGGGTGGCAGGGCTGTGATAGCACTGGTGGTTGGCCAGCAATGATAGTGGGGAAATGGAGTTTGAAAGGTAGCAGGTCAAGAGATTAGGTGGTTCTTTGGCATGGCAGCTAGGCACCAACTACTGGTACAGTGAGTTGGAGGGAGCAAGGCCACAAAGCGTGCCGAGCACTGATGTGATGGTAGCACCTGAGACATGAGAGGTGGCAGGCTCAGGGGCATCTAGGTTGCATGGATACACAAAGCGGTACATACAGGAATATGACATGGTATTATGTACATGGCACTACACTTCTGGCGCTGGGCTCTGGTTATGTTGGTAAATGACAACTCTGGTAGGAAGGTGTTCTTGGGAAAAAGGGAGGTTTTGGGGAGAAGTGTGAGTGGGGAAGAGAGGTGGCATTTGATGCAGGGAGGTGAGGAAAACCCTCAAAGAGACGATGGATAGTGACAGACCATTTGATTGGCTGATCCAATGGGTGGGAGCTATTCCATTGGAAGAAGGAAAACATGATCCTATTTTCTAGGTGTTCCCAAATAACAAATCTTTGTCATCATTATTTCCATTTTTAAGCACCAATTTCTTCCATAACAGAAACTTGATGTCAATATGCCCTTACAGAACTTTTCTTTCAGATCCATGTCATCTTTTAGTTGTTGTTCTTGTTGAATGTCTACATTTTTTATAAATTTTTATTATTCTATACCTCATGCCTGTCTGTTATCAGAAAATTGATGGAGGTGAACATGTCAAGGAAAAGGAACGTGTCAAGGAAAAGGATTTTGATTTCCTATCATCAATTGAAGTTAGTTCCACTCTTAACTCATATACTGTTAACTATTTACTACTTCATTCCTAAGTACAAGTCCTTTAGGTAAACCATTAATATATGTGAAGAATCTAGGGTAAGTGAGTAAATTTCTTAAAACTAAAAGTATTTTGGCATAGTAGTGAAGGAACTATAAGTTTCAAGTTGAATTTCGTTGAGCTACATGTACTTTGAACAAACATTTCAATAAACTACACACATTTCAATTCCTGTTAAATCTGACAGGTGGGAGTTAGTGTAATTTACATGTGAGGCCCTGAGGCCCACTTCTCAGTGGACAAAATATGTGTAGTTCCGTCATGTGTAGTTTTCTATCAAGGTATGTGTAGTTTTGCGAAATTTACTCAAAATAATCAAAGCAAACACAACTATTTATTTCATATATCTATCTAGCAGATTAAAAAGTACCCAAATTAATCTTGGGGACATATTTAGTTATTACTTTGGCATACCTCCATTTAAATTTCAAGCTCAAATTCAATTTGTGTTAGGAGAAACAAAGAAGGGAAATCCTTGAAAAAATATAACGCAAAGGAAAATAGAAAAGAAGTTAATATTTACAACAATTTCTCTTTTTTTGCTTCACTACTTCATTTTGATGTTAAAACTGATTTTTTTTTTTGCTAGGAAGTATTTAGATCATGGTTACAAGTGATTTACAGGAGTAAGAAACTAGAAACTTTTTTAAAAGGAAATCAGTAGGTGAGCAGGCAATGTAACATACAATGGCTTTGGCCACTCCTTAGGTTGTGGTACGAACGGAGTCACTCTTAGGCTCTGTTTGGAATGTAATGCAAGAACCTTTAGGAAACAGTTCATTTCCTACTGGAATCGGGAAAATTTCTTGTGTTCCAAATTAGGCCTTAATAGGGGACATGTTGGTGGCAACATACAAAGGAATTTGCACCACCAACAGGTGAGCATATCGCACAAGATGATGTATTAGACAGTACAAATGAGAATTTATAAGGAGAGTAAATTTTTGCAAAACTACACATATTTTGACAAAAGTCACAAAACTATCAGAAATCTACACATTTTGTCCACTGATAGGTAGGTGCTACATGTCAATTACAATGAAAGGTGGTTCCACATGTCAGATGCGTCGCATTTAAGGGGAATTGATAGATGTATAGTTTATCGAAACGGTGGTCCGAAGTACCTGTAGCTCAGCAAAAATAAATTTAAATCTTGTAGTTCTTTCCTCTTTGACTATTATGCCAAAATGCTTGAATTTTAAGAAATTTACTCAATTTAGTAGATTTGTCATGAAAAGTACTTCACGACACTTATCGTTACTAATATATTGTAATGGAAACCAGTGGTTTAATACTGTATTGTTGAAGTCATGAAAGGTCAACATGGATTTACAATAAGGAACGGGAGTAGCGCATTTTATCCTATTGTTTCTATCTTTTTTTTACAAGGTTTACATTATTAATCTATTTGTTCTGTGCAGGTAGTGGTGGTTGATCACGCGGATGTGATATCTATGCAGGTTAAACTCCAACTCTAATATATTGTTGTACCTATTTCTTGATGCCTATTGGTACAAATGACTCTGTTGTGCTTGAAATGTAGAATTGGTCACATCTGCATGCTGTGTTTGAACAACTAAATCATTTGCCGTCAACAGAACATGGAACCAATGTGATGCGGATTAGGCCATGGTAATTATCATTTTTTGAATATTTATTTATCTCCATCCCTGTAGCACCGACACATTGCTTTGGTGCCATATCGGTGTCATGTCTGATATGAATACGACAACATGCCACTTGACACGTATCGGTCATATATTGCATAATTAGGTAGCTAAAATAAATGAATTTAATGTTCGACATGACTTCGACACATATCCAACACGTATGGTGGTACAGCCCTGCCTACCTTAGCCACCTAAAGGGTAACCCTAGTCACCAGAGAGGAACAAAACACCAACATCAATGCTTCATTGTGGAACCATGTCGGCATTCTAGATAAGGGTGGTCCGTCTAGAGGAAATGTGAAATGGAGATGCAAGTACTGTAAATATGTTGACATTAGTAGCTACTCTAGAGTTAAAGCGCACTTGTTGAAAATTAATAATGGTGATTGAAAGATATGTCCTAAAGTGACAATACCTATTCTTGCTCAACTTAGAATTGAAGTTGCAAAGACTAAGGTACATATTTCAGTTTACACTTTACATTATTTCAGTTTGACAAACACATAGAAAAATAGAAAATAATACATATGTATATTATTATTTAAATATATATAGCCGTGTCACCGTGGCGGCATTTTTTTTGTTGAAAAAATGGCGAATCCGTGTCGGTGTCGACGTATCATCATAGATCCCCATGCTCTATGACTGTATTCTGATCTAAATAACATCAATTTGCTGTATTTTGAATAGAAAAACAATGTGGCAATTTTATTTCTCTGTTTGTGACTCCAATTCGATGTTTTTTACATTTTTATTTTCTTTGGTTAAGGTACTTGGATCAGCATGCACGGTACTATCGGCAAACAATATTCTTAAGCTCGTATCTTACTCCAGGTACGAAATTTCACATGGAACTGTGAGGGGCAGTATGACTGTATGAGCCATATGCAATAACTTGTGTCCTTCTAGGCTCTAGCTTGTAGCACTCAACTAGATTTTCAATATTGACTTAGATTATACTCGTTAGGCATTGAATCCTGATTAGCATTTATGTTTTAATCTGTTTTTATTATATCATTATAATTAGTGTGTAGGTGCTCAAGGGAGTTATGCAAGGTGCTCTGTTATTTCAATTGCTTGCATTAGTTGTTGTGCATGTGGGACCGTGATACCTTGATGTGCTAATACCTAATAGATTTTGTTTTTAATGGTGCTATGTCAAGTTCATCTTATACCTTTTTCGTGTCGTTGTCCACCTGTTAATTCATAAACCTATATATTCTTTAATCATTTTTCCTGTTGTGCAGAGATGAATGCTTTATTCAATGGATTATGTTTAAATTATGAGGGGAAGGTATATAGCATGTTGGAAGTCACTTAGTTAGGCATATGCGTCGTTGAACTCATGTTTCTAACATGCTGGAACTTAAATTTCTCAGGTTAAGCTGATGACTGAATATTCAGGTGTTCTTCCCAAAATACAGCTTGAAGTACGGCAGGTCAGTTTTTCTAATGTATTTCCAGATGCTGTTGCACTGTTGCTAATTTAATCTGTAGATATATGCACGTAAACAAATATTTCATGCCATGGATTCAGGGTTGCTCCTGATACTTGATTTACAAATTTTGAATGGACTCAAGGACACGCATATCCTCTGGTCTTAGGTGCTAAAACAATATTAAATGTTTTTCAATTTCCACTCACTAAACAGGTGTATGAAAGGTTTGATGCATCTTCTATTGCTGAAGCTGACGATACCCGCTTTGATTATTTCTGCAAAAAGGTGAGTTCTTTTGTGCTTGTATGGATATCTACATGTATAGTGGAGTTGATTTAATTTATACTTTTCTTATGAGTCATATTATGCAATTATAATAAATATATCTTCACTTTTTGTTTGCACTGACATAAAATACTTGGTGTAATCTGGTTTTCGCTGCACTGGCTAGTAAGAGGATTTGTAATTGCTCGGTTGCTATAAGAATCAGTAGTTTCTAAGAATTCTCAAACTACGGAACCAACTGCTTTCGCACCGGGGGAACAAGATCCGGAGCAAGCTTTCTTTGGCTTTACTATCAAGCCCGCCGGAAAAATCAAAGTCTTTATTTATTCGTGTGTCTACTGGGTGTGATTCATTTTATGGAATCGTCCGGCCAGAAACGGGGAAAACCATTTCCAGACAGACCCTGAGCCGAGGTTGGAACAATTCTTTATTTTCTTGTTCGCCTGAGGGGATCAAATCCTCAGGTAATGGGACCAAGCAACGTGGCCCACCCTGGTGGGACCGAGAGAAAGAAAGGAGGGGGGGGGGGCGGAAGGATGAAGCGAGCCTATTCCAAACAATAGAGTTAGCCAACTTCAATGAATGAATGTGGGCGGTCAACCAGGTAAGCCTGTGCTGAGTTCGGTTCTTTTCTTTCTATATCAGAATACGACGGACTCTCGTTCACACTGTTCGTCCTAAATTACGTCCATTTCTGCCACTGGACTGACATCGGAACGGAAGAGAACTTCAAATAAGGGCTGGGAACTTCTGAATCCTGCCTTTCAGGTGAGGAATTGTCTCTTCTTTAGGAGTTCGCACCGCGTAGTGGGGAACCATCCACAAGCCACACCCCGCCGAACCCTGAACCTAGTAGATAGGGTGGAGTCAGTTGTTGATATTTGAATTGACCATGACTTTGAGCAATGCTAGTTGTTATTCTCCAGACTTTCCAGCAACAACCATTTTAGACTAGTTAATTTTCCACTTTTCTATTTGAATGAATGGAGTTTACATTGTAGGAGGCTGCTTAGGTCAAAGTGAAGCATCAAACATGGCATGCTTGATTATCTATTATGAAAATTTTTACCACACTGACAGTTCATTTCTAAATATCACAAATCTTTAGAGTATGTAGTATTTCATGTCTAAAATATGCTATGTAAACAGTTATGGTACAAGAACTAATCTTACTAAATCTCTGTTTCTCTGTTGTGTGCTATGTTGTGTTGCAAAGCAAATGTTATTAATTTTAAACAAACCATATTTCATTGCTCCGTAAGGCCTATCTCCTGACAACACAGCAGAAGCTTGATCACTAAATTGAAAAAAAAGGAGAACTTCTCATCTGCCTAATCCATGATTCAATCAATCTTAACCACCTCGCTGAAGCTGTGCTGCTCTGACCAATGGTTATCACGGTGCCCCGGCGAGGTGAGTCACCTCTAGGGCACCTAGGCGACAGTTAGGCGACCATTGGAGTAGCAAGCAATGCAGCAGCAGCAAGTAGCCACCAGCCAAACAATGCACCAACAGCAAAGCATCAAAGCCAATAAGCCATCAATATAAACTCCTCCAGTCCTCTGTTCCTCACTCAGTCCTCATTGCTCAGTCCACCAGTAGCAGCCAAACAAATGAAGCAATCCACCGGGCACCAACAGTAGCGAAGCAATCCGGCAGCTAGCAGCAACAATCGTCGCCACCTCCTTCGCCTGCAGGCCATCCACCTCCGTTGCCTCCACCACCGCTGGTGCTGCGTCGCTGCTGCGCACCAAGCACTAGCAGTAGCCAAGCAATCCAGCAGTCAGCAGCAGCAATCACCGGTACCTCCTTCGCCTCCAGGCCGCCCAGCGCAGCAGCGGCACAGCACCGGCGGCGGTGGAGGTGACGAAGGTGGAGGCACGAGGCTTACCAGACCTAGAGGCGACGTGTCGCGACGGCCTAGAGGGTGGAGGCGACGGGTTGCTACGGGCTGGAGGGCGGACGCGACGGAGGTGACGTCGTGACAGGCTGCCGGCTCCGGACGATGGAGGCGACGGTGGAGGTCCTCTCCGGAGTCTCCACAGCTCCTCTGCTCTGCGACTCTTCCTCTTAACGCGGCCTCAAGTCAGCTCGACGTGCGCCCGGCCGCCTCAACCGCAACGCCTAGCCGCCCGTCTCAACGCTTGGGACGACTAGGCAGTTGCCTGACAACCTCCAGGCGAGGCGATGGGTCCTGGTGACCTCACTCGGCGCGACGCTTGAGTCAGAATGACCACCAGCCATCCCCTCAGCCAGAATGACCTCTTGAACACTACTGCCAGCATGAACCAGCACGGCAGGACCACCTCGAGATTGCAAGGGACCATACTCTGCTTACTCAAATCACAACCAAATAATACAAACGGAAGAATTTTTGAGTGATTGGAGTTTGGTGATGGGATTTGGCATGGTTGTCACGGCGTCGCCTAGATGCAAAGACGCCCTGGATATGGCATCCACCTCACCGTGCCCAGTTAGGTGAGCACCTCGGAATTCTGGGCATCCATGGCGTCGCCTAAACGCCCATGGTGAGCTCCTGGGTGGCCACCTTGGCATCTGGTTAAGGGGGTGAGAGAGAGAGACATAAGTGTAACTGTGTGAGTGAGACCGAGACATGCGAGTGAGGAACACACAGACACACATGCACACACACACACACACACACACACAGGGGAGGGGGAGTTGGCTGCCTCCGTTGCCAGTCAAGATCCCTCTGGCGAGACTCCCTCCGTGCTCAGTGTCTCCTTGTTGGCTGGTCTCCAGATCTGAAGCTTTGGGTACTTCTTCCTCCGCCTCTGTTTCTTTGTTCCTCTTCCTCTACTCAGTGAGAACTTCTTTGTTCCCTTGCTCCCTGATCTGCTCTGCTCTGCTGCTCTCCTCTAGTGTAGTATTGTACAAGTAAAGCTACCCTAGCTCTAATTGGTAGTTCGGTCTAGGATCAGCAAGGTACGCAGCTATTGTTGACCTCTGTAATTCGCTGTTTAATGCATGCCTTTATGTTCGCCTTATGTCGTCCGTGCAACGATCTAGTCAACTGGTGGACAAGGCGCATGTTATGCGCCGTGCTCACCTAATACGCCATGAAAATCATGAGATTTGGTGTCGGTTGCAGCATTCCTTGTAGTCTATGCCTCTATGGGGATGAAGCTTATTGTGGCTGAAGCTGTTATTGATGGAGCATTGGAGTGCTGGTTGTACTATCCTGGTGCCTGGGTTGTCAAGGATAGCAGTGTGAGCTACAACCAAACTGGGGAGGGAGAGTTGAAGTGAGACCCAACGAGCAATGGAATTCATTTGTTTATTTGTGATTGGAGGATTTGAATAGGAGCCACCCCATTTAGTAATATATTCCTGTCGTGATTCTTAACAAGTGGTATAAAAAGAGAGGTGTCACCTTGGGAATCATTCACTCAAACTGTCACGTACCACGTACATGATGAGGGTAACTATCCTCACAAGAGGCTAGACAACATGGGTTGAAGGAGAAAGCGCTAAGAGAACAAGGGCCCTTTGTAGGGAGGAGAGGGTCCGGAAAAGATGTTGGACTAGAGGGGAACTTCTTAATTCATTGTTGCTTAATGTGCCAAGAGGCTGTCGCATGCTCTTATATGAGCCGGCCCTAACAAATCTGCTTACCAACTAAATAATTGATAAGATCCTCTTAAACTAATTGATAACAACTAAGATAAGATAATGCCATCCCCGCCTAATGTGTTGCTGCTGCCTCCTTGTATGCATGGATGTGATGGCCTGCTGCAAGGCCTCTTGACATGCTGCACCTAGACACTGGGCAGGCCTACTTCCATGACACACACCATCATGATTCTGAACAAGTGGTAAAATAAAATGAAATTGTCACCGTGGGAAACAGGCACTCGAACCATTTGATCTGTGAATATTCAGAATGGGAAACAGGCACTCAAACCATTTGATCTGTGAATAATAAGATTGGCCATATGAAAGTAATATGAGTAGAGTTGTCCCAAAAATACTTAATTGATGGTCTAAGTTGCATTCTGGAGTCTGCCAATGATCAAAATGACACTTTTCACGACTGGATGGAGCAACTGATACATTTGTAACTAGTATTCCATGAAGGTGCCTTTCAGAATTCACCCCACAACAGCCTAGTCATTATATCCAGAAGCCAAAAATGATTCTTCTTTGCACCTCCCTTTATGGTTCAAACCATTCTATGATGTGAATAAATTTGTGTGGAATAATTAGGCGGCTTGAAAATTCAATGTATACATGTCACCATCATGACTCGCAAGTAATTGCTTGCAGTGTTTTGTGGTAATGTATAAAATTATTAAGTCTTTATACAGTTTTTATTTTGTCACATTTTTTTGTCTTGAATTTTTGGAATATCTGCAATAAAAAATGTGTTTTCTGTTCTAGGTGTCCTATTATCGAATACGTTTGGACTTTTTACATTTTATGATGTATTATTGCAGGTGTACCCAAAGATTCACGAGTCAGATGAGGTATGTTTTTCTGTTGTCACTTCTGATATCTACAAAGCCATCAGGTTCACTTGAATTTGGTACTTCTTGAAGTTGGTAGGAGCATTAGTTTTGAAGTCTCCAGCAGTTAGGACCTGCTAATTAAAAATGGGGGCTGTTAAAAGTTGAAGAAGACTGTGGATTGTATCTGACCTGCCACAGGCAGCCAAACAGGGTAGATTAAATGTACAACATATTTGGTGCAGGCAGCTATTTTGGCAATGGGATGTACATTTTGTCAGCACACAATGTCCATTTAAGGCTATTCTTACCCAGAAAAGTTTTGCAAAAGTATTTGTAGGAAATGTACCAGGCCCTTGTGCATCTTGCAATAAAATTTGGAGGAAATGTGCCAAAAGTGTCTGTAAATGACATTTGTAGGAAAATGTACATTATCTGAAACTTCAAACAACTGGAATTGTATATTTATTCATGCTCCTATGTATATATTGGAATGCGGGAGGTGCTTATTGAAAGAGTATGGCTGGGAAAATAGTAGATTGATTAAGGGAGGAGCCCAAGGCTCAAGTACATATAGGCAAGGATATCTCTAAGAATAGGAAAGATCTAATCTAGGAGATCCTTGCCAAACATAACCAACTAACCATGGCAAGGATATCCCTAAGAATAGGAAAGATCTAATCTAGGAGATCCTTGCCAAACATAACCAACTAACCACCGGAGGGGAGTACATTACGCTAACACTTTCATGATCGGGCGTCGGTGGTTAGCCACGGACATTCGGATGGACCGAAACTCGGAGAACATGAAGAAGCGCACCCTTTCGTGAAGATGTCGTGGCCCGGGATGTCGTGGGAGCGTGGAGAACCCGCGACGGCACCCATGGCTACCTTCTCACGAAAGTGAAGATCGATCTCGATGTGCCGTCCGTTGATGTTGAACCGGTTGGAGGACATGTAGATCTGACCGACGTTGTCGCGATGAACAACGGTAGCAGCGAAGCGGAATGTGGAGCTCATGAAGAAGCTGCCGAAGCCAAGAAGCCTCGGCAACACCATTGGCGGCAATGCGATTACTCGGCCTCGATCTTTGGAGCGGGACACGGTGTTCGACGCTTGGAGGACCGGAGACGAGTTGTCACCAAGGAACACAAAGATAGCCCGAGGTGGACTTGCGCGAATCGGGACAACCAACCGGATCAAGATCGAATAAACCACCAAGTCATCACCGGTCGACGGTCGAAGATGAAGACCAGTGTAGAGTACCGAATGTAGCGAAGGATGCGCGCGAGGCGGCCAGTGGGGCTCTCGAGGTCGTGCATGTAAAGGCAAACTCTTTGCAGCGTAGGCGATGTCGGGCCGTGTGAAGGTCGAGATCGCAAAGCGCGGCAAGACTCCGAGTCGGATGGGTCGACAACCGGAGCTCCGAGTCGGCGAGACCTTGGGGATCGTATCCACAGGCGTTGTGCATGGTTTGCACTCGGCCATCCCAAAGACGATCCAAGATGTCAATCATGTCGGCGCCGAGAGAGAACCATCTTGTCGGACTTTGTCTTTGAACACGCATCCCGAGGAAGTGATGGAGTTTGCCCAAATCCTTCATGGCAAACTCTGCTTGGAGGGTGAGATGACTGCCGCGGGAGGTGTGTCGAGAGGCGGTGAGACGATGTCATCAACGTAGAGGAGGCGGTAGGCCGTGTCGATGCCACGGCGGAGACAAACAATGAAGTGTCCGACTTGGCTTCCACAAAACCGAGAGACGGATCGTGGCGCGGCGATCGTACCAAGCACGGGGAGCCTGCTTGAGACCGTAGAGCGACTTGTTCAGACGACAGACAAAGTTGGGCCTGGCAGGATCCTCGAATCCGGAGGGCTGAGCTGCAAACACGGTCTCTGTCAAGGTGCCATGGAGGAAGGCGTTCTTGACATCGAGCTGGTGAACTGGCCACTGGCGAGAGAGAGCCAGAGAGAGCACTGTGCGAACCGTGGTGGGCTTGACGACCGGACTGAATGTCTCGGCAAAGTCGATGCGGGACAGGTGAAGCCGCGAAGGACCCAACGTGCCTTGTAGCGCTCCAGAACCGTCGGCGTGGAACTTGTGTTTGAAGATCCACTTGCCCGTGACAATGTTGGTATGTCGCGGGCGAGGAACCAACCCAAGTGCGGTTACGGAGAAGGCGATGTTCTTCCTCCATAGCAGCCCGCCAATTGGGATCGGCAAGGGCGCCACGGAAGGTCTTCGGAACCGGGGACAGTGGCGCAGCATGGTACAAGGATGGTACGCGAAAACCGTCCTTGGCCCGAGTCGTCATGCTGTGCTGGTTCACTGTCGGGGGAACGGCAATGGCACCCCGGAGCACCGGGGCCGGTGCCGCAGGGGCGACTGGTGCTGTCGGAGGGACCGCAGCCTGGTTTGGGCGCCTGGAGTAGACGCGCAAGCAGGAGCGCGCGTGGCCGCGCGGAAGTTGGGTGGAGAAGCGGTGGCGCGTGGCGCAGACCCGCGACGTGGAGAGCGGGAGAAGCCGTCGGTGCCGCTGGGATCGTGGCGCGCGTGGCGCGGAGGGCGACTTGACGGACGGGCGGCGGTTGGCGAGGACGGTGCACCACCCGTCACGAGGGAGCGCGGAAATCCCGCGGTATCTGGCGGCGCAGAAGCGGTACCGCGTCGGCATGGGGCCGTATAGCTTGATGGTGGCGCCGGAGGACTGCAGGAGACACAGTTGGCGACCCATGGGAAGGGGCGGGTTAGGAATTCATCGAGGAAGGTGAAGTCCGCAGCAGGTGGGAGGAGGTATGCTCGGCAAAGGAAAAGCGGTTTCGTCAAAGAGAACATGACGGAGATGATGATTCTATTTGTGGTAGGATCAAGGCATCGGTATCCCTTGTGGTGAGCGAATAACCAAGGAAGATGCAGAGAAGCGGGCGCGGGGCAAGTTTGTGGGAAGCGATGGCGAGAAAGATTGGGGTAACATTTACGACCAAAAACACGCAGATTATCGTACAGCGGTGCCCGCTGAAGAGAGCAAAGTGCGGGGTTGAAAAATCCGATGTCTTGGTCGGCAAGATGTTGAGGAGGAGAGTTGCGATGTGCAGCGCCTCATTAATCTGAAGGTGGCATACTACTTTGAAAGCGAGAAGAGAGCGAATGACATCGTTAGTGGTACGAATAATCCGCTCGGCTCGGCCAGATTCTGCGAGGGCGTGTAGGGACACGACATGCGGCCCAACGCCATGTGTGAGGAAGAAGGTGCGTACTGGAGTTGTCGAACTCCGCCGTTGTCACTCTGGGCGGCCTTGACGCATGCGCCGAATTGGGTAGACACATAGGCGAAAAAGTTAGACAGTGGAAAGCGTGTCGATTTAAGCCGTAAAGGAAGCGTCCACGGTGATGTGGCGATCATCAAGAACAACTAAGTAATATTTGTAACCAGAGACACTAACAATGGGAGATGTCCATAAGTCACAATGAATAAGATCAAAGTTGTTTAACGCTCGAGATCTTGAAGGATGAAAAGGAAGGCGAACATGTCGTCCTAGGCGACACGCATGGCACAAGGATTCCAAACTTTTATTACTGACCGGGGATAGCCGTAGTGAGTTTGGAGAGCCTCGCGACCGGGGTGGCCGAGGCGGCGGTGCCACGAGGAGGATGACGTGGAGTTGGCAACAAGGAGTGAGCCACGGCGTGCGTGGTAGAGCGGACCGGAGCTATTGCACTGATGATCACGTTCGCGAGAAGATCCTTCACAGAACCAACCATACGGGTCAAACTCCACGAACAATTGTTATCGATGAGTGAATTGTGAGCGAAATAAGATTCTTGATAAGTCGAGGCGAAACAAGAACATTATTTAGAACAAGAGAGCCAAGGTGCGTCGAGCCAGTAGCGGTGTGACGGGAGCGAACCATTACCGACAACAATGGAGGTGGGAGAGGATCTGGGGTTGAAGAGTGAGAGAGGTACCATCATGGGAGGTCATGTGGGAAGAGGCACTGTATCAAGGTACCGGTCGTTGTTCGCCACGGAGTGAGGGTGGCGGTCTTTGAGCGTGGAGGCGTGAGAATTCGGTCCCGAAGCGGAGACCCCACCATGGTCGGTATGCTGTACATTGCTTCTTCTTTGTTGGTACTGGCACGGAGAAGGCATCTTTGTTGGGCGGAGTGCATTCTTTGGGCAGTGGCGCCTCTTTGATTGGGATTTCTTTGTTGGGGCCGACGCCACCGGGAAGCCGGGCGGAGGAGCGCCACGGGGCCGGGCCACATTTGGATGGACCCGTTCCACGGTTGAAGAACGATATTGGCCACCGCCAGCGCAGCGATCGTGTCGCGGCGTAGAGGAGTAGCCGGAGGAGGAAGCGCCATTGCAGTGCAGCGAGTCGCCGAGAAGGTGTGGTGGTCCCTTCTTCTTCTTCTTCTTCTTAGAAGCGGACGGACGAGGAGGACCGTTCTTTGGTCGGTCTTGCCCGGGCGCGGCGAGAGTAGAGCCGATGGCGGCGAGGGCGATCGGAGGAGCGAGAGGAGCTGCGACCATGTTGATCTCCTCGCGAGGAGTTCATTGCGACGGCGGCGAAGGAAGGAAGGCGACCACGGCGGAGGTGGACCCGATGTCCTCAGATGCTCGTTGAGCCCGCGAATCACGTTGAGGACAGAGCGCGGTCGACCACGTGTTCGCCGAGGTCGATGGTCGTCGGCCATCTTCTTGAAGTGTTTGCAATAGTCGGTGACGAGAGGTCACCTTGGGCAAAGCGCGAAACTTGGCGTCAAGGTGGAGAGCACGGGTCTCCCGATTGCCGAAGTGATCCTCGATGGCGATCCGAGCCGTGGCGGTGGCGCGGTGGTCGATCACGGCGTCGGCAAGGTCGCGCGGTGGCCGTCTTTGTCTGACCATGATTTGACGACGGCGTTCATCCGAGCCCAATCGGGAAGTGCCGAGAGGTGGCGGAGCTGCGGACGTGGTCCCGCAACGAATACTTCGTGACGGCGAGTAGGAATTGCTCGCGCCAACGTGGGTAGTTGCCGGAGGTGTCGAGGACGAGGGGACCAGTCGCGGGCGTTACGCGAGCGAGACACTGGCGTGGAGGTTGAGAATGGCGGCCTCGTGGAGGATCATGGCGCGGAGATGTCCGTGTCATCCTCGTGGTCGTCGCCGGCGGTCGGCGGATCGGCCGCAGAATGGTGGCGTCGGCGGGCTTTGGCCCGCTTTGGCGATCTTGTGGCGCGGACGCGCGGCGGCGCTGCGTCGCGTCTGCGATGATCTGAATGACCTCTGCTTTCGGCGCTGGGCTTCAGCGAGGCGGCCGGCGAGTCTCGGCGAGTGCTACTTGCGGCGTCGGCGTCGCGCGAGCTCTTTCGGCAGGTCGACGACGGAGGCGCAGGTCCCGACCATTGCGTAGCGGCCAGAGCGCGCAGGGCGCGGAAGAGGCGAGAGGAAGATCCGGTCTCGTGATACCATGAAAGAGTATGGTGGGAAAATAGTAGATTGATTAAGGGAGGAGCCCAAGGCTCAAGTACATATAGGCAAGGATATCTCTAAGAATAGGAAAGATCTAATCTAGGAGATCCTTGCCAAACATAACCAACTAACCATGGCAAGGATATCCCTAAGAATAGGAAAGATCTAATCTAGGAGATCCTTGCCAAACATAACCAACTAACCATGGCAAGGATATCCCTAAGAATAGGAAAGATCTAATCTAGGAGATCCTTGCCAAACATAACCAACTAACCACCAGAGGGGGGGAGTACATTACGCTAACACTTATACCCTTATTTATTTTAAGGAAAAAGTCCATACAAGACCTTACATTTTACTCAAAAGTCCATTCGGCATCCCGAACTATGAAACCAAACATTTTACCTCTTAAATTTTGCAATTCAGTTCAAATAACATTCTGACCCTATTTTACATAGTGGTATTACCTGTGTGGAGTGATGAGTTGACGGCTTTTCCACATAGGATGATGTGTTGGTCAAATTTAGGTGAATGACAGGTGAGACTCACAGGGGTTTCTCTTCCAAATCGACAGCCATGGAAGCATGATTGGGAGCTCGGTAGGGGAGAAGCCCATGTGGGCCCCACTTGTCATTGATCTAATTTGGTCAGCATGCCATCCTACATAGCAAAACCGTCCATTCATTGCGTCACATGTGCAATACCATTACGGGAAACCTGGTTAGGGTGTTATTTGAACCAGATTGCAAAGTTTTTTTTTGGTTTTTTTTGGGGGGGTTGTTTCAAATAATCATATGTTTGGTTTCTTAGTTCGGGGTGCTGGATGAACCTGTGATCAAAGTTCGGGGTGTTATATGGACTTCTTCCTTATTTTAATAGATTGATAATATCTTTTGTATGAATCTCTAATTATCAATGCAATGCAGGGTGGAGTGTTGCTATTTGTCAGTTCCTACTTCGAATATATTAGGATAGGCAATTTCTTAAAATCTCAGGAAGCATCCTTCTGTAGAGTTGGGGAGTAAGTGGACCTTCCTTTTCCTGCTAGCTTATTTGATTTGTTATTAAAAAAAAAATCTGCTCTTAGCCTTATGCATACAATAACTGTCTGTATGTGCTCATAAATTAGGGCTACGTCACAACAGGATATATCTCGTTCAAGACTCTGGTTTTTTGAGGGCAAGAAAAAGATCTTGCTTTATAGTGAGCGATCTCACTTCTTCCACAGATACAAGGTCATAACATCTAAAAGGCCCTGGGAGTATAACTTATTATAATGTGCTTATGCTGTGGTTTCACAAACATGCACTTGAATGTCTATTAATGTCAAGTCTAAACTCTATCATTATAACATGCAGATCAGGGGAACACAGCATTTTGTAATCTACTCATTGCCTGGTAGAAAGGAATTTTATCCGGAGGTATTGACTAAATTGCCTTTCTATGTACTCTGAAGTCGTATTGTGAGAGATTCAAAAAATTTATCTTCTTCATTTCAGCTTGTAAACATGCTCGGTGAATCAATGAACGGGAAGTGCAATGTCCTTTTTTCTCGCCTGGACATTCTTAAGGTGAGGTCACTGTTTCACATAGTTTGGTTCCGTCAACAAAACTATAATCTTAGTTTAGCTATTAAGTTCATGCTGCAGCACAATTCATCTGGGTCATTTATAAAATGTTTTGTGTAGTTTGTGTTGCATTGTATTATGTAGTTCAGCCATTCATTTCATATTATAAAAAAAAACTATTTCATACTGTACTGTCATCGTCTGGATTTTATGGTAAAAACTTATGAGGAAAACAACACACTCAAATTTGAGCTTTTGTTTGTAAGTTGGTCTCACTTATTAAGTTATTGATAATTGACAGCAGTGGCCTGCATGTGCTGCAAAACATTGACATCTAGGTCCTCTATTTATTCCATTTCTTGTATAGCACATTCCTAAATTTCAGAATTCATGGTTTAAGTGAGTTAATCTCCACCAGCATTTTAGTTATTCTTTGACTAAGCTGAGTTCCTGTGAATTTGTAGTTAGAGCGAATTGTTGGAACCTCTTCTGCACGAAGGTTGATTTCTTCAGACAAGAGCATGTTTGTCTTCTGCTGATGTAGGTGTGTGTTTGAAAGCCTACCAAAAATTTTGGAACACGAGATGAGACAAGACCTGGTACCATATGCCCTGAACGGCAATTTTTTAGATCTTACAGTGGATTATATAACGGTCAATTGCCTTCGAGATCCTCTTGTTTGCATTTAATTTTTTGCAGCAGTGTTTTTTGAAATTTTGTTGATGTCTTCTACTGCCGATTTATTAGGAAAGGCAGAAAAAAAAGGTTGCTTGATTGATGCATTGTTTGTATGCTTTACTGTAAGAAAAAGTTAAATCTGTTCGGTTCAGGCATCAATAACCGGCTATCATTTTTTTTCGGCTAAGTATTAAGCTTAGTGGTTTTATGTTGACTGGATTCGTATACTTGTACATTGAGCAGAGCCAAAGCTGGTTCGATCTGGGTTTGTTTAACTCATTTTAAGCCTTGTTTGAAACGTGAGAATTCTGTAAGAGTTTTGTAGAAAAAGAAACATTCATTCTCACTGAAGTTTCTCACGAATTTCCTATGTAGCGGGGTAAGCTAGCAGTGTGTCCAACTTGTGACCGACTTGAGCGCTGTGAAGCTAATCTGTTTAAATTAGAAATTTTCTGGCCATTATGAGATAATTAAGCTGGAAAAAGCTGTTTAAAATGAGAAATTATTTGCTCATTACGAGCTAATTAAGCTGGAAAGTGATAAAGCCTGTAATTACACAAGTTGCTGGTCCTAAAATTTCTTCGTACTTCAGGAATTCAGAATTCAGGGAGATAGCTGTTGCCTGCTGATTGCACTGGAGGAATGTTGAGATTGGATTTTCAAATCTGAATCCTCTGTATAACTGTACAAGTTTTGGATCAAACTAGGGTATATAGTGGAAACAGTGATTACAATATATCTATATTACGAATCAAATAATATTAAAATTTGAATAAAAGGTACTTGCTTTATGGCCAATCATTACAAAAAAAATAGCTTTATGGCTTGAGTTCAATAAAGTAGCAATGGAAACGAAATAATAGCAGCAGGATAAGTCTATCTATTTACTCAACAGCAATCGACTGGAGTGCGTGTCCTAGTAATCCGGATCGCCCTCTTCGTAAACACAAGGAAAGAATTCGTAGTCACCTTCTACTTCTGCGCACTCTTCTATAAAAAGTTAGGATGTTGCAAAGGTGAGTACAAAATGTATTTCGCAAGCCTTGAAAACATAATGCATGATAACTATATACAAGATGAAACGAATGGAAGCATAATATGGCTCTTTTAGCATAAATCGATGTTTAACTTTAAATACGATTAGTAATTTCACAAAGCATCATTTGACCAAATGTGGCTGTAATAATTGAATTTGATGACAACTAAACAGGTTCCAACCACCCGACTGGCTCTAACCGCTAAACCACAACCCGAGAGTTCTATCCACTCACGGATTCTCAAACTATCATAAATCAAAACCATAAAATCTACAATATGCAAGCGTACCTCGCCTACTCTTGACCATGGGCACAGCTATTTAAATAGTTTTAACTCTGTAGAGTGTGTATAGCTTTATCTACAAGACATGATCGTCTCTTGGTGTGTCGGCAGAGAAATAATGACAAGGCCTTTACAATGTACAACCCCACTATTAACGCCGCTCGCTAAGGTTTCACCGCTGAAGGGTTCCATCCACCCAATCAAAAGCCCCCTCTTGCGCCATGTGGGGAAAAACCTGTCTATATCCGATACCCACATTCCACCAACGGGCGAAGCCAATAATGAGACACACAAATTAATTAGCTAGGTCGTATCCATATAGACTTGTGGTTGTACGGTAGTACTCGGTCTATGACAACACACGCCTCGATCCTTAATTGACTAGGGCAGAACATTCACTTTAAAAGGTCTCGTGCTTCTTGCACCCGCCAAACATCCATTCGCCCCGGTCTAAATCATTTTTTCACTTGATTTCATTTAAATAATAGTAGCAATACCAATTGCCGTAACTTCACAAGTAAGTTTAAACAAAGCTTGAAATGATTCTCATAATGGCATAATACCGAAACATCTAAGCTGGACTAAGCAATTCTATCATCCCATGCTACTCTACTGGTTATCACTGAATAAAATAGCTATTATCATCTAGGGTGACAAAAGTTCAACATGGTCAATGCCAATGAGGGTATAACAATTCGGGAACTTATCTAGACATTAAAACTATATTTAAAGTACATTGCATAAAAGTAAGCATGTATAATTTTAAAATAACATAAATATTTTATAAATTTGGGATCAACATGTTTAAGGAAGACTTGCCTTCATTGCCTCCTGTTGGTTCTACCTCCGACTGTTGAATTGGTTGTACTTCGGCAGCGTCATCTACATGCGAAACGAGAGCAAATAAATAAAAGAAAAACAAACAAAATCGAAAAATTAAAAATAATAGTATTGGAAGGTAGGTCTTGAACTTAGATGAATTTAAAAATTTGAATCACTGGAATCGGAGCTCGAACGAAGGAGAACAGGCTCTCGGAAGTGGTTCGGGTAAAAAATCAGAGAAAAAGAAAAAATGATGACATGTGACGTAATGTGATTGGTTAGAATTTCTAGAAAATAGGAAAAACAAAAAGAAAAACTGACTGACACGCCTCATGTGGCTCGGTCCATGCTAGACCAAGAGCACCGATAGGGTTATGGGGCTGACGTGGTGGACTTGCTGAGGTGGAATGCCATGCAGCACTGACGTGGCTTCCACACGAGGCTAGGGTGCACGTGGCATGACATGTGGCGGCCAGCGCAGCAGTTGACACGACACGACCGACGTGGTCGCCTCGTGGGCATGCGAGCGCGAGGAGGCGCGGATGTGGCGTGACACGGCGCCAGCGCTGCATGGACGACGTGGGGCTCCACCGGCTTTAGCGGCGGCACAGGCATGCCGAAGGTGGGGAAGAAGGCTTCGGCCTGGGGCAAAAACGCGTCGAAGTGAACCCGTGTTGGGGCAAAATGGAGTTGGTGACGCGGGAAGTCCGATGGGGCCAAAGGCTGCGGCGATAGCCCACCGGTGACAGCAAACGGCGACGCTAGGGTTCAAGCTCCAGATGCAGTAAAGTAAGGCAAAGCTCGGGAAAAGGAGAGGAACGGTTGCGGCGCGTTATAAAGGCGTCAAAGGAGAGGAGACCGGCATACAGCGCGGGATTCATGGCGGCGAGTGCTCAATGATAGAGTCCTCCGTGGGGACGAAGCGGCACCGGTTGACAAGCGGGGCTCGCATATCAGTGGACGCGGCACGGAGGCGGGCCGCACGAGGCTGGGCTGAGAGAAGGGGTGGCGGACCGGGCCAGGGAATTGGGCCAGGCTGAGGAAGACTAGGCCGGGGAACGACGGAATAGGAATGGGGCGTGGGGAATGCGGCCTACGCGAATTTAGAGAAAATAAAATGGTTTTTTGATTTTAAATAATGCAAAAAATATATATCAAAAAAGCTGACATAAATAGCAAATAAATGCGAAAACATTCTAGAAAATTCTTAAAAATACTTTTAAGCATTCGGAACCCAAATAAATTATTTTGAACTTATTTCAACTTTTAATTTTGATTCATTTTGATTTGCTTGCACTAAAAAGGAATTTTAAATTCATCAAATTTCTGGAAAAAGAGAAAAAAATTAAAATGGCTCTAGATTTTGGAATGTTACAATGAACTGAAGCAACGAGATAATCCTATCTGCTGCAAATAGTCGCTATTTCCGTCTGAAATAAACCCAGGGACACCATTTTCAGCGTTTCCATAATGTGGTCGCATGTCATTGACATCCCGAACTGGTTATTCCTAGATTGCATGGAACAAGCACACCCTATTCTTAACCATGATTAGATAGACTGGTTTATGATTTTTTTCGAAGTAAATCTCTAGCACACATGTTGTAAACACATACGATTAATGAAATTATAATATGATGAAATTATTTTCTAAAACAAAATCATATATATATATATATATGATTTTTATCAATCTACTCTAAATAATTTAAAAGATATCGATGAAGAGTTTACTGTTATAGTTCTGTAGATTTTTTTTTAAATTAGCCTCCGACGATTTTTTTTTTTTGCAAAAGTAGCTTCCGACCCGACGAAAACCGCTTGTCCCAGGCGCGGCTCACCCAGTGCAGCGGATTGGGGGCGCTGAAATGCCCCTGTCCGATACGTGGCACCGCAAAAAAAAACGAAAACAAAAAAAAATGCAGTGAACTGGAAGAAGCAGTGCATGCTATGCTACAGTATTTTTTGTTTTTTTTTTGCTGTGGGAGGGTAATTATTAAAAAAAATTATTAGACTTTATAAATGTATTATAATAAAAAAAATTACACAACGGTTACTTCTAAAAAATATAATTCTACGAGTAGTTTTGAAAATCGTAGGTCCTATCATAAATATTTTGAGGACTCAAAATACTTATAAAACCTAATAATGTTTTTTCAGAACTAACTTATAAAAGTTAATAATATTTTGAGGACCAAAATACTTATGGGCCCTCGTAGAATTAATTTTTCAGAATTACTCGTAGAATTATTTTTTCATAACTAACCGTCGTATAATTTTTTTAATTATAATTCATTTATAAAACCTAATAAAATTATAGCGTATTTTTTCCAGAACTAGCCTCCTCAAATATATTGTGTTATATTATGCCCCTCCATAGAATATGGGTCCTCAAAATATTTGTAGTACGACGTGCGATTTTTTCAAAACTAACCGCTGTCCAATTGTTTTATATTATAACGCATTTATAAAAGCTAATAAAATTAAAATATATTTTTTCTATAACTAGCCTCCTCAAATATATTGTGTTATATTATGCCCCTCCGTAGAATATGATCCTTAAAATATTTGTGGTATGACGTGCGATTTTTTCAGAACTAATCGTTATGCCATTTTTTCTATTATAATGCATTTATCAAACATAATAAATTTAAAATTTATTTTTTCCATAACTATCCTCTAAAAAAACAAAAATCACTGTAGCATACAGTGCTTCCGGTCCGAATTATTTTTTCACAACTAACCGTTGTGTAATTTTTTTCTATTATAACGCATTTATAAAACCTAATAAATTTATTTTTTTCATAACTACCCTCTCAGATGAAAAAACCGAAAAATACTGTAGCATACAACGCTTCCAGTCTGCTGCATACATTTTTTTTTTGCGTTTTTCGTTTTTTTTCGGTGTCACATGTCGGACTAGGGGCATTGCAGCGCCCCTAATCTGCTGCACTGGGTGAGCCGCGTCTGGAAGATGTAGTTTTCGCTAGATCAGGAGCTACTTTTGTAAAAAAAAAAAAAATCTCCGAAGACTAATTTTAAATTTTTTTTTTACGGAGCTATAACAGTGAACTCTTCGATATCGATAGCTACCTGGCGAAAAAATTCTTCCTTTGCGCCTTTGCGGCCGATTTGGCGATTTCCACAGGTAGCCTCCACCTTGGCCGCGAACTGGGCAGACGATGAAGCCCCGGTGAGACCTACCGCCATCGACCATCGCTAGAGATAGCATTACGAGCTCACCCGCAGCTATCCTCCTCCTCCGCCTCCCTGACCCTTCCAATCCTTCGCCTCCGCTGCCCCCTCAAATCCTCCTCCAAATGCTTCCTCCATTCCAATTCCCAATGCCAAACCTGGCGGCGGCATAACCACCTAGTCGCCCATCCTGGTCCTCGTTTCTTGGGTCAACCAGGGAAAGAAGACCAGGAGGAAGGAAGGTGGCACCCACTTGCCAGTCCCCTCCTGAGCCCACCTCGACGGCGCCGTGGATGATGATGAGGAGGTCGGCGGATGAGGCCCACCCATGGCGACGCCGCGGAGGGAGGAGCTCCAAGAATGCGAGGAGGAGGAGGGGGAGTGCGGTGGGGAGGTGGCCGAGTGGGGCCCTCCTGTCAGCCCCTTCCGGCTCCACGCCCAGGAACAGCATCACGAGGAAGACGAACACGGTGGGGGCTGCGCATGGTGGGACCAAGCTTCTTCTTGTGAAGCCAAGAAGAGGTAAGCAGCATCAGCACCACCACTACGGCTATGGAAGAAATTCTCGCCTTTGCGAGGAGCTCGTCGGCCGACGGCCCTGGATTCGCTGAGTTCGTAGCTGGGTACAGCCGCAGAGCCCTTGGCGAGGACGAATGCGTGGAGCTGATGAGGAGGATGGGAGAGGAGGTGCTGGCGTTGGGGTGCCTCCTCCTATTCCGGTGGATGCGGGCGCAGGAGGAGCAGCCAATGCCGGTGCCGCCGCAGACATGGTTAGTGGCTGTTGTGGTGCTTGGATGGGCCCGGATGGCCGATGAGGTCTTGGAGAATGTTGTGCCTCCACCTCGAACGGAAGAGCAAGCCACACCATCATCAGGCTCTACCATTGCCTCTGTGTCTGCAAGCACCGGAGCAAAGAGATGCAGGTCCGGTACATCGGAAGTCTGAGCAGATTTTCATAAGAAATTCTAAGCCAGACGAAAATGCAGTTCAGGTAAGATTTGCTGTGGTAAAATTTGTTATCATGAATTGTCTGCAAAGTCGTCAGGTGGAATAGGGTACTTGCTTAGACATGCTGCAAGATGTAAAGCAAAACAAGGAGCGATCATGAGGCAGATGCAGCTGCAGTGCAACTCCGATGGTTTGGTACCTAGTTTTACATTATAGTCCTGAGTCAGCTCAAGAATCTCTTTGCCGTTTAATTGCTTCACAGGATCTATCTTTGAACTTTGGTGAGTCTAGCGATTGAAAAGTACATTAGGATTGCGCATAATCCTAGATTTTCTACGGTTTCGAGAGACAGACAACAACGAGAGATCTAGTTAAATATATAATGATCGCTGTTCTAAATTAAAAGAGCTCTTTAATACCTGTACATTTTCGATGGCTTTAACCTCGGACATATGGAGTAGTTGGGCTAGGGAGGATTATCTTAGTTTAGTTCATCGTTATGTTAACGACAACTAGGAAATAAAAAAGAATTATAGGTTTAAACTAATTAATGTAGCACACACAGGTGATAATACTGTGGATTGTATTATCAAAACGGTGCAAGAGTTTGGTCATACAAATAAAATTTATGCAATAATTTTAGGCAATGCCGCTGCAAACTCTAGTGCAATGGATATTCTCACTCCGTTATTTAGTACATGCGCTGAATCCTTTTTGCTACATCAGCCATGTGCCTGCCATATTATTAATCTTATATTTACATGTAGTTTAAAGAGGTTGGAACCGTATATTACAGCTCCGCTATGCAATATCTTTCCTAAATCATTCTCACCAACGAATATCAACATATAAGAACTTTTGCATTGCAATGAATGCACGTCCAAGAAAATTCGGTTTGGATATGCCAATAAGATGGAACTCTACTTACACGATGCTTAAGAACCTTTTACCATATAAAAGCACATTTTCTGTTTTTATTCACACACATTATCACAGCTATGACGGTAATACACTATTGACTGAGCAGCATTGGTTTGTTGTTGAAAAGTTACTATCGTTTTTAGAACTTTTTATGATTCCACTGTTGCTTCATCCAGAGTGTATTATACAATATTTCCTTTAATAGTGCGAAGGCTCATGAAAATGAAAGTGTTACACAAGGGTATCACTGATACATATGTATTTGCATTTATTTTAGATCCCGGAGTTAAACTTATAGGATTCACCGATGTTCTAACTATTTTCAGATGTTCGTACTAAATTATCTGATGCTTATCAAAAGTACGAACTAAAGTTTCGGGGAGTTTGCTTGCAACGACCCCATCATCACCCACAATTAGGGGTGGCAGTTTTACCCATAGGTTTGGGTACCTGCGGGTACCTGACCCGAAAAGGGTGGGCACGGGTAGCACCTTAGATCCATGGGTTTTCGGGTTTGGATACCCGATAAGATCATAGGATAGGTGTGGATGTCAGTTGTACCCATGGGTATCCAATGGGTATCTTATAACATGTGGGCCCTACTTTTTAGAGATACATATAACCCTAACCTTTGACTTTACTCTTTGACTCAGTCAATTAGTCCCGCACAGCAAAGCTGCAAACCCCATCGCCCATTCCCCACACGCCTGCGCAAAGCCGCAAACCCCATTCTCTGATTCCCCAATCCCCACACACCTGCGCAAACCCTAACTACGCCCGTCGCCTGACCGACTGCCGACCGCAATACCAGACACCCCATTCCCGGACGAGGGTATGCGCGAGGTTGGCGCGGGAGGCGTCGAGCGCCTCCTTCTTGGCCGTGTTCGAATGCGGGTCATACGTCAGTAGCTGGTCCACGTCCATCGTCCTCGCTGTCCCGCCCGGCCCCGACGCCGACGAAGACAAGTAGTAGCTCGATGACCGGTGCATCCACTCTATCCGGCCGGCCTTGGTTCCTTCTTGTTTGATCTGGCCTCCCCGGCTCCTGCCCTTCATGGTTTCTCGATCTCGTGGCTGACCCAAGGGATTCTTGTGCTAGTCATGTGTTACTTCTATTTTCTGCCTACCATATTGCGAAAACCTTTGTGCTTTGCTTTCCTGATTGGCTTAATTTTCTGATTTCAGGCTGCAATATACTTACTGGCTACTGCTGTTAGCAATTATATAGGATGAACCATTTTTCATTCATTTGCTCTTGAGGCATTTATAATGATCTGATTCTGGAAATATTTTAATTAGCAACGCTGTTAGTTTTGCTAGTGAATTTAGTGTATGCTATGCTAGCTCGTCAGCTGAATGGGATCTTATTCTATTACTGCTATGCAGATGCTCTATTGCACAAGCTTGACCTGGAGCACAGATGGCAGCACACTCTATGCTGGTTATACTGATGGAACCATCCGGATCTTTAAGATCTCAGGGTTCAGCTACTCGAGCTAGATGTTGAATCTTGTTCTGGGAAAAGGGTGTGGTATCTTTCTAGTTTTTCTTGACTGTCTGAAGGCATAATATCTGCCTTGATCCTTACTTCGGCTTAATTTGCTATCTATGTATTAGCCTCAGTCATGAGCTCATGGGTAATGTGGAATAAGGATCTGTTTTGCACCATGTTTTGATTTTTGACTGTTCCAATATATCATCTCATGAATCATGCAATCCATAGCGCTACTTGATCTTTCATTTGTGGTGTTTCTGTACCTTTGTATTCTTCAGTTGTGGCTTTAGTTGTTGAATAATAACATGTGTGCCTCACTACCCATGGTACCCATCGGGTTCGGGTGTAGGCACAGATCCGTGCCCGTAAAGCTTAGTGGGTTCGGATGGATGTCACGTGGTTCGGGTTCAGGTTTAAGGCAATGGTACCCGGAAGTACCCACCAGATTGCCATCCCTACCCACGATAGGTAAGAAGAAGACTTCGTGGGGCAAAATATGGGGTGCGGGTTCTTCCTTCAGCGGTTCAGGTTCTACAACATCAAGTTATGAAGTAAGACACATCATCCACCATAGCAGTGGGTAACTACCCACGTATATGGACAGTGATACTATGGATTACCAAGAAGAGCACTTCTATATTTGGCAACGGTGGCATGACATGAGTATAAGATAACATATCCCGTGCTATCCATATTAGCATGGGATATGTTAATTGTTTCTGTCTCGACTCTTTCTTTCCAGTCTATTTTAGTCTTTCGAGAAGAATATTGGAGAGAAGAACAAGTCTCATGAGTGAGATGGTGAAAATACTTTTAACTGCCAAAGACTGGAACAAGCTGATGCACTTGATCAAGGCTTTGCAGAAGATACAGAGTTGGCGGACGTGGTTGACAATCTTTACCTAGACAATGACATTTAGAACATCGATGTATGTATAGCAATAGGCTGTATTTTTTTTCTTTGCCAATATTTTCTCATGTTGAGTTTTTACCTAGTAAAGTTTTCAACGAGGCCGCATCTAAACGTTTATAAAGCTCGTTATTACATTTTCAATATATTTCTCTTTTTATAGATACGGAACTCTTTTTTAAAAATTTTAATTTGTATTTTTGAATTCTATACATTGTTCTAGAATCATTGCAATTTTGCAAAAAAAATTCAGGCCAAACGGGGGCCTACCCTGGCCCGTCTGGATGGGCACGACACAGCCCGTAAGCTCAACATGTTGTGCCTAAGTCTGCGGCTGAGCCAACAGACCAGGACGGCATTGCCTGTTTAATATGCCGGGCCGAACGGATCATACCTAAACGGGCAGTGTCTAAATGCAACCGTGGCGGACCCCAGCAAGAGCAAGGAACACATGGACAGGTAAAAATATGTCCGAATTGCAATTTGAAAGGAGCAATACTACTAGTGCACAACGTGGTGCTAAAAAAATCAACAGAACCAGTTGCATGCAGCTTTCACAAGCATCAATCTGTCTGCATACCAGATGTAGCGGGGTGGGTGGAATCTTGGTGGCGGGGCCAGCTAATCGCTGGGGCTTCCGACGTGAGAGCGTAGGGCTAGACGCGGCTGGAGGTCTCCATGGTGGCGAGGGTGTTCGGGACAGAGCCTCGGCGACGGCCGGTACGTGGAGGAGCAGGAGGGGGTTGAATGGCGGCGTGACCGGCGTCGCATCAGGGCGAGAACTATTCGAGCTCGGCTCGACTTGAAATGGACTTTGACAAAGCTCGCGAGCCGATCTCGAATCGAGTCCAAGTTCAGTTGAATTCGAATAGCTTGTTGAGTTCGAGCTTTTTTTTTACAGTCCTAGAACGTGATGGCTTCTTTTTGCACTGTACCTTATGGGCTTGTACCCATGCCAGCCATCTGATGGTTTCACTTTCACCATGCGCCCATATAATTCTAGTTCTCTGTAGCTGATCACAGATGCTGCGATTTCTGCAGGTAACAAAGCGCGAAAGTGCACCAGAGAGCGAGTGGAGTAAGAGGAGCTGGATATCGGAAGGCGATTTGATGCTCGGCGATGCATTCTTCACGCCGTCAGGCAGACCCGGTCCTGAAGGTTTTTTTTGGAAAGATTAACAGGAGCTCTGCCATTCATTCACGAGGAAGAGAAAAAAGAGAAGACAACGGTAGCAAGAGTATCATTATAAATGACCGTAGGTTGCTGTGAGGCCGATCATAGCATCAGAAACACATTTGGCACAGTTGACAACGGGAGATGCTAGTTAGCCTAACTTAGGAATTCTATCATGCGTCCTCCTTTTTCTGGACCCGGGCCTGACGTTAGTGCCCCTAGTTTTGCCAAGTCTGTCTCTTTTGTGGCGCTGATGACTACCTCGGCAGGGGCTCTGTCATGCAATAAGGGCTCTCTACTTCTGTGCTGAGGAGCACTCGTATAGATGGGCAGATGGAATAAGCAGCTACTGCATGCATCTTTTTGTTTGTCCTATGCAAAAGCTGAATTCAGTAACTAGTGACTTCACTTGTATATATTTGTTTTCTCCTGTTGTGTGGCTCAAAAGCCTCATCTTGTGGTCGAGCAATTCACCAACCATTAATTAAGTTCTGTAATTCCTGGTTAAATGGTGCCATCGGAATCATCTATTTGAACAGGGCAATTTGCAGCCGTGTCCTATAATTCCTCATGAAGGGCGATATCCACATCTTCACTTTCTAAAGTTTGAGTGGACTAAGTTTGTGGACAAATGAAGTGCAGAATTTTGCTACTTTCTAGTGATTTTATTGATGTATCAGATTCTTTTACCTGATCTTCTGAAAACATTTCCTTCCTATAGCAAGAAAAATCCTGTTAACTACATTCGGACTTATTATTCCTGATTCCTCGTTCTCTCGCACAAGCTGTTTTACTCATTTTCTTGCTTGAGAGACATTGGTCTTCTATTTTCAGAGGAGCCCTGTTTCCAGACTATCTCAGTAGGACCCTGATATACATGCAACGAATTGTAGGCAGGGAAAGCTACTTGAGCAGCACCAAAATGCACAAGCTAGCTTTGCTGATTCTAGCAGATAACAAAGTGAAATCCCATTTTTGGCCAACAAAAACCATCAAATTAAGATTCCACTGGACAATTCATATGTCAACAATCTCTTATATATTGTACAAGATATATGGTATTAAAGAGGAAGATTGGGGCCTTTTCCCACCACGCCAATCATCTGAAGAATACCCTTGTTCAGCACCCGAAAAACAACAGAAAAACTTCAGAAACTAAAGCACACAAGAAAATAGAAACATGCATGACCTTCACAGTGCAGGAATCAAAACTTCAATTAATTGTATGAATATACAAATTGAAACGCTCATTACCAGCTCCACAATGAAGGTGCCAATGAGGCCAATCATGCAGGCCCAGTTCGATATCTCTGCAGTCTTGGTGAACCCCAGAAAGGGCTCCCTCAGCTAGCCAGATTTGGCTGCACCCTGGGGCACCTCAACCTGAACAAAACCAAATTTTAACAAGCCACCTTAAAAAACTTTTTCGGACTTCCTTTTTTCTTTCTTGCTAACAACATCATGATTGATGTGCATTTCACCAGCAGCCTTATCTGTTTGTTTCACTCACCCCTGCAGGCAGCTTTGCAGCTCGAACTTTGCCAGCTCTGGTTCTTCGCAATTTCAGGAATGGAGCATGCTTCTTCTGGAGTTTGTTTCTGCAGAGGGATTGGTGTGCCAAGAAGGATGGGGCCGCAAGTGTAGAAGTTGCTGCCATTGATTGGGGTTGTTCTTTCAATGCCCTGCCTAGTGTTGGTTTTCTATTAGACTAGTTTTGTTTTGTTTACTGACTTCGCTCTCTCCAGTTGCCTTCGAAAAAAATATATGCCAATTGTGCTTCGCAGTTGGCACCTCCTAGATGGGTGCAGATGTTCGAGAGGCCAACATCAATGAGACGTGGCCACATCAGAGTCACACCAACCTCAGAATGAAGATAGACACTAGGAACAGGCCGGCAAAACTCTTTTCACTACTCCCTCCGTTCTCAACAGATGACATCGTGGATTTCTGTATTTTTATCAAGACATATCTAAAAAAGCTGTATTATTCTTTTTTATTATATCTTTAGATGGTGTATCTTACGCTAGTCAATGGTAGTAAATAATATTAAAAATAGCTAAAATGAGAATGGTATAGAAGGAAAAAATGGTACAACGTCACATCGAAATTCAGGAGAGGAGGGAGTACCTTTCTTACGAAAAGGATAACTATCTAAAAAAAAGAGATAACTACATTTATTTCTTTGACATAAGTATCTTCCTTTCTTGTGCTTAAACTTTTGAGTTACATCCAGTTTTAGTAAAAAATATTAATTCCTGAATATTTTTAGTATTAGCTAAAACGCGAAATACAGTCCTAATAAAGTTGCATATATACGCCATTGCAAGGTCAAAATATAGGGTGTATTTCATAATCCAATGCAAAATAAGTATGTTGTTCTCTCTATACCCCCAATAAATAACTATGCTTACTTTGTATCCCTACATGTATGTATTAAATATAATATTTAGAGATAATAATTAAGAATATTATAGTAATTTTTAATGTTTATTTGATCTATGTGCAAGACAAAATACGTCATATATTTTTATATTTTTAGACAGAGGGCGTATTAGCTTAATGATATCAATTTTCCGAGTCAGCTGGCTCGTTTTTGTATCTATGTGCCAAATGATAAAGTTCAGCAAAATTCAGATCTGCACGCATCAGCGTGCCTGTGGTTGAAAGTTTCCGGGTCCAAAATGTTGACAATAACAATACCTTAACATGCGCATGAAGGTTAGTTGGGTGAGAAGCTTGCGCGTACACGGCATTGAAACATTGCAAATTTCCTAACTAGCATTGCCTATAAATACAGGACATCTTCATCCACAAATCTACATCTAGAAAGCAAACCACTGCAAGCAACAATCAGTCACATAAGTACTTACAGCGGGTGGTAAGTACCTTTTCTTTCCTCTTGTTCTTCGGTTTAGCCTCTCATTTGTCATGTATGAACATTAGCAAGAAGTTGTAGTTTGGTCCTTCATTTTGGGTTAGGATAGGGTCTCTTTTAGGAGCTAAAAAATTTTCGACTGCCTCATCTTAGTGCAACTTTGACTCATGTAGCCTACTGCCTTATCTAGTAAGGGTGTTTGTTGGAGAATTGACGAAAGAATTTCATAGGATATTTTTTCAATTATTTGTAATATTTATGTGTTCTAAGTGTGCCCTAAATCCAGTTGTAACTGTTTTGGAGCCCATATGTGTCCACCTATTAGGGGCCAAATTTGCAATCTCCCAACAAAACCTTCAGGAACCGGCCAGGATTCGGTTCTCGGAACACCGGTTTCCTAAACCCCAAGCCACCATCGACAAATGCAATTAACTTCCATGCCAAAATGATTATGAATACATCTACTATGCTCTGTTTGGTTTGAGAGAGCACCTCATCCAAGGATAGGTTGACTCATCGTAGGATCATCCGTTAAATTTGGTGAGATATGCTAATATCTTAATTTGTAGGTTTTTTTGCTTACGATGAATGAGACGGTGATAGATCAGTATATTATATTTCTCAAACCAAACAAACAGATTAGATTTAGAGCTAGAACCGGATAATCCATTCACTATTCGGTCCCTTAAACCAGAAACCCCGTGTATGTTCCAAATTTTTTCCCATATATACAAGCTTCATTTTGGTTGACATGAAAGAACTAACAAAGAAGCGCTACTACTCTCTCTCAGGGGTTTGTTTGATTTGTTGCCAACATGAGCTCGTCAGACAAGAAGCCGTGCGACGCTCCTAAGACGGAGTGGCCGGAGCTCGTCGGCTGCACGATCAAGGAGGCGGAGGAGAAGATCAAGGCTGACCGACCGGACCTCAACGTCGTGGTCGTGACGGTGGGATCAATCGTCACCGCCGAGGTCGATCCTAGCCGCGTCCGCGTCTGGGTCGACACGGTGGCGAAAGCTCCCAAGGTTGGCTAAGCTAGCTTAGCCTACAGAAATAATAAATTTAGGTCCCTGCAAGGATCTGTATCGTCTAATTGGCCGAATAAAATAAGAACTCGTGTGCCTTACGGAGATAGCGTCGCACATCTGCATGATGTGTGCAGTGTCATGTTTATTTGTTGTCAGTTATAAGAAAGTTTAATCGGTGCATCAATAATGTCGTTGAATCACTGTTGACTGTGTTCAGCAGCAAATCTGTCTGCGTGTATGGTTCTCATCCCAAACATCACGAAATGGCTTTTGCCGTGTGTGGAGTACTCCCTCCGTCTAAGTTTATATGGCTTATTTTTTAAATGGTCTTGCTTATAAATATAAGACGTATTTTATATTTTAATGTAAAATTAGTATGACGTTCTCTATATACCCTTAATAAATATCTATTTTAATTTACTTCATATTCTCTACATGCATCATTGAATATAGTGTTTAATGATAATAATTAGCGATAACCTAGTCATTTTTAATACCTTCTTAGTCTATGTGCCAACACGGAAAGAGTATTTACTAGTTATCGAAATTCTAAGATATGAGATCACAATATTCGTACTCAAGTTTTAGATTATTCCGTTTATCTTTGCTAGCACTGTTTTAGTTTTACTTGCTACATTCTCTTTTTCTTGTCATTTTAAAATGCGTGAAATTAATCTTTTAGAACTTTGACTACAAGTATACATAAAATTATTTATATTTTCCACATAAAAATTATATTAGTAGAGTTGTCATAAAAAATAGTTCTATAAAATTATACTTTTTCTTCGCAAGAAAAAAAATAAAACTATGTTTTTCATAATTTTTGCTTATATATAATTAGAAAAAGGCATGGTCAAATACATATGTTGGAGGCAGTATCCATATCAAAATGACAAGTAAAAATGATGGAACAAAGTAGCTTCTACAATATTAATGGTAGCTTCTATCGGTTTTTCTGGACCTCACCGTGATATATAGGGCTACAAGCCTACAACTCTTATTTAAAACCTGGAGGGCTTGTTTGGAACAGAGGAATTCTTTGTTTTTATTGGAATCATATAGGAAAATTTTCCTACGTAGCTCTTTGGATGTAGAATTGGCCTTGAAAATTCCAATAGGATTCTTTCCTTTCCTCCCGCTTTTGAAGAAATATAAACATTTGCTCAAACCCCGTGGTATGGCGCCCTAGGTTGTGCAGGGGATCGATAGCTGTCGTAAACAAGAGACTTCGGCTGGTGTAAGTGCTGTCGTGGCAACAGTTTCCATGTAGGAGTTTCAGTATTCCAAAGTTTATCGAACTCAAAATAATCAAAAGAAAGCTAGTTTATCTTTATTGCAATTATACCTTTCACTAGTAGTAATCGCAAGGAATAAAGTAGTGGATAATTATAATTGAAACAATAAAATAAATCACTAGAATGACTAAAAGTACTCGCTCTGTTCTGAATACATGTCATTCTAGATTTCAAATTTTATTCCTAAATACATGTTATTTTACGCTTACGATATAAATTTTAACTGTTTTTTTCCTTTGTATACCCCTACGATTCATTATTCTCAATATTATTTATTATTGTGCAATAAGTGGACTAATGAAAGAGGACAATTTGGTCATCTTTACACGTATCTTGGTTGAAGTGCAAAATCCTAAAATATCATCTATTCAGAAACAGAAGGAGTACTAAATAATGGACTGACAATAACAAACGCTAAGCTTCGGAGGCTTTGGTTCATGGTAGATCGGTAGATAGCAACTTATATTCATAGGCCAGTAGGATCACTTCCTTTTTCATGGTTTCGTAGGCGAGTTATCCTTGTGCCGATGTTCCTCCGCCCATGAGATTCTAGCTAGGCTCTGTCGTCCACCTCCAGCCTGACTTTGTGGTAATTAGCATTGGCAATTTCATACCCTAAGCCTTTTCACTGTGGTAATTAGCATTGACAATTTCATATCCGATGGTCTTAAGCCATTTCGGGCTAAAATTGGAGTTAGCCTAGGAAGAAAGAAAGAAAGAAAGAAAGAAAGAAAGAAAGGCCAGTTGCATCAGATCGCTCATAGCCGATAAAGTAGCCCTTTAGGTATGGTTGAACCATCAGCATCAGCCTAGGCCTGGTTAGGAACCAGAGGGCCGAATAAGTAGGGCTCTTAGCTAAACTGAGCTTAGGTCTCTACATTTCTTGTCCTGTTGAGAAACCCACTTCGAAGACAGACAAGCAAGCGCACGAGCAAACATGCCCCAGACACTGTTCCAAGCATGCGAACCAGTTTGCATGTTTCCCACGCGGAAGAGTAACAAGCTAGCAACGCGAATTTTCACATACATACAGTGCCGGCTCTTTTTATCATGGCTGTCTGTCTGACGACAATTCTTCTCTTGTACCGATCGTTGTGGACAAGTAAGTATTCTGAACTTATCCTTTGTATCGGCGCCGAACTGGTCATGCCGACCGTGCATGGATCATGTACGCCACGCAATTCACAGACTTGGTCCAAGACGCACGTCTGCACAAAATGTCAAAAGCTTGAACCGAAGGTGGCAGAGGCTAACAGACATGTTGAAGCATCCCATTGTCAAAGATGCCGGCTAATCTGTTCAGGTTCCCATCTACCCCCCAACTAAGCTATAAATACCACATCCCTGTCCAGAAACGGAGAAACCAAAAGCCAGACACCACCACAACGTAGCAAACACACAGGTTCGAGGACCCGTACGTCCAGCTCGCGTTCGCTCCTCCGTTTGTGCATATTTCTGTGTCCATCTCCATTGATCGATTGCGGTTGCTACTTGTTCTGTGAATTTGCAGGTTTCGGATTCTGCGAAAATGAGCGGCGCGAGCAGCGACAAGTCGTCGTGGCCGGAGGTGGTCCGGCTGCCGGCCGAGGCGGCCAAGCAGAAGATCCTCCACGACCGGCCGGACGTGCAGGTGGTCGTGCTGCCCGTCGGTTCCTTCGTGACCACGGAGTTCAACAACAAGCGCGTCCGCGTCTTCGTCAACTCCGCCGGCAACGTCGCGCAGGTCCCCAAGATTGGGTAGAGGCCCCTCCTCAGTCGAGGTTGGCCAAGGGGTGCTAGCTAGCTGCATGGTCAAAGCTCTCGTGTATTATGTGTGTAGCCATTAATAATGTCGTATGTTCCATTGCAATAACTACTCATTGTCGCCAGCAATAAACAAATTTCCCTTTGCCCGTCCAAATCAAACCGATCTGATCACAGATTTGTGGGTTGTAACACCCCCGGCACATTCGAGAGCCTAGAATGTCACCACCATTATTTTTCTTTTTAAATGTAAACCACTTTACTAAGAATATTGGTAACAATTCTCTAATGATAACTTCTTAAAATTAAAGTGCAATGATAGATAATAATTAAATAACAAAGATTAAGATAAAAGTGTACAATAATAAACTTAGAACCTCGTGTCCAAGAACACTCGGTACCACATGCTCGAGAACGCTCCTGATCAAGCTTCTGAGAACGATTTTATCTTTGGCGATGACAATAAAGATTAAACAGTAACAAAGATAACTTAAGTAATTAAACCTTGTCCAGTCAAAACTTGAGACTAATCACACTTCACACAACTTTTAAAACTCACTAAATGGTAATAACTAACTTTCATATAAAATATCAAGTCACTAAGGTTAGTTAGGGAAAACTAGGTATGGCCGCTAAATCAATGGTGATGCACGTGATGCGTATATATATATGCTACTCGTGTGCCATACATGACACTGTTAACGGTCACCTAAAAAACATCAACAAAGCAAGTGTGAGTTCAAGACCGCAAGTACATAATACAACGATAAACATTAACATAACTATAAACATAAACACAATCATGTCGTCATTCACCTATCTTATCATTGTCTCTTTCTATTCACTAATCATGTAATTATTCACATATCACATCATCAGCTTTTTTCCTTCTATGAATGCAATGCAAATACTCATGCATGTGTCGCATCATCTCTTTAGAATATACAAGTATAGCGGAGTGCAACATCCGTCGATGTCCACTCAAGCCTGGTCTCTTTCAAACAGGGGCCTCAACTCCACTCTCGCAGAGTGCCTACCGTAATAGATCTTTCTCTTCCTACTCCCGTCAGAATTCCCACACAAAGTAGACCATAGATACCCACACATGCCACCTACTTCCATAACATGAATGCACATAATGCAACATTTTATTTTAAGCATTTATCATGTTCCATTAACCATTATCTATCATCACGTAATCATCAAGTAACCATCTTAAAATCATCGTGTAATCATCAATTAACCATCATAAAATTTATCATTTAGATAACATCATTAACAACAGTAATCACATGGACAACATAGTAAACATATAATAAGAATGAAGCATCACAGTAACAAACTATCTATCGTTCTACCATACACTTACCTTTTTAACTATGTAGACCAGATTGATGTGGAGTCGAGATCAACCCCAAAGTCACTCCTGCTCCTACAATAGATACACAATCTCAACAAGGTGCCACAACAATACGTAAACATCAAACAAAACAATGTCGCTCCTACACGAAACCTCGGTCCTAAACATTCCCTCCGCTGGACAACTCTATTCCGCTATCCCGATGGTCGAACGACAATAGCTTTTAGCTCAAAAATACAAACATAGTAAATCATATGGGTTTTGAGACCTACACAAAATTCCTAGAATTATCTAGTTGAACAAAGATACCGATCGACCCATTTAAACACTCGTTTTTAATCCCAAAGACTATTCCGCTGCATTACTAGATAGCAGACTTGATAATTTCCTATCTATTTTATACAATACAAAAAAGTAGAAAACAATACTACTTTTAGAATGTAGAGAAAATTATCTAGCTTTATTTAGTTATGGGCACAATTTAATTTGACCATATTCTTAGCATAATAACCGGATTAACATAACTACGACCAATCGTGAGGAAATTCTAGACAATCACCTTTCCCAAGCCATAACTTTTAAATCGCTTGACCAAATTCACCATTTCACTCTATATAGAATCTTAAATAATTATCTACATTATTCATAATAATAAGAAACCCTAATGCGGCCATATATTATGTTTAATCGCAACGGTTCACTACAAATACATCTTTGAATCTATCTAGCCAAATTAAGTGTTTAATAAGTACTCTGTTGAAAGATAATAAAATTATCTACAAATCTCTAGTTATTGTACAGGCCTAACTCGATCATCTTCAAGGTCTAAATTATCCAAAATCACGACAACACCCGACTGGTGACAATCTGTTGAACAACGGACTTCCAAAGGCCATAATTTGCAATCTATCTAATGATTTTTAGTGATCTTGATCTTGTTGGAAAGAAAATAAAGTTTTGTACAACTCTTTAGTACACCACTTTTCTTTTTCTACCCCAATGTCTTCAAAAATCAATTAGATCAAAACTACGCAAAACCCAACAACTCTAAATGAGAATTGCATGATCCATGAGGATAATTTCCCCTAATTATGGAACTAATCCATGTGAAAGTATGTAAAAAACCTACCTAGAATCCTATCCCCTAAAACCCTATCTAGATATTCCAAGAATTCCTTCAATACCATATCAAGTTAAAACTAAGCAGTAAAGTGCAATACAGTTCTACTAAATAGATTGGTCATAAACTCAACAATCACAGTATGCACATCTAATATTATCTATTACCCAAAATTTTAGCAATCATATTTATATATATTCATATGCACATTTCTATCCAGTTACATACTGATCTCAACTCCAAATACATCTCTTCACATAAGTAACAGATCAGCCAATAGCTAATACCCAAAATAATAACCTCGTTCATACCCATTCATCAAAGAGATTAATCAAGTACTAAATTACACGCACACACCAAGTTTACATCTTGAGTTCAGAAGATTACATCCAATTGAGCTTAAGCTTACACTTTTGGTCACAAGAGAAAATCAGGAGCTATGATGAACCGACCTACTCCTTCTTAGCTAGCCAACTGCAACATTTCCACTCCTGCCCATCCTTCCAGCTAGATGCCAGAAACCTCTTTTGCCCATGCTGTCGGCCAAGTGGAAGATAGGAAGGCTGCATGCTTTACACCTAGCACCTAGCCCACAGTTTACTCCTGCACAAGCCAGTTTTCAGCTTCCACTAGTGGTAAACACACATCAGTATATAAGAGAGTCAAAACAGTACACCAGAGACTTTACTACTCATACCAACCTTCAACCGCCAGTAAAACAGTTGCCCTTGCTTGTCAATCTTTGCCGAAAGGAAGGAGCAGTAGGCCCAAGGAGTAGTGAGTCAGTCTGCAGCCACCTGTTCTCATTTCCTCTCCAGCTGCTCCTGCATTCATAAGGTGCCCATTAACTGATGCATTTATATCCCTGTTTGGTTTTTTATTCCATCTAGTTGGATAGTCAGTAGCAATCATGCAGGGAGGTGTATACATATTTAAGTCATCAAGTAAACAGAAACATTCCAAAGTAATATTCCAATAGCCACATTGTTGCTAAATCAGAACTAGAAAGACATGGATGGATATGAACATAGGATTATTCACTGCTAAGCTAAAACCATCAGAATTCTTGTCAATTTTGCCATCATTCCTTTTTCTTGTCATAAGCAGCAGCATAATTGTAAGGTTTCAAAAGAAATAAACCAAAGCTCTAAGCACATTTCTATTCAAAGCATGAACCTCATAACATTCTAAAAATGCCTCCAATGCTAATTACCACCCTGCTCAAAAGAGCCTCTTCTCTGAACCTCATCATCTTGAACCATAAAAGAGCACAAAACACAGATTTGCAAATGGCCTTCCTCAACCAACAGCATGTACACTGCAACTTCTAAGCTCTATTACTTCCATACAAGCAAGGATCAATATGTTATCCTACATCTCCCTCTGGTTCAATAATGTAAATATTGCCAAATTCCCTCGTTAGCATTTAATCATTTCCCCTAGCCGATCATGCATGCATGTGTAAGTGCCAAGCTTTATGCCCTAATCATGTTAAGAGCATAATTTAATTCAAGCATTATGCACTACCCTTTCAAGTCACAACTCATCAATGTAGAGACATTAATTTAATCAAACTCTTGAAACCTCATTTTCTTCATCAAACAGGCATATAAATTTATATTTTCTCAGGATCCAGCAATACAGTGAGTCTTATAAATACAATCTCAACACAAATGGCATACACCAGTATGAGCGCACCAAACCACAAATCCAAGCCACATACAAGACAGTTACACAAATCATCTTTATATGTGAAGTAAGGTCATAAAGATATCAACATATAACTATAATCGGCTAAGGCATGAAGGGGATCGTTCATTCAGTCTTGAAGTAAGGTACTAGCTTGAGGGAAGGGAAGTGGCTATCGGTGCCCTCTTTGGCACCATGGTGCAACGAGATAGCCACGGCACCGCGGTACCAGGGTCGTCCAACGGGCTGACCGAGAGTCCGCTGGCGTCGGAGCATGGGCCCATCCGCTTAGAGATGACCTAGTGAAGGAAGAAGGGGGTGAGGAAATGGAGAATCCATGGCAGAAGAAAAAAAAGGGGGTCCGGTACTTAGCTCACAGTAGAGTAGTTGTAGCTGTTGTGGAAGCCCGTGGAGGCACGGGGGAGTCGGAGGGGCACCGGATCGGTCGGATCCAGTGAGAAGCCACCCCGAGGCCACAAGATCTGGTGGCGGATGGGGGAAGGGGCAAAAGAAGCAAGTGACTAAGGGAGGGGGAGGGAGAGAAGGAGGTGGCGTCGGGGTCTAGAGAGGAGAGCGAGGAGTGGGTGAGCGCAGGTGAAAGCATCTAGGCCTATAATTCGATTTGGTTTTGGTAATTAATGACAATTACGATTATTGGACTAACATTTCAATTTGAGTATTTTGAGAATAGGTTAGTCCGAAATTCGACGATCGTGGAAGCATGAAACATGGTGAAAAAGAATATCAACACGCCGATGGCTAAGGTATAAAATTTAAGGACCTTTCATAGCTTTTGCCGATCTCGGAGTTTGGAGAAAAAGATCGGATTACTAGAATAGGTGCCGTACTATTAAGAGGGGTTATTGTCGCTTGATCGATGTCGAAAAATACTTAAAGGCTCAAACTCATGCACATCCGAAAAATTTCCATTACATTGCATCTAACTAAAAGCAAAAATGGAGAAAAAGAGTTTTTGGGTGCAGTGGGGCCAGTATGACCGGACCCACCCCGGTCATACCGGCTGGCGGTATGACCGGTGTCCCGGCCCGTTTTTTACAGAAGGGGTGCTCTCGTTGTCTGGGTGGCCGGTATGACCGAACCCACCCCGGTCATATCGACCGACGGTATGACCGGGGACTCTTTGGTCATAGTGACCAACGGTCACTGACAGTGCATTAAATGCCCTGTAGCGACCGTTGGCCACTAAGAGGCGGTCATACCAAGCCTAGGGCGGTATGACCGGCCTCATAGGGCATTTTTGAGAAACTTTTATCCAACGGCCATATTTGGTTGGTGGGGGTTATACATACCCCCACCTGCATTCTAGAGCAAGTTCTTATTAATCATCCTTGAGCTCTAGAAAGTCTCCAACTCATTGTGTCCATTAAATTTTCATTTTGAGAGAGTTAGGAGCATTTTCAAGTGTGCATTTAGGGGGTGTTTGGGACAGCTCCAGCTCCACCAAAATCCGTGGAGTTGGTGGAGCAGGGTATTCCTAGCTCCAAAAATTTATGGAGCTGGAGCTGTGAGTACATTAAGAGTGTTTATGTGGATCATCTTATTTACATTTTAGACTAAAAATATAAACTTAATTCACTTTATTTTAGCCTACAAACTCCAGCTCTGAGGTGGAGCTGGGATCTGGAGCTCTGCCAAACAAGGCCTTAGTGATTGAGCCTTTAGATACTTGATTCGGCCTCAAGCAAGCGTCAAGACTTATTACTCTTGGAGGTTACCGCCTCCTAAATGGCTTGGAGGCGTTCGTGCGCGGTGAGCTTCTCGATGGAGATTATGAGAAGCCTCGGCAAGTTGTGAAGGTTGGAGTTCGCCTACCCGGAGCGGAGAAGAACTACCATAGTGATCGAGGAAGGCTCAAGAGGTGGGAGCCGGATTGAAGTTGTTCAAGTCACCTCAACGTGGATTAGGGTAGACCGGCAAGTCTCCGAGACCACGGGATAAAATTTTGTGTCTCGTTCTCTTGTGGTTTGAAATTTCTACTCTTGTGCTCATTTTACATTTCTAGCAACTTAATCATATTGATCTTGTGCTTAGAATAATATCTTGCTTATATCTTAATTGTTGGAGCACTTAGTGTATTCTAGAGAACTTAGCTTTAATTGTGAAAAATTGCAATTCTTGCTTAGTAATCATATTGATTGCAATTAGAGTCAAAAAATTTAGAAACCTCCTATTCACCCCCCCTCTAGTCGGTTATCCTTGATCCTACAGTAGGGGAGAGGTTGGGGAAGGCACCGGCGCTCAGGAGAAGAAGGGGGGCGACGACCATAGAGAGGGAAGGGGAGAGGTGGTCTGGTTAGGGAGATGAGAAGAGAGGGAGAGGGAGAGGGAGAGGAGGATTTGGGGGCGAGGGCTGAAATGAGGTGGGGAAGGGTGTGCGGCCGAATGGAGTTAAGTTTAGAGTTAGGATTAGGGGTGATGAGTTGGGTCGGTAGGCCAAAAAAATTTGGGGTCGGTCTGACCGACATAATAATAATAATAATAATAATAATAATAATAATAAACAAACAAATAAATGAGTAAATAAATATATAAACTAAAGTAACATATTCTGTATCCGAACCAATGCATATAACAGAATAAGAAAATAGATCAAGAGAAAAGGTAGAAAGCAAATTTAAAATTTATTTCTCATTTTTCTCTTTTATTTTCTCTAAATTAATTTATGATCTAACTCTCCCAGGGAACATACTTAGATAAACCAGTAAAACACCACACACCTCAATCTCAAGCACGTTAGTGAATTGTCTCGCAAATTGCTTATTGGAAAATTTTACATTAGAAATTAAACCCAATTTGAGAAGTATAAAAATTAAAAGTTTGGTACTCTCTTTAGGGAATATCCTCGTTAATAACAAAGGGTAGCTAGAGCCACTCCCTGCTGTGGACAACTCTGTAATCATACATCCAGGCAAGTCGCCCTTCAACCATGTCTTATGAACTGGTTTTGTGGCTTGGGTTGTTTGAAACTCTTGCATTTATCCCAAAAGATTAATTTCTAAAAGAAATTAAAACATGTCAAGTGGATCAGCTTGATCCAATAGTAAAACCATAACCCAGGTGGTGTTGTGGAGATATTTGGTGGGTGGAGGAGTTCAGGTTGTGAACAACCCCGGTTGGGTTGTTGTGAAAGTAAGGCTCCTCCACATAGGATATCATTTAAGGTTGAAACCAAACTGATGCTTACTTCAAAAACGGCGCAAACCGTGCTGACCATAGACCCGGTATAGGACGAGCTGAACTAAGTAACCAACGAGTAGCTGTCCCTGCCAAGGGTGAAAAGGTGACTGTGCCATGGAGGGGCAGCCACCCTAGGGTGAGACGCCATGAGAGGAGTCTCGACCCGCGTTCCTTTGGTGAGGCAAGGCGGTATGACAGAGGTCAGATTACGATTGGCCAAATGTTTTGTTTCCTTGGCTTATTAGTGTGCCTAAGGAAGCGCACTGGTTGAACAATAAGCCAAGTGATGCTATGGGTAAAGCAGTACACCTCTGATCAGAGTTAAAATGTGATATCACTCCTAACTTCCGGGTTTGGAAGTGCGTCGTGTGGGTTTTTCTCTAACACAGAATGTAAGACCCCGCGTTGTTTTACCGTCAGTAGATTTAAAAGTTAAAACTTGACACTTTCTAACAAATGGTTAAAGGGATACTTTGGGTAAAGGACTACTTTGGAGTAGCAGCTCGGTGGCCGAAAAAGTATAATTATATACCCATGCATAAATTTTCCGCGGCTTGTTGAGTACTAGAATACTCAGCCTTACTTTCTCTGTTGGTTCTTAGAACCTGTTGAGTCCACCAACCCAGATAAGGTAGAAGGTGATTTTCACGATGATGTGAATTATTATGATAATGCTGATATTGCTGCGGAGGGCTATGAATACGAGGGCGCGGACGACTAAGACCTGGCTGAATGAAATACCCTCAGGAGGGAGGCACTAGAATAATAATGTAATATCTAGGCGGACGGTGTAGAAATCACCGTAACCGGACATAAGACTGTATTATAAGTACTTTAAGAATAAATCCACGAGTACTATTCGATGGAAGTTTTTATTCGTACATATTATTTTCTTTAGTTGATCTGGACGCACTCTATTCTGTGATGTTTTCACTTGTTGAAGGTGTCTTATCACAAAGTCTATCTACAGAAAATGGCGAGTGCTCTACGTCCTAGAACATAGTGCTATCCTAGGGAAAAGAGCGCGAAACCCCTAGGAAAGGTGCGCCGCTATGAGGAAAGATGATAGCTACCCTGAAGGAGAGAGATACAACACTGCAGAAAAACCGAGTCACTCCACCTCTTTATACCCAAGATTCTAGTGAGCCACCCAACAAACCCTTCCACCTCCTAATTAATAATAATTATTATTCAAAATAATCTCAGCCATCAATTTCTAGTACCACAAATATTCACGTGGCCTCCCGCACCTAGTCAAAGGTCTCACGTTTTAACAAGATCACGCTTACATGAACAATGATTTCTACTGCACAAATTCGAATGCTGCCAGAATTACAAATTCCAATAGAAACCAAGAGATTCATTCTCAATCTCTTGCTATGTTGAACCGTATTCTTTTGCATGTTCTTACTCGACCTCATATATGGTATGGCTACGACAAGCAGACGGGGGTTGAAAGCTCCGGCAGCACGGCACAGCTAAGTTTCAGAACAGAAATTGTACAGCAAACTAGCCATTCTTAATACCATCTCACAGGAAGAGATACAGGTAACATAAATCAAGTAATATAGTTCCGCACCAGCTTTAAGAGACCATCTCAGGAAAATGTCTACAACAGTCCCAACTGTAGCATTTTTACAAGGATAAAATATATCGCAAAAACACGACCCACCACACCAGCACTTTTGTCACCTCCCATTCTTATGTCAAAAGACAAAGACATGTCGATACAGCAGCTTCTAAAATAGCTCTTCTTCGTCACAAAATTCAAAAATCAAACGCTCCTGTAGCCTGCAACATCATAGAGTAACACCCATGTCAGCAAAAACTGCGTTGTGCACCAAATGAAGCCCACTGAAGTTTTACAAGAATTACAGGTAGTCAGTCATGATTTTGTTGTGGGCAACAGCATGGAATTTGTTGGGAAAAATTAAGGTGCAGAAAAACTGAATGACTTTGTAAAATCAATAATTGTATGGTTCAACAGTTCATTCAAGCATCAGCACCTTTCAATTGAGTACAGATAAATGATTTGATCATATAAGCTGCAACCAAAGAGGAAGAGTATCAAGTGCAAACCATTGTTTAGGTGTACACCAATGTAAACCATCATAGAAACAGTACGTAGCATTCATCTTTTAATAGAACCAGAGTAACTATTTATATTACTCCAATTATGCAGCCAAGTAGATAGAAATTACACTCTCATGCCTTTTTAAAATTTGTAAATCCTCAAAGGAAGAACTGAACAAGTATGTATCCCAATTCATCCCAAAAAAAAAAGTTTGTACCCTAACTATCCAATTGTTCAACCATGTTTATATCACAGTATGTCAAAAGCTAGGGTTCAAAAAATATATGTTCACAAATTTGACCAAAAGATTAACGTAACCCACCTTGTTGAATAGAACATCTCTGCCATTCAAATGCATGATTCCATCCTTCAAAGTGCACTTCCAGCGATTCTTTGTCCTTGTCACCAATGTAAACCAGTGAAGAGGACATGACACAGGAGACTGAAACTAGAGATAAACTAAATTCTGCTCAGCCAATATTATCTTAAACAAAAAGGAAGCATTTTTACTTTGTCAAATTGTGCGAGGACAAGGTGTTGTGTATTAGGTTCGTCATCCCCTTGGTCAAGGTCATCTAACTCGTTGTCGTCGTCATCGTCTTCATTAAGAGGAGGTTCATCATCATCCCCTGCGTCATTTCTTGGTTTCGTGTTCCAACAAAGAAGTGGGAACTCGATACTCTGCTAAGACACGATCAAAATATGACTAATATCAAGACAACACACAGAAAATAGCGTGTCTCATCCAGATCAAATTCAGATTTCATGAGAAACTTACAAGATTCTCGTGGGTATTATAATCTTGATTGGGACTCCTTGAGAGAAAAATTGCTGAAATAATAAGCAACCTGATTAATGGAAGTATTCAAGGATCTAAGATAAACCCATTGATGTTTAGAATTATACATCATTATAGTCATCTTGTATCCCATCCCGTTGAGGAATAAATGGAGATACTATGGTTTCTTTGATGAAAGATGTCTTAGTCGCTGTTTCTTGCTTGTTCATGATGGAACTCCAAAGTTGTTGTGCGTTGTCCTAAAGAAAGACAAAAAATAAGAGGATTAGGGCTTGCCAAACAGAAAACTAAAATTTAGAAACTCAGTACTAAGTTTTCAACTGAACAGTTGTTAGAAGTATCTAGTATAAGTGTACAACAGTAAGCAACAGCAGGAATGGAGCATCCCGAGAGGATAAGAGTACCACACGAATTGAACATTTTTAAAGGGAGTTATACTTTGCCATATGGGGCTGGAACACTATTAATCCCAAAATGAATGCACAAAAATAAATCCTAACAAAAACAGGTTGCTGCAATCACCCATCTTTTTACAACCAAAATAGGGCATTAACCATACCTCGGCAGGCATCAACATCAGCATGGAAGTTTTGTGCCGTGGTCCTGAGTATCTCTGTTAAGATCTAACTCATCCAACCGACCTTCAAGGTAATCAAGACGTTCTTCCCTTTGGCTTCCTCCAATAAGTTCACCAACCTGGAATCGAACAGGAACATAGTTATATTGACAAAGCTACCAGTTCAAATAGATAAAATATTCTCTTCCACTTTATTCGTTCATACAATAAGATTTTAACATACGATGAGATGTTTGAGATTTCGTCTATGTGCTTACCCGAGATACCAATAGATCCATCGCAGCAACTGTTTTCCCACCATCATTTTGTCGCATATAGAAAGCTTTGATTTCCTAAAGAAAACAAAACCAGTTAAACACCGAGGGGTTTTCAACACAAACCTTTGGATAATCCCTAACTATGACAGAAAGTAAGGGGAACCAAAAGGCAATCCGGATTTGGGCCCTCGCCGTCGTTTTTCCCGGACCCCGCCTTTCCATAGATCCGGTCCATCCTCAACCGGCGGAGCGCGCGACGGGGAGCTCGAGGAAGGAGAACCTGACCCACGACGCAGAGGAGCGGCGGAGAGCGCGAGGCAGGGGAGACGGACCAGTCGAGGAATGGGAACCGGCGGAGACGACAGCGAGGGGAACCGACGCGACAAAACCAGTTAAACGAGACGGACCTGTCGAGGAAGGGGAACCGGGGGGACGCGCAGCGCACAGGAACGGCGGAGCTCGCGAGGCAGGGAGAAGACAGCGAGGGGATCCGACGCGGAGCAACGACAGCAACGGGGATCGATGGCCAGGCCAGCAAAGAGCCGTCGAGAGAACAGGCGGTCGAAGGAGATGCGGATTCCACGATGCGCGCCGCTAAGAATTCTAGGCGACATAAGATACAGTATAGTATCGGTCATGCCGGCCGTGCATGGAATGGATCATGTACACCAGGAGGACACGCATACGCGCACGGACTTGGTCCAAGGCGTACGTCCGCACAAAATGTCAAAAGCTTGAGCCAAAGGTGGCAGAGGCAAACATGTTGAAGCTGAGCATCCCATTGTAAACTCTAAAAGATGCCGGCTAATTAATCTGTTCAGGTTCCCATCTACCCCCCAACTAAGCTATAAATACCACATCCACATCCAGAAACGGAGAAACCAAAAGCCAGACACCACCACAACGTAGCAAACACACAGGTTCGAGGACCCGTACGTCCAGCTCGCGTTCGCTCCTCCGCTTGTGCATATTTCGTGTCCATCTCCATTGATCGATTGCGGTTGCTACTTGTTCGTGAATTTGCGGGTTTCGGATTCTGCGAAAATGAGCGGCGCGAGCAAATGATAAGTCGTCGTGGCGGAGGTGGTCATTTGCGGCCGAGGCGCCAAGCAGAAGATCCTCCACGACCGCCGGACGCGTGTGGTGGTCGTCCGCCGTCGGTTCCTTCGTGACCACGGAGTTCAACAACAAGCGCGTCCGCGTCTTCGTCAACTCCGCCGGCAACGTCGCGCAGGTCCCCAAGATTGGGTAGAGGCCCCTCAGTCGAGGTTGGCCAAGGGGTGCTACTGTTAGCTAGCTGCATGGTCAAAGCTCTCGTGTATTATGTGTGTCGTACGTTCCATTGCAATAACTCATTGTCGCCAGCAATAAACAAATTCCCCTTTGCCAGTCCAAATCAAACCGATCTGATCACAGATTTGTGGCATGTTGTAACACCCCCGCACATTCGAGTGCCCAGAATGTCACCACCATTATTTTTCTCTTTTTAAATGGAAACCACTTTACTAAGAATATTGGTAACAATTCTCTAATTATAACTTCTTAAAAATAAAGTGCAATGATAAATAAGAATTAAATAACAAAGATTAAGATAAAATTGTATAATAATAAACTTAGAACCTCGTGTCCAAGAACACTCGGTACCACATGCTCGCGAACGCTCCGGATCAAGCTTCTGAGAACGATTTTATCTTTGGCGATGACAATAAAGATTAAACAGTAACAAAGATAACTTAAGTAATTAAACCTTGTCCAGTCAAAACTTGTTATTAATCATGTTTCACGTAACTTTCAAAACTCACTAAACAGTCTAATAACTAACTTTCATATAAAAGTATCAAGTCACTAAGATTAGTGGTATAGTCGCTAAATCAATGGTGATGTATGTGATGTGTATATGCTACTCTCATGCCATACATAACGCTGTTAACGGCCACCTAAAAAAATATCAACAAAGCAAGAGTGAGTCCAAGACTGCAAGTACATAATACAACGATAAACATTAACATAACTATAAATATAAACACAATCATGTCATCATCCACCTATCTTATTATCTTCTCTTTCTATTCATTAATCATGTTATTATTCACATATCACATCATCAGCTTTTCTTTTTATGAATGCAATGCAAATACTCATGCACGTGTCTCGTCATCTCTTTAGAATATACTGGTATAGCAAAGTGCAGCATCCGTCGGTGTCCACTTGAGCCCAGTCTCTTTCAAACGGGGACCTCAACTCCACTCTCGCAGAGTGCCTACCGTAGTAGGTCTTTCTGTTCCTACTCCCGTTGGAATTCTCACAGAAAGTAGACCATAGATACCCATACGGGCCATCTATTTTTATAATATGAATACACATGATGCAACATTTTATGTTAAGCATTTATCATGTTCCATTAACCATTATCTATCATCAAGTAACCATCGTAAAATTATCAATTAACCACCATAAAATCATGTAATTATCATGTAACCATTATCATTTAGATAACATCATTAACAACAATAATCACGTGGACAACATGGTAAACATATAATAAACATGAAACATCAAAGTAACAAACTATCTACCGTTCTAATATGCACTTACCTTTTTAACCATGTAGAGAAGACTGATGTGGAGTCGAGACCAACCCCAAAGTCACTCCCACTCCTACAGTAGATAGACAATCTCAACAAGGTGCCACAATATTATGTAAACATCAAACAAAACAATATCGCTCCTACACGCAACCTTGGACTTAACACATTCCCTCCGCTGGACAACTCTACTCCGCTATCCCGATGGTCGAATGACAATAAATTTTACCTCAAAAATTCAAACATAGTAAATCATATGGGTTTTGAAAACTACACAAAATTCCTAGAATTATCTAGTTGGACAAAGATACTGATTGATTGATTTAAACACACGTTTTTAATCCCGAAGATTATTCTGTTGCATTACTAGATAGCAGACTTGATAATTTCATATCTATTTTATACAATACTAAAAAGTAGAAAACCATACTACTTTTAGAATGTACAGAAAATTATCTAACATTATTTAGTTATGAGTACAATTTAATTTGACCATATTCTTAGCATAATAACTAGATTAACATAACTACGACCAATCGCGAGCAAATTCTAGACAATCACCTTTCCCAAACCATAACTTTTAAACCGCTTGACCAAATTCACTGTTTCACTCTATATAAAATCTTAAATAATTATCTACATTATTCATAATAATAAGAAACCCTAATTCGGCCATATATTATGTTTAATCTAGCTATAAATTACCGCAATGCTAGCGAATCGTGATGGTTCACTAGACAGAAAGCTTACAAATATATCTTTGAATTTATCCAGCCAAAGTAAGTGTTTAAGTACTCTGTTGAAAGATAATAAAATTATCTACAAACCTCTAGTTATTCTAGAGGCCTAACTCGATCATCATCAAGGTCTAAATTATCCAAAACCACGACAACACCCGACTAGTGACAATCTACGGAACAACGGACTTCCAAAGGCCATAATTTGCAATCTATCTAATGGATTTTAGTGATTTTGATCTTGTTAGAAAGAAAATAAAGTTATGTACAACTTTTTAGTACACCACTTTTCCTTTTTTCTGCCCCCAATGTCTTCAAAAATCAGTTAGATCAAACTATGCGAAACTAGAAGAAAAAAAACCCAACAACCATCCATGAGGCTAATTTCACCCTAATTATGGAACTAATCCGTGTAAAAGTCTATCTACAGAAAATGGCTATCCTAGGGAAAAGAGCGGAAAGCCCCTAGGAGAGAGGTGCCACTTTGAGGAAAGATGACCGCTACCCTTAAAGGAGAGAGAGAGAACACTATGAAAAAACCGAGTCACTCCACCTCTTTATACCCGTCTCTGGTGGGCCAACCAACAAACCCTTTCACCTCCTAATTAATTAATTAATTAATTAATTAATACTATACTTTATTATTATCATTCAAAATAAACTCAGCCATCAATTTCTAGTACCCACAAGTATTCACGTGGCCTCCCGCACCAAGTCAAAAGGTCTCACGTTTGAAAAAGATCACGCTTACATGAGCAATGATTTCTACTGCACAACTTCAAATGCTGCAGGAATTACAAATTCCAATAGAAACCAAGAGATTCATTCTCAATCTCTTGCTATCTTGAACCGTATGATTTTGCATGTTCTTACTCGGACCTCATATATGGTATGGTTACTACAAGCAGAGTGGAAGGGTTGAACACTCGGGCGGCACGGCACAGCTAAGTTTCAGAATAGAAATTGTACTGCAAACTAGCTATTCTTAATACCATCTCACAGGAAGAGAAACAGGTAACATAAATCAGATAATATAGTTCCGCACCAGCTTTAAGAGATCATCTCAGGAAAATGTCTACAACAGTCCCAACTGTAGCATTTTTACAAGGATAAAGTATATGGCAACAAACCAACTGGACCCACCACACCAGCAATTTTGTCACCTCCCATTCTTAGGTCAAAAGACAGACATGTCGATACAGCAGCTTCTAAAATAGCTCTTCTTCGTCACAAAATTCAAAAATCAAACTCTCCTGTAGCCTGCAACAGAGTAACATCCATGTCAGCAAAAACAGCGTTGTGCACCAAGTGAAGCACACTGAAGTTTTCAAGAACAACAGATGGTCAGCCATAATTTTGTTGTGGGCAACAGCATGGAATTTGTTGGGCAAAATTAAGGTGCAGAAAAACTGAATGATTTTGTAAAATCAATAATTGTATGGTTCAGCAGTTCATTCAAGCATCAGCACCTTTCAATTGAGTACAGATAAATGATTTGATCATATAAGCTGCAACCAAGAGGAAGAGTATCAAGTGCAAACCATTGTTTAGGTGTATACCAATGTAAACCATCATAGAAACAGTACGTAGCATTCATCTATTCATAGAAACAGAGTAATTATTTATAGCAATAACATTCATGCACTTAATTTCAGTTAATTATTTATTACTCCAATTATGCAGCCAAGTAGATAGAAATTACACAGTCACGCCTTCTTTTCAAAATTTGTAAATCCTCAAAGGAAGAACTGAACAAATATGTATCCCAATTCATCCAAAAAAAAGTTTGTATCCTAACTATCCAATTGTTCAACCATGTTTATATCACAGTATGTCAAAAGCTAGGGTTCAAAAAATATATGTTCACAAAATTGACCAAAAGATTATGTTACCCACCTTGTTGAATAGAACATCTCTGCCATTCAAATGCATGATTCCATCCTTCAAAGTGCACTTCCAGCGATTCTTTGTCCTTGTCACCTATGTAAACCAGTGAAGAGGACATAAGACACAGGAGACTGAAACGAGAGGTAAACCAAATTCTGCTCAGCCAATATTATCTTAAACAAAAAGGAAGCATTTTTACTTTGTCAAATTGAGCGAGGACAAGGTGTTGTGTATTAGGTTCGTCATCCCCTTGGTCAAGGTCATCTAACTCGTCGTCGTCGTCATCGTCTTCATTAAGAGGAGGTTCATCATCATCCCCTGCATCATTTCTTGGTTTCGGTGTTCCAACAGCAGGCGTGGGAGCTCGATACTCAGCTAAGACACAGATCAAAATATGACTAATATCAGCAACACACAGAAAATAGCGTGTCTCATCCAGATCAAATTCCGCAGTTTCATGAGAAACTTACAAGATTCTCCAGGGGTATTATAATCTTCAGTTGGGACTCCTTGAAAGAAAAATTGCTGAAAAAATAAGCAGCACAGTTAGCTGGAAGTATTCAAGGATCTAAGATAAGCCCATTGATGTTTAGAATTATACATCATTATAGTCATCTTGTATCCCATCCCGTTGAGGAATAAATGGAGCTACTATGGTTTCTTTGATGAAAGATGTCTTAGTCACTGTTTCTTGCTTGTTCATGATGGAACTCCAAAGTTGTTGTGCGTTGTCCTAAAGAAAGACAACAAAATAAGAGGATTAGGGCTTGCCAAACAGAAAACTAAAATTTAGAAACTCAGTACTAAATATTCAACTGAACAGTTGTTAGAAGTATCTAGTATAAGTGTACAACAATAAGCAACAGCAGGAATGGAGCATCCCTAGAGGATAAGAGTACCACACGAATTGAAGAGATTTTAAAGAGAGTTATACGTTGCCACACATATTCAACGTATTCTCCTTGCCATACAGAAAGCTTTGAAAGTTCAAGAACATTTAGAAACAAGGAACATAAATCTTTCAAATTTTAGTTTTTGTCCTATTAACACCCAAAGAACTTCATGAATTCTCCCATTTCAAGTCAGGTCATGAATTCATAACATGATTATTTGGTATAAAGATCCATGAAGTGTGCACAAAGTGCAAATTGCTGATATATAGGCTTCAAAAATTTTGTCCTTTCTCCTTTGTCCTATTGCCTTATTCAGTGCTTACAAAACCCAACAACTGTCAAGCAGATTCTCCCATTAGTTTAAACATCAAGTTCAAAATACATCGAGCATATACCTATGACTGTGAAATGCTTGGTAAACTTAACCTGAGTTTAGTTTATACTTCATAACCTACAAGGATAGTTCTTTACAACAAGCACTGCTCCTCCCATCTTTGCGAATATTATTCATGTAAGCTTGTGATTGACTAGAAGATAATGAAAATTATTATACAGCCAACATATGTAAGGTAGTACGATCTTATAAAGGTCTAGAAAGTTAAAATTAGTCAACAAAAGTAAGCACCGATAGAGGGAAAAAGAATTATTGCCTCCAATACAACATGATAGTGACACCAACACAAAAATATACTAAATAAACCAATTGCCCTCGCATGAGTTAAGAGTTGTGTTAATGTTGGATATGGACACATGACATGACACCTAATAGATTTTCCTGCGAAACTTAGCTACTTGAAATGTCAGTCACTTAACAGCATGTAAAGATAAGTAGTAATATTACAGAAATATACATGGCCATTAGGCCATATCAGTAATTCAAATAACTTCGGTACTAAAAAAGGTGACTTCAACATTTTTTTCTAGTGCATTCGAGTAGGCAAGGGAGGCATTGAGGTTGGTGGCCATAGGATGAATTAATCCATGCTACATTAATAAGGGATAGATCAAGGATCAATCTATCACCCAAACCATCACACAAATCTCCAAAGCCTGTAGCTGTATATATTCTTAATTTTGATGCATAAATAAAAAAACTCAAATTTATTGGTGACGCATCTTCTAGAACATGAAGTCTCCAAAGCATATGGATAAACCTGTAGTGATTTTTACGTAATCGATCTTTTGTCATATAATATGTCCCTGACTGCATCTTATGTCACTTAGGCCCATAAACATGAAACCTAATCTACTGCCACATCCCTAGCTTCTGTCAAATGAATAAATTGCCTGGTGGGCCAGGTTTAGGGACCTGCCAAATTGAATTTCAAGTTCAAGGCAATCAGACAAAATCTCACAAAGTTTAGGAACCTAGGGTGCAATTCTCTATCTTCTTGGGAGCAACTAGCTTACATGATCCATGCACTCGATAGTTGTAAATTGACTAGTATGCATACTAAAATACTAATGAATTTCTGACTTGCTTTGATCCATTTATTGCATCTGATTGTGATCCAGAAAACCCTAAGGGCCCATTGGAAAGAGGGGATTTGGATCCCAATCCTAAAAATTCATAGAGCAATCCCACCTCTTCCAAACAGGCCCTATATTAGGCAAGGTTGGATAGGAAACAAATCCCTCCTCTGTACCATCCATAGTCCCACTGACATCAATAAATAGCTCTACAAAGCACTACCACATGTGCAGATGAGATATAACAAGTGCAAGATGAATTACGAGATAGTGAATTGAACTGATCATTGATGAGTAGTACCTTTGATACAACAAATTCTACTATCTGATCTGCACTTCCATCTTGTTGTGGCACAAAAGAACCAGAAGGAGGGAGCTGACCAGGATATTCATCCCTCTTGCGTTTCCCAGAAGACATCATCAGAAAATTCTACAAAATAAAACTAACCAAATATGAATTCATAGCAAATATAGTGGAAATCAGGATTCTGATCAGGCCCGCTTTATGTGAGCAGCTGACAATCCGGACAATTTGAGTTTAAACATAGTTAGAATTAATGTTTCAAAGCAGCAATTGGTTTCACACAAGTTTGGGTGGTAAACTGGTAATTCCACACGAGATATGCTTTTGCGAGTGTACAGCTGTTCAGGCCGAGAAGACGCTGAAACTTTCTAACTTGAATGGTGCATGTCAGAGAGCATAAGAGTTGAGATTTGAGAACACAACCAACATGGAAAGAAGTAAAACTTCCTAAGTTCCACTGTAAATAGAACTGTTGAAATTGCCCTGCAGAATGACGACATGCAGACTGCCCACAGCACATAAAGCATGGCTAAAATCCTATGGATCTTGGTTAAAGCATACTAGGCTAAAGCCACTTTATTTTAACGTGTCCATCCACACCAAAATATGAGGTGGAATAAAATGCACCCAAATCACATTCTAATTCAGATTTCTCTTCCTTTAATAAATTTGCTGATTCTGTCCCTACACATTCTAATTCAGATTTCTCTTCCTTTAATAAATTTGCTGATTCTGTCCCTACTACTTATTCAAAAGGAAGCTTTACGTGCTTGGATTAGCTTGTTCTTGTTTATAATGCACCCAATACGAAATCAAAAAGACATGTTGTCATGAGAAGACAAACACCACTTATGTTATATGCTTACGGCAGAAAAAGTATGTACTTATCTTCTATGATGTAACCATTTCAAAACAATGTGATATAAATGGAGTGTCTGGATTCGGTTAGTATTTGAAAAGTAATATTCTGAGTCTTGGTCGTAATCACCGACTAAATAATCCTAAATACCATCTCAAGGAATTAATAAACCCCAAGCTCTAGCCTCTAAATATCCTTTCTAGACCGAGATCATTGGATATACCATTAGTAAACGGCCAGCAACCAATCTGATTCAGAACTCCGGAAATGCCCATTGATAAGTATTGTGTATGGAATGGCAATCCGATTGACAAAATCATCAGGGACAATATTTTTCAAAAACAAAACAGATATTAACAGATGATGGAAAACTCCAATTACAACATCGTCTCTAGTGTGCTGTCATCTCATCTTTTACCTTAGTCAGTGGCTGAGGCTGTGCTCCCCTGTCTGGGTCCTCACGGCCCTCCACATAAGCTGTACAGAAATCACAATCATCCAAACATTATTGTTTTCCCCAATCAATATTGCTCCAAACAGACACTAAACTACCCATGCATGTGGAGAACAAAACGTGGACATAACTTATTCACATACCAACATTCACATCAACCCCCAGTGGCTTCTGATTAATCCAAGAAGATGGAGGTGGCTGCAAAAATTAACTTCCATACATCAAACCAGCTAACATAAACAAAATCCCCTCCTCACACGAACAGCAAAAATCCAAATCTACTCTACCATGTAAGGGCTCGGGAGGCCAGTCTTCGGATCAGCCCCATTCATCGCCATCCCGTTCCTCACGTCACTGATTGGCGACGGAGCATAGTCCGAAGGCCCCGTCGGTATGTTGTACATCCCTGCATCCGTCCCTGGAAGTGGTGTCTGGATCGGGGTCTGTAGTGGTGTCTGCACCCAAATACAACCGACCACATCAACACCCCGCCTGTCAATCACAGAGATCGCGGCCAATTTGGAGGGATGATAGAGGGATTTCGCCTCACCGGTGGGAACAGCATGTCGGCGGTGGGGGTGGCGTACTCCTCCGAGGTGGCCTCGTAGGGCACGTTGAGGTCGTGCACGGGTGGGGTCGCGCCGGAGCCCGGCGCGCCTCCGGCGGAAGCGGCAGGCGCCTTGGAGCGATCGATGTTCCCTGAGATTGCGCCGCAGTGCAGCATCTTCATCTCCCAGAGCTAGTGTTTCCGGCCGGATCGGAGAGGCAACCGTCAAATCGCGGAAATCAACCAGCAATTCGAGAGACGGGTAGTACCAGGGACTCGAGAAATCGGAGGTACTTACAGCCTGGAGCTCGTTCAGGACGGCGTCGCCGACGCCGTAGGTGATGAAGTCCTCGCGGACGTTGGCGATGACATCGTCAATGACGGAGATGTAGACGGTGGAGACGTTGCTGCTCGCCATGGCGGCGAAGGAGGTGGCTAGGGTTAGGGTGGGAGGAGGCAAGGGAGAGACGGGGTGGAGTTGGGGAAGAAGAGGGGAAGCCGGAGGAGGAGGCGGACGAGAGAGATGGGGAATTAAGGAGAGAATATAAATAGGTTTGCATCCGGTGGCGTCACGTGGCCGCGGTATTTGTAGCCCACCCCCGAGCCCCGACTGCTGACTCCACCAGTACCACCGCCTCTGGCAGTTTCCGAAAAGGACCCTGTCCTTGGTCGGTTTGCAGTGTGGCCCCTCAGAGTTCTCGGGTATTGCATCATCCTCGGGAAAATTATTCTACAAACTCTGAATTTTCTAATCCTTGATATTTTAGGTATTGGTGTTTTGCGAGTGGACCCTTCCTTTTGTTGGTTTTGTGCATTTCTTCCGTGGATCTGGATTAGAATGGCTGTATGTTATCAGTCCTGTTTGGTGGGCTAAATAAAAAAAAAATCCCGGATCCAATCACAGTTCGTGGCCATAGCAAAATATGTTGGAAAGGCCCTCGGTGACATTTAACATTTAACAAAAACTTTTCGTAAAATAGGAAACCTTTAACTCCCAAAAATTCTGAAACAAAATACCCTCATCTAAATAACCCCTAAAAATTATATCACTGCCACTTGATTGAAAATAAAATTATATTTAATTGTTTGGATTGTTCCAAGATTCGTGAAAAAGCTCCTCTGCATTAAGATATTTTACTCTACAAACTTTAGCTTTTTTAGGAGATTCCTTGCCCTTTATCTAAGGAAAACTTTTTTTTAGGAAATTGTTAAAAGCCATGTGCATGTTAATTATCTATGCATGTATGAAAATATAAAAGTTTCAATATTTTTCTGTATTTTCTTTTTTGCAACATTGGAAGACCCTCAACCACTTATGCCTTTATCATTGGCGGTGACAATTGTTCGACGGGTCACCGGTAGGCAGATGATTAGTGCCCCACTACATCTAGTGTTTGTTGGTGTCCCTTGTTTCTCAGGGCCAGCGAGATAGAAACATAGACTTCTCCCATGGGTATCCCTTGTTTAGAAGGATCCTATGATTTTCTTGTAATTTTGCTATTTTCTAGGGTCTTTCCTACAAAAGGTATGCTTATTGCACATTGGATAATTTTTCTATAAAAGTCAGATTTTCGACCATTAAATGTAGATCCATTCCTTCCCAACCCTAGCATCGCTCCATTGATATGCGACATCCACGTCATTCGACCTATCATGTTTTGCTCCTCTCACGCGATGCTGCTGTTGGCGGCGCTACCCCACTGCCTCCTCTCCCCCCATGCCACTTTGTCCTCGTCCTCCTACCTCACCACTTACTCTTGCCATCATCACCACAACTTCTAGTGTCAGGACAAAATATGTGTGTGTGAGAGAGAGAAAGTATGGTGGAGCAAGAGGCCGTTTGGCGAGGGGTATCCGAGGGCGTGACCAGCCTCACCGAAGATGGAGACGATGATGGAGCCGCACATAAAGCTTCAAGCAAATTCAAAGTTAGAATTTCGACCTCAAATCCTTAAAAGAACATGCGGCGAATATGTATCCTGTGTAGTTTGTTCAAAAAGAACACATATATTATATATCTAGCTTCCAAAACAAAAGAGGACAATGGCATGATCACTGGATGTTTTAAAGTCAAGGCAGCATTACTAGTTGTTGTAGTAGCCCCTAGTTAAAGGAAAAGGAGGCAGTTGCTTACAAAGCTCACAATAGGGAGGCGTCGGTGGCGAGGGATGGTTTCTGAGGGTGTTGTTGACAAGACACTTAGTATACCTTGAAAGTCAAGAGTGGTAATTTTAGAATTTAACACTTATCTTTTTATGTTAAGTATAAATAATATTAATTATTACTCTCACTATCTAAGTTTATAGGGTGTATTTTTTAATGACCTTATCCATAAAAGTATGAAAAATTTCGTTGGTGCCACTGAAAAAGTACTCAATTTCGGTTATGCCACTACTCTTTTAGAATTTTTTTTGTATGATCCTAGGCTGCTAAAGTTGGTACCACAAATTTTTTAGAGCATGATCAAGCTTATACATTTTTATAAATTTTTTTATAAAAATGTATAAGCTTGATCATGCTCTAAAAAATTTGTGGTATCAACTTTAGCAACGTAGGATCATACATAAAATTTTTCAAAAGAATTGAGCTTCATTTGTTATCTTTAAAAAAATCAAAATAGAAGGAACAATTCACGCTAACGATCAATTCACAGTCAACTGACAGAAATGGTAAAAGGAGGAAGAAGAGCAAAGACTAGTGGCAAAAAATGAAACAAGGAAAAGAGGAGTGGTAGAAGTGAAATTAGGCACTTTTTCAGTGGCACCAGCAAACTTTTCCCATAAAAGTATGGCGTATTGAATGTCTCAATGCAAATTAGTGTGATGTTCTCTTTATACCCCTAATAAATATATGGATTTACTTGATATTCTCTACATGCATACATTGAATATATTGTTTAGAGATAATAATTAGGGATAGTCTAGTCCATTCTCAATATCTCTTTAGCCCATGTGTCAAGAGAAAATATGCCCTATAAATTTAGACCAAGGGAGTTTAGCCTTAAAAATCAAAAGATCTAGCATTTAATGCAGTGGGAGGAGAGTACATGCACAGGCTACCCTGCTCATGATTTCATTAACCTTTGGCAACATGTAAATTTCCCTTGAATTTTGAGCACTTACCCAATCAATAAGCTTACTCATAAAAAAAAGGCCAAATGAAGGTAAAAGTCCTTGGAATTCTAGTTGCATGATTCTATTTGGAGTCTAAAGTAATTGTTAAGACAGGTTTAGTTATTTACAATGCTTCGATCCACTGGAATCAATTTGGCAATCGCGCAATATGCAACAAGTTTGTAATCAGTTCCATGCTTTAATCGGTTGAGAGTTTAAGAGCCAGTTTACCTGGCAGTTACGCCCAAATTCCCAATATCTTAGTACTAATGTCCGTGTAGAATACAAACTATGCACAATCTCAAATGATCCAAAAATCACAAGCGGAGATTGTCGGCAGGATTATTGGCAGTGAGCATAAATCCTACAGGTGGAAAAGACGAGGTGGTGGATGGATTGACATTTGAGATCGGCGCAGCAATGAGCAGACGGAGGGCGAATAAGACTTGGACCTTGTTTGGATGAGTTGTAATTCCTTAATAGATTTTAAAATTTAGTTCAAATTTAAACTAAATTCTAAAACATTTCAATGAAACATCCCTAATCCAAACACCTGTAAGGTCGAGGATGCCGACTAGAGGGGGGTGAATAGGCGGCTTTTAAAATAATTAAACTTTCTCTTTCTATAAAGCAATTCACCCCTTAATTACCCCTATGTCAAAAACCTTATCAATAAAAATGCGGAAGCGATAAACTAAGGTTTTGACAATTAAAGCCTAAATCAACTAGGCTCACTATGTGCACTAACTAATTATGTCTCTAACAAAAAGCAATTCTTAAAGACAAGCAATCAATCAATTTAATTCTATGAATGCAAATTGCTTGAATATAAATAAAGAGAACAAAGCAAGCACAAGAGACACAATACTTTTTACCGTGGTAATCGGAGACTTGCCGATCTCCCCTAGTCCACGTTGAGGTTAGCCCAAACACATTGGACCGGCTCCACGAATTGAGCACCCACCTCGAATCCACTAGATGTGGTTTTTCACGCTGCGAGGTTCAACCCGAACCTTCACAAACTTCGCCGGGCTTTCACAACCTTGAGAGCTCCCACAAGACGACGCCCACGCCGCCTAGGAGTCGGCAACCTCCAAGAGTAACAAGTCGAATCCTCTCGCTTGAACTTCACCAAGCACAACACATGTGCTTCCGGTGATCACCAAGTGCAACACATGCACAAGGATCCTCCTCAAGTGCAACACATGCACAAGAGACTCTCAATCCTCTCCTAATTGCAACACATGCAATTAGAGGCTCAACCTAGCTCAAGAAGCAAATGGGAGAAGGCAACACATGCACACAACTCATATAAACACCCAAATGCTCTAGCACACACCAACTTGTCGCCCTTGCCCCCAAGGCCTCCTTTATAGCCTCCAAGCCAAAACTAGCCGTTGGGGGAAATTCGACAAAACCAGAATTCGGTGCTACCTCCCTCTCGGGACCGTAGCACCGGCCTCGCCAACGGCTACAAAACTAGCCGCTGCAGGATTTCCGATAGTACCGGCCAACCGGGAGCGGTGCTCTGACCGCTCGGCGGTAGCACCGCCTCAACCTCGGTTGCACCGGCCTCAGCCGAACTCAAAACACCTCCTCCGGATTTTTCACACCGCCGAGGAGCGGTTGCACCGACATCCGGTGCTACGGCCTACCATGGCGGTAGCACCGACCGCTGATCGCCAAAAACATCCCTCTCGGATTTTCCACACCGCCGAGAGACGGTAGCATCGGACCTTGGTGCTACGGCCAAACAATGTAGCACCGGACCCGGTGCTACTGGCTTACAGGCAGACGACCGCCACAGGAGAAAACACTGCTTTTCACAAAACTTTTCTCCAAACTATTCAAGATATTCTTTGAGCTATGTGAGGATCAACACATGATCACAACACTATGCAAAACACATTTGCACATGTTAATCACATACTCCAAAGAATCTCATTTAAGCACAACTTATTTGCAAAACACATTTGCCAATAAACCAAGAACTTATGAGATCAATCCTCTTAGCCATGTGATGATCAACACATGATCAAGTCAATTTGCAAAACACATTTGCAAACCCTATTCACATGCTTTAGGATAGGAACCCATAATCTAAAGTTCATTTGCAAAACACATTTGCAAATAACAAATCCAACTAACGAAAACACATTTCAGTAAACAACTCAAGATCTATTTGCAAACGATAGCAAATCAAACTCGAGTCTATGAGATTAATCCCCCTAGCCATGTGAAGGTCAACACAAGACCCAATCAACTTGCAAACACTCGTTGCAAGCCCTACTCACATGCTCTCGGGATTCCGGACCCATAGACCTCGGTTTATTCGCACAACGAACTTGCAAATACACATTAAACCAAATTAATGCTTGAGCATTGTTCTTTGCAACACCTGCAAAAACCTAGCTCCAAGCAATACCAAAACATGAGCTCTCTATTTGCAACGCATGCAAATCTCTAGCACCATGCAAGCAACCTCAACAAATACAAGTGCATGAGTTCTCTATTTGCAACACATGCAAATCTCTAACTCCATGCAACCAACCACAACAAATACAAGTGCATGAGTTCTCTATTTGCAACACATGCAAATCTCTAACTCCATGCAAGCACTTTAAACCAAATTGCTTGAGCTCTCTCCTTTTGCGACACATGCAAAACTTAGCTCAAAGCAATAACCAAATCAAATAAGATTCAAATAAGATGCAAGTATGAGCACCCTTATTTGCAACACATGCAAATACTTAGCTCATACAAAATCCAATGCACAAGCTTTACCAATTTGCAACACATGCCAAATGGTTAGCTTCATGCAAACATCAAACAAGAGAGTGAGCTAGAGTGAACCGGATCGAGTTCATCAACACATGATGAAGCTCAAGCTAAAAGACTCAACCCTCTTAATAGTACGGCACCTAACAAGCAACCCGGTCTCACAACCAAACACGGAGACCGGTAAAAGACTAGGAACACATCCTTAGCCCTAGCTAGTTATACCTTTGCCACACTTGATCCACTTGGAGCTTTTATGATTTCCAATCATCTTCTCTCCAGATCACCTCTTCTTCTTCTTCTTGGTCATCAACGCATGATGAACCTTCTCTAGCCCTTCTCTTCACTTCGGATCACCTCTTGAAGCTCATCAACACATGATGACTTCTTCTTCCCGATTCTTCATCATCTTGGACTTAACCTACTTCACAACTCATGGAAGATGTTAGTCCAACAAACACGGTTGTCTCAATCATCACCGCACTCCATTAACACATAATGGATGCCTCCAAGATCGATTGAGCACAACCCTAATCAATTTGAATGATTAATTGTGTCTTGAGTACTTTGATGCAACTAATGCTTCATTATACTAAGAACTTTTCGCTTGTCTTTAATCAACAAGGAAACACCATCAACACATGATGAAATGTTCTTTGATTGATTGAGAGACAATCGAACTCAATTTAAACTTATTTAAATTGACATGAGTATATAACTACACAAGTCATATATACTCAAAAGATTGTTTCAAGGTCTTGATCCTTTATATTGTATGACAAGAGAACATGGATCAATACAATTGAAACATCAAGTTAAATTATAAACCCCCCCTAGATGTGTGCATTCATGTATATATGAATTAGGAACATAATGCACATATTTGGACTAAAGCAACGGAAGAGTTCATACTTTAACTTGAATTCTAAGTATGCATATATATAATAGAATGAATACGAGTGCATACCTTAGGTTTTCCATTTTCCATCCAAGTATGAGACTAATAAGAATAAGACTTAATAAAACATGTTAGTCTCATAATGATTTGATTTGTCATTAAACAATGATTAAACATTAATATTAAACCAATCACCAAAACCAATAGAGCTTGAACTTACAACACCTCCTTAGGTATTTTAGTGCGTCTATGGACATAAGCCCTCGAGTGAATCAAAAGTCACCATTGCAAAGGTTTGGCTTTTTTTTCAAACTTGAGGATCAAAATGAGCTCATATGAAAGCTCACGACAAATTATCCATTATCCCTAAGGTCTTGTTTGTTTGGACCAAAATCCCAGTCCATCCACTTTTCAAACTTTAGGATCAAGATGAGCTCACATGAAAGCTCATAACAAATGGTCTATCACCCTAACGTTTTGTTTAGCTGAACCAAAATCTCCACCCATCCACTACCAAACAGGACCTATCGAGGATTGAGAACCTCCCTGGTTGAAAACCCATAAAGCTAGAATTAAGTACGCCTTCTTAAGATCATTTGTGTTCTGTGACTACATGGTCTTTGTATCCTTAAGGCACCTAATCCAACACGATATGGTCTCTAACCACATGATCCAACAAGGATCTCTTATGAAGGACCGAAGTGGCAATCAGAGGGGATAAATGATCATAAATAAATTTTCCCCACTTAATTGATCCAACCAAAACCTCACTTGAAATACTCAAACGCAAATGAGCAAAATAGAAAAAAATCTTGGTCTTGAACTTGCTCGTAGGGTTGTGATGATCAAAATGATCTTAGATATTCTCCCACTTGTTACAGCAAGAAACAAAAACCTCAAACGCGATCTACAAATATTTCTCAAAGATTAAGCAAATAGATCGAGTTCTTGCAAAAGATTGCCTAGATGATGAGGATATAATATGAAAAATATTCATCCATCAATCAATCAATCATCCTTGATATAAAATCCACAAGCATTTAGAAGGAGGGAAGGCAAATCGAAATGTGTGAAAAGTAAATTGCAAGAATTTAAAGTGTGGAATTTAAATGCTGAATTTAAGACATAATGTAAATGCTGAAATTAAATTCAGAAAAGTAAAGAAGTAAAATTTTATTTCTTAGGAGGAAGATTTACAAAGCCTCACAACAAGGTGGACGAAACTCAAAAAAAGCACACAAAAACTTTCAAGAGGGGAGAGCTACCCCTACCCCTCTATTTATACTACTCTTAAATCATCCACCCTTGGATGAGTTCTACTTGACCCTCAAGTAACCTCATTAAGGGTTGAGATTGATTCATCCTCCACACTTGGATGAGTTCTACTTGGCCCTCAAGCAACCTCATCAAGAGTTGAGATTCACTCAAGCTAACTTGACCGCTACTCTATCCTCTAAACCGCAATCCAACGGCTCTCCTTGATCCGAACAACCCAAGTTAGCATATCAGCCGTTCACTTGTCTTTTAGGCTCGTAGCGACTCCGTCTCCGATTATCCTTTCGCGATCCCCAACCGTCTGGACTCCGGCGCACCTCGCCTAGTCCCGGTCATCCTCTGCCTCACCAAGACGTAGCACCGTTGTCCTGCAACCATCAAAAACAAAGAAATCCATCACATAGCAATGTCCAAAATGATATACAATAATTATCCAATTGCTAAAAATAAATCATATTCCTAACTCAAATACAGTCAAATGCTCATCAACAACATGGTCAGATCTTCACATGGTCTTTCATCTTGTCTCTGATTATGACTAGAGGTGCTCTTACCAGAAACTGCTCTGTATAGTTATGTGATTTGCCGACTTCACCTAGATTCAAACATGTCACAACTACGACATTCATCTCTATAGTGATGGTTCGTCCACGAAGAGACATCTTTCGGCATACGACAATTGGCGCTAAGGAAACACTATAAAATACGTCGTGGTGGCGAGAAGGATAACAACAGCAGAGTAGTAATCATGGCATCTAGACCCGCTATAAAGACTTGTTTTTTTGCTTTGATTGTCATCAATAGTGAAGAGAGTGTGGGTTGTTCACTCAAGTTCATCACTTGATAAGAGGTAGGGCCAAGGTTGTCAGAATCTCGATTTGAGTATTAAAGTCTTATGATCCTAGATTTTAATCTATTGAACCAATTTTATTCTACGTAGGATCTTAATTTCGTAGAATTTCAATAATTTTACAGTTCTAGCCAAAAAATGTAGGACATGATCACAATTTACATGTGATCCTAGTAATTACTTATGGATGTCCTTTCAGTAGTTAAATTTCATCTTTCTATACCTTCATATATGCTATTATTTGTATAGACAACTATAGATTGTTCATTGGGACAACAATTTTTTTAAGGAAAGGCTTTTAAAGTACAATTCATAAAACATAACTTTGTTGAAATACATGATTATTTTTGTATCTTTCCTAGAATCAAGTAGGATTTTAGATTCTATGATTAGTCCTGCAAGATTATTATAATCCACTATAATACCAAACAAAGCTTTAACTAATCGAACAACCGAAACTAACAAATTGTGTTGCTTTACACATGATAAGTAGGGATGAAAACAGAATAAAAACGGTCGGTAAATAGTCGTTCTGTTTTCGTTTTCACATTTTTTCCTGGTAACAAACGAATTTGGAAACCCCAGAAACAGATACGGAAACGGATACAAAACGGAACGAAGCGGATACAGAAACGAAAATGAAAAATTCAACAAGAACATAGTATATATGATCACAAAAATAATGTAACTCATTCCACCTCTAAGGCGGACACAAGAACAATGTTATATTCACCGGTATCACTAGGAAGTTTTTTCTCATGTTTGTCAGCTGAAGACTCTCTATTTGTTCCCCAAATCAGACCATCATGTTCTCCTCCATATCATTATCATCGACATCCTCTCGCTCTTCCAATTATAAATGTGTGTTTTGCTATTTTTAGATATAAAATTAATTTATTTATGAAAAATAGAACCAAAATTATGCTATAAGTAATTTTCTAGGTTCAAAATGTTCCAAAGTATTTTTGAGAATTTTTTCAGAATTTTTGAACTCTATTTGATATTTTCTATAGAACCATTTGTATTTCTAAATTATTTCAATTCGAAAATAAATATAAATTCTTCGTTTTCCTTTTTAGGCCAAGTAGATAAAATTTTCGACGAAATTTTCGGTTTCATTTATACAAAATTTTCATTTCCATCGAAAACTTCCTATTTTCGTACCGATATTTTCCTTTCCGCTTTCCTCCGGATCGAAAATTCTGCTTCCCTTTTCGTCCCTAACGACAAGTCCCTCCCGGCGGTTGCCCACAACGGGGAACACACGGCCAGCGGTTGCCCACAATGGGATAAACAGCGAGCCACGTGGCCTCTCCCGATAGGCTCCCCGCCACCTCTCCCAATCCAAACATGCCACCCCACGCGCGCGCCACCCCTTCCTCATCCCACGGCGCCCATGCTCACCACCTGTTCGACCACCTGACGCCATGGCTCCCGCCCTCACCTCCAACCCCCCCTCCTTCCGCCCCCTCTCCTCCCCCATCCGCCGGCGCGCCGCCACCGTATTCTGCCGCGTAGGCGCCGGTAAGGACTCCGCGGCTGATGAGGGCCCCAAGAAGAGGTCCTTCTTTGCCGACTTCGGCAAGCTGACGGACGCCAAGTCGCTGATACCTGCCTTCCCGTCGCCAGCGGCCGGGTCGATGTTTGCGGGTGGGAGGGGAAGGAAGGACCCGCAGACGGTGTTCGTTGCGGGCGCCATGGGGCAGGTGGGGGTCCGCATCGCGCAGACGCTGCTGCGGCAGGGGTTCGCCGTGCGCGCGGGTGTCCCGGACCTCGTGTCCGCGCAGGAGCTGGCGCTGCTCGCCGTCGCGTACAGGCTCATATCCCCCGCCGAGGCGCGCCGGTTCAACGCTGTGGAGTCGGATTTCGAAGACCCTGAGGCGATCGCCAAGTCCATCGGCCCGGCGGCCAAGGTGGTGATCACCGCCGGCCCGGCTGAGAAGGAGCCCAACGGCGGGGTGGTCACCACCGACGACGCGCTCCGGGTGGTGCAGGCCGCGAACCTCGCCGGCGTGGCACATGTCGTGGTGGTCTACGACGAGGGGGCCGGCGGCCTCGGCGGGGCCTCCACGTTCAATGTGCTCGACGGGTTTACGACCTTCTTCTCGAACCTGTTCTCCCGTGTGCAGACGCTGACGCTGAGCGAGTTCTTAGCCAAGGTAGTGGAGACCGATGTCAGGTACACGCTCGTCAAGGCAGCGCTAACCGACGACTACAACCCTGAGAACTCCTATGGCTTGATCCTGTCCAAAGAGGGCGCGTCCAGCACAACTTCCTCGACGGACACCGGCAAGGTATACACAGTTCATAGCTGTGATTGTGCAAGAGTCTACATGAAGTGATGTTGCTTACATTCATAGCTTTGTGCGTTTTTGTAGGTGTCCAAATTGCAGATTGCTGCCCTTGTGGCTGATATCTTCTCCAACGTGGCAGTCGCAGAGAACAAGGTACTGAAACTATGCCCGACATGGTGCCTACCTATGGTGAATTCTGTCATTTCCTCTCTCTTTTCCCCCCAAGAAAGGCATACCTTGTTATTTGGCATTTCAATCCGTGGTTCTGCCCCTGTCCCATGTGGAACTTTGTCTGGCAGCATTGGAAGGTTTTCATGATTAGCCAAAATTAGATTGCTGGTGTCGACTATTTGGCTATTGTATTCATGAAAGATATTGTCGATCAGAAACATGATTTGTTAAAAAAAAAGAGTGTGACCGATGGTCTAAAATCAACAGTTTATTAATTGGTTAGGAGGCAAACGTTGCCACACATGGTTTAGGCAAGTTTGACCGAATGAGGCTAATGTTTAGTTCGAAACCACAATATGTGACATGCTACACTTTCTTGGTCACCTGGCCCACTCGTCATACACTCATTTCTGTGCCAAAACTTGCCACATTTGTGCTACAAAATGTGTAGCATGCCACACTTCGTCACAGAGCAAAGTATGGACACCAACCAAACATGCCTACTACAAACTCACTCAAGAACTATGTAATGTAGTTTGCTGCCTTGCCAGTTGGTACAGGAGCAGCAGGACAATAAGCACATGTACAAAGCTACAAATAGACATGTTAGGAATAAAAAGGTGATATGCAACTCTATTACGAATTTTAGATTTTGGAAGTGTTATGTGCACAAGGTCACGGCCGGCCGGCCGTATGGACCCATGGGGCAAGCAACAGCAGCAGTTAATTGGCAGTGCGTGGATTAGGATGGAGTCCAGAGACTTCACGTAGCCATGCATGAATATCTTATCAATTTGTTAGTTGCGTCGTATCAGAATTAGTTTGTTAGTTAGCATGTTAGTTGCATTGTACAGCCAGCCCTATTAAAGGAACACTGACGCATCATTTGAGGCAAGCAAAGTAAGAATAAACAAGTTCATTCACATCTCTAGTCTCATCAAAGCCTCCCCGTCCGGCTGTCCTCTCGGCGGTGTTAGCGAGTACATTACAGGAAGCTTCAATAGTATTGCAAGTTACAACGAATTGTGGTCTTTCTTTTTAGTGAATACAATCAATAGTAGTATAAGGCTGGTGCTAAATTAAGGTGTTTATAGTAAAGAAATTGTGCCAAGCTATCATTCAATTCTAAATCTTTCTAACCTCTGCCTTGTATGGTGGTAAATATGCTTCCATCCAAATTTTCTGATATTTGTGTAATTATATGCAACCAAACGATTACAGTGATAAAAAAAATGAGCCTGGTAATCCAAATGTGCTTTTGAAATTATTATGGGTGGTTATTTACTCATTTTTCCACTACTATTGATAATAAATTTGTCATTTTCCAGGTTGTCGAAGTTTCAACAAGCTCATCAGCAACATCCAAGCCCATAGAGGAGGCTTTCACGTGAGTAGCCATAACCCATTTTACTCCAGCTAATTGTTGTTTGATTCCTTTGATATTGGTAGTCTTCTATGTAGCTCTTGGATCACATAAGCATCTTACTATTAAAAAATAACGAATAGAAAGATGTTGCTGATGCCAGCTTGATATCTTCATTTAATAAAAAAGACGTATGTGATAGGACAGACTTAAAACTGAACAATCAATCAACCTCCAATGTATCTCTCCATGATTATGTCTTCTCCGAAGCTGTGGCTGTATCTATTCAACTTGTCGGTGGCCTCTAAAACAATCCAGGCACTTACATAGTATCCTTTGGTATTGAAAGTCTGAAACGAAACATGTGATCGTTGCTTTGCTCATAATGTGCAGTTTCAGTGTCCATTTCACGACAGTATCATTTTCCTAGACGTATGAATTTATTTATTTTTCCCCTATGGTTCATTACTTACTCTCTGTACTACAACGCATGCATGCTCCCACTTCAGAGCTATCCCTGAAGACAGTAGAAGAAAGGAGTACCAAGAAGCTGTTGCAAAGGCAAAGGCAGAAGAGGAGGTCTTGGCCTCGCAGCGAGCTCGCAAGGAAGAAGAGGCCGCCAGTAAGCTCAAAGCCGAGGGAAAGAAGATGCCCTCAGAAGAGGCAAGTGCAAGTGCCGTGAACGAGGCGCAAGCTTCTCTGGAGAACCTTCTGACCAGAGCCAAAGGGATCAGCACGGACTTCTCTTGGGAGAAGTTAAGCACACAGCTTGCAGGAGCGGCTGCTCGGAACTCCGACGAGGAGGAACCAGAAGCGCAGATCGCCACAGTGAGAGGCCAGGCGAAGGCAAAGAAGTTGACACCACAGAGGGCCGTCGTGAAGCCGGCGGCGCAGAAGGTGAAGCCCACAACGAAGCAGCCCGATTCCAAGCCGGAGGTGAAGCCCGTGTTTGGGGGCCTCTTCAAGCAAGAAACAATCTATGTAGACGAGGACTGAGCAATGCAGGATTGCCATTTTTCTTTTGTGTGTTATGTTAATTCTATTTGTGATTTTTATATGTGATGATTAATTTGACAACAATATAATATATGTGTGATGATTTATAGACAACAATATTTGAAATGGAACAAGATACTGTGAGATATTGTTTTATTTGTGACAGGAGATGCAGCGCAGGCAACAGGAAGTGCAACGCAGGGACGTAAGATGCACGTTGCAGCGTAGGCATGCGAGATGGACGTACACTGCAGGTTGGAGAGAAACCGCGCAGGTGGCGCGTAGTCCGAGAGCAGCACACGCGAATGTCGCAGAGGTGCAGGCGCAGCACACGAGGTCGCAGAGGTGCAGGTGGCACGCGAGGTCGCAGGTGCCGGAGGCGCAGCACGCGAAGGACGCAGGTGCAGCGAGACGGGATGCGTAGAGGTCTACGCAGACGGACGACACAGTGTAGTGGCTAGCAGGTAGTGAGTTATGCGAGAGCGACAGGTGGGCCGTACGCATGCATGTGTGAGTTTTGGGTTGTATGTGCATGTATGGGCCATGTGTAATTGGGTTAGGTGGATATACATGCATGTAGATGAGTAGGGATAAGAAGTTAAGGTTAAGTTTGAGTATAAAAGGTAGAGGGAGAGGCCTGCCAGTAGCCGCACAAAAACGAAAGCAAGAGAGGAGTTCGTGGGCAAGGAAAAGAAGAGAGCGAGACGAGGCTCCAGACGGCGCAGAAATAAGAGAGCACAGGGAGGCTGAGTACCTGGTCACGGTGGGCAAGGCCAACGAGGAGTACTGGCTTATGAGGCGCTTGACAGCAAGAAAGAGTCAACTCAAGAAAGCAACGTGCATGTGAGCAAAGAGATTAGGAAGCGCCGAAGCAGCGAAGATAGAAAGAAAGATCAGTTGCTGTATTATTCATTGAAAGTGATTTGCTGCATGTTTGCTTCAGCCGTGCAAAAGCAATAGTGCAGCAGATAGAAAAGAGGAGGAAGAAAAGGAAAAAGAAGAGAAGAAAATTTGAGAAAAAATTTCAAAGACTATTCGAGGGTTGTGTCATGTAAAGGGATCCATATGCGTATTCTTTGATGAAAATCAGTGAGTAAGGATTCCGATCTACTAATTCGTGTTTACGTATAATTGCTCTCTAGTACGCATGTTTAATCTAGTTTCTCTTTCATAGTATTAGATTAATTATCCTAGATTGATTTGCTCAATTTAGTCATTATTTTATTAATTTCCAGAATTAGTAAAAGACAAAAAAATAGTTTTTGGTGTTAGTTTGCACCAATTCACCCTCTCTTGGTGCGCCTTGATCCTACAATTGGTATCAGAGCGGGTTTGCTTTAGATTTAATTTAACAATTAAAAAGCATGGCGCATGTTGCATCTTTTTCTTTGTCTAAACCTCCTGTTTTTAGTGGTGATGATTACTCTTATTGGAAAGTTCGCATGGAGTCATTTTTAAAATCTCAAGGGTATGAATTGTAGGAAATTGTAGTTATGAAATATGTAAAACCTCAAAATATCATCACTAAGGAAGAAAAAGAGCTTTACACCTTGAATCAAAAAGCTATGAGTTATTTTTATGGTGCATTGTCTAGAGATGAGTTTAATAGAATTTCTACGTTGACAACTGCTCATGAAATTTGGCATTCTTTAGAGATCATTCATGAAGGTACTAATGAAGTTAAAAATGCTAAAATTGAATTGTACACACGTGAGTATGAGTTATTCAAGATGAATCCTGGGGAGACGATTAGAGATTTTGGTACTCGCTTTAATGAACTTGTTAATAAACTTTCTGCCCTAGGAAAAGTGCTCCCACAGGAAGATCAATGTAGAAAATTGCTTAGGTCTCTAGATCAAAAAATTTGGCATGTTAAAGTGACCGCAATAAATGAGTTTAAGGAATTGAGCTCTTTGAAACTAGATTCTTTAATTGGTTCATTGATGACATATGAGATGGGTATGAGTCAATTTAATAATGATGCTTCTAATGATACTTCCATTGCATTGGCCACTCTTGAAAAAGAAAAAGATATTGATAATATGGATTTTGATGAGCTCTCACTTCTGTCTAAAAGAGTAAACAAAGCTTTAAGAACAAAATTTTTAAAGAATAATGAAAAAGGTTTTCGAAAAGGAAGAAGTGATCTTAGTGAAATACAATGCTTTGAGTGTGATGAATTTGGTCATTATAAAAGTGATTGTTCCAAGCTTGCTAACAAGAAGTCTAGCTCTTTTCGCAAAAGTAAATTTTCAGGTAAGAAGATGAAGCATGTACTTCATAAGGCATTATTGAAGATGGCGAAGGAGCTTGATCTCTCAAGTGATAGTGATGAGGATGATCTATTAGCATGTCTTGGAAAGGATGATGATGATATTGCTGATCTTTGTCTCATGGGGAGAAACATGGATAATGAGGACGACGACGATGAGAACATCGACGACGATAATGAGGTAACAAAGTCTGAAATTTTTGAAGCTTTTCGTGCACAAGAAAAAATTTCAAAAGCATTGATCAAGAAGTATAAAGCATTAAAATTGGAATATGATGTGCTTCTTTCTTCCGCTAGACAAAAAGATGATAACTGTGACTCTTGTGAAAAACTGAAAAAGAAAATTGATATTCCTTGTAAATCATGTGACATTTTGAAAAATAATTTTTTTGATCTTGAGAATTTTTCTTGTGAGTCATGTGAATTTTATAGAAGTGAGAATGCATTGCTAAAATCTAGTTCTTTAACATGTGACAATTGTCTTATCTTGCAAAAAGAAGTAGATTCCTTGAAAAATTCTTTGGTAAAAAATTGCTCCAATTTAGAGAATGATGTAAATAAGTTAGCAAAATAATTTCCTTGTGAGGATCTTTCTGGAATTAGGAGAAAATTAATTGAACTTGAAAAGCGTCCTTACACATTTTTATGCAATAGATGTCCTAATCTTGCTAAAGAAAACAATTACTTGAAAATGTCTTTGGAAAAAATGACAAATGGTGAGAAAAACTTGAATTTAATTCTTGATACATCAAAATGTTCATTTAAGAAGGAAGGGTTAGGCTTTGATAAATATTCTATCTTACAACCAAGCACGTCAAAGGTTATTCCAAAAATGCATGACTTTCAAAGTGACATTTGTATGAAAAAGATTCAAAATAGGATTGTGAAAAAATGTTTTAATTGTGGAAAACTTGGACATGTTAAAACCAATTGCTATGCTAATTTAGGTCCAAAATTTTGGGATAATTTTCATAATGTTAATTGCTATAATTGTGGTAGGGTTGGTCATATTGCTAGAAATTGTTTTGAGCATCCTACATATTGTTTTGAGGCTAATAAAATTAATTTTCAGCAAAGAAAAAATGTTTATTTTGATCCTAAAACTTCTCAAAAACAGCAAGCAACTTTGGACATTTTACCTTTATATAATACATATCGAACTAGAAGACCGGTTGAGTCAAATAGTGCTAAAACATTGTGGGTTCATCGGCAGCGTCGAGCGCGAGCGAGCTCATCGACAGCGTTGACGGCTAGCTCCCCTACATCATCCGTCCTCTAGTTGATCCGTACACCTGCAGCTGCCTCGCCTCACCTCTCTCCAAGCACCAGGTACATCTTGAAGCTTTTAAACTTCTAGAACTTGGATCCATAGATATACGAGGTTTGAGATGTATATGAGGTGCATTAGTGATATTTTAATTAGTTTGGTAAGAAAATTTTCTCTGATCTGTATACGAGGCTTGAGATGTAAGCACGAATGCAGTATGCTCTAGTATGTTACATTCCATGGATTGTTGATGGCTCATTAGAGAAGCAATAGGACACAGGAATCACTAATGCACATATGAGTCTGAGGCCTAGGATGATTTTATATTTGAGGTCTAATATGCGATCTGGTGCATAGTAAGATACTAATTCAACTATAATTCAATTATAATTTGAGATCTTCTGCATTTCTTCTTTCAACTATATTCAATTTGTATTCTCTTAATTGACTTCAGTCCTTCACTTGCCTACTTGATTGTTTCCTATACAGATCGGGTTATGGCTAGTGGTGCAGGGAACAATTTAGTGCTGGTTCGTGTCATCTTGGTGATCAGGTTTTCTCTACATCATACTATTTTTCTAGGATTGCAAGAGTGTGTGGCTGTATCTTGATGCTGATTATTGTATGGTTGCCTTGCGCACAATGGATTGGCTTGGACATGTCGACATGCTCTGTTTTTCGGATTTGCCAAAAAGTTTGTGGAAGACATTAATTTGGCAGTTTCCTACGCTTACAATTTGTGTAATTTATGTCATTCAGCTTTTTATTTAGCCAAAATAATGGTGTTATAAATTGATACGTTATCAACTTGTGGATGTTCTTGTCAGTTTAAACTTAAAACACAATATAGATGCATGGTCTGGTTATAAGTACAAAAAAAAAAATGGTATCTCTCAATCTCCTTTTCAATCCCTCTCGCTTGTCTCGCTCACTATTTTCTTGCCCATTGCCCCCTCTCTCGTCCATGTCTCGCTCTATGTAGCTGTTCAAGAATAAATAAATTGTAGTTCTTTTCTCATAATATTTGCGTCCACTGCCTCAACTCCATGCTTCTCTGGCTCCTTTCCTCTCGTTGCAATAGTGCAAATGGGTCGGGTTTAGGCCGGCACGGCATGAAGCAGGCACGAAGCGCAAATGGGCCATGCCTAGGCTCGCTAAAGACGAGCCGGACCGGCACGATTCAAGCACGAAGTACAATAGGCCCATGCTGGGCTGACCCGCCACGACACGACGCCCACCTCTAGGTAGAAATGATAAGTAAAGCTCACGCATACATAGCACCTCGTCTACTCAAAACCATGGTCTTAAATCTACTCAAAATCTAACTCGTCATGAAACAAACTCACGCATACATAGCACCTCGTCTATACTTTCATCCATACTTCGTAAAAAATGTTAACCCAGAGGATCTACGTTTGAAAACATGCATTATATGCTAATACAACTAACTTTAAATAAGCAATATGGGACTAATCCCACCACCACTCTATACGGGTCTTTATACTAACGGGCCAGAGTATTACATTCACTGCACTTCAAGGCTGACGCCCTCAACAGCACACCGTATACAAGGTAGATACCTAGAACCATCCCTTAATACACATATATGTGTTCAGTGTCGTCTTATATGTTATGTTGTGTGTCCACTCTGGACCCACACAAGCCATGCACAATATGCATGTGCCCTTGTCCCACACATGTCCGTGTAGCGAAGGTTGATGTTCTGATACTATCTGTAACACCTTAGCCAAAATCCGCTTAAAGCCTAGCCTATCGTGAGGGCACGTCCACGCATCACTACTACAGAAAAGCTTATATTAGATACCTCATCACAGATGATTTTGAAAAACCGTCAGTGTTAAATATAATCACAGACGGTTTTAAAATAACCGTCTGTGATAATTGATATCAGAGATGGTTGGTAGCTAAAACCGTCAATAATATCTATCAAGCCGTCATTAATGATTTGTGATTAAAATCGTTAGTGACGACATCGATAAATATTATTTACAGTTTTAGTCAACAACCATCAGCGATAACAAAGGTGGCTTAAACCGCTCGCACAAAATTCAAAATTCCCTCCCCATCTGTCTTCTCCCTACCCCAAATATCACCGCGCAACGTCCCACTCCGGATCCCGAACCCTAGCCCTTGCTCCGATCCGAATCCCCTCGCCATGTCCCCACTCGACGGTGCGGACGACGACCACCTCGTCGGCTTCGACCCCGTCTCCGAGTCTCAGGTACGCCTCTCCCCCGCCTCCGCCTCGTTTGCCCCGATTTTACTGTACCCACGTAGTCGTCTGCGGCCTCGTTTACGTGAGTTGGATCTCTCACGTGTTTGCTCGTCTGGTAGTTTGGTTGGGGAATTTTTTCATGGTGAATCGGTTTAGTGTTTTTTTGTGCGTATGTAGAATGATCCAATGTGCGTGGCGGCGCGCGAGAATGGGAAGAAGTTCGTAACTGAGCTATGGGTGAACGATAGCTTGGACCTCGGAGTGATTGCTGATGCCGATCGGGTCAGTTTCACTCTTTTATTTCTACCTATTCTGCATTAGCCCAAATACTTGTGTTTTTAGTGCTAATATACTTTGCATTTTGAACAAGCACTGTGGATCAATGTTTTAGCGGGGACCCCGTAGTTAATTATCTCGCTCTGTAGTATTTTCATGGACGTAGACAATGGCATGGATACTTGATGAGTACTCAAAGTTTCATGGTTACTCACCTGCTGTGGTGACAGGAAAGCCTGTTGTAAGTATCTATCCTGCACTCTTTCTCATGTACGTGTAATGAAAATGATGTTTCCCGATGAAAAATTGGAAGATACCATGGAGAATTCCACAAGAAATTTGTCAAGCACAGTCCTTTGGATAGGTTACTGCAAAAAACATGATGCTTAGTGTTCAGGATGATCATTCGTATGGAACCACTAGGATTTGATTGTGCATGTAAAGCTGGTTTCTCATTATCCCACACATGCTCATGAATTTCCTGCTCAATACAGGACCTTGGAGAATCACTGGGAAGAGATGCAGCTACTGGAAGGGGAGTTCTGTTCGCTACTGAAGCCTTACTTGCAGAGCATGGCAAAAGAATCGCAGGCCAGAGTTTCATAATACAGGTAATAGATTTCTTGCAAAAAAAAAACATGCAGTAGACGGAGGAGATGCGATTAACCCACACTCACTGCTCACTGAAGAATGCGACGTCCTCATCCCGGCAGCACTTGGGGGAGTCATAAACAAGTAATCTTCTTCTAGTAGTCAAATATAACTTCTGTCTGATTACTGTTGTGTGTTCAGTTGAATTCTGGCCTTTTCTATATCTCCAAACCTAATTGTACAATTTTCTTCACCATGATTTTCCAGGGACAATGCTAATGACATCAAAGCAAAGTACAACATTGATGCTACAAATCACCCCACAGACCCTGAGGCAGACGAGGCAAGTCATAGCTTACAGTACCTGACAGACTGACTGTAACGAAATGCACTACCGTCTGTAATATTTTCTCACCGCATTCCTTCTGCAGATCCTGTTGAAGAAGGGCGTCCTCATTCTGCCAAACATCCTCGCGAACTCCGGCGGCGTTACAGTGAGCTACTTCGAGTGGGTTCAGGTCAGTAACTACTTCAACTGTCAGTTGCTGCACATCGTCCTTGCGCTTTGTACATAAATCAGAACTGTGTAACTGTGAGGCAGTCAGGTTAAGCCACTGATGCATGCCGCTGATCACCGCCTTTTTTATTAGTGTGAACACAAGCGGTTCTTGCCAAGAACCATCTGTGATGATCCATATGTTTAGAACCATCTGTGATGTATAGATTATTAGAGACGGTTGTAAATAAGAACCGTCTGTGGTGACCTATATGTCACAGACAGTTCTGATTTAGAATCGTCTCTGATGCCTATTGTCACATTCGGTTCAAAAATCGTATGTGATATGCCCTTATATCACTCACACATTGTTACTGACGGTTCACAAAACCGTCTGTGATGAGATTTTCTGTACTAGTGAATGCATAACAACCCATTTATACTTTCGTCATCTCTTTGTGTAAAAGGGTTAATCCGATTGTGCTACGTTTAAACCCAACATGTATTACGTGCTACTACAACTCACTTTAGATCCCTTTATCCAAGTTTATAAGGCGTATTTTTTGAATGGTTTTGTCTGTAAATATAGAGCATATTTCATGTTTTAATACAAAATTAGTGTGATGTTCACTCTATACCCGTAATAAATATCCATCTTTACTTTATATTCTTTGTATATATGCATTGATTGTAGCGCATAGTGATAATAATTATGGGTAATCTAGTCATTTTCTACATCTTCTTGATCTATGTACTAAGAAAAAATACAGTTTATAATTTTAGACAGAGAAAATAAGTAATACTCTCTTCGTCCAAAAATATAAGGCGTATTTATAAGAATTAAGGTTGTGTTAAAATTGAGAAAAATACAAGAGAAAATAATTTAGATACTTCTACTTAATTGTCTTGGAAGATGAGAGATAATACTCTGTGTGGATGGTAATGAATAAATGCATATGATTGAGAGAGAATAAATATATGTATAAAAGAAACTGTCTCATTAAATCTATATAAGTACAAACCTTATATTTATAGAAAAAATCGTTGAAAAAATAAATCTTATAAACTTTCACGAAGAACTATATGCTTTGCACGGGCCATACGACCCTTCACGCTAACCGAGCTATTAGCCTATTACAGCTGGTGCCTTTACTCCACCGGTACCGATCAAGATATGAATATATGATCATCGCTGCATGCAGGATCAAGAGGTTGCAGTGCAGCCCTCCGAGACACGTAGCAATGGCAGACAGCAGTGGCCCGTTCAGGTGAAGATAGGCCTGCATGCAGATTTGCCAGTCTTCCTGTCCGCGTGGTGCCCGCACGTCGACGTGCAACTGCATGAGACAGAACTTTTTATTACATCTCTTTCTGGTGTCCACTGAGGTGTTCTTGTCTTCCTATGTAGGTGTAGGCTGGGTACACTGGGCACTAATAGATCTAAGGAGAGACATGGATTTATAACTCTCCCTTTTGAACATTTACGAATGTAATGCTCATACGTAGGGACGAATACGGATCAGATATAAATAGATAATAATTATACTATATTTATTTTTATAGTTTTTCTAGATGCGGATACAAATACGAATAACCCATATATAAATATGAATAGGAATAATATCGAATACAGTTATGGAGCGAATACGAATCGAAACAAATACGGTCACAGATATTCATTGAACATGAAAACACTTTAAATTGTACACACAAAATGAACAAAAAAAACACCACTAGTTTATTTGATCTAAACATTTATGAAGAACATGTAATGACCAAAGATATGTATTCTTTGTTAAGTTATATTTAAAATAATAAATTATGTATTTTTAAGTTCTTATGAATTCTTAGCTACTTTTTAAAAATATTTTTCTATTATGGACAACAGTATTTGAATTTTAGAGAAAATTTAAAAGCTAAGAAACTCTTGAAAATAATTTTGTTAATTGATAGACTGTGTCAGGAACATCCCAAAAAATTTCATAAATTTTAAAGCTGGTTTGCCAATTTTAATAATTCAAACTTGATTTCTAAATTAATTAAATTAGAAAACGATTTTGAAGTTCTTTTTGGCCCAAAAGAGTAGCCTTCGTCCAGCTCGAATGTCTAAATATCCGGATAATCCGGCCTCTAAATATTCGAATAATCTGGATCCGTATTTGATAGATAGTGAGCTACCAAATCTGTATCCGTATTCGTTTTTGATCCGATACTATCCGACAAATATTCGAGCCGACATAATCCGAATTTGAAAATTATCTGCTATGTTTTCATCCTTACTCATGCGTCGTTCAAAATTCCGAAAAACACAATGGAAAAAACGGTTGTGAAAAAGACAGCATAGCTCACAATTAGTTTGTATTGTATATATTGCCTCGGTGAAACCTTTCTTTCAATAAAACCTAACAAAACAAAATTTAATTAAGAAAATAAGAGCACAACATCCAATTACCATATTCACAATCATATAGTTTTGACTTTTGATCTCCAACAACATAACAATAGTGTTATTTGCTTCATGCAAAACTTTTAGTTAAAGTAGAAGTCTGCACCCCTTGTAAACGGGAGTCTGCACATTCCAAATATTGACTATGCTAAGACTTTTATCAAATGCATGGCCGTCAATATCATAATTCGCTTCACTAAAAACGATAACAACTTTAGCGTAACATCCCGAAAAATTAAAAAATAGATAAAATAAAAATCAAAAAATAAATAAAATAAAAATTTGAGTTTGAAATATGATTTAGTTTTAAATGTTCACCTTTTCTAAATTTTGAATTAAAGAAAAATCAATTTCATTATTGAAGTTTTCTTTTCCAAATAATGAAAACCAAAATCTCAAAATGAATAAAATGAAAATTTATTTGACATTGTGATCTTAATCTGATTTTTCCTCTTTTATGATTTTCTTGAATTTTTGGCCTTAAAGAAAATTGTTTTCAGTATTTGATCTTTTATTTATAAATTATGGAATCATCTTCTAGGCATTTTTGAGCTTATTCTTATAATTCTGAGTTCACTTCATTTAGACTTCTGGATGCTTTGCATGGACCTCTCATCTTGTGTTATAGGTTGCTATCATGCACAATTAACGGTTATCTCTTCTTTCTAGGTTGAGTTTCCTCACGGTCTTATAGGTCTAGTAGGTATTGGGTCCCTTAGTTAGACAACGTTTGTGTGTACTCCCTAGCTTGGGTTCTAGAGTCAGCTTTTCTATATCAGTCATATGGGGAAGATGAGAGTGAGTCTGAGCTATAGTGTTCTCTACTATTTTTTCTATGCTCTATAGCCACCCAGTTTGCAGTTTCTTGATTTCTTCTCCTAATTCTGTATTTTTTATTTTTGTTGAGTTCATTTGGGCATTCTTTTAGCTTAATTCTGCTAATAACTCAATTTGAACCAGATTTATGCTTAAAATTGATTCACTTGTTGAGGGAGAATTTGAGGAGATGTTTCATGCATTGTGACGAATACTCATACCAGGGGTACCCAACGGCCCTGGGTAACGAGCAGGCTGCCTCAAGTATAACTCGAGTGCTGTGCGACTCGACCCGTGCAGTGCTGTAGCTAACGCGTTAAGTATCCCGCCTGGGGAGTACGTTCGCAAGAATGAAACTCAAAGGAATTGATGGGGCCCGCACAAGCGGTGGAGCCTAGCAGGCCGCTTCAGGCCTGCTACCGACCAAAAGCGCCTACAGGACCGCGCAGGACGCCCATTCCCGATCAACCAGGATAAGCATCCCCGACCAAGCAGGGCTCCCGACCTCCACAGCAGGTCGGATCCCCTGACTCCGACCAAACCAAGGCAACCTTCGCCAATGGCCGCGTATCGAAGCCTTCACCGGCCCGCGGCCACGTGCCCCATGGACGGGATCAATCGAAGTGACTATACGAGAGCAGGTGGCCCCTTCCCAAGATGGTTTAATGGCCGCTGAAGTCAAGCTTCCAGTCCCATCGACCAGTCACGTACGACACGAAAACACGCTCCCTCCCGAGGCAGCACCAACGTTATACACAGCAACATCAACACTCGTCAGACTCACAGAAGGCAAGTACGCCATTTCCCAACGAAGCAGATAATCGCTCCGCTCAACAAGACTACCGACCCAGCGTGGGCAAGACGAAGGGTGACCGGTCGACAGGACGAAGGACCGAAGCTCTTAGCATAGGTCACCTTGCCCTTCCCCAACTCTCGAGGTAACCTGCCTCTTCTTACTGTATAAAAGAAGGCAGGAACCCCAGAGAGGGAGGGGGACGGACGAGCAACGAGTTTTCTTGCGCTGAGGCTCTTAGCTCGCTCTTGTAAAAACTGTGTAACCATCCGCCCTAAAGACAATACCATACCATCACACGAACTGGAGTAGGGACATTCAGCCCGAACCAGTATACATCTTGGGCTTCCGAGTCTAACCATTCAGGGAGTGGGAACGTGCGGTCCCTTAGACTTACAAATTTACTTGCCGGTGCTCGAAACGCCGACACATTGCATATAGAATTTATTTTCTATTTTAATGAGCTTTGTCTATTATGAAAATGAGATATCATTCATGTTATGCACCTTGCTACTTTTATGAAGGTCGTTGCTAGCTTAGATATGTCCAAGTTCATTTTGCTTCATCCTGCTAAGCTTGTTAAAAAAATGGAAATTGATCTTTAATGAAAACTTGATGAAACTTGTAGCTTTTACTTGCTATATTTCCTCACTAGGTGCATATGCCATGATTTGTGGAATCTTAAATTTCTACTAGAATCCCTATACCAGTTTGGGTGAAGTTAGATTGATCCATACTAGAGTCCTTCATATGCTCATGAATGTAAGTGCTAAAATAGTCAAAATTTGACTTTTGTGTGCAAATTGATCTCAACACTTTACATTCATGAGACTATTTTCCATTGCACTTGGGATGAACTTAGAATGTATTGTGTATGACCAAGACTATTCTTTTAAGTCCTTGAGATGGTCGACGATGGATTGAGTCAATCACACTTGAAAATTGCAAATAAAACAAAAAGAAAAGGTGGGTAAAGTATGCAAATAATGTCAAACATTTGTATAAAAATTTAAAACAAAAATTTGCATTAAAGATGATTGAACACGAAGGATCTTTTATGCACATCTAGCTTCCCTAAAGTGTTGACTAGGTTGAACTCTAGGTTATCCATGTGATCCTTTGTATGGTTATGCTTCTAGTTTGGAGATTGAAGGACCATGTGGAGGTCCATCCATGTTTGTGATGAGTATTTGACTTTATTTGAGCAAGGTGTGCTCAAGTTTGAGTTTGATTTGGATTGATTTTCAAAATGAAGCAATTTGAGTTGTCTCTGCCAGGAGTGGCAGTACCGGTGTATGGGCACGGTAGTGATGAGTTAGATGGTTTATTGCATATCATTGTGGGCATTGCTATGTGATGTGTTTCCTTGTCTTTGATGGTTGCAGGGCGACGGTGCTAGGTCATGGTGAGGCGGAGGATGACCGGGACTAGGCGAGGAGCGTCGGAGGTCCAGACGGTTGGGAGATCGTCGGAAGATGATCGGAGACGGAGTTCGGGCAAGTCAAGAAGATAAGGAAAGGAGATGATGCTAGCTAGATGCCGCGTGGATCAATAAGGGCCGTCGGATTGAGGTCTAGTTGATAGGTTAGCGGTTCTAGGTAGTATGCTTTGAAAATCGTGCAAGAAAACCCGGTATGTGTGTGGGTTTTGGGTTAGCCCTTGCATGGCTGTGTGTGTGGGTTAATCCTAGCCCTTAGATGAGTGCTTTAGGGTTGAGAGACTCATCTAAGGGTGGTAGGTGGCCCAAGAGTAGTATAAATAGAGGTAGAGGGGTAGCCTCCTCCCTTGGAAGGTTTTGAGCTTTGTGAATGCTCCTTTGAGCTTTGCCCACATGAAAGTGAGGCTTTGTAACCTCTCCTTCCAGAAATGAAAGTTTTATCCATCCATCTCTGAATTTATTTTGCGCATTTACATTATGTCTTTACTTTACGCAATTTAAATTCAGCATTTACTTTCCCGCAATTACATTCTCGCAATTTACTTTCACGCAATTTGGATTTGCCTCCCCTCCTTCTAAAATGCTGTTGATCTTGGATGTTTTGAGTGTGTTCATATGGTTTTACATCTCTTTTGCACTCTTGGATTGAGTAGAGAACATCTTTTCTTTCAAGTTCCAACTTTGTTCAGAATTTGTTCTTTACACAGTATTTAGTATTTGATTTTTATAAAAATATAGAAAAATCCTTTTTAAGTGATTCTTATTGGAGGAGGTGCGGGACTCTGATATCCACTTACAGAAAAATTTTGGAGTTCACTTGTTGCACCGTTTGGGCGCCATGAGGTGAAAACCTAGCCCCAAACTTTCTACTCGAAGTTCTTGACTGACTGTGTTCTTCGATTTTTCCTGTTTTTTCTGTAAGGCTTTTTGAGGAGAAATTTAGTGGAGTTCTTCACGACTCTGATGCTCATAGGGAGAAAAATTCTCAAAATTTTGTGAGCTGCAGAAACCCACCAACCTCCTGTTCAAATTGAGGACAAGTTCTGGAAATTCTGCTTTTGCTTTTCTGAAAGTGACTTTTGTGATTTGAATTGATGTTCTTTCTAAAAGCGAGAGTTGGATTAATTCCTCTTTATCTTGAACACTAGACAACCAGGATTGTGACTCAAAAATCCCCACATATTTTATAGTACTTATCCATGCAAGCTTGGGGTACACATAGTTGTCTAGTTTTTCGGGTTTTTCACGATTTCCTTTGAGCGATCTTGTCGAGGTTTTTGTTGGAGTATTTTGGGGGAAAATTTATTTGCGACCATTCATCCCCCTTCTGTTCGCCATCTCGGTCCTTCAGAGATTATGCTAAGTGTTACACTTAATGAAATCATGCAAAAATCACATACTCTTATTTGTGTTTGCTAGCAAGGATATTAGAATTTGCACTTGGACATATCTTAGATTAGCATAATCTGAACTTGAGTAACTTGGTGTCATATTTTGTCTTCAATTGTCTTCATAGTCACTTGGATAATTTTTAAAGCTCTTTTATGATGCGTTTCATTCATACATACATGTGAAAAAGGGGAGTAAATGCTCTCTTGATGCCTATATTGCCAAAATAGGGAGAAAATATGAAAAAGGCATCGTAAAGGGGGAGAAATGTGAATGCATCTTGGTTCTTATGATCATGGTGAAAAATTGATCTTTCTTAGGATCTTAAGCAAAATTGAGCTTTCTGTGAGATTTTTTGATTTTTAGAGCTTTTGTGGAAAACTTATTCTTTCTCTTGGCTTGCTCTAAAATTCTTCTTGCCAACTTGATCATTATTTTATTTTCTCTTGCTCTGGATCAAGTGAGGCTTTGCAATCAAATTGCTCTCGTCTTTCCTTTTCAAACTCAAAATTGTGCCTTTTCAGTGTTCGTCAATATACTCATCAATGGGGAGATTGAAAAACCATGTGGAAGTCTACCCATGTTTGTGATGAGTAATTGACTGTTTTTGAATTTGTGGTACACAAGTTTGAGTTTGATTTGAACAATTTGTGGACTGGTTGGGACTGGTTGTGAATTGGTCGGGATAGTTTGTAAACTGGTTGGAACTAGTTGTGAACTGGTCGGGATAGTTTATAAACTGGTTGTGAACTGGTTGGGAAAGATTATAAACTAGTCGGGACAAATTGTGTATCATTCTAGCTATGTATTGATTTGATTGCATATGTTGTTAGACATTGCTATGTGATGTGTTTGTTTGTTGGTGATGGTTGCAGGACTTCGGAGCTAGGTCATGGTAGGCGAAGGAGATCGGGATTAGGCTAGGAGAGCTGAGGTTCAGACGGTCAAGATGGTGCCAAAGATGACTGAAGGCAGGGAGTAGCTGCAAACCAAGAAGACAAGTGGATGGTGCGGATGCTAACTTAAGCCCTACTCAAATGAAGGAGGATAGTTGGATCACAAGTTCACGGGTGGAGTAGTGGTTAAGTTATTGGTGCTTTGAGAGATGTGTGTTAAAACTCGTTATGTTGTTGGGTTTCGAGTCAGCCCATGTATGGTTGAGAGAGTTAATCCCAGCCCTTGATAAGGTTCCTTTTTGTAAGGCCCCCATTTTTTATAATAAATATCAACAATGGGTACCATGTGCATACAGTACTAGTCCTATGATCAGTAGCTAGTATGTGCAAATACAAATTGATATCACAGTCATACATAAGCTTTATTACACAGCGGAAGTAAGGTTACATAATATTCTTACAATACCAAAAGTAAAAACAGCAATGGAGACAACTTCTTGTAGTATGCCTTTTTAACCCATTGTCCCGCAGGCAACTGACAAGGTAAAGACTTAGAAAAATTCATCGTTAAATTCCCCGAATCCTGCATCAACGTATGAGTCGTCGGGGTAATCTGATTCTTCACCTAAAAACATCAACATGGGCAAGTTGAGTACTTACGTACTCGCAAGACTTTTACAATTCCTATAATACATGCAGGTCATTTCAATGGGAAGGCTATTATGGTTAATTTGCATAAAGCCAGTTTGAAATGTAAATACAGAATAGTAAGTTATAATAAAATTTGCTTAAAAGAAGATTAAATAAAATGGCAGTATGTAAGTACGAGTAAATAAAATTTCATACCTAGGTATAATGACCATATCCAAGAAACATTTCCACTGACACACAGTAGAAATTACCGACACACGGTAGAAACCAGACTTTATAAAAATAAAAACTGCTAACTATGTGATGACTTTACCAAGTTCCCATAACCGCGGGTACGTCTAATCGATTAGTTTTACACTCCGCAAAGGCATACAGCGTTCCTCACAAGACATGACTAACTCTTTGAGCAATCGATATTTGCACACTTCCTTTGGTGTGCCGCAGAGAATCATGTTATAACTGTTACATTATTTAATCCTGACTTTGCACCAGCACGGTGACGATAAACCCATTCTGTGGCAGAAGGACTTAGAGCATAGAAATGATGGAACTCCCCACAGCATGGCGTACACCGTTATATTAGTAGACGTTTATTCCATGATCACCTCGGTGTGGACGTCCCGTCGAGCAATTTATTAAGAAACAGCTCTACTACTCCGGCCTTCCAAGTGCAAAGCCAGTCTTAAATAACTTAATAAGTTAGAGCTGTCCCATTCCAGCACTTGTGGTTGTATGATAATTCTTGGCCTGAAAACAACTCATAGTTCGGTCCTTAACTCGACACGGGCAATAATCTCCCCCTACACTACGTTTAAAAACATGCACTCCCGGCTATTGCCAATAATTGCCCACATCTAAACCATAGTTTTATTTTCATTTTTCATCCAAAATACCAATCATAAAGAGAGGTCATACCCATTAAATGTCATATCCAACATTTTTAATCATGTTATGGTTGTATGTTCACTTGAGCATGGCTAAGCAAGATACTAAGTGTAAATGACCCAAATTGACATCAAATAATGTCTATGTTATTCTAGAGTTATCATGGTTCACAATTCCATATTTATCAAGAAGTTCTAAGTAGCTACATGTACAACTACCAATACCCGTAATATAGCAGACTTTAATAAAAATAAAGTATGCAGTAAAACATTTAATAAAACATTTATAAATCTGGGATCAATATGATCAAAGGGGTGCTTGCCTTGTTGATTCTCCTCGGCGTCGAACTCCTGATCGTCGACTATATTAGATTCGTCGGGTTCTACACGTTGTTTGACAACACATAGCAAATACCAAATTTTAATAGGGCCAAAAAGAAATCATATAAAAATATTCAAATAAAATAATTTCACAATTCATAAATGGTTGCAGGTATTATTTGTTCTTATTTGCAATTTAAAAGATTTAATCTACTTGGATCCTTATTGCACCATTTTATTACATATTTAATAACTTAAATTTTTCTTATAACAAACCCTAAGTATTTTTACATATTCAGGTTCCTGTGGTTACAAGGAGTCTAACAAAATTTATTTTACTAAATTTTGTGGTCATTTGCAAAAATTCCATGTATGACATATTTCTAGCTCTTTCTTTAAACTTAAATTCAAAATTTAAATAAAATTCAATTTTGAAATATTTTTGCATATTCTGAATCTACATGATTTATCATGAATTTAGAAATTTATTTCATCAAATTTGGATTTAAAATGCACAAGATATGAACTAATGAATATTCTAGGTTTTGAAAAAAATACTGAAATTCGGAAATATGCCGAAAACGGAAAATGCGCTTTCCCTTTTCGGTTGGCGCCGGGCCGAGGCCCTGACAGGTCAGGCCCATCTGGCAGCGGCTTGCGCCACGCGTGTGCGACCGACACGCGGACGACCGGTGGGGTCTGCAAGGCATCGACACGGCACAGCGCGAGCGGCTGACACCCTGGCCCCATGCGACAGCCACCCAGAGCAAGGGCGGCGAAGGCCGAGCTCGCTGCCGGCGATGGAGGGCCGAAGGCGCGGAATGTGTTCCACCATGGGCATTAGCGTGCTCTTGCGCACCCAGGGGTGGTCGCGCGGTGGTCGGAGGTGGCCGGGAAGGGGGGGTGCCACCGACGGGGTGCGGCGGCAACCACGGCCAACCGTCGGCGAAGCAAGAGCGAAGGCTCTCGCTGCTCATTTTCACCTCTGACAGCATCTACGAGACACAAGCGCTCCAATTTTGGTGTTAGACGAGGAAGTGAGGCATCGGGTGAGGTTCTCACCGAGTGGGTGTGGCGGCGGGCGAAGATGCGCGGCGCAGAAGTTCACCGGAGAAGAAAGGCTTGAACCGAAGGTGGAGACTGGCTTCTGGAGTGGAGTGGAAGCTCCGGCTCGGAAGATTTGGGCTGGAATTGAGTAAAGCGGCGAAACGTCGGTTTTCCCTTTTCACTGGTTTCGCCGGCGATGGAGAAGACGAGGGGAAAAGCGGCGGAATGGGGTGAGCGGGAAGAAAGAGTGACTGCTACTGCATCACACGACGCTTATATTCGACAGGCGCTGGCGCGAGAAGGATCGAGTGAGGCGGCGTCGGCGCGAGAGAGAACAGAGAGGGGAAGAAGAACGCGCGGGAGAGAGACTGACGCGTGGGGGAGAGGTGGCAGAGAGGCTGTCGGCAGGGGCCAACTGTCCGCGTGGGCCCACTCGTTAACGAGAGATGGAGCGAACTCGGGGGAAGGCTCTGGACAGAACGGGGTTTCTCTACCGTTTTACACCGTCATTTGGATTTTGATTTTTCTGAAAAATTTTACCTAATTCTGCACGGTAAATATGGACATCCTGTAAAATTTTCAGGTTAAAAACTCCCAGTAGAAATTTTATAAAAATTTTGACAATGGGGTTTCTTTAATTCTGCTGATTCTGTTTTTCATTTAATTTATGACCAAAATAAGGTTATAATTTAAAAAAAAAATTTATCAGAGTCTGAAATGGTTTTATCCACCATCTGTAAAATTTTCAGATTTTATTTATCAATATTTAATTTTTAATAATTCTGACATTACTATTTTCCACTTTATTTCTTCACTGTTTTCGAATTTTTAAAATTATAAAATGAAACATTTAATTTTTTATATTTTTACAGGAGGTAGGCACTGTACTTATGTCAGCAGAGTAAAAATATCAACTCAGGATAACTTCTTGAGAATTCCATAAAATTATATTACCTTATGCCCTGATTTTTCCTTTTACATGATTTACTTTGATTAAATTATATTTTAATTGATCTAGGTCTTCCACCGCCTTAATCTGGCTGTAGAAAGACCTAAGATTTTTATTATGACTTTTTTAAATTTTATTGACTTGGTTATTTTTATTTTTATTATTTTACTATATCCTTTAATCCAATTTCTTTTATTAAAGAAAAGCCAAAAGAATTTCTAATAATTCTAGAAAATTCAGAAATAATACACCAAATAGTTTTAATTCACTTTTCTTTATTTTATTAATTTTGAGGCTATTACACTTTTGGGAGAAGGAAGTTATCTAAGGGTGGAGATTGATCAGATTAGACTATAAATAGAAGGTTAGAGGGATGCCTCTGTTAAGAGTTGGTTGTGAAAAGAGTTTTAGGATTTGTGAGAAGGATTTTGGTTTTCTTATGCACTCTTGAGTTTTGTCCACATGGTTGTGAGGTTTTGTAACTGTTTCTCTCATGGAGAAATAAAAATCATTTTTGTGCTTAAATTCATACTCATTTGGTTGCCCTTCCCTCTTGAGTTTTGATCTCTCTTTGATTTTTTTCTCTCCTGTTATTGTTGCCAAGGATGAATGATTGTGGGATGAACCTTCTGTAGGTCATATCCCAATCATCTAGGCAAGCTGCGACTCCCTCTTCTATTTTCTTGCAAGATATCGGTGTTTTTGTTAAAAAAAGACCGATCTTTGGCAGATCGTGTTTTTGTTAGTTTGAGAGCTAGCCTTTGGTGGTTCTTGCTTGCTAGGACATATGGGATACCATATAGGGTCATATTGATCATAAAATTCCAACGAGCAAGCTGAGGGTGATTTTTTGGTTTTTGCCCTGGTTTAGTGTGACCTTCTTTAGATTGGAAAAATGTCAGAACTTTGACATCAATCTCTATAATTGAAGGTTGGAATAGATTCCTGACTTCCTTGGAAAGGTGCATACAAAGTTTCATAAGTTTTGAATTAGTCGATCAAAAGTTACATCGATTATTGGTTTTGAGATCGTGCGGATTTCACTATTCACACAGACACTGTTCACCCCCGAGTACTGTCCATCGCTACACTGTTTCGTCCTGACACTATTTTATCATACACTGTTCACTCCGAGTAACATTCATCAATACTATTCACCCTAAGTACTGTTCATCTCAGGCCTTATTCACCGAACAATGTTCACTTTGAGTATCGTTCTTGTTCACCAAACACAATGCACTCTGAGTACTATTCACCAAACGCTATTCACCCTAAGTACTATTCATTGAACACTGTTGGGCCAACATGTTTGCTAATGTTTACTGTTCAGATCGTACTGTTCATCATCCAGCGCAGTTCTTACCGGACGTCAATACTGTTCATCCTGCCGGTTGATGTTTTTACTGTTCATCCGACCTCTGTTCATTTGCTCTATTTATCTTATCTATTGTTTTAGCTAGATAAGTGGTTTGAATTTTCAGGGATAAATTTTTATTAACCTCCTATTCACCCTCCCCCTAGTCGTCTTTTTGATCCTTCACTTGCTGAGTACAAAAGTATTCACTCTTACTTATTTGTTGTTTTAGGTGAAGATAGTGAATCTCCAAATGACATATACTTTGATGCAGGATGCGGAAATTATGTTAGCGAGTTTTTCTAAGGTTTATTATACCTTGTCAGTTGCCTGAGAGTTGGATGAGCACACTACAAGACTTTTGTTTCTTTCTGCTACAATATGCTCTGCTTTGTAAGACTTTATTGTATAAATTCCATTATCATTTGTAATAATGAGTATGGATCTGTTATCAATTGTTGTAAATGTGCGTACTAATCACTGATTATGGGACAAGTACAGTATACACATATATCATCTTTCTTGATATTCCGTAAAAAAGGAGGGTAGTTACTTTACTATTCTCATTTCAATATCATATACACATCTTCTTAATAATCTAGCATATTTATTCATAGAATTTTTATCTACACCTGTTTTTGAAAAATGTGTATGATATTAAAATGTATTATTCTAAAATGTGCAAGACGCTGGGCAGACAGTAGGGTGGCGCATAGCGCCTGGCGCACCAACGTGGCATCTACGAGGCCGACTAGCAAACAGGGGGGGAGAAACAACAGCAACACCACAGACAGGGAGTGTGAGACAGAGCAGAGAGAGGCTGGAGGTTGATGTCGGTGGCGGTGGAGAGACGAAATCAAGGGAGGGGAAGGAGAATTGACCGTCGGCGAAGTGGAAGAAGAATGGGAATCGATAAAAATTCTGACAATGCTAATTCACTGACGAGCGATTTACCTTTACCAGATCTATTCAAGGACACACATGAATGTAACAAATGAACCAAACAATAAAAACCTGAAATTAAAACAAAAGGATAATATTACTCTGATAGCTAGGGCACCAGAAATATTTGGGGCTAATTGAAGTTATACCATTGGGAAAGTTGATTTGCACCCTTTAAACTACTTTCTTCTGAAAACATGAAACTTAGGCCCTGTTTGGTAGAGCTCTAGATTCTGGCTCCACCTCAGATCTGAATCTTGTAAACTAAAATAAATAGAATTAAGTTTATTTTTTTAGTCTAAAATTAAATAAGATGACCTACGTAAACACTCTTAATATACCCACAGATCCAGCTTTACGGATCTGTGGAGCTACAAATACCTAGCTCCACCAGATCCACGAATTTGGTGGAGCTGGAGCCGTATCAAACACACCCTTAATAAGAATTAGTTTCCTCCTAAGGAACTATGAATGTACTTATATACGTACGTACATACATAGCCCAAGACCATTTGCATAATGCCAATAACCATCATGCACAAACTTCATTTTGGAGACTCATCATGCACAAACTGGTAGTTGATCACTATGTCCAAACCCAAACTAGAAAACGATAGGATTACAAGCTACGTACAGTCATATGATCTGCGCCATGTCAAAATGAAAGTTCTGAGAAAGAACAAAGAAAACAGCTATGAATTATCATGTATGTAATGATTCCAATTGTTCCATTGTCGAACCAACGTGAGTATATTATTTTTGCTTTAAAATTCAAGGGAATTCTATTATTTGACGCATAAAATTTGTGTAATAATAAAATGCTGGCAAAAAAGTGTTCGTATAATAAATATTAGGAAAATTGAGCTATAATGCTATGGCAATCCAAAAGTTTGTATTTTGTAATACGTCACTCATAACAAATACTGATCACATATGCAGAAAAAAAAATCTGGATATGCCATTCAGCAGCATATACCAAAAAGTTTCAATTTTACAAAGGTGCCTTATCTAGGAAGTGTTGCAACTTGAATTTCCATGTTTAATTTGCACTCATATGATACATGAATTTGCTGTTTTCGGGGCTTGTCTAGAATTTCCAGTATGCAGCGGCATAGCAGATTGACTCGTATTTTTAATTTCCTAGTATTCAACTGTCAGTGATTTAGTTCAATAAAAAATTCGTTCTTAACTTTACTAAAGCATCTTACACTATTAACACTATATATTCCATCATCATTCGTAAGCAATGGTTTATATATATATATATATATATATATATATATATATATATATATAAACAATGCTTAAATGCATGCACTACTGAAAATAAACGACTAGGATCCTAAAGTAAATGAGAAGCTGACAGAGTAGAGATTTGATCCAATCCATCTATATATACCAATATATACTTTTAATTTTATGCAAAGCATCATATGGCTACTTCTAAGTTCGTGGTATAATTGATTATTGCACAATCTAAACATTGGAATAAATGCTTCTACATTCTTTTGCAAACATGGCAACACGAATTGTAAATTAATTAAAATGTACACTGTAGGGCTCTCCTTTACTGGGTTACAGGCAACAGTGAATTGAATCTGTATCAATTAAATCTCATGATTTGTGTGGTTTCAGTTTTTTAGATTGTAGAGGAAATATGCAGTGCGAAGAGAGTTTTCCTATTCGTTTAATAGAATATCTTCAGAAGAAGGGATAAAACAATCACATATGTGCATATCAATCACAGCATCTTAAATATTTTCTTTCGTTAGAACTTGAAAACAGACTACCGATAAGCATATACAAATTTGAAAGGTTCAAATATAGATAAACATAAAAACAATCATATACAGGGATGCTTCCTTTAACATCTTCAGCTGATAAACAACAAATTTAACTATTAGTATGTTTTGTTTATTGAGAAATGAGTGAAAGCAAACAAGTACGCAATTGGACATGAAAAAATCATTAATTTGTTGCGGAGAAGGTCCTAGTTAATTTTTTGCATTAACTTTACTTCACAGAAAACAGAAAAAATCCCATGCCCGAAGGTGATCATGCTCACGCGCATGAACATGGAACTGGAAGTTAGATCGCCAACTATCAAATAGCAAATGCACATATTTAAATTGGCGAAATCTATAGTAGCATGTTGAAAAGGACATATGGTACCAATAATGTGTCATGTATGCCTTTGTCAACCTGTCAGCAGTATTAAATCAAGTCAATTTGTCATAGGGAAATACATTATTTGACGGTACAGATACCTCAATAATTCACTTTCTACTGCCACCTTCATTGTTACTACTACATATATGTGGTGCTAAATTGTTGTTGGTTTCACCAAAGAGCGCTTACCTAATCACCAACAATAATATGCATATAGTTCGTATGCATATATACATATCCGAAAAGTGGCAGGTCCAAAGACCACAACTAAAGATTTGCAGCATGTACAATATAACCATGCATCGTATATAAATATACAATTGTCTTGAACGTAATTCAATTTTAGCAATTGGTAACTAGGTTGAACATTCACAAGTGAAGCTAAATGGCCATTATTAATGTGAGAATCAACTGTGAAGTTCCTTCTTATCATCTATAGACAATAACCAACCTCATGACAGCACATCCAAGAAAGAAATCAGTAGGGTATTGAGGCAGTCACCTATGCATAAAATGCCACTAGATACCAATGTTCACAATGTGCCAGTTGCCAAACTTTTGTTCATAAAGTTGGTCACTTTCCTGCATGGGCTCACTAAGCCACCTACACATGCAAGAGCAAGAAATGGCCTTGCACCAGAGAATTGCCTCCTCTGATGTGAAGCCAGGCATCTCCATGCATGACAAGCACATAATACTGACCAAGTGCATATAGTCTTGTCAGGCAATAAACAAAGAACATTCATCATGACCCTAAACTATATTACTAGGTACCACTAATCACTGTTCTACATGCACTTAAACTCATTGTTTGCTTGCCATCAGCAACCTTTTCTGCCATGTGCAGCAAAACATGTAACAACATACATATTTATGCAACAATGGTATATCAAGTTGGCTTCTCACAAATGTGCATATAAGATGGAAAGAAAGCTAAAATGCCAGGAGCTATAACTAGTATACGCATGCAGTTTTTTCAATTTGTATATGTATAATTATTAATTAACAACGCGACTAATACGTTATTTACACATTGTCAGAAAAACCATACAGGCAGACGCATAAGACTGAAATGTATATATACAAACATGTATGGAAGATCAACAGATGACAATGGCAGTCTGATGGATATTATCTAATGAAGGAAAGGAAAATAAAATCATGCCAAGATCAAATTGGAGTTTCTCCTTTATGCCTAAACAGCAACACTTAAACAAGGAGATCGCACTGAGATGTAAAGGAGGTAACAAGAAAGGAACAAGAAAAGAGGGAAACCTAGCTAGAAGGCCGGCGGTGGCGGCCGGAACGACCCAAACACCTCGTGCGCCATCTGGCCACCGCCGTTGGTCATCAGGTTCGGCGGCAGGTTGTAGAATGGCATTGACGTCGGGTCTAGCAGTCCAGGCGCGCCCGCCGTCGCAGCCGCCCCGCTATTGCCTCCCGGCGGCGATCCCTCCGGCAGCTGCATCCCGTCGGACCCGGCGGCTGCGGCAGCTGCAGCAGCCGCCTCACCAGGCTCGTCCTCGGCGAGTGGGAGGCGCTCGTAGGTGGCGTTGGAGAAGGTGGCCGCGACGACCATGACGGGGCCGGACGCCAAGAGCTCCCCGACGACTGTGCCTCCGACGACCTGGCCCTGCCCTCCGGCAAGGTAGATGGCCATGCCCGTGGCGCCGGGCGGGCACGGCGACGGGAGAAAGGCGCCGGAGAGGGAAAGGATCTCGAAGCGGCCGTGGAGCGTGACGACGGCCCCGGGCGGCGCCGCGGGCTGACGCAGGGTAACGTTGGCGACGACGCCGCTGCCAGAGAGCACGGACACCCCGCGCTGCCGGCGGCGCGCGAACGTGGCCACCGCTTCCAGGATGTCTGCGCCGCCGGCGATCTCCAGCACGTGCGACCGCAGCGCGTTGGGGCTCTCCCGCGTGATGATGATCGGCGGCTTCGGCTTGTTCTTGGACCCTGGCGGCCTCCCCCTCGGCCGCCTCCCCGACGACGACCCCCCGCCGCCGCCGCTCCCGCCAGACGCGCCCGAGGTTGCGTTGGGGGTGGGCGAGTTCTCACCTGCGCCGGCGGAGGGGGAGTCCTGCGCGGCGCCCGAGGAGTCATCATGGTTGTTACTCCCGCTGCTGTTTGGTGTCGTCGGGGCCGGCTCGCCGGCGCCCATGGCGCCGGTGCCGGCGGGGCCGAACTGAGCCAGGTGGTTGCGGAGGTCCAAGCCGCCCATGCTCCCTGCCCACCACGCCATCTCTCCTTCCTGCTCCCCGGATCTCTCACCTCTTGGTCACCACCACCACCACCACTAGAGCTAGCTCTGGAGAACAGTAGCGCAGCACTAGTATATAGCGCGTGAAGAGAGGGGGAGGGGATCGAAGTGGAGTTGCTGTCCCTCTCCCTTGATCTGTAGCTCTCTTCTCTCCTTTCTCTCGCTATCCCGCTCGCTGCTTTTGGTGCTCCTTTTCTCTGTGGGCGTTGATTGGGAATATAGATAGGATGGGAGGGAGCTGCGCCTAACTATCTAACTATAGTTAGTACTGCTGTACAAGTACTAGTAGTCTAGTACTACGCTGGCATCTTCTCTTGTTGCATCTTCTTCCTCTTTTTCTTTCCTTTCTTTTTTTTTTCTTTTCCTTTTGCCTTCTTGGGAGCTTTCTATATATTCCTGTTGCTCCCCTTGTTTTAGGGATCTTGCTAAGCTAGCTATTGGTAGCAGCGAGCTACTGTTGTACCCTTCGTTTTCTAATATAAGTTCAAAGCTCGTTATGCGCCGTAGATATTAAATCCTTTTAAAAAAGTTGATAGTACTGAACCATGCATACTTCTACTAAATTAAAGTATGGATATATAGTGAAAAATATTATTATAGCTATACCTTTAGTCTCCAATAATAAGTCTATATTGTGGGATAGCGCTTCTCAAGAATAAAGACTCGCATCGCGGGAGCTACTTGGGTTCTTCTCTCTGTTAATTGTTGCTTTGAGCCTGCGTAGCTGCATAGCAAGCAAGCTCTCACTTGTAAAGGTTGCTTGCTAGCTCCAGCGAAGTGAAGGGAAGAAGAGGGAATTAATGCCCTGATACAGGATTGATATGCATAAGATCTAGCTGAGGCAAGCCTAGCTAGCCTTGTAGGTAGGTGTAAATGAAACTGACCAGTGATGGAGGAGTAAATTGGGCAAGAAAGGCCGGGTGAGAAGAGCAGCTAGTCGACCGAGTCTCAGTTGACCAGAGGGTGTTTACTTAGCAAAGGCAGACACCCCTCTCTCGTGCCACATCTGGAACAGCTGATGTGAAAGGCAGAGAAGCACAAGGGCATCTGCGCATGTCTATCTCTTAGGATTTGTCTATAAGGATTCTAAGGTATCACCGGATAAACAACTTAGGTAATTCTTAGGCTGTGAATATGGTATAATTAGTAAATACAGTTTTTTTAATATGGTAATTCAAATGTGATATCAAATATATCAAGTAGAATTTCGGTTCTGTATAATATTTCGGTTTCGCATCAGTAAATATCATATTTAGAAAACTAGCGTGAATTGTTCTTTTAAACTTGTCATTTTGGACATTGATACGGTTTCTATTACACACCTTTAACTGTTGCTCTATCTAATTATACGTTAGCAAAAATTATTATACACATTTGACCATTACTTTGATAAATCTAGTGATATTATTTTCATGTGAAACTATACTTCATACACATTTGACTATTACTTTATCTAATTATACATGTATTTTTTTTTCTATTTCGGTTCACTCACAGTTTTTACCGAAAAAACCGTATCCTAAAAATGAATTTTTTGCCATACCATACCGAATATCGTATACCAATCAAACCGAGTTGACCGATTTGGTTTTTTTGGCATGGTTTCTATGGTTCAGTAAAACCGTGCACATCCCTAGTAGTTCGTCTCTAATATCATTCTTTTGACTATTTTATATTGTTTTGATCATATATTTTCGCTCATAATCCATCACTATTTGTCTTGGTTTGTGTGATCAGTTTGTCGCTGGTATAAAAGACAACACATTCTCTTTTGATCACCTTCTCTTTCCTCTACATAGGATGTTGTTCGCATTGTATAACTAAGAGACAACAGAAGTAACCCTACTATTGAAGGCGCCCTGACAAGGGATGCCGTTTGGCTGTATTCTCATGAAGCATCGGATTAAGGGACTGCAAAGGCTTGCCGTTGGTGTCTTTGATGCAGAGGCAGAGGATGTGCATCCGAAGATAGCGATGCCGGTCGTAATAGAACTAAATAAATCGACCAGATCGACCAGCTGGTTGTCACGTTGATAAGGAAGCCCACAAGAAAGCACACGTTGATAAGGAAGTTCACAGGAAAGCAAAACCAAGAAAACTGAATCCACAAGCAACACTTCCAAGTCCACACGGACCACACCACAGAACTAGCGTATGCACAGAAAGCTAGTAGAGAATTAGAAGAAGCTACAGCATTCTGCTTACACGGACGTGCATGCGTGCATGTGTGTGTGGTGGCTCTTGGCGGCCGGCCTTCCTCTTTCCCTCTCGGTCATGCAAACGCTGTACTTTGTTCCTTTGCCTAGTACCAGTACCTTTCTTCTCCTGTTCACTCTCTCTCTCTCTCACGCAGCTCACATCTGTATTGTGTGATGTGTGAGACAGAAATGGGCGTGGATCAGAGCAATAGTAACAGTGCTAATATATTTTTTTTCTCTCTCCTTACCAGGGAAAGGGGGAGCTGGGAGTAGTGTGGGTGGTTTATCTTATTGTTTGTTGTTCTCGGTGTCTGGGAGGAGGATGGTGGGGAGGTATGGGGAGGCGGGTGTGGGATGGGAGAGGAGACGACGTCAATTTTGATGGTTTTGAGGAGAGGAGGCGGAGACCGGCCGGCCGCGCGCGCGGTGCAGTGTGCCGGCACGGCCGCCCAATGCCGGGCTGCCTGCCTCAGCTCGCTTTGCCGCCGCGTCCCGATAACGGCACCAGCACCGGTGCCGTCCCTCCACAGTCGAGCGGCTTCTCCCAAATATTCCTGCCAACCGAGTGCCAAGCTGATTTTATGTGGACGTGTTTGCGTGAAAAATACAATATGGCTGCGTCGGTGGGAGCACTCACCCTGACCAGGCCACAACCACGACCGGCGACGAGAGAAAAGCTCAAGAAGCTGTTTGGATCATGTGTATTTTATTGGAATATTTTAAGATTTAGTTTAAATTTGTATTAAATCTTAAAATATTAAAATCTTTTAAGGAATTATCATTCATCCAAACATGGTCTAAGGAGGTGCTAGGATCTAGTTCAAATTTGAACTAAATCTTGAAACCTCTAAAAAATTACCACTAATCCAAACAGGTCTAAACCATTTCTTTTAGCGGCCAAATTAGTTATAAACTGAGGCTTAAACCATTTGATACATTTGTCCAACTTAAATATGGCAACAAACAAAAAGCCCATAGACTAAATTCCAGTAAAACCCGCCACATCCGAACAGAGTCATCCCGTTTGGATAACCATAATTTTTCAGATTATTCCTACAGGAATCGCTGCTTGGATATTACATACAAAAAAAACACTGAAATTCAAGAGAAAAGGAGAAAACATTAGGTTTTACTTCATATTAGGGCCATTTAAAACGCATAAATTTAAAAAGATGTAGAATTAAGATAAGTTCTCCTATTTCAAACAGGCCTTAATCCAATAGGATAGCCTATTGCATTGAAATTTCGAAGAAATTTCGAAGGATTTTCCACGAATTTTTCTTTTAGAGTTCAAAGCTTCAGAAAAATCTCTACTTTTGCTTTGCACCAAATGGGGACACAATCTTGTGTTGATTTCCACCGGACCATTTTACAAGGCATATTAGTTTTCAAATACATGTCAATATGTATATACTGCAAGCGATCACAATCCTAATTTGTATGCAAAGGGAAGATTATTCAAGGCCTTGAACCGAACCAAATCGAGTAAGCATACAAAAAACCGGCCCTAAACCAATTTCGGTTTCTTGGTCTGTTACCGGCCGGTTTTAAACTTATAACTTTTCTTTTTACAATTGCAAAAGAGACGTCAAATTTTAAAAACATTGCAAACTATTTTGCACGAGTTAATTTTCACCCACAAATCATTCAGGACACTTTTGAACTCATTATTAAAAAAACGCACGAATTTTATAAAAAAGGTTCAATTCTCGTAGGAACTTTTAAAATTCATGTATCTGAAACATAGACCTGTAGTTTTCGAAACTCACTTAATGTAATTAAAGTTTATTCTCCTCTTGTAACTGCCTTGCATGTCATAATTCTAACCTCCTACACATAAGCTGCAAGTGATGGGGTGCTTCACATGACTTTTTTTAAGTACAAAAGGATACAAGCCATACACACTACACACAAGTACATGTGTACGTGCGCATCATCTATATGCGTATGAAATTTATCGAAGACATCCAAGACCCACGGAGTGAGTGTGATGTTCCAACTATGGCAAAGTAATCATAATCAACAAAAATTTATGAAACATTGTTTTGACAATGTCCACTAATTTTAGACGTTGATAAACATTCAGCGATAGTTGTATGCAATGTTTTGACACCTGCTTATAAAGATTTAACTGGAGATCCATGGTAGAGATATGTTTGAATTGGGATTTTCTTCTTGAAAACTTCCTAATTTTTTTGGTATACTTTCAATACTAAAACAACTACCCATAAAGCTCTAGCTTCCCTAAATTATGTCAACTGCCATTCCCATCTGCCTCTATATATATATATCAGACCAAACAACCGGGATAGGGCTCATGTGCAGTCCCTATAGGGATGGCAACTTAAGTAGTCTCCATAGGTGTGGATCGTCCGATCGGGTCGACGGATGGGTTGAATTGGCTCAAAAAAAAATGATAAACAGTGTTGCTATAGTATCATAAACAGTATTTTTGCACAGTAAAAAACTACACAATATTTTTCATCTGATTCGACCATCGATTTTTAATCGGACGGTCCGTGAAACCGCTTAAGTTGCACCGGACTACACCTGAGCTCTATCAAAAAAACCAAGAACAGACCAATAATTCCTCTTCATTTTTGGTGGGCCACAGCATGCATTATTTGTGCAATAGTAGAATAACTATTTGTATCCACCTGGAGCCGTGACTCTAAAAGAAGGAAAAACAAGCATCGATATATATATATATATAAGGGCACGTATGCAGGTGCGGCTTGTCCGGTTGTTGACGTGTAGAATTAGTGGGCCAGCATTGCCTGGTCGTCGATACATGTGAAAAATTATTGAAGAGGGTGAGGTGATAATATATGTTATGTGTGCATATACGCCGTATGATCGTTGGATGTCGACTTGCGTTGCCGTCGCGTCTCGTCTGATCAAAGGCATATTAGCTTGATTGTGCTCCGTTTCGCTGTCTTATCCTACTCCTAATGATCTAACCATTCACTCCGGTCATAAATACTCATCGTTTTGAACATATATATAATCAACTTTTTAAATTTTGACCATCAATGTCTTTTAAATATTTAAATTGAATACATAAAAGCTATACGTGTAAATTTGTCTCGAAAAGTACTTTCATAATATTATGATTTTATTAGATTTTATAATATATTATAATAAAATTAAATGATTAAAACTATGTTTTAGAGACCGTATCAACATTCAAAACTATGTAATCGGATAGAGTATTATGTGATTATTCCAAAAGAAAAGAAACTATTTCTACCTTTGACCATTTTGCAGCCAGGGGCTAAGAACCTCCGACCAACGCAAATGGCATCTTTTCATGTCTCCTCCTTGCTTTGACCTCCGGATCATCGTCATCAATGTAATTTACTTTTCTCCTACGACCACAGTTGGTGAATTACTTAATTAAGGTCTAACAATTGTTATTGACATAGTTGGATGCTTATGGCATCTATATCTGTATGGGTTAAAGTTTACTACTGTGTCATTCATGCATCAATTATCTTCATTTGTTATTTTCCCTTCAAGTTTGATAAAATATAATTGTTTTTTACGAATACAACCACTGAATTATACCAAGAGAAAGAACAGTAAACTACTTTGCCTTCATAGTTCGTACCCAAAAGAAAGTACGTTGATGCCTTCGAATGAGAAAATATAAAATGAAATCGTCTATCTACAAATGGGAGTTTGCAGGATGAAGTGAAGGCATATTTGGCCTCTTTGCGTACGTTATTTTCAAATATAATCTCTCTTCAAAATTATTTGTAAATTTGATCACTCCTCAAGCGCGGTAGACACGGCATAGCACAACGCATAAATCTGCTGTCTGATTCCGTGCCAAAGCTACTCGGGTAGGCACCTGCCCAGGTACGGCTGCTCGGCAGTGTACCGTTCGGTAATTGGGTGAGTGATTAGTAATTAAAATGAGTAATTAGTCACTAATTTAGTCACACTATTTAATTGATCATTTAATTAAAAATCAGTAGCTATTTTTTTACTTAATTACATGGCTAATTAACAGCTTCGGATGGTAGATTTCTGCCGAGGAGCCAAGGTGTGTAGCAGGCAGCAGATTCTCGCCATTGTACCCTGGCTCAGCGGCGCCCTCCGACCGCGGTGGCCTGCGTCCTGCCATGATCGCTCGGTCAACCGAGGTATCAGCGATCTGCGCAAGATCTATGGGCATAGTAAAAAACAAGTATCACCTGTCATACTTATCATGATCAAAGAGAACTAAATTTACCAATAATTTCGAAGAGAGTCTATATCTAAACCCTCACCCTTGCCGTTAGTCAGTAAGCCATCGCTTATCAGCCCCTGTATATATACACACACTGGAGAGCGCTGCATGGCCCTTGGTTCATGAGTATGAACTGAACCTCATGATCATGGGTGTTATAGTACTCCTATGTGGTCATGTATAGATAGTTTTTAGTCTGCTACCTTCCTACGTTAAATGAAGGATTACTAGCTAATACGAAATACTTTACTCTTTTTAGGGACATATAAATGCATCACAACATTACTAAATTAGTGTTAGTATGATATGATCTGTCCATTTCCCCATCAAATCTCCACGACAGAAGTGCAATAGCACATCAATAGTACTGACGGTTTTTATTTCTCAACACGTGTGGTATGGCAGCTATGACATCTCAGCATCGTGTGTCAACTTCTCACCAATAAGATAACAAACAGCCGTTGCACAACTGTAGAAAAATACTGCAGCATATACTATGTAGTAGTGAATCTAAACCTTCATCTAGAAAATGGACGGATGTGATCATCTCTAATTGCTTAACGTGCGGTCTCAGTAGCAACCGCAAGTGATCCCAGTTGCGGCCATATATATCCACATGTTGCAAGTTGGGCTGGAAAAAAAAGCTTGAGACTTGTGAGCTGCTCGAGCTCGGCTCGTTCTTGACTTGATTCGAGCTCTAAACGCTGAACTCGAGTTTAATCTCGAGCTCGCGAGCTTCGTCAAGTCGAGCTCGAATAGCTCACGAGTTTGATAAATTTACAAATTATTTACTAAATATTATTATATGTTAATTTTTAATGAGCTTACTTGAGCCGAGCTTGAGTTTGAGTATTTTTTATTGTTGAAAAATAATATATATTGAATTGATGAAACAATCCGACAACTAAATAATAAACAATTTGAAATGTAACGAGGCATATTTGACCCAAACACCGTTGATCCCAAGAAATATATGTAACATGTATGACAGCGAGGCACTTTGTGATGACAAAATATAGAAGACAGTAGATAGATGTGAGCAGTTTGCAGGATCTTTTTGAACAGATGTCTGAATGTGATCCTGCCCCTGGTATCAGGACATACAAGGCCCTACTGAAGGGAGTGGGTAACCAGTGGTCACTGGCGGAGGATGGAATGGTCGTTACTAAAAATGAAAGAAAAGCAACATTCTTTTAGACGAATGTATGTCTGATTATCTACTTAGATGCTATTGTGACTTAATTGTACAGTGAGGCATGTAAAATTTGTAGATCGATGACCCTTTCTAGCTATCAACCACGCCTAAAGTTAAGTTACCTTCTTCTTTCCGACGTAACAGTGGAGACCATGGGACGGCTTTATATCAATTTTTAGTGACATGGTTGGCATCGGGTAGAACTACGATGAGAATGCGTGAAACTTTTAATTGATTGCCTACACGAAAAAGGCCATGCTGGCGCATGCATGGAAATGTTTTCCATGATGAAGGATACAGTTAGGGTGACAGAATTAACAGAATAGAATTAACAGAACTGATCAGCCTTGTTCTGAATGTTAAATATTAATTGTGGTTTACTGGTCCAAAACTCTGTTGTGTGATGCCAAAGCTGAGTAACTACATATGTTACAAAAACTTCAATTTCCTCCTAACTTCTACCGGCATGTGTTCTCGAAAACAAACCTTGTACTGCAACTAACATGGGTAAGGATAACCTGAACTTCATCTTTTTTTGTAACTTTATTAATCTTTAAAATACAGTATAGGTATGTATATGTGTATATGTATATGTATGTATATGTATGCATGCATGTATATGTATGTACATATTATATATACATTACATATGTGTGTACACATATACACATATATATACACACGGTAGCGCTAATCTATTCCACCCGCTGGCCGAAACATAGTGAGTTAATGCGTTGCAAACAACGCCAGTAAATGCAGCCCGGTAATAAATTATGAAATATTTTGCTACAGAACAACTGATGAATTTATTGACGAAGTGCATGCAAAGCACACCGTACTGATTGAATCCAATTCGATAGTAAATCACAAATACGTTTTATTATAGAACAACAGATTGAATTACTATCGAATCAGTTACTAGTTCATGTGTTGGTCAACCCAGCTAGTTAATGCGTATTGTAGTTTGTACATGAATCTGTCTTTTCTTTGTCTTTTTCATATCTTTCAGCTGATATTTATTTGGATCTTAAAATTTTACAAAATTGTATAATCTCACCTCCCCTGTCTATGGTAATTTTTTTGAGAATTTTTGAAAACGTGTACTTAAGATTTTCACGAATAAGAATTTAGTTCTGTTTACCGAACCTACAGTAAAATGTTTGAAAAAATCTCAAACAATTAACACACGTAGGGGAGTTGAGTTTCTACAATTTTGTAAAATTTTAAGATCAAACTCAATCGAATTTGAGAGATATGAAAACAATAAAGTGCCAAATAACATCATATACTATCCTTTACTGTAAAAATAATAATATTTTACTGTGAAAAATTCTCAAAAAGTTACAACACGTAGGAGAGGTGAGATTCTACAATCTTATAAAATTTGAAGATCAAACTTAATCAGATTTGAGAGATATAAAAATAACAAAATGACAAACAACAGCATATACTTCCTTTTTACTATCAAAAAAACTATATTTTACTATCTATTACTCAATGTGTTACTATAAGCTGTATAAAGTAGTATTATGGTGTAAAATTTATTAAAATCATATGTATAAGTTTTAAAAAAAAATCTTAAATATTACCATATGTAGGGTAGGTGAGCTTCTACAGTTTTGCAAAATTTGAAAACCAAACTCATTCGTATTTGAAAGATATGAAATTGACAAAGCACTAAACAATGAAAAATCACTAGTTAGCCGAATTTGTCTTTTTCATATCTTTCAGATGATATTGATTTTGGTATTAAAATTTTATAGGGTTGTATAATCTCATCTCCCCTATCTATGATAAATTTTTGAGAATTTTTGAAAATATGTACTTATGGTTTTCGTGAATAAGAATTTAGTTCAGTTTGTTAGACCTGCAGTAAAATGATTGAAAAATTCTCAAAAAATTATCACACGTAGGGGAGGTGAGGTTCTATAACCCTGTAAAATTTGAAGAAAAAAATCAATCAGATTTGATAGATATGAAAAAAGTGACAAACAACAACATATACTATATTTTACTTTCAGAAAAGTAACATTTTACTATGAGAAATTCTCAAAAATTACCACACGTAAGGGAAGTGATATTCTACAACTCTTTAAAATTTAAAGACCAAACCCAATCGAATTTTAGAGATATAAAAATAACAAAGTACTAAACAACAGCATATAATATCTTTTACTGTCAAGAAAACTACATTTTACTGCCTATTACTCAATGTGTTACTATATGCTGTATACAACAGTCTTATAATGTAAAATCTATAAAAATCATATATATATAAGTTTTCAAAAAATCTCAAAAAATTACCATATGTAGGGTAGGTGAGCTTCTACAGCCTTGTAAAATTTGAAGATCAAACTCAATAATATTTGAAAGATATGAAATTAACAAAGCACTAAATAGTGAAAAATCACTAGTCAACTGAATTTGTCTTTTTTCTATCTTTCTGCCGATATTTATTTTAGTCTTCAAATCTTACAGGGTTGTATAATCTCACCTCCCCAATCTATGATATTTTTGTGAGAATTTTTGAAAACGTGTATTTATGGTTTTCATGAATAATAATGTAGTTCTGTTTGCTGGACCTGCAGTAAAATATTTGACAAATTCTCAAAAAATTTCCACAAGTAAGGGAATTGAGCTTCTGTAATCCTGTAAAATTTGAAGATCAAACTCAATCGGATTTGAGAGATATGAAAATAATAAAGTGCCAAACAGCAGCATATACTATCTTTTACTTCAAAAAAATAACATTTTACTGTGAAAAATTCTCAAAAAAATTACCACACGTAGAAGAGGTGAGATTTTACAACCTTGTAAAATTTGAATACCAAACTCAATCGGATTTGAGAAATATGAAAATAACAAAGTACGAAACAGCAAAATATACTATCTTTCACTATCAAGAAAAATATGTTTTACTGTTTATTACTCAATTTGTTACTATATGCTTTATAAAGCAGTATTATGGTGTAAAATTTATGAAAATTATACATATAAGTTTTCAAAAAATTACCATATGTAGGATAGGTGAGCTTCTACAGCCCTGCAAAATTTGAAGACCAAACTCATTTGCGTTAGAAAAATATAAAATTGACAAAGCACTAAACACTGAAAAATCACAGTTCGTCGAATTTGCCTTTTTCATATCTTTCAATTGATATTGATTTTGGTCTTAGAATTTTACACTGTTGTATAACCTCACCTCCCCTATCTATGGTAATGTTTTGAGAATTTTTGAAAACGTGTACTTATGGTTTTTATGAATAAGAATTTAGTTCTATTTGCGGGGCCTCCAGTAAAATGATTGAAAAATTCTCAAAAAATCACCACATGTAGGAGAGGTGAGCTTCTACAACCCTGTAAAATTTGAAGACCAAACTCAATAGAACTTGAGAGATATAAAAATAAAAAGGTGACAAACAACAACATATACTATCTTTTACTATCAGAAAAATAAAGTTTTACTGTAAACAATTCTAAAAAAATTACCACACGTAGGGAAGTAGTGGAGGTGATATTCTACAACCCTTTAAATTTGATGACCAAACTCAATCGAATTTGAGATATATGAAAATAATAAAGTGCTAAACATCAGCATATACTAACTTTTACTGTCGAGAAAACTACATTTTACTGTCTATTACTCAATGTGTTACTATGTGCTATATACAGCAGTCTTATGGTGTAAAATCTATAAAAAATCATATGTACAAGTTTTAAAAATATCTCAAAAAATTAACATATGTAGGGTAGGTGAGCTTCTACAACCCTGAAAAATTTGAAGATTAAACTCAATCGCATTTAAAAGATATGAAATCGACGAAGCACTAAACAGTGAAAAATCACTAATAAGTCGAATTTGTCTTTTTCTTATCTTTCAGCTGATATTGATTTTGGTTTTCAAATTTTACAAAATTTTATAATATCACCTCCCCTATCTATGGTAAATTTTTGAGAATTTTTAAAAATGTATACATATGATTTTCGTGAATAAGAATTTAGTTATGTTTGTCGGACCTGCAGTAAATTATTTGAAAATCTCTCAAAAAATTACCACACATAGGAGAGATGATTTTCTGCAACCCTATAAAATTTTAAGAGCAAACACAATTGGATTTGAGAGATATGAAAATAACAAAGTGCCAAATAGTAGCATATACTATTTCTTACTGTAAGAAAAACATTTTAATGTGAAAAAATCTCAAACAATTACCACACGTATGGCACGTATTACTATATACTGTGTAAAAAATCTCAAATAATATTTTACTTCCTATTACTCAATGTGTTACTATATACTGTGTAAAAATGTTTTCTAACACTTTGTTTTAGTATGATAACATCTGGTGTAATAGTTCGTAACATGTCATTTGTTTATGTAGTAAAAGACAACATATCTAGTGTTTTCTAAAGTTCATAAAAAATACATGTATATATTTTGAAAAATTCTTAAAAAATTACCATACGTAGAAGATGTGATATTTTACGATCCTAAAAAATTTGAAGACCAAAATCATTCTCATTTGAAAGTTATGGCTAAATTAAAAAGAAGACAGATTCATGTACAAGTACTAAGTAACATTTATTAGTTATTCATGTTCAAACACATTTACTAGTAGTTTTACCACATAATGGACTTAGTCAACTGAACAGTCCGTTGCACTAATTAAAACCACACGCGGATTTAGTCGGTAAGCAAAACTGGCTCGTATGTAGAATATGCTATTCTATATATATATATATATATATATATACACTAATAACCAAACAATTAATCGTGCAACGGTACTACAGATCCGAACAAACTTGCATCAAGATCTCATCCGAATTGAATATACTAAATAACGCATCCACCATAACAAATCCCATGTGGTTGTTATGAAAAAAAATAAAGAGGAGACAGGAACCCTAGTTTTTATTTCCCGGAGATCCCCCTCCTTCACTGACACGAGTACCTGTGAGCAGTAGATCTATGAGAAATCATATAAGTGCGTGTACGATAGTCTGTTTTTTTCCTTCTAAAATGATTATTCTAACTATTTTATATTATTTTTATTCACTATTTGCGTTGGTTCGTGTGATCATATCTTTTGCATAAGGAACAACACATTCTCTGATTTTGTTTGATATGGTATAGCCAAGAGACTGAAAAAAATAGTACTGCTGTTAGAGATATCCTAAGCAGCTGGAGGAGGGAACTGAGGAAGAAGAGGTGAAGTGACTACCGAGAACCGCCGCGCTGAGAGACACTGCACCGGAGTGGAGATTCTTCGCCAGAGAGGTAAGAGGCGGTCGAGGGAGGGAGGCGCACGCGAGGTTGCAATGGAGGAGGCGGCGGCGCTTCAGTCGCTCGAGAAATCCACATGCGTGGAGGTAGGTTTGTTTCTCCCTGTGGAACGGGTGGATTGGGCTGAGAAAAGCTCGGACTTACCCGGTTACCCTGCTCATACAAACATCGATTCCGAGTCTTCCGACTAGCCGCTGGAAACTAGAAATTCTCATTATACTCAAAACAGAGAAAAGAAAACAGATCCTGGAAATTTCCACGTTATGGCTTGTTTGGATGGGCCACGATGCCGAGCCGGCCCAATCAAATTTTGGATAAGGCCCAGGAGGGGAAACCACAACTAGAGTCGGGATTTCTCCCTCATTCTACTCGCTCGCGTAGGTGCTCCCTCAACACTCACGACCTCCTCATCGATGGTCTTAGACCAGTTTTTGATTATGCAGATTCTAAACTCTCTAAGAATTGAGTGATTAAAAGTTTTCGATTTTGTATACAAATCAGTTTTTGATTGTGAGAGGAGTTTCTTAGATAATTAAAAGCTGTCACCCACATGATTCTTAGATAATCCAGAATCTGTAGCTGTTCTAAACTGGGTCTTAGTAAGCTATCAAAACATAAATACGATAATAATGATCTTAGAAAATTTAATATAAAAATATTTTTATATCATAAATTTGGGTAGAAATCACATGCAGGTATTGAGTAGTCAGTTTAGGGTGTGTTTGGTTGCTTATACCAAGTGGTACATGTATGAGATGATTGAAGAAAAAAAATCTTCCGTGTATTTGGTTGCTTGAATGGAATCATCTCATTCTGGATGATGGGATATAAATTTAAAGAATATTCTCTATAGATGCTGAACCATTCAATTCACTCAAAATAATAGAACCAAATGGTACATGATCATTCTATCTCATTCAACCTCATCCCACCGACCAAACACACTCTTAATCTTACTGTCATATTTTAATTGAAAATAATTCATTTTTAAAACTAGATACTTAAATACACTCATATTCTAAACATGATTATGTCATAAAATCATAAAGAATAGAAAAAAAATACTTGAGACGTAGCATAGTGTTTATTACAGCTACAAGCTGCTAGCTATAGTGCTAATAGTGGCCTATTTTGCAGCAGCATATTTGGGCATAGCTTCACTTTTGAGGTCTAAAAAGTTACAGCAGAGATATCACTAGCTATTTAGAACACTAATCGGAATCAAAAGCGAAAAAGATCTACGTCGCTAATTGATGAGCCTAGATTATAAAGACATAGATTAATTAAATAAACTGAGAACCTAATACATAGCTCCATCTACTAGCCTACTTACTATCATAGTTCCTGTCGCTCACTTCCTGTTGTATTGTTACACCATGGCCCGATTTGGTGGTGGACTGTGTTGCCCTCCGTGTACTGTATGGTGCATTGGTCCTAAGTTGTAAGTTTAAAGTGAGATTTGTATCGGTACATAATTCTTAAGGCGAGAACTAGCGTCCGGACGTCCGATCTCCGAATGTTGCGTCCGACGTTCGGTGCAACATTTTTTCCAACGTATGTAATTTTTTTTCTCAACGTGTGCAAAAAATTTTTTCGCGCGCACATTCTTACTGTTATCGAAGAAAAACGTTTCACACATAGAAAAAAAAAATTTCACGCGTAGAAAAAAAATATTGCAGAGCGTTAAAAAAAAATCAGACGTTTGGCCGCTAGCAATTCTGAATTCTTAAGGGTCCAAACATAGTGACTCCTGATCAACACTGACCTGCACAGGGTTTGGATTTAATGAATTTTTCGTGCACGTGCTGCATATCACCACCACAAAGCAGAGCTATCGCGACTGGGAAAACCGTCAGGAAAATACCAGTTACCATTGGAAATATTATCCCTATCAGGGAACTGCCAGGGAATAACCGTGATGAGGAGTACGCCAAAAATTTAAATGACTGACGGTTAACCGACAGGAAAATAGTTCTTGACAGCGTTCCCTGATGGCCACAGACAAGAAAATTCACTTCCGTCATGTTTGGGCTAGACATATTCCCGACGGTTTGTGCCCGCCAGAAAAAAAATGCAGCCTACCTTCAGTTTAACTGTCAGGGTTAAGCGAACTCGTCAAACAATTGCCACATTATATATAAGCTGATAATTGATATTATTTTGTTTTATTTCAGGATTAGATTCATTCAATTTAACATTCCATCACAATCTGGAAGCAATCCACATAGGACATCAATCAATCCATTCTCATGCATCCACACATACAACGTCAATTCATTGACAATCTACACAAAGACATAACCGGTGTTCTAAATAACAGCCGTTAAGGCCATGTAAATCAATTCATTCACAATCTACACAAGACATAACCAGTGTTCTAAATAACGTCCGTTAACATGATAAAGGTCCTTTGCCCATTTACGTTTGTGGATATCTTTAAGATTTGTCCATTTTATCAAGCCATTTATTCGGTGCCGTTAACGTTTAATATGCCCATTTTATCGGGTCATTAATTTGGGTAAAGTTGAAAGATTGTCAATATGACATGAAACATTATGACATGATGAGATGAATGCTATCTTTGCTTCTTCTCCTTCTTTTTTTTTGCCACTTGAGTTGTTCATTCATTCAATTATGATTCTTTAATTATATTCATATCATATATCTTTTTTCTTTATCACTTGTGGACAATTGTTAATAGCATAAAAGATGATGAATCAAATGCTTATTTTGTTACTGCAAACACGTGTATATATTTCTCCGAAATTTAAGTAATAAAACTGTTGATAAGACCATTTACCGTATAAACACTAAAAAATAGGGTGACCATTCGTTAACTGTTTACTGTTATTTACAACATTGGCCATAACCAACATGACACTTCAAGAATGAAACTTTCAGCTGAAGCAGATGTTCAAAGAGCATCAAACTTCGTTTTACACACATGTTTACTACTACCACATACCTACACATGGGTAGCACAAACAAGTTTTGGCTCTGCACACATTTTCATCTATCAAACATACATTTAGTTCTACCACAGCGAAAGGCATAAAATGAAAGTGGATACTAGCTAGGAAGATCTTCCAGAGGCAAGGTTATTGCCACGACCATCATTGTTGCCACCATTGTTGTCGTCATTTGAATATACATGACAACTGCACTAGCTTGTCAATTAACCAGGTATATATGGTTGCAGATACTAGAATTTTTAAGAAATCTAAGAATCATCTATAGAGAAGCAAAGTTGTATTAGTCCCTACAATGTTTCATGCTCATATGAAAATAGTGAACTGACAAAGCCAAGTGTTGATCAGAAAACAAAAAAATGCCACCAATAACTTAGAGATGCACAACATGCATATTTATTTTGCTTCTTTCAAATGTCCAATTCCATTGCAAGCATTCATCACCTAAAAGAATATTCTTTAGCAACTAAGTCGTTCTATGACATTTTATTTTTGACAGGATAACAGATTATATGTTCTTAAATGTGCCTAAATATGGGTTTGACGGCGTAGCAGATCCGGTAGTGGTTCTTTTTGTATACAGCAAAAGGCATCTCCAAACAGGAAAGTACCAATATCATAAGGTGCCCGTGCCATTGATATATGAACTAATGAATTTTGAAAGTGACATATTCTACTTTATATATTAATTCATATTAGTACCAAGAGCAAATTCACACTATGCTGGTGGTCTAGTTCTTACTTCTGGTTTAAGCTCTCGTTCATGTGAAGCAGTTCTTCATTCTTCTGTGCCATGTTTTGATGTTTAGCCCAAACACTTGTAGAGTAATCACGCTACAGCAATGAAAATTGTTTAGTTCGTACCTACAAAAGTGCTCATATGAAAAATGAAAGGAAGAATAACGTACAATGTGTTTTAGTGCTTTCTGGCTGTTGATTATACCACTACTGCTATTACTATCCATAGTTTGTGCACCAGATTTCATTGCAACGTACATCCAACAGTGGTCCGCCATACACTACTTGATTTAATAGATTGATTCTTCAAAGTAGCACATGTCCTATGTAGCAAACCATCAAAATGCCCCTAATCAATTAATTAACCAATAGAAGTACTTTAAATTATTGAACTATAAACCATCAAAATGCCCCTAGTAGCACATAACAGGAATTATCAACATGCAAGAACGATTGGAAAATTAGAATTGCATCGTTAAGTTCACTATTAGGTGGTAGTATTGCAATTCTATTAGCGAAAGAGATGGGAGATACCAGGTCTGGCGGATGCCTGAGTGGCACGGGCAGTGTGGTGCGGCAGGTGCCCTCCAGTGCGTCTATCTCGGATGGGGGTCGAGGGCCTCTACCTTTGCTGCCGCAGCGCTCACCCGCGTCCCGGGCACGACGATGCCCTTGACCGGTGGGAGACCAGATCGACTCGAAGGCAACCGGATCTGGCTTGGTGGAGGTTGCTGAGAGCTAGATCCAAGTCGACCCTGGCCATATCAGCGAAACTTGTTGTGCCGGCGGTGGCGGCAGCCCGACTTGGGTTGTGCGAGGCGCCGATGAATGGGGTGGGGAGGCGGCGGCCGGATTTTGCTGAGGGGCGGCAGCGGGCAGATGTGGTGGGGAGGCATTGGGGGAGGCGGCGGGGAGGATGCGGCGGCCAGATGTGGTGGGGGGGAGGCGGGAAGAAGCGTAGGAAGGAGACGATTTGGGGGAGAATGAAGGGAACTTGGGTTTTTAGGGTTTGAGCCTAGAGCAAATGTAATTTTCGAGACTGTAAATTTCGAACCGACACAAAAATGGCAATTTTCCTCGCGGTAAATTCTGAATCGACACAAAAAGTAAATTTCCTCACAGTCTCATGGTACCGTCACAATAATTGTTTTTTTCCTAGCGTAATTATAACACCCATCACAAAATATAATTTTCCTCACGATGATCCGGCCTGTCAGAAAATTGCAAATCGTCACGAAAGACCGCTAGTGTGGTATATATACATTGTGAGAAATGGTTGAATATGGTAAAAACGGAAGACTATCTAATCTTCGGGGTTCAATTCAACCACTCGGTACTCCACTGCTAACAACACCATGCTTTAAGATTCGTTTAGTTCAGTTTTTTTATATATACCATCGAAGATTTGTGTAGCTTAGTATTTTTAAGAGCGTAACAAAGTTGTTCTTTATATATTTTGTAGTTCACTTTGATTAGGTAAAATCTCTTTTGAGATGAAAGATCTATGAAAGCTCAAGGCCCATTCTCATTCTATTCTCAATTTCATCAGCTTTCTTGACTCAGGTGACTTATCTATCGGCCGATGAGTATCGCGACTGAGAAGGTTAGCCCGATAAGCCAGATGCTTCGCGAACCACTGGTACATTTCATTGCACTTAAATCGTCCTGTTAAGACGCGTACTCCGATACCATTGATGTCCAATAGCTTTGATAGTAATGGCTGGATCAACTAATACCCCATCCATTGAGAATAACAGAGCAACCGATGGTATAGCAATGAACAAAAGAATGACACTTGGAAATATGGTTCGAATAAGTTCCATAGTAGTTTCATGAACAATCCATTGCGGGATTGGATTAGTTTGCTCGTTGTAATGCCATGATTTTTTTTTGCGAGGAAGTTACATAGGAAGTTCTAATCTGTAATTGTTCAGCTTTCACGGGTAATTAGCTACAACTAGCCGTGTGATTACATGGGCGACTATGCAGTTTATACGAAGACAACCGCGCGCGGCACGGCGGCAGCTGCTTAGAACGAGGAGACGGAGTGTTTTTGAAAGATTGCCAATAAAGGAAGGAGCTAAAGGATCGACGGCGAGCTCGACACAACGGTACAGTGAGCAGGCGTCATGTCATACACCGGATACAGCGCAAGCGTCATTTTATGGGAGACACTGCTATTTGCCGGTTTTGTTAACCAGCTAATGTTAGATGGCAAGTTCCATATTTCCCCGTTGAATTCGATCGGAATCGCACGTACTCTAGACCACATTATGGCACTATTTGTTTCGGCTTTTTTACTGGTTTAAAGCAGAAAAGCCAAATCCAAAACAAACGACTAACTTTTAAATCGGGTTTAAAAAAAACCAAAAACCTCTATATAACTATCTTTCTTTTATTATTATTATAATAAAAACCAAAAACCTCTAATTGGAGGTTCTCCTAGAAGGCTTCACGTTAATCAGAAAATGCTAGAAATTCTCACGTTAATCTAAAAAAGAAAAAATTGCTAGAAAATCCCGCATTAGTCGAATCAAATAAAAAAATCTTTGTAGAGATACAGGCATCCTACGAGTCTGTTATTAAATCCTACATCAATATACGGTCTTTATTATTACCTAATCTTTACACCTACGGACTCTTTGATCCATAAATATGACACAAACGGACAAGAACATACTATAATATAACTAGATTAGGAATCGTATTCGATTTCCCGACTGAGGGAAAACTTCACTATATATGTATAAATAGAGAGTCTTCATATACAATACACAGAAAAAACTAATTTCAATCTCCCTATTTTTTGAGTGCTAGGTTTCAACAAAGCAAAACTGTCACTACCAGCTCTTCCTGTTTGAGTGAAGGTTTCGCCAGAATAAATCTTGTGCCGCTAGACACTTCCAGTTCTATCGGTGACCAAATTGATCGCCAATCCCAGGTTTGGATAAAAGTCCTTCGCTGAAAAAAGGAATTATCAGACATGCGTATCTATATTAACATATTTTTGTTTTCATAAAAATTCTTGGATTTCCAACATGCATGCATAACATTGCTATTGCACCGAATATCTGTACCCTCATGTGTTCTCCGTTATTTCAGCACACAAAATTACAATGGCGTGCAATACCTTGAGTGAGGTTTGTCTAGGAAAAGGATTATTGAAAATCAAGGCCTTATGTTAATTCAGGTCTGATTACACCTATTCCTAATCCTAAATAGTCTGAGAGAAATGGCTATAAATTCCTACATTAATAGTATGAAAACAAAAAAGGCTAAAAATTCATTTATTAATAAGTGAAAAAAGACCTAACCCATTGGTTGTGAATTAAAGTAAAACTCAATAGTTTAGATTTTGTACTACAAAAAAAGAATGTAAAATACACGTGAGCTAAGCATTAGTTAAAAGTCCTTTTCCTAGCCTAACACAAAGCCAATGTGCAAATCATACCAAGCTTGAGGTTTATGAAGCGGTCAAGGATTGTTAAGGTAGAGAAAAAATGTTCTCAGGTCTCCAAACGGAGATGTTCAGGACGTTGAAGCGAGCAGAAACAGACAGCTGTAGCACATCGACCGATGCCTGTTAATCAACACATCTATGAATTTCCAGAGAAAGGCTACCCGCTTCAATAAGAGGTAGAAAAAACTAAGCACTCTTTCGTATTTCTAAGAAGAGTTAAATAACAGTTTAATTATGAAAAAGAAGGTATCTTGAACATTATTTTTTAAGTCAATTTCGGTTACATCTCTTACATTTCTAAAGTCATGAAAAAAAATCTTGACCATGTAATCAACGATTAGATGACCTTTTTGTACCCAAATATAAATAAAAAACTTGCAATCTAATTGAAATCGAACAGGAAAAAATTAACGCATGCAATAATTCAAAATCCAAGTTACATGGGAATGAAATTACACAAAGGATTAAAAATACTAATAAAAAAATAAGTTAGTTTCGATAAATCTAATAATAATTTTGCAAAAGCACAAAGAAAATATGTAGTTCGTGCGATGCACGGGTTGATGACTAGTAAGCCAAAAGCCAAATGAGAGGTGCTTTTTTAGGCTTTTTTAAGGATAAAATAACCTTTTACCACTGGAAGTCTCTAAAATTACCCACCAAATATCATCATATATAAACTCAAGAATCATTCTCCATCTCCTCATTTCTTCTTGTCTTCTCTTACTCCCCTGTGCGACATGCCTTCTCCCTCCACCGCTCTGGTCTCTGCCGTCCCCAACCTCCTCCCTCCTTTGTCGTCCCCAGCTTCCTTCCTCCTCCACAGACCCGGATCCAGCGTGGCGTGGGTTGAGGTGGCCGAACCCGAGCTTGGAGCAGCGGGAGGCTACAGGGTCCAGGTGTGGCATAGGTGGAGCTGAACTGATCCGGCCGTAGCACGGTGGGAGGCGGTCGGATCCGACGTGGCATGGGTGAAGGCGGGCGGACCCAAGGATGGAACGGCGAGAGGCGGGTGGAGGCGGCCGGATCTGGCGTGGCAAGAGGCGATCGGATCCGCCTCATCGAGCCCCTCAGTATATGTTTTTATTTAGTTTGAGGAGAGTTCAGAATTTTTATGCTATTTTCAGTCTGAGAAGAGTTCAAAATTGCCATGTAGTAAGAGTTTCAAGTTGATAAATAATTATACTCAAATGAAGTTTGATCTCAAGATTAATCTATGTTTTTCAATACGACATTCGGTGAAAAAAGTACGAAACATTTGAATTAGATAAATCAATACATAAGAAAAGTCCTTACAACTTTAAAGGTTATTTCAAACTTTCTAGTAATAAGCTATACCATCCAACCTATCAAAAAGCTAAGATACCAAATAGTATGTCTTAACTTAAAAACAGACGGCTTAAAAGCTCGTTAAGCCAAAAAGCTGGCTTTAAGCCAAAAGCCTAAGCCGAAACAAACAGGGTCTATGTGTTCCCTTCGGAGAGACACTCAAGGGGTGGATCTAGTATAGGAACATGGGTTATATCTGTACATCCAAAACTTTTAATAAAAAGCCTAGTATATAATAGGTATATTAGGTGTATATGCTAGTAAGTGGGCTCAAAAATGTATTTTAACCTTAAGTCCATTTTAGCCCATCCAACCCACTCCCTATCTCAATCTTCTCTTGGCGACCTAATTGTCCAAAGCCTAATCTTCCTCCATTTCTCAAGTCCAACACCCAACTCGATCTCTATTAGCACACCCCACGTTCTCTCTCTCTCTAACCCCTCTTGCTCTCTATGGCGACGGCAGCCAAGCAACGACATACGAGGGCCACAAGTAGCAAGCCCATAGGGAGCAGAGCAGCGGATGAGCATTGAATAGCCACGGGCATCGGTGAACGGGCGGAGGCAGCAGGGCAGGCGACGGCGCAAGGAGCGGTATGCGGTAGGGCAGCCCTGGCCCTTGTGGCTGCGGCGAGCACAAACTTAAGGATGGAGGGTGCTACACTGGTGACGGCCGATAGGTCAATGCGACAATGTCCAGTCGGGTAAGGAGTAGTACTAAAACGACAGCCATCAACTCGAAAATAAAGAGGAAGTATGTAGATTTGAAATCACCAATTCACAAATCTCTAAATTATTTCAAATGTTGTCTCTGATAAAAACAATTTGTATTTTATATCTTTGTTATTACAAATCTTTATATTTGATATAGAATAATATTTTGATAACTTCGAACAACCGTTCTGAGAATCCGGATTCTCCGGTGGAGACACTCCAAATATATGAATCAGCATGCGTCGTCTCATACATCGTATACTGTACTGACAACGCAACGGTTTCGTTGGATAATCACAACTCAGCAGTGGCCGGCGCCGATGGTCACGACATAAAGATTCCGTTTTAGGAAGGCGAAAACAACCAAGCCATGTTTTCCTTTGGACAGTCAGAATGAACGCGACACGAGATTCCCGTGGCCATCGAGAAAGAAAAAAAAAACCCAAAAATAATATTTTCATACTTTCCTCTCGGACAATCAGAAATTCAGAGGAAGCTTTAATTCCGTCGAATGGACATTCCAGCAAGATGCTAGATTCCTATACGAGGTCTCACGGAAATGTTATATCTTGTTTGTATTTGCATTGTTGAACACGGAAAAAGAAGACGTACACGGTACACCATTCTACCATACGAAACGTCTGACATGCATTGGTTGAATCGCCCTAACTACTACAGACTGTATGCCCTAATTAATTGATTAGATTTAGCCAACTTTTCTTCTGTGTACTGATTGTTTCCTCGTCTGCTAAGTACTCCCTCCATGCAAATTACGCAAGTTTGTTATGCAATTTTATAAGCGAATTTCTTCTTAACCTATATGCCAATAAAATATTAAAATAACTAGATTATCTCTAATTATTATTACTAAACACTATATTTAATACATGTGTGTAGAGAATATAAAGTAAATATAGATATTTTATAATGCGAGGAACTCGAGGCTTAAAGCTTGAATCGCCACCACGGCGCTACTAGAGGTTGTGCCAAAAGCTGCGGAGCTTGCGGAGGCCGCCACGGCGGGCATTAGTGATGGAGCTCGAGCACCACTCATGATTCCGTGGGAGCTCAGGGCACGTTGCTGAGCTTATGAAGCGAACTAAAAAAATCGAGCATTCACATCAAAACAACATCATATTGTAAGGAAACAACCAACACCAGATATATTCAACACATAAGAACTCTAATGCAATGTCAACAAATACCTATTGCAACATCAATAAAAATCGACTACAACAAAAATATAAAAAAAAATTGGCTGCAACAAATTGACATAACTAATGCAATAAAAAACATTCTTGTTGCAACAAAGGAAAAGGACAGTTGCAACAAATAGTATTATGGTTATAATAATTTTCTTACTGAAAACAACAATTTTATGTGATGTAGCATCAGCTAATACCTACTATGATATCAACAAATACCAACTGCAACAAAAAATAAAAATTCTCCATCCGAAACAAATCAACATAATTGATTCAACAAAAAACATTCTTGTTGCAACAAAGGGAAAAGACAATAAATATGGTTACAACAACAATTTTAGTTGGGTACGTAAATGCTACAACATTCAGAAAACATATGAAATAACTTGATTTACATATTGCAACAATCGACAAACTTATAGGAGAAGATGAAAAGTGGCCACACCACCATCTCATCACAACCACTGACCCTACGCTGATCCTCGAATGAGAATGGCGTTGCTAGGAGGAGACTTTAGTAGCATTGTGGTACAGATGGTTGGACCACGCCCAGCAATGACGAATCTCGGTTAGCCTCAACGATGCTCGTCGAGGCCTTGAACGCCTCGTCTAGCGGCAAGTGATCGAGCTCAGCTTGCTTTAGCGCTCATGGAGGTTGCGTCAGGCTGTTGTAGGGCTTAGTCGTGCATGTTGAGAGCATGACAAAGAGACACTGAGCCAAAGCTCACCCGGAGAGCTCAACAGCCACCACTACTACAAAAGGGGTTATATTAGACACCTCATCACTGACTCTTTTTTACAAAAACCATCAGAGATGAGTCTCGGGCACATCACAGACGATTTTAGCCAAAAACCATCTGTGATGAAGTGCACACCATATACGGTTTTAGCCAAAAATCGTCTGTGATGAGAAGGGGCACGTCACAGATGGTTTTTTGACTAAAACTGTCTGTGATGACCATTTCTAGGAAATAAGAACAGAGAGCCCCGACCTCCTCTATATTTTTAGGGTTTTTTGAGCTATTTTTGAGGTGGCTGCGATTATGAGGCGATCTGGTGAAAAGAGACCCTGGATTTGGAGGTGTGATTGTATATCCTTCTGTTCTAGGTCATCTAATATTAGTAATTGGTTCTAATTTGCATTACATTTAAGATCTAACTAGATAAAGAGGGAAATGAAGATGATTTCTAGATCTAGCTTGGTGTAGATCCATTTATTCTCTGTGATGTAAAGTAGTAATTGGTTCTAATTACATTATACTCAATGTGAAGATAGTTCCTTAAAGGAAGATGATGTAAGCTAATAATTGGTTGTAATTGCATTATATTCAAGGTATATACATCTAGCTTGGTAAAGATGGAATTGAAGATGGTTTTGATATAGCTTGGTGTAGATCCATTTGTTCTTTTTGTTCTAAAGTAGTAATTGGTTCTAATTGAATTATACTCAAGATGTAGCTAGCTATGTAAAGAGAGAATTAAAGATGCTAAGTTTAAATGTAGCTTACATACATATATATATCCATTTGTTCTTTATGATGTAAGAAGCTATATAATTTAATCGGCAAGTTTAAATGTAGCTTATATGTAGCATATGTGTGCATGTGCACTCCTAGTGTACTTAGTTCATTATTTAACACCTATTGTTACATACGTATCGTAGATGGACTAAAGCTGGATGTACGCTGAGAACCATGCGAGCGTCGAGTACATTAATGGCGTCTCCGCTTTTAGAAGAGCTGTAGAGGAAGATATGTTGAACAAGAGGGTGGAATTTATGCCTTATCCATGTATTGACTGCGAGAATCTGGGGATGTTTCGAAACCCAGCGCAGATCAAAGCACACTTGATTCTACGGGGTTTCAAAAGGGGGTATACATGTTGAACCAGTCACAGTGAAGAGCAGATTATATAGAAAGCAAGTAGTACTAACATCGTCGATAAAGTCAACGATACTCCGGATGATATCGACTGTGCTTTCGATGAGGATAGGTTTCACGATGACAATCTGGATCAGATGCTGCCGGATACAGAAGGGAACCGTGATGAGCAAGAGTATGTAAAATTCTGGGGATTGATGGATGACTCGAAGAAATCTTTGTTCCTGGACTGCAAGTCCAAATACACAAGGTTGCCATCCATGCTGGAACTGCTGAAATTAAAGGCAACCAACAATTTGTCCGACAAGAGTTTCACGGTGTTGTTAGGTCTATTGGCGGATATGCTTCCGGAGGGAAACGAGTTGCCGACAACCACCTATAAAGCCAAGAAGGTTCATTTTCCTTTGGGAATGGAAGTAGAAAGAATACATGTATGCCCGAACGACTGTATCCTCTACCATAAAGGGTACGCAAACTTGCATTTATGTTTGGTGTGCAACACATCCTGCTACAAGCGTAAAGATAGATCAGATGATGATGGTGAGGGCATCGAGGTGAAGAAAGAGACCTCCTGCTAAGGTGGCATGGTATCTGCCTCTAATTCCCCGTTTGAAGCGTTTGTTTGCGAACCCAAAAGAGGCAAAATTGCTTCGGTAGCACTCGGATGAGCGTAAGAACGATGGAATGATAAGGCACCCTGCTGATTCCACCCAGTGAAAAAACATCGATAAGAGGTTTCAAGAATTCTTAGTGGATCCGAGGAATATGAGGTTCGAATTGAGTATGAACGAAATGAATCCTTTCGGTAACATGAGCAGCTGTCATAGCACTTGGCCCGTGAATTTCTGTATCTACAACCTTCCTTCTTGGTTGTCTATGAAGCAGAAGTACCTTTTTCTTTCTATACTCATCCAAGGCCCGAAGCAACCTGAGAACGATATTGATGTGTACCTAGCACCATTGGTGGAAGATCTGAACACATTGTGGGCTCCTGGGGTACAGGTATGGGATGCTCATAAATGAGAGTACTTCACTTTACACTATCTGTTATTCTGCACCATAAATGATTATCCTGCCCTTGCTAACCTGTCGAGGCAGAGTACAAAAGGAGTCAAAGCCTGTACTCACTGCTTGGATGATACCAAGAGTGTGTGGCTGAATCACTCGCGCAAAATCATGTACATGCGTCACCGTAAGTTCCTTTGGAGGAATCACCCATACCTAAGATGAAGAAACAATTCAACAGAATGACCGAAAACGGTTTAGCTCCAAAGCCTTTAAGCGGGACAGACATTCATGATATGGTTAAGAACTTGGATGTTGCACTTGGAAAGGGACGTAAATCGAGGACACGTGAGAAGAGCATATGGAAGAAGAGATCAATATTCTGGAACCTACCTTATTGGGAGCACCTAGAAGTTCGGCACTGTAACGACGTGATGCACGTAGAAAAGAATGTCTGTGATAGCTTGATTGGTCTCTTACTGAACATTAAGGGCAAAAAAGGACGATATCAACGCATGGCTTGACTTGGTCCGTATGGGTATCAGACCTGAGTTTGCACCCAAAGAGACCGATAAATGCCGAATGTACTACGAACCTGCTTGTTACACTATGTCCAAGGTCGAGAGAATTGAATTGTGCCGGTGCTTGTATAGTGTGAAAGTTCTGTCTGGTTACTCCTCCAATATGAAGAGACTTATTTCGATGCAAGATTTGAGTTTAACTGGCATAAAGTCTCATGATTGCCATGTGCTTATGATACATATGCTCCCTATTGCAATTAGAAGTATTTTACCGAGCAAGATCCGAGAGACAATCACAAGGCTGTGTTATTTATTTAACACAATTGCTCAGAAGGTCATCAATCCTGAAAGACTAGATGCTCTACAGGCTGAGGTGATGATGACTCTATGTAATCTTGAGATGTATTTCTCTCCATCGTTTTTCGATATCATGGTCAATCTCATTGTTCACGTTGTGATGGAGATAAAGATGTAAGGGCCTATGTTCGTACGTAGCATGTACCCGTTCGAGAGGTACATGGGAATTCTCAAGTCTTACACACGAAATCGATCTCGACCGGATGGTAGCAATGTCGAAGGTTATGCAATCGAAGATGTCATCGAATTTTGCATGGATTACATGGCTCAGGTCGAGCCGATAGATGTGCCTCGATCCCGCCATGATGGGAGGCTCCAGGGTAACAGGACCATTGGAAGAAAAGCAATCACGCCTGATCCAGCTGCGTGCGCTAAAGCCTATTTTACGGTTTTGCAACACATGACAATTGTGGCCCCATATATCGATGAGCACAAGAACTGGCTACAACAAGAGAATCCGTTGCGGTAGGTGTCCTGGATTATCAGACAGCATAACCTTCAGTTCAACAGATGGTTGAAGGAGCGACAACCCATCATTGGAAGCTCGTCCGGTGATACGCTGACATGGTTGGCAAAAGGGCCAACATTTACGGTTGTAACATGGAAAGGATACGACTTAAATGGGTATACATTTTACACGAGAGATCAGGACATGAAGAGCACAAAACAGAACAGCGGTGTTCGCATTGATGCGCTGAATACCGTTGGATCGACGAGGAGCTCGTACTATGTGTTCATTGAGGAAATTTGGGAGCTCGACTACATACTATTCAGGATCTCCTTATTTCGGTGCCATTAGGTTCACCTGCAGCACATGAAGGTTGACAAGTATGGTGTCACTGCTGTGGATCTCGAACGTGTTGGATACTAAGACGAACCATTTGTTCTCGCTAACCAAGTTATTCAAGTCTTCTATATAACCGACCCGTTCAACAAGAAGTGCCACATGATTCTTCAGGGAAAAAGAATGATTGTTGGAGTCAAGAATGTGGTAGACGAGGAAGAATACAATCAGTTTAACGAGTTGCTTCCTATTGGTACTAGCGTCACGGTCCAGGAAGAACAACCTGAGGAAGCTATGTATACACGAGTCGATCATCGTGAAGGGCTAATTTTTATACAAAAGAATAAGAAAGTAGAGTTATGATGAGGTCGTCATGTTTATTTCAAGTGTACCTGTATTGTAATTAATGAGATGTATCTATGTGTTACAATTAATTAGATGTATGTTTGTATTATAATTAACGAGGTGTTTGTATTACAATTAATTATAATTAATGAGATGTATTTATTACATTTTATTATTAACTTGAGAAAAATATCAAGTTGGGATTTTTTTTAACTTGGGTTAAAAAATTAACTTGACCAAAATTAAGAAATTAAGTTGAGTAAAAAAATAAATTTGGTAGTAGATGGAAATTATAAACTGTAAATGTATGTATTATAAAATTAATTTGGTAGTACATGAGATATGTGTATGTATTATAAACTGTAAACAAGCTTAAAAAATCTACTTAAAAAATAGGCAAAGAAAAAACTACTTACAAAAACAGGCTTAAAAAACTACTTAAAACAAAAGTCTTAAAAAAGTTGAAAAAAACTACTTAACAAAACAGGCTTAAAATAATCTACTTAAAAAATAGGCCAAAAAATAACTTATCACAGACGATTCTCATATTGAACCGTCTGTGATGCTACACATCACAGACGGTTCTATTTTTGAACCGTCTGTGATGGATATAATCACAAACGGTTTAAAATGAAAACCAAAAGCCGTCTGCGATCGACAATCTCGAGTTGCCCTTGTCGCGCATATGCTAAGCCTCTTGCCCTTGCCGCGCCCTAGCCCTCATACGCTCGCTGTCGCCTTCACGCCCTCGCCCTCGCCCTCGCCGCCGTTGCCGTGTCCTCACGTCCTCGTCGCGCCCTCACACCGGAACCCTAGCCCTCACACCCTAACCCTAGCCCTCACGCCCTCACTGTCGCGCCCTAACCCTCGCCGACCCGTTGCTTCGCCATCGCGCCACAAGTGGTCCCTGCTCTCATCGACGGTGGTCATCTGGGACAGCGTCGCCACCGCTGACCTCACCGGGATCTTCCTCTTCGGCGGCAAGGTACCACCATACTTTTCTTACCTCCCTAGCCCCAATCGCCCATGACTAAAAGGGATGTGATTGCTTTGTTGGTATTATCAGTAGTTCATGTGTATGATGTATGTCACTACAATGATTGGTTGTTTATGCCCATGAGGGCATCCAAATTCCAAAATATCGAAGAGGGATAACCTAGAATGGAGGGAGACAACACAAAACTAGAAGACATCTAGCAGAACACAAAACATCAATACATCTATTAGTTTTCTATAATAAGGACATCGTTATAGTTTTGTTGATGACATGCGTAGCTCTATATACTCAATATGAGTCAAAACCATTAGTCTGATACTTGTTTGTGATGTCCATCACCAAGGGGGGATGGTACTGTAGCATGCTGCAACAGATAAGACTTAATTTGTTAGCCCCATCCTTAGAGATAAACAAGAGCTGGTTTGTAATCTTAGGGATATGTTGGTTTATTAGAGATAAGTGTTTGGTTAGATTGTGTCGGCGTTTTCGGGAGCGCCGGCAAGTAAATTTGTAAGTCTAGGGGGTCGCGCGTTCCACTCCCTGAATGGTTAGACTCGTGAGTCCAAGATGTATCTTGTTTGGTCAAGGTCCCTACTCCATTCGTGTGTGGTGGTGTTGTATTACTCTTGGTATGATGAGTGCACAAAGTTTTACAAGCGAGAATGCCAATGGCTTAGCGAGAGGGGTTTGATAGCGCTCTCTCCTTTCTTGTTCTTGCTCGTTGCCCCTCGATCGCTTAGCCCCGCCTCCTTTTATACGAAGGAAGGGCAGGTTACATCGAGAGTTAGGAGGAAGCGAGGTGACCTACGCTAGAGCTCCGGTCCTTCGTCCCGTGGATCGGTCGCCACCCGCCTTGCCCATGCCGGGTTGGTAGCCTTGGTGGTCGGGGAGGTTAGGTATTTCGGGAAGTAGCGCATTTGCCCTCTGTGATCCTTGCGAATCGCCGACGCCGAGGTGCGTGACATTGGTGTCGCCTCGGGAGGAGCGCGGCGCTCGTCTTTGACGTGGATGGTTGATGAAATTTGGAAGCTTTGTCTTCTACACCATCGATCTTCTTGGGAAGGAGCCACCGCCCTTGTATAGTCGCCCGATTGACCTTATCCGAGGGTACGTGGCGGTAGGCGGTGAGGACTCGACACGCGCACTCGGCGCTCACCACCTTGGTTTGGTTGGAGTCGGAGATCCCGCCCGCCAAGAGGGTCGGAGCGCTGTCTGGTCGGATTCGCTTCCCGCCGGTCGGAAGCGGATGCCTTACGCGTCTCGCAGCGATTCGGTCGGCGCGGGGCGGGCGTGACTGTTAAGTGGAGATATGCTTGAGGCCGCCGGCTCGCCGCCGGGTGTTGGGGTATCCTTTTATTAGTATTCGTCAAGAGCCCCGAACTCCCAAGCGATTTGGCAGATTCGGTTGGGGTTGAACTTGACGAAAGTGGTGGCCGGCTCGTAGGTCGGTCCACCGATCCGGTTAGCGATTCCGTCGGTGTGCTTCGTTGGATCCGACAACTGTCCCGAGTTTGGCCGGGGCATTTGAACCGCCGGGGCTTTACTTGCCTCGTTGCGCATGCCGGCGTAGTTTAGCGCGCGCGCCGCTCGTCTTCTTGACTGCCTCGGGTTTCTGGTGAAGGATGCTTCGTTTTTCGGCACCCGCATTTACTCTGGAGACGCTTAGCCTCCCTTCGTCCGGATATATATATCTGTGCGCTGTAGCTTGCTTGAAGGGGACGAGAGCTTTTTCTTTTGTTCTTTCAAATGGCTTCGAGACATCCTCTAGTCTTTAGCTTCGCGATGGCGCCACGGAGAAGAAGAAGATCCTCCGCCGAAGCTTTGGGCTGAGTTCGACCAGCGATGGCCGAGCTCGAGGAGGAAGAAGCTGCAGACCGCGCGACGCTTCGTTGACGCTACCGCCGAGGCCGTTCCGAGGCTCGAGGTGGTAAGGGGGGCCCTTCTGGAGGCGATGGCGCAAGGGCGCCGACCGTAGTTGGTGCGGCCGCGTCGATGTCGCTGAACGGCAGCAGAGGCATCGGCGTGTTGCTTCGCGGCCGTGGCGGCTGTATCCGCCGACCAGCAAGGGCCTACCAAAGATGCCGTCGGTGCCACCGATGCCGCACGGATGTTTGATAGGTTCTAGGCGTGGGTAGAGTCCTGCCGTGGTGCAGCGTGGCCACTCTTGTATCTGTCGGGTACTGTGTGTAAAGTTGTGTAAAGCTTGAGCCTGTTGGCCTATAATGAAATTTTTCTTTTTCTTTATGAGAATGTCTTTGTGATGAGTTTGCTTTAATTTTAATCATTGTGGACGGTGCCTTGGTCGACAGGGCGACCGGATGCCTCTGTGAGGTTCGGATGTCCGAGTGCCTTGGTCGGCAGGATGACCGGATGCCTCTGTGAGGTTCGGGTGTCCGAGTGCTCGTTTAACGTCGTAACTAGACAGTGCCTTGGTCGGCAAGGACGACCGGATGCCTCTGTGAGGTTCGGATGTCCGAGTGCCTTGGTCGGCAGGACGACCGGATGCCTCTGTGAGGTTCGGGTGTCCGAGTGTTCGTTTAACGTCGTAGCTAGATAGTGCCTTGGTCGGCAGGGACGACCGGATGCCTCTGTGAGGTTCGGATGTCCGAGTGCCTTGGTCGGCAGGACGACCGGATGCCTCTGTGAGGTTCGGGTGTCCGAGTGTTCGTTTAACGTCGTAGCTAGACAGTGCCTTGGTCGGCAAGGACGACCGGATGCCTCTGTGAGGTTCGGATGTCCGAGTGCCTTGGTCGGCAGGACGACCGGATGCCTCTGTGAGGTTCGGGTGTCCGAGTGTTCGTTTAACGTCGTAGCTAGACAGTGCCTTGGTCGGCAGGACGACCGGATGCCTCTGTGAGGTTCGGATGTCCGAGTGCCTTGGTCGGCAGGACGACCGGATGCCTCTGTGAGGTTCGGATGTCCGAGTGCCTTGGTCGGCAGGACGACCGGATGCCTCTGTGAGGTTCTGGTGTCCGAGTGCCTTGGTCGGCAGGACGACCGGATGCCTCTGTGAGGTTCGGGTGTCCGAGTGCCTTGGTCGGCAGGACGACCGGATGCCTCTGTGAGGTTCGGGTGTCCGAGTGCTCGTTTAACGTCGTAGCTAGACAGTGCCTTGGTCGGCAAGGACGACCGGATGCCTCTGTGAGGTTCGGGTGTCCGAGTGCCTTGGTCGGCAGGACGACCGGATGCCTCTGTGAGGTTCGGATGTCCGAGTGCCTTGGTCGGCAGGACGACCGGATGCCTCTGTGAGGTTCTGGTGTCCGAGTGCCTTGGTCGGCGGGACGACCGGATGCCTCTGTGAGGTTCTGGTGTCCGAGTGCTCGCTTAACGTCGTAGCTAGACAGTGCCTTGGTCGGCAGGGACGACCGGATGCCTCTGTGAGGTTCTGGTGTCCGAGTGCCTTGGTCGGCAGGACGACCGGATGCCTCTGTGAGGTTCGGGTGTCCGAGTGCCTTGGTCGGCAGGACGACCGGATGCCTCTGTGAGGTTCTGGTGTCCGAGTGCTCGTTTAACGTCGTAGCTAGACAGTGCCTTGGTCGGCAGGGACGACCGGATGCCTCTGTGAGGTTCTGGTGTCCGAGTGCCTTGGTCGGCAGGACGACCGGATGCCTCTGTGAGGTTCGGGTGTCCGAGTGCTCGTTTAACGTCGTAGCTAGACAGTGCCTTGGTCGGCAAGGACGACCGGATGCCTCTGTGAGGTTCGGGTGTCCGAGTGCCTTGGTCGGCAGGACGACCGGATGCCTCTGTGAGGTTCTGGTGTCCGAGTGCCTTGGTCGGCAGGACGACCGGATGCCTCTGTGAGGTTCGGGTGTCCGAGTGCTCGTTTAACGTCGTAGCTAGACGTGAGTGCTCGTTTACCGTCGTAGCTGGACGTGAGTGCTCGTTACCGTCGAGCCGGACGTGAGTGCTTGTTTACCGTCGTAGCCGGACGTGAGTGCTCGTTACCGTCGTAGCCGGACGTGAGTGCTCGCTACCGTCGTAGGCGGACGTGGGGCATCCTTCTCGAGTCCTCGTCGGGCGAGGGTAGCTGCGAGAGGAATGGCCGCCGTCTATCCCACATGTATACCCCATCCGCAGGTGTGGGACCTGGAGGGGATGAGCGGCGCGCGTTTACCTGCGTTGGTTTGAACGCCGTGCTCGTGGAGCTAATAGCGGGTAGTCCGAGTGGGTCCTGGGAGGTCCCGCCCAAGGGGGACCCTTCCGAGCGGACGGTCCCAGAGTAGGGTGTCCTGGCCCTGCTGTGGGGCGACCCATAAAAACCTTTTCTACTCAATCCGATGGACTCTAGGTCGTCCACGACCCGAGCACACGGTGGTCGTCGCCATTGATGAGCTCCGGGAGAGTGTGAAGTATGGTCTCGGACGCGAGTAGAGGTGATTAGGCCGTCACCGACCTAACCGAGGGCCCAGTGGGGCTCACCTCATACCCGCCCCTTGCTCAAGTTTTCTTTGGGCGGCTTTATACCCATCTGGTGGGGTAGGCCTTTTGAACCCACTCCTCGGCTGGGCCTGGCGCGAGCCACAAAGCTTTTTGTCTTGGGGCGCAGCTGCCCAGATGGGCTTCTCGCGCGCCGAGCAACTTAGGCCTAAAGGCGAGACCGAGAGGTTACGGACACGTTGTTCGGGGCGGCGTCTTTATGGCCCTTGACGCCGACAAGACAGGATTAAAAGCGGAGTGGTATTGAAACCTGGGAGTTACCAGGCTGGCGCGACAGACGAGGGTGGTCGCGACGTCATTGACGGGCGCTGCTTGGCCGGCGTTCGTTCGTCCTCTATAAATACGCCCGTAGGGTGCTTTCGAGTGGTCACGCTTTCTTGCACTCTCTGTCTCTGCCTCTGAAACAAGAAGAGCACCAGAGAGCTAAGGAAAGAAAACCCCAGCCTTTCTTTCTCACCTTCCAGTCGTCTCCCCTGTGAAGATGTCGTGGCGGAGTGCTCGCAAGAAGACGGCGCGGCGCCGGCTTGGTGAAGAAGGGCTTCCTCATGCCGCAGGACCTTTCCGGCTGGAGGGTGCCGACCGGGGCCACCACCCCCGCGCCGCGAGGCGACGAGATCGTGGTGCCCGCCTCGTTCTTCGAGCGCGGCTTTGGCCTGCCGCTGCACCCGTTCGTCCGGGGGCTATTGTTTCATTACAAGGTGGAGGTGCACCATCTCAACCCTAATGGGGTCCTCCACATCGCCATCTTCATCACTGTTGTGCGGCCTTCTTGGGGATCGAGCCGACCGGGCGTTGTGGAGGCACTTCTTCGTGCAAGGCTCGAAGGACAGCCGTCGGACGGGCCGCGGGCGCTCTGGTGGCTGGCCTCCGGCCGCCCGGTCGAGCACGGAGTACTGGAGGTAAAGCGCCTCGTCTAACAAGGGTGGCGTTCAATGGCTCTACGTCAAAGCGTCGGCGATAGCGCCTCGTTTCACCGGAGAGCTTCCCATGGCGGAGGAGGTGGAACCGGGCGCCAAAAGAGGGAGAAGAACAAAGCGGCCCCGATCGTGGAGCGATCGGGGCTCAAAGGAGCGCGGGCTCACGGGACGTGGTTGTGCGCGCCTTCATGGGGATGCGCGTGCAACCACTTGTGCCTGAGCCGCACCTGTTCCGTGATGCGGGCCGTCCGACCGGGCGAGGATGGCCGAACCCGAGCTGGCCGCGTCTGAGGTGGAGGCTCGGGTGGCGGCCGTTACGGGCGGCAGCGCCACTGTGGCCGCGGATGGCCACCCGGAGCCATTCTCGGCGGCTTTTTCGCCGAATCTGGTAAGCCGGTGAAATTCCTTTCTGCTTCTCTTTTCTTTGTCCTTTGCACTTGACCGACATTCCTGCATCCTCTCAGGGGCTCATGGGGATGTCTTCCCAGGCGCCGCTCCCGGGGGATAAGGAAGCGCGGGCGGCCGCCCGGGCGAGGACGGCAGAGGCTGACTCCTCCCGCAAGAAGCGGAAGGAGGAAAGGAGGAGGAAGAAAAGTAAGGAACGCGCGGCGAAGCGCGCGCGCGGCGAGGATGTGTCAGAGACCACCGCCGTGGGGACGACCTCCACTGACAGCGGCGGGAGTGCCTCCGGCCACCCCTATGGTGGGTTTTTCCCGACCGCCGATGGCGGCGGCGTGGACTCGGCCGAGGCGGCATCACGGGCCCGTGGGCCACGGATCCCAGTGGGGGTGATCTTGCGCTTGCGGTCGCCGCGTCTCGGTGGAGGTGGCTTGTGGAAGCGACCGGCCGACTGCCCCTTGGCGGGGGGGCAAAGAGAGCGCGCGTGCCACGCACCCTTCGGCCTTGTAAGTGTATTATTATTTTATTTTGGAGCATTTTCTTTTTGGCAAAGCCGCCGAGCGACTCTTGAATCTTTGCAACGCGGCGCCTATCTTGGGGTGATCGTGGGGCGTGCCACATCGGCCCGCAAGTAACTGGCGCCGGTGATTTCGGTGACCGGTTGGGTCGGCGAAGGTCGCGGCGTCGGCGTCGAGGGCGATGTCGCCGAGGGGACAGAGCCCACCCGAGGTCGTGCGAAGAAGAACTTCCGCCGCCTCGGCGGGGACTCCTCCGGACGACGTGATCGTCGTTTGAGGATGAGACAATGGCGTTGCCGGTGATCGCGCCCGATCGTGGCGAGCCGGCGACGGAGGTGCCCGACCCCTCGTCGGGGAGGTGTCGACCGATGCCCTCAGCGCAGTCGCCGAGGGGATTCGAAGGTTGACCTCGTCACCCTTGCCCATGGTGCTTTGGACGGTGGCGCCCCGCCCGAAGCGGCGCGCGAGGCGCGCCACGGTGTAATTCTCGGTCGGGCATCATGGGTGAGGCGGAGGAGAGCGAGTGGGCCACCCTTCTAAGGCAGGCGCGGACGAAGCCGAGATAGGGCGATCCGTGAAGGTCTAGCCCTTGCTCAAGTCTTCCACCGTATACTGGATATGATGGTCGGGGAGTCCACCACGCCTGTAGGTCACCAAAAAGTTCGATTCGTTGCACATTTTTATAGTTCTTCCGTGCGACTAACGGAGTGTCCACATTTTTGCAAAGACTTGCGGATCGCCGCGGCGTCAGTCGAGCTCTGCGGCGCCCGACGGTCGTGGGCGGCTGCGTGAGGAGTGCGATGGCCGCGCTTGAGTGCGCCTAGCCCAGAGGCCCGGGCATTAGGCGGTCAAGGCGGTGGTGATCCGCCAAGGATTTGAAGAGGCCACAAAGGCCCTTCATGATGGCGCCTAGGAGCCAAGGCTTTGAGGGCGAAAGTGGCGAATCGAGTCCTCCCCGATGGAGGTCATCGAGGCCAAGGATCTTTGCCGTTGCCGCGGAGGGGATCGCGCAGACGCAGTAACACGTCCGCGACCGAGCGGAACAAGGCTCGGGGGACATTGCCCGAGTTCGCCCGAGCGGCGATCGCCGAAGGAGTGGCCGAGTGAAGACTTCATACGAGGCGTCAAGTCGGAAGCCGGCAATCGACCAACTCCGCGGCCGTAAGTGTCTCAATTCTTCAATTAAGTTTGGGGGTGCGACCCACGTGGCGAAATTATCCAAAATCTCCGCAATCAGAGGCGCAGAAGAAGAATCGGCGTCGCCGTGGCGCAGAGAACGGCTTCGCCGCCGCGGCGTGGCGATCGTGGCGGGACGAGGCCCGGCGGCGTTGAAGGTTGCCGAGGACGGTCGGCCGAGATGAGCGCCGAGTGGAGGCCCTCCGCAAGGCGGTCGGGAGGTCCGCGATCGCATCCTTGAGCCGGGCAGCCCGAGTGCCCTTGCCCATGGCAGCCCGAAACCGATCAGAGAAGAGGCGGTGGTCACCGGCGCCGCGCTTGAGCTTCATCGGCGCTGGTCAACACCATCTCGTACTACGACGGCATCGACCTCGCGGTGGTGGGGAGCGGCGTAGCTGGGAACCGGATCGACGAGGAGATCGATCGGTTCGAGCTCTTGGTTGAGCCGCACGCCCGGGAGATCGCCCGCCGCATCCGCAGCCGCCTCCGAGAAGCGAGGCGACCAACTCTCCGCCTCGCCACCGGTCGCCCGCCAAGAAGAGTAGAAAAAGTTAGCTTTATCCTTCTTAGATTGTAAAGACCGTTATTTAAACAATCTTGAAATTATCAAGTCCCGAATCGCCCTCGCCCTTTTCGTATTTAGGATGAGCGTTTGGCGACCATAGCCCTAAGGACCGCAGGGCCACTTATGCGAGGTCGGGTTGTTTTGGGAGGAGCGAGGTGGATTGGAGACTTGGCTATGCAGTGTTAGGCGACTTGTGAGGGATAGGAGTGTTCTAGACCGCCAGGATCTTTCCACTCGGGCACTTCCTTCTTCCGCAGTGCTACTTAGCAACCATAGCCACCGGGCGAGGCCGAACACTTGGGTTGAGAGGGTTACCGCCGGGATGGACCTCATGACGGTCGGGTCACGACCCTCATAAGCGCGTGGGATAGCCGAGTTCGTGCGGGGAGGAGTGTTCCTGCCGACCCAAAGGTCACTCCACTCGGTACTTCCTTCTTCCGCGAAGTGTTAGCAACCATAGCCGCGGGGCGAGGTCAGAGCACTTGGGTCAAAGGAGTTACCGCCGGAAGGACCTTGTGGTCGGTTGGGTCATCAACCCGCGCAAGTGCCGACCGAGTACCGAACGGGCGCCGAAGGCGCCCAGTCGTCGCACGGCGACCAGGTGCTCGGAAGGAAGAAGGTAAAGAGCATGCTAGGAAGAGGAAAAGAGTTTAGGGATAGAATCGCCTTAACTTTTCAATGTTCCAGGCATTAGGGAGGATGCGACCATCGGCGTCCTTGAGTCGGAAGGTGCCAGTCGGAGAACTTCCACGACGGTGAAAGGACCCTCCTGTGGGGCGCCACCTGTGCTTATCTTTGGTTGTCCGACCCGACGCAGAACCAAGTCGCCCGGTATTTGAAGGATCGATCCTCGAACTTGGCGGCCGTGGTAGCGCGCAGGCATGTTGATATCTGGCCGATCGCAGGACGGCCACGTCGCGCGCCTCGTCGAGCTGGTCGATGGCGTCTTGTTGCGAGGCGAGCCCCCAAGCCTCATCGAAGGCTTGCAATCTCGGGGAGCCGTATTCCAGGTCGATGGGCAAAACGGCCGGTGCAACAACACCATAAAGAAGGGTGTGAACCCGGTCGCCGGTCGGCGTGGTCCGCAGACTCAGAGCACGGAGGGCGCTCGGCTACCCAGCGCCTGCGAAATGCTTGAGCCGATCGAAGATCCGCGCTTGAGTCCTTGAAGGATCATGCCGTTAGTGCGCTCGACACGGCCGTTAGTCCGCGGATGGGCTATGCGCCCAATCGACACGGATGTTGAAGTCGCCACGAACTCGAGAAATTCCTTCCCGTGAATCGTGTTCCGTTGCCGGTGATGATGGAGTTTGGGACTCCAAACCTAAAAACGATGTCGCGGAAGAAGATGGCGCTTGTACCGACGTGGCGCCACGACCGCTTGGCCTCTATCCACTTGGTGAACTTATCTACCGCGACGAGCGGTGGGTGAAGCCCCGGCGCTTTCTGAAAGGTCGACCAAATCGAGTCCCCAGACGGCAAAAGGCCACGTGATGGGGATCGTCTGTAAAGCTTGGGCTGGCAGATGCGTCTGCCGAGCAAAGAACTGGCATCCTTCGCAGGTGCGTACGATATGCTCGGCGTCTGACACAGCGGTTGGCCAGTAGAAACCTTGTCGAAAGGCCTTTCCCACAAGAGATCGGGTGTCTGCGTGGTGACCGCAGACTACCGCTGTGTATGTCGTCCAAGAAATTTTCCTTGGTCGGTCAAGATACATTTTGGAGGACCGGAGGGACTCCTTTTGTAGAGGTCTGGGCCGATCAGGACGAAGGATTTTGCCCGCCGGGCGAGGCGCCGGGCCTCGGTCGGGTCGGGGGGAAGTGACCCGTCCGTCAAACGGTCGATGTAGGGCCTCCTCCAGTCGGACTCAAGCGCTAGCACACCGCGGGCAGATCCGGCCAAGTCTACGCCCGACCGCGCGTCGGTCGGGCGACCGTCGGCCGATTGGTCGGTGGCCGCCACCGCCGAGTCCACCGGACGATGGGCGAGGAGGTCGAGACGAAGATCGGGCGGTGACGCTCTCTGCTGGAGGCAAGATTGGCGGTGATCGGCCTCGCCATTGTAGCGTCGGTAGCTATGGTGAAGCTCGAAACCCTTGAACCGCTCCTCGAGCGGCGTGCTTCTCGACAAGATGCGCGGCCATGCGGGCGTCTCGGGGCTCCGCAGCCTTCATGACTTGGTCGACGACAAGCTTGGAGTCCCCGTGGACGTAGAGCCGGCGAGCACCGAGGTCGGCAGCGATCCGGAGACCGTTGACGAGAGCCTCGTACTCGGCAATGTTGTTGGTCGCGTCGAAGAGCAACCTAATGGCGACAGCTTTGTTCTCGAGTGGGAGATGATGGCGACTCCGCGCCGCGCCATTCTTGGTGTAAGACCCGTCAAGTACATTGTCCAAGACTGGGGTCTTCGACCACCGGTGGTGCTCGGCTTGGTCCACTCGGCGACGAAGTCGGCGAGCTCGCGACTTGATCGCCGTCCGAGGACGATATTATGCCATGGCCGCTAAGCTCGAGCGCCCATTTGGCTATCCTTCCCGAGGCATCGCGATTGTGGATGATCTCGCCTAGTGGGGACGTGGTCACCACGGTGATGGCGTCGATCGAAGTAGTGAACGAGTTTCCTCTTTGCGATGAGCACCGCGAGAGTAACTTCGCACTGTGGGTACCGAGTCTTGGACTCGGAAAGTACCTCGATGAAGTAGACCGCCGTTGTACCTTGAGCTCACGGCCTTCTTCCGCTCGCTCCACCACGAGGGCCGCGGCGACGACTTGGGTAGTGGCGGCGATGTAGAGGAGCGGCGGTTCACCCGTGCCGGGCGACCAGATCGAGGCGAGGACAGAAGGCCTTCAAGCGGGTGAGGGCCTCCGAGCCTCGTGTGTCCAAGCAAGCGGTCGGATTTTGAGCACCAGAGCGGCATTCGCGTTCGCCGAGGCGAGACACGAACGGCTCAAAGCCGCCAGCATCCGGTCCACCTCGACCCCTTTGAGGTTGCCGACCGGGCCCATCCTTGCGATCGCCGAGATCTTCTCCGATTGGCCTCGATGCCTCGCCGAGACGATGAAGCCTAAGAGCTTTCCTTTGGGGACCCCAAGACGCACTTCTGGTTGAGCTTTATGCGAAACCGTCAAGGTTCGCGAAAGTCTCTTCTAGGTCGGCGATAAGGTCGTCAGCCTTCCTGGTCTTTACGACAATATCGTCGACATATGCCTCAACGCTGCGGCCGATCTGGTCATTGAAGCACGTTTGCATACATCGCTGGTATGTAGCGCCCGCGTTCTTCAGGCCGAAGGGCATTGTGACATAGCAGAACGAGCCGAACGGAGTGATGAAGGAAGTCGCGAGCTGGTCGGACTCCTTTAGCGCAATCTGGTGGTAGCCCGAGTAGGCATCCAGAAAGGAAAGAGACTCGCACCCAGCGGTGGAGTCGATGACTTGGTCGATGCGAGGTAAGGGGAATGGGTCCTTGGGGCATGCTTTGTTGAGACTCGTATAGTCAACACACATTCTCCATTGCCCGTTCTTCTTTTTACAAGCATGAGGTTGGCTAGCCACTCGTGGTGGCGCACCTCTTTCTGAACCCCGCCGCCAAGAGTTTGGCGATCTCCTCCTATAACCCCGCGCTTTCCTCGTCGAAGCGGCGCAGCGTTGGGCGACCGGCTTTGAGCACGGTCGGACGCTCAGGAGTGCTCGGCGACCTCCTTTGAATGCCCGCATGTCGGAGGACCTCCATGCGAAGACATCTTTGTTAGTGCGGAGGAAGTCGACGCGGCGCGTTCCTATTTGGCGGGGAGCGTGGCTCCGACCCGCACGGTCTTGGTCGGATCACAGGGATCGACCGTGACCTCCTTCGTGTCCTCGGCGGATTTGAAGGATCCCGCCCCTGATTTGCCGGATTCAGGGACGGACTCGGCGGCTTCCTTCCGAGCTTGTTGAGTTCCGCAGAGGCAACGATCGCCGAGGCGAGCTCGCACCGCCGCTCATAGCTGAAGGCAGTCGAAAGACGATGCCGCGGTAATGACTCCATGCGGTCGGGCATCTTCGCCACGAGGTAGGCGTGGTGGGGATCGCCATGAACTTGGCGTAGCATGGCCTCCCGTGATGGCGTGGTAGGCGCCGGAAATCCACGACCTCGAAGGTGAGGGTCTCGGTGCGGAAGTTTCCGGCTCCTCGAAGGTGACGGCAGGCGGTCGACCGCCGAGCGGATGGGCTTGCGGCCCGGATGACGCCATGGAAAGGTGCCTTGCTTGGCCGGAGGCTTGAGCGCGGGACCCCCATAGCGTCGAACGTCTCAACGTAGAGGATGTTAAGGCCGCTGCCCCCGTCCATCAGCACCTTCGTGAGGCGCTTCGTTCCGACGACGGGTCGACCACCGGCCGGTACCTACCCTACGGTGTGGGGACGCGATCGGGTGATCGGTCCGATCAAAGGTGATCGGAACTCCGACCACCAAGATATTGGGGACGCCCGGCGACGGTGTGGACCTCGCGGTAAGCGAGCTTGAGTCGACGCTTGTCGGCGTAGCAAGCCGGTCCTCCGAAGATCATGAGGCAGCCGTCGGGCTCGGGGAACTCGTCGTCTGCCTTCTTCTCCGCCGTTCGCGGGGCGCGCGAGCTTCTTTCCTTTGCTGCTGGCGTGGTGGGGCGCTAGAGATAGCGCCCAGACTTCGCGATCCGGTATTTGTGCTTGACGGAGAACCCATGGTTCGGGCATGGGCCGTCCATCAATTTCTCGAAGTGGTCGGGGGCGACGGTCGGCCGCGCCTGCTGCTTGGCAGGGCGGTCGACCGTGGCGACCACTTGGGTCTCACGGATCTGCTTCCCGTGCCGCTTTCGCTTGTCGAAGCGGTCGGGAGGAGACCCGGTTTGGACGCCGGGCTCCTGCTGGGCCTTTCCTCCTTCGAAAATAGCCCCTACGGCCTCCTCGCCGGAGGCGTGGTTGGTGGCGATGTCGAGGAGTTCCTTGGTGGTCCTGGGCTTGAGCGGCCCAGCTTGTGCACCAAGGCCTTGCGGGAGGTGTCGTAGATGAAGGCTCCCACGACATCGGCGTCGAGATGTCGGGAGCTCGTTACATGGCGGAAAACCGCCGGATGTAGTCCCGAGGTTTCACAGCTGCTTGTTTGCAGCCCTTCAGTCTCAGGAGTTTCGAGCGCTTGTAAGTGCCACGAAGTTACCGACGAAGAGATTCTTCAAGTCAGCCCAGTTCCTGACAGTTTTTGGCGGCAGGTACTCGAGCCAGGCTCGAGCCGAGTCCGCGAGGTAGATGGGGAGGTACTGGATGATGAAGAGATCATCTGTCGCTCCCACCCGCATGCGAGCGGTAATCTTGAGCCGACACACGGGTTGGTGGCCCGGTGTACTTGGCAATGTTGGTAGGCGCCGGAATCGGGCGGAAAATCCGCTGGCGGATCCTTGGCAAAAAGCCCGTGGTCGGGACCATCGGGGCTCGGGCTGCGCAGTAGTGGCGCTCACCATCCGCAACACGTGAGTGGCGGCGTCCTCCGCCATCTTTCTTCGCGCCTCGAGGGTGGCGCGGATGTCGAGGCATTACCGAGGCGGCGCGCACCGGGTGCGTGAGGCACTGGGGTGGTTCATGGTGGGGTGCGGTCTTGGCGCGCACCTGCCGGCTCGCATGATGCGGGCCCGGTGGCGGAAGTAGCGCCGGTGTGGTAGGAGCCGAGGCTGCATGTCTTTGACGGCCGCGCGCCCACCTGACCCGAAGGTTCGGTAGGTAGCTCGGCCTCGGGTTTGCGGGCTCGGAAGGCCTCGGAGCAAGATTGCGGCGCAGACCACGTTTTGGCTCGCGTGAGGAAAAGCGGGGCGCGGATTCGCCCCCAACTTGTGGTGCTCTTGGCGCGCGCGCCCGCGCTGCCGCTCGCACTTGCGCGGGCTCGGGCTCGTCTGCTCCAGTCGGCTCGGGCGGTCGAGCTCAGCCTTCGCTCTCCGGCTCTCAGCGTTGCGTTGGAGCTCGGGGCAGCGAGCTCGAAGGCGTTCGGCGCTTCGGCCGGTATTCCCCTCCTGTGCCTCGGTCGCCGGATGGGGACCGTCGTAGCCGCGGTGGCTACGACCAAATCGGCTATGCCCGCCACGTTGCACTCGCGAGAGTGCCGCTGGCGCGGATACTCCGCGTCGGGCTGGAGCCGTGGTGGAAGAGTCTTCCAAAGAACTCGTGGGCGGAGGTTGGCATGTAGCCGACCATCGCCACCGATCGCGAGCCTACGGGGTGACATGGTCACCGCCTGCCTACTGGGAGTTTCGCCGACCGCGGCGGAGCACTCCTCGGGTTCGGCCGGGGCTGCAGGGCGCCAAGCCGGAGCTAGCGGTCGCCGGAGAGGACGCCCAAGCTCTCGTGGCGCGCTGTCTTCCGAGACGGCGGGACGAGCGTGAGCCCTCCCGTCGGGTGACGGCGAAGTCGAGGGAGCCGAAGCGGATCCGGTTCCCCGACGCAATCATGCCGTCGCAGTGGGTGGATGCCATCAGGGAGATAAACGAATCGGAGATGGTGATGAAGACGCGCGAAGTCCCCTACCTGGCGCGCCAACTGTCGGCGTTTTGGGAGCGGCAAGTAAATTTATAAGTCTAGGGGTCGCGCGTTCCACTCCTGAATGGTTAGACTCGTGAGTCCAAGATGTATCTTGGTTCGGGCCAAGGTCCCTACTCCGAGCGTGTGTGGTGGTGTTGTATTACTCTTGAGTACGGATGAGTGCACAAAGTTTTACAAGCGAGAATGCCAATGGCTTAGCGAGAGGGGTTTGATAGCGCTCTCTCCTTTCTTGTTCTTGCTCGTTGCCCTCGATCGTTTAGCCCTGCCTCCTTTTATCTGAAGGAAGGCGGGTTACATCGAGTTAGGAGGAAGCGAGGTGACCCACGCTAGAGCTCCGGTCCTTCGTCCCGTGGATGGTCGCCACCGTCTTGCCCATCCGGGTTGGTAGCCTTGGTGGTCGTGGAGGTTAGGTATTTCCGGAAGTAGCGTGCTTGCCCTCTGTGATCCTTGCGACGCCGACGTCGAGTGCGTGACGTTGGTCTTTGCCTCGGGAGGGAGCGTGCGCTCGTCTTTGTCACGTGGATCGGTTGATGGGGTGGAAGCTTTGTCTTCTCGATCACGGATCTTCTTGGGAAGGAGCCACCGCCTTGTATAGTCGCTCGATTGACCTTATCAGAAGTGCGTGGCGGTAGGCGGTGAGGACGACACGCGGCACTCGGCGTTCACCACCTTGGTTTGGTTGGAGTCGGAGATCCCGCCGCCAAGAGGGGTCGGAGCGTATGTCTGGTCGGATTCGCTTCCCTGGCGGTCGAGCGGATGCCTTACGCGGTCTCGCAGCGATTCGGTCGGGGCGGGCCGCGCGCTGTTGCTATGGAGATATGCTTGAGGCCGCTGGCTCGTCGCTTCGGGCTGTTGGGGTATCCTTTTTATTAGTATTCGTCAGATTGTGTCTCATCTCTATATTGAATTGCTAGGGCTATTATTTATATAAGAAAGTTGGTGTGTAATTCAGATAAGTCAACAATGAACTAAAGACCCCCTCCACCTCTCTTAAAATCTTCTTCTATTCCTCTAGAAATTTATCCCCTAGCCCCAAGTCTCCCTCCACCAATGATCTAAGGATCATAACATTGTTTTATGCATATGCTTTGTGACCATGTGGTCCTTTAAAACATATTCATATTTTGGATGCATTTCGTAAGATAATGGGCTTTATTAATAATCTTTGAAGGCTAAAACAAAATGCATGATATTGTTGTCAATAGATTAGCAATATTGTGGAATGTCAGGATGTTTATGTATCTAACTCATGTCGTCAGATTGCAGTGATGAAAGATTGCATACCTTTGATCCACCTACTTGGAGGCCATATAATCTGAACTTAGCAATTCACATAATCTCAACTAATTTTAGGCAAATCGATTATTATGTAATATGTGTATTTTGTTCTTATATCTCTTTCTAAACTGTGCTTCAATGGCTTCTATGGTAATACATGTCAAATGTTTTGTACTCAAATGCTCTTTGTATTTTTAAAATTATATATATAGAACCAATACCTGAAGTTTTGTTAACCAACAATTTTTCTCTCCATATTAGTAAATGAATTTGTATCCTTGCATTGAAGTTCAGTTAGCCCATATGTTATTGTCCTTGAATGGAAAGCTGAGCCTGAACTGGACATACTTTAGATGAGATGCTCCAATTGATTAATAGGAGACATTCATAAATGATGAATGAGGTTAGAACAAGTGGCCCATCCTTGTCTTCCCTACAACACAATTTTTTTTCGAACAAGGTTTTATCCTCATCCAGATGCATCTTATAAATTTCAGTTTGCCTCCCATCTGAATATTCTCAGGTATTAACTTTCTTTCTCTTATGTGATGGTGATCCATCCCGGGGTTGGTTCCACTAGCTCTGAGTACTTGTTTCATAATTATATTGTAGTCTTGTACCTTTGGTGGGCATGTGATTGAAAACCTCAACTAAATAAAACAACAAACTGTGACTCTATTGTGCTTACCAACCCTATGTGAAATAAAAGGCTAACAGTTGACAAAACCCCGTGCCTTGTTAATAATTGAACAAAACTGTAGAGATTTCGTCTTCTCTACCGCCATGTGAACAACGCAATCCAAGCAATCCCCATATTGAGCTGCATTGTACCTTTTCTATTTGTGTCATGAAAACTCCACCTTGCTTTTTTTTACCACTAATGTTGGATTGTTGGCTATTGATTGCAAGTTCATGTTTTGTTGAGTATACATCCAGATTGCTCTCTAAATCTTATGTTGCCTGTGGGAATTGCTCTGTGATGATATTGGGTAAATTGATGATAATGACAATTAATTTTGTGGCCTTGAACCAGTAGAGTTTATATTGTTTTGCTTAGTCTGATCAGTATGAAATATCTGCCATTGCTCACTGTCAGTGTTACTTCATTGTGTTTATACTGCTCTATTCATTTCGTTAGTTGACTACTGATCTAAATATTTGAGCTTGATTCGATTGGTTATATTGCTGCAGATCTTAATAATAATTGCTTGGTAAAATTGCTAGCTAACTAATCTGAATAATAATATTCAATCTGTTGATCTGAATGTATGCTGAACTGAAAATAATATGTTAACAGTGAGCTTGATTATCAATTCTTTAATGTGCATGCTAAGGTGGTAAGGGTTCGAGGCCTTGTTCACTTAATTAATTGTTTAGCCCATTTGTGATTGAGGTTGAAGATTTAAAATCTTCAATCGAGCCCTATTTCTGAGAGCAATATAAAACAAATTCGTCATCAATATGTTGTATTAGACATGATTCACTGCATGAATGACATAAATTTCATAATATGCTTTATCTTGTTGATTATGTCATTATTGCTATCTTTGGATTATGTAATTTTCATCATATTGTAAGCGACCATATTGCATGAATGAATTCTCAGTGTTTGTTTGTTCCCCTAAAAACTTATAACTAAAATATCATGAATTGTTTTGTATATTGTCACTTGTAAGCAATATTGATTCTCTTAACTTTGCTTCTCTTAACCTTGTATGTATAAAACAACTCTTAACTTACATTCTCTTAAATTTGCTTCTCTTTACTTACCTTCTCTTAACCTTGCATCATACAATTACAAATGTAATAAACAACGCTTAGATTTACTTTCTTTCCTCTTCTATGACCCTCTATGAGTTGTTGATTTACCAACTTGCCTCTTCTATGATCTTCATTACAAGATGGCATCTTCTCATTCCTCGTCGCTAAATGGATCTGATGAGACGCTAATGTAGGAAAATAGAGTCGTGGTCCAAGAGGGCTTAGTAAAAGGCCCCATAACCGATATACCATCACGGCAGTCGATCTGCAGGATAGGGCCCCTACCGCACCTCCTAAGGCCGCGCAACATTCCGGACATTGTGCAGGATCGTTGGGCATGAAAGGGTCCCCATTACATATCCATCATGGAAGACGCTGACAGATGAGGAGCGCGACAACCTAGCGATAGAAATTTTCACGTCGTTCGAGCTCTCACAAGACGCCATGCACGCACTGTGACAGTATGCGTTGCTAGTGGCGGGAAAGGCATAGAAGAACTTCAAGAGCGTCCTTGTCACTAATTTTGTGAATAAGGAAATAACTCCATTCTAGAAGTATGGGTTCATCACTGAAGACGTGTGGGAACGATTTGTTGAGATAAAGACGATGGAAGAGTTCGTGCGTCAAAGTGCGGCGCACAAGACCGTCTAGTCAAAACACACCCACCCGCACAGACTTGGCTCCACTGGGTATGAGGGCAAGATCGCGCAATGGACGAGGGAGGACGATGAGGCAATCCAGAATAAGGTCACGCAGTCATTTGCCTCGATCTTGGACCCACGCGCTCGAAACTGGGTAAGAGTGAGGTCACATCCCACGTCTTCGGGCAGTGTGTCCTTTGCCAACCCCATAAATAAGGAAGTGTCCCAATGCCTAATATCATTGAGCATGAAATCTTCCCAGGGCTCTTTCAATTCAGACAGAGAGAAAGATATACTCTCTATGGTCTTGGAAAACAAGGAGTATTTGGGTCACACCCGAGGCCTAGGTGTTTTCGTTCCTTGAAAAATGGGATTCCCACAAGACTTCGAAACGTACTAGAGTAGGAAGAGAAGCAAAGCCGAGCGTGAGGAACAGCTAGTATGCCTGATTGAGGAAAGGGTTGAGGAAAGGCTGAGAGCGCAGTTCGATAATCAGCTAAGAAGTATTGAGGAAAGGATGGAGCAAATGGTGGTTGCAGAGAGGCACGCATGAAATGGCAAGCCACAGAAGCACAAGCGCAGTTTAGCCCAAGAAACTATTGGAGCAGCTGCGCGTCCGCCCTTGTGACGGACGTGGACGATGCCAGATTTCCTCCCGACGACACCCGGGTAATATACATGTTTGCAATTCTCCTTAGATAGACCTGTTAGATGTGTTAGCTAATTAATTGTGTACCCTTAGGCCATGCCGTGTATTCTCCAAGTGAGGCTTGCCAACGGCTCCGTTCCCCTACAGGCTGCTTGGGGGCGCGTGTATCCATCCAGTCTAGGGTCGGTGATGCATGATCGCAGGGTAGATCCGGGCTATGCGAAGGTCCTGGTCGACGGTGTACACAAAATTTGCAAGGCCGTCACAATGGATATGCCCCCAAACGACGAGATCGCCACACTAGGGGATGCAATTGGCACATTCATCCAGTGACCCAAGAAGGACATCTCCTTGATGCCCGCCCTACAACACCGAAGCTACAAGCACTATCGGAGCCACGTGATGCGCTGGAGCTACAAGCACTATCGAAGCCACGTGCTGCACTGAAAGAGCCCACCAAATCGGCTACCATGTCCTGTCAAACACAGGCCATTATTGCAGTTCGGGCCCAGTTGTCTCCCGTGAAGACGACATTTGGTAGACGGCGAGGCGACGACAAGGGCAAATCGAAAGGGACCAAGTCAGCCCATGACTTTCTGTTTGCCCCGTTGGTGCGGCAATTCGAGCTGGGACAAAAGTTCGCCCCGAAAGAGCGCCAGGAGACGCTTACAATAGCCTGTATTAGATTCCAAGAGTGATGCATGGAATAAGCTAACAAGCTGGTGGCACAACGGGCATCGAGTATCTCGGTCAGCTTCAAGGAGGAGCATTTCCTACACCGGTTTTTAGATGGCTTCTTCATGGTTGGCTTCAACGACTTGTTCGATCCCTATAACCTCAACGCTCTCGACGCCTCACTCATGAGATGCTGAATATTGTAAGTGTGTGCAATCACGGTCTACGTTCGTGTCGTACCGATAAATGTCATATATATATGATCCTTGATTTTGTATATGTAGGTACATGATCATGGAAGCAAAAGCAAGGGAACAACCGGTGGGTTTCCTCGACCCACAAATGGTGTCCAAGCAAACTATGGATAAAAATTCACAAGTTGTCCACGAGTACGTGGAAAAAGTATTGTTGGCTCAATGGGACAAAAATTCATATTTTTACCCCACAACCCGGGGGTAAGTGCTTCGTCCAGTTGCTATACTCATTGATTCGTACTATATAACACAGCTCAAAGTTAGGTTGAATGACCATGGCGACATACATGTATAGGTTTCATTGGGTTCTACTCGTAATTATACCAAGACATAACCAGGTTATTTACCTTGATTCTAAAAAGGGTGGCACCCACGACTTGACACCTATCAAAAATTTACTCGACGCGTCATTCGGTGTCTAAAAAGCTTGTGGAGATCCACATGAGAAGGACCCTGTGAAGCTGAAGCATATTTATAAGTTTTCGATATCCGCTAGTACGCAATAATCTTTCACACTCCATAATAATACATTCGGAACAAATTAACCTGGTATATTTTGGTAGTTCCACCAGCAGCCAAAGGGCACTAACCTATGTGGATTCTACGTTTGCCACAGCATGCAACTCCTCGTTGGTTCACAAAAGACCAATGCCATAGAGGTTTGTCAATCTTGCAACAATTGTTTTCACTTATCAATTTATAAACACGCAAGACTTTACTCTTTCCATTGACAGGCTTGGAAATGCGCTCAATCTACATTGGAACAGGCTGACCTATTAGGTATTCGAGGATAACTCTGTGCCTTCTTGATGCGTGAGGTCGTAAATCCAAAAGGTGAATGCCACTCAAGCCTCACCTGATGAGTTGTGAATTTGTTAGTTACCATTTTGATTAATTTGTGAACCTTGTGCTGTGAATTTGTGAGTTGTAGTTCTAAATTCAATTAGTTTTTATATATGTGAGTTGATTTCTGAAATAGATGCTATGTACATTGTAATGTGCTATCAGAGTTGATTTTTAAAATGGATGCGTTGTATGTTGTAATATCTGATCCGAGTTCATTTCTGAAATGTATGTTATAATAATATACTGGTGATGCTCTATATTGTCTTTTATTTCAGAGGGCATGGCTAGCATTTCCTGAGGCTAGCCAATAAATCAAAATTACTAAAAAAATGAAAAATCAACATCACAGACGGTTCTAAAGAAGAACCGTCTGTGATGTGGGCTCATCCCAGATGGTTCCAATTTGGAACCGTCTGTGATATGGGCTCATCACAGATGGTTCCAAATTAGAACCGTCTGTGATTTTGGATAATCATAAACAATTCCAATTTGGAACCGTCTCTGATGATATTTTTCCCTGACGGTTGGAAAATCGCCTGTGATGACCTATAGTCATCACTGACAGTTTGATACAGGTGGTTCACAAAACCATCTGTGATGTGGTTTGTGAACCGTCTATGATGTGGATGTGCCCAGTAGTGCACGACCGCGACTCAATCGAATTTTTATCGGAACAGCTGAGAGTCTCAAGAGGGAGAGAGAGGATGTCGGGACTGGATTTCTAAAACCGAACCCTCTGTGTATAACCTGTGCTAGTCCAGAAAAAGCTAGCACACACATTAGAAATAGTGATGACAACATATCCATATCACGAATCAAATAGAATTGATTAAGCAAAAGGTATCAGCCTTATGCCCAATTATTACAAATAAGCAGCCTTATGGCTTGAGTTCAATAGAGTAGCAGCAGAAACGAAATAACAGTATCAGGATAAACCCATCCATTTGCCCAACAGGCAATCGACTGGGGTAAGAATCTTAGCAATCCGGATCACCTTCGTCGTAACCACAAGCAAAGAACTCGTAGTTACCTTCAGCTTCTGCGCACTCCTCTGTGAAAAGTTGGGGATGTTGCAAGGGTGAGCATAAAATGTACTCCGCAAGTCTTGGAAACATAATGTATGATAACTATATGCAAGGCTAAACAATTGAAAGCATAATATGGCTCTTTTAGCATAAAGCAAAGTTTAACTTTAAATATGAATAGTAATATCACAAAGAATCATTTGATCAAAATGTAATAGAATAATAATTGAATATGATATGACAACTAAATAGGTTCTATCTATCTGACTGGCTCTATCTGCCAAACCATAACCCGAGAGCTCCATCTACTCACGGATTTCCCAATCCATCATTTTCATTTAAAACAAAACCATAAAATCTACAATGTGCAAGCGTACCTCGCCTACCCTTGATCGTGGGCATGCAGAGTGTGTACAGCTTTACCCAAAAGACATTATCATGTCTTTGTGCAACGTCATTAGCAAACATTTTTTTGTGTGCCGTAGAGAGATCAAGACAAGGCCTTTACAATGTACAACCTCGCTATTAACCTCGCCTGCTAATGTTTCATCGCCAATGGGTTCTAGCTGCCCAATCGGAAGCCCCATCTTGCGTCTGCCACCATCTGGCACCCACTAATTGGCAAAGCTAATAACGAGACGCACAAATTAATTATCCCGGTCATACCCATATAGACTTGTGGTTGTACGGTAGTGCTCGGTCCATGATAACACACGCTTCGGTCCTTAATTGACTAGGGCGGAACATTCACATTCCAAGGTCTCATGCTTCTGCACCCACCAAACATCTATCCGCCCTGGTCTAAACCATTTTTCCTCTTTATTTCATTTAAATAACAGCAGCAACACCGATTACCGCAACTTCACAAATAAGTTTAAACAATGTTTGAGATGATTCCCACAATAGCATAATACCGAAACGTTAAAGCTGGACTAAGCAATTCTACCGTTCCATGCTACTCTACTGGTTATCACCAAATAAAATAGCTAGTATCATCTAGGGTGACAAAGGTTCGATATGATCAATACCAATGAGGGTATAACAAATTTTGGAATTTAACTATACCTTAAAACTACATTTAAAGTACATTACATAAAAGTAAGCATGCATAATTTAAAACAATATAAGCATTTTATAAAATTTGAGATCAACATGTTCAAGGAAGATTTGCCTTCGTTGCCTCCTGCTGGTTCTACCTCTGACTGTTGATTTGACTAAGCTTCGACTGCGTTGTCTACATGCGAAACGAGAATAAATAAATAAAATAAAATAAAAACAAATTCAAAAATTGTAAAGAATGGTACCGTAGGATAGATCTTGAATTCAGATGAATTTAAGAAAATTTAATCACTTGAATCGGAGCTCGAACGAAGGAGAACGAGTTCCTGAAAGTTCCTCAGATAAAAAATAAGAGAAAATAAAAAAGGACTGACATGTGGTGCAATCTGATTGGCTGGAATTTTTGGATTTTTGGAAAAAGGATAAATCTAAAAGAAATTCCGACTGACACGTGGGG